>OX637854.1:2647200-3847200 GCA_951802695.1 Nomada ruficornis
TGTACATGATCCTCCCTCCTCCAAAAGCAACTAAAACGCAGCAAAACAAATCTAAAATATTATAATCGTGGTACAATTGAATTAATACTTCAATTTTTCTGACTGGTCAAAAGCCCAGATTCTATCTATCTCGTCAATCCCAGTGCGTGCGCATCAAAAGTACAACAAAAAGCTGGAAAACCACAGAAAAATAAAAAGAATGTGAAGAATTTCTACACACGTTGCCCGAAAAATTCAAGTCAGATAGAATGACTGTCACCCCATCCCTTCTGCACACTGATGCAATTAGGTAACACAAATATTGAAGAATCAGAAGTAAGCAACGCCTAAATGAATTATTTATAAGTAGGAACTTTGGAAATGATAGTACTACTCACAATACATGGCGGATTGATTAAAAATAAAATGGAGCATATATAAACAAGTGGAAGAACGAAACAAGTTGCATTGCCCAATCTTTGTTCTTTCTCGCACCAATTATGTTAATGTTGAGGTAGACTACTGAAGATTACTGAACCTCTTAGGACATTTGCTGTAGAAAACACAGTTTGAAGGAAATAATATTCAGTGTACTATGTTATATTTCACTAATTACCTATAGAACATTAACATACAGGTACTTTACCCCTTGTATGGAAATTGGGTCAGTTCGGCTAAAATTGGAGGCAGGAATAATACTCTTTTCTCGTTTCCTCATTTAGTCCTAATTTGTGTAATAATAAACTATCTTAGAATTGTGTTGCGGGGAAATTTATTATAGATATTGAACAGAGATAGTTTAATTAGACTGCATCTTTCGTCGAATCTGCATTTACGAAAAATACGTGCGATTTAGATCACTTTTCTGGTACATATCTCAAATTTCATACTAGAGTTAAAAACAATTGATTAAGCCATTTTGCACAATGCACAACACAAAACTAAAGTTCTACTTCATACAACAAGAAAACTAATTCAACAACTACGAAAATCTTTACGATTTTTTTAATATGGAAGAATTTGTCTAGAAATTTTCTGGCAGCGCCACTGTATCATGTTTGTTTAAATAATATTATTTCGTAATATTTTAGTTAGGAAATTTGAATACAAAAGTACAATATAGAATATGAAGAGAACCTACATTAATTACCTTAAAAAGAGGCAACACAACCATACATTAACCACACTGTTAGCGTCGATGAAAAAAAAGTTGTACAATACCTCAAAACATACAGTGTTTTCAACTTTTGAAATATACTAAAAAAGAAGATTCTCGTAAATGTAACGAGATGTTTTATAGCTTTGGAGTTCGAAATACAAATTGAGTACTCAATACTCAATGTAGCATAGACATGTGATCTCCAATGGATAATAAAGAGTTCTCATCTCGAAAAGTAACTGGGAATAATTTTCCCTAGAACTAGCAGATAGAAATTAGACCACCACCAGCATAAAAGGTACCTAATTCGCACAAAATTATGTAAACCTTCTGCAAAACTGCAAAATGTGATATAAACGAATCAAGAAAAATGTTGCCAAAGTTATCCACTGTCTATATACTCCTATCGAATAAATTAAAAGGAACTACTAAAATTTGTTGTACAACTATTGGACACAAATAATATACGAAGCGTATGAAGCAATGCGAAGGGGTAGATGTTGCAAACAGTAATTGTTAAAACATTATTATAAATAAAGAAGAATAATCCCATATTATTTCTAAAGAGTCATAAAAAGAAATCCGAAGTTTATGTTTATGGAATATATGTGGAATATATTGCACGAAGTCTTGTTCCTGAACAATCTTCACAGTATTGGAAACACATTTCTGCTAAGAATGAGACAGTACAGAGACAAACAAGGTGCAGAAAAAAATAGTTGACTGTCAAAACGGTATTCTATTCACATTGAGGAGAGGAAATATCTGCATAAACGTGAATTTGAGAACGTTGTGCTCTTAAGATATGACGCGACACCAGTAACAAGTTACACATTTATGTAATTTTTGTCTCATCCCTCATCCCCTAGTGAACACACACTGTATAATTTGTACATAGGGTATTAATATTGAGAAGTTTTAGTCAGCTTCATAAGTGGTATCAAAATGTTTATCCATGTGTACAAAACACATATAACACCAAAAAACCGAAAATACTTATGGTCAATCACAAAATTATAGATACATACACTTGCCAAATTATAAATATTTCAAAAGATGATATCGTAACTGCGTGTCTGTTTTAAATTTTTCTTAAATTGTAACCAATAAATATTTTATTCTCCTTCCTGTCACGTACATCTTTGTATTTTTAAAATACGAAATACTTTAAATTCAGGAGCTCTATACAGAATTTTTGTGCTTGTAAGTATATATTTTATAAATCGGTGTTGACAAGATACGGGCTTTTCATGTGTCTTGAAAATAATTATTTACGTATGCGTTCACTAGTAGGTTACGAATATAAAATACGTTCTCAAAGCCATTTACCTTAGAAGCACATCAGATTTAAAAAAAAACTTGTATTAACATATTTAGAAAGCTACAACATAGTAAGGCATAGCTTCTAATTTGAATAGCGCAACGCTAATTACTTATCCTTCGCAACAAAAATTTTGTTAATACTAATTCTGAGACCAGAATTCGATAACTTAAATAAAATTTCTAAGCTGATACCATTCAGTAGAAAAGGAAGATTTAATTTGTAGACAAAGCAATTGCGTATGTACAAGTTTCTGTATACACAAAATCGAAAACATTATCCTAACGAATAAAAAGTTTATCTATTTAAATAAACAACAACTTTACTTCTGCGATCTAGAGTTCTACTACAAAAATGTATCAGTTTTCATTAAGGTTTTCATTATGCTTTGTTCATGTAAAACATTCAATTTTTGTAGTATTTCGATAAACATGATCACCAACTTATGAGATTTTGAATACAATTATGAATGACACTTATGAGAAAAGTGTATTATTAACGTTATAGCACGAAGTACAATCCTAAACGTTTCCTTAAAAATGCATATAAGTTAGTTTTTTTTTTAATTAAAAAATGTTGCTATATTCTTAATCTATTCATTCACTTTGAAGCTACGAAAATAACCGATAATTTAAAAATCTATTATTAAAAGGTTTTGTATACATGTGTACGTTATCGGCGAAGGGCTCGTATTAATGTAAAAGTTTGAATAAACTGCATGACAAATAAATTACGCTTCCTTATGGAATTAATACGATGCTTACGTTGCACTTTAACCGATAGCACGCTTTACTGGGAGCGTGAAAATTCGAAAACAAAAAGGCAAAAAGGAAAATACGCAAAAAGAGCTAAGACTAAATTGTTTAAAGAAATGGTAATCTGATGTGTAACGTGCATTAATATTTAAGTACTCGAAATACCAGTTGTGTAAATAACTCTTTCAGCACCGCTATTCAAGTTTGTATTTTCATCGGCGGTGGGTGGCGGTGGCATGCCGAAAATGGGCTGCTGGCTCGTGGAATTATTCTGTGGGCCACCATGTGGCTGTGCTGTAATAGCATCCTCATCACTCTCATCTTCCTGTTAAAAAAGAAGCAGATAACAAATTCAATTTATATTGCACTTGTGTCGTAATGAGTGATTTCCAAGTATATCCAAGCACACATAAAAATAGTTACTATTCAAATATGTGGCCTATATAATATTGTCATTTAATTAAACAAGGTTTCTAAAAATTGTTGTGCACAAATTGGTTGAGTTAGACCTAATACTTAAAACATTCGAAAGTGCAGGATCGTTATGTGCATCTAATAATGCCTATTAAAATATAGTGTACAGGGTGGTTCACAGACTTGCACACCCCGAATAACTTGTAAAGTATACGTTGCTTGTATGGAAACATTTTTTATACAAAAGATGCATGGCTTACAGCGGTACATTATGTAGTGCATGCACTTTTTTATAGGTCGACTCGATCTGGTCGAGGTGTTTCAGACATTTTATAGTTAACTTTGTTATTTTAAATAGAACGCCATATTTTGTACGTTAAAATGTGGAAACATATTAGATTCTGAGCATAAAGCTATTGATCTTTATTAAACCTATACTTATTAGTTGATGAGTAATTTCGCCTCGTTTCTTGAATATACCTTACTGAAATTACCACAAATATTAACACTACAACTACCAAAGGGGTCAAAATGACTTGTTTCAGATTTCTTGCTTTAGAATTATTAATGTATAGGTATCGTTGTAGCAATTTATGATGAGTTTTAATAAGACAGAATGACAATTATATATCTCTATTTAATGTCCATTCAACGACTTCCGTGTTCATAATCTGTCTAATGTATGCTATCTGAATAATACCAAAATGTATTGGTAGTTCTAGTGTTAATACTCTTTTGCAAATGATCATTTGACTTCATGAGGTTAAAATTTGTCGTCAGTACATTAAAAAATAACCCAGTTAAAACTGTATTATTGAAGCCCGGTAATACCTACGCGAGAAGACGATCGTTAGTGGGTTAATCAAAGTACATTTTCCAAAAACGAAGCGAAATTACTCATTAACTATTACGTATAGGGCTAATAAAGGTTAATAATTTTTTTTACTCGGTATTCAACATCTTTCCACATTTTTGCACACAAAATGTAAGAAGGGCAGGAGGAGACATCGGGAATCGAACCTAAGATCTTTACATTTGTAGGCACTGATCAGTCCAACTACGTCACGGCCTCTTCCCAATATTCGCTCTTCTTATGTTCCTCTTATACTTCTTTGTTGCAGGCGCCCCAATCCCACAAAAACAGAATTTCATTTAAAATAACAAAGTTAACTATGAAATACCCGAACCGCCACAAAAAAGAAGTGCATGCACTACATATGTAATGGGTAAGCCATGCAGTCTCTTTTGTGTATCAAATTTTACACTACAACGTATACTTTACACTGATTGGCCAGTGTTTTTCGTTAATAACTCAAAAACGAAGCTTCAATCAACATTTTGGTAAAGGAAAAAGTTGTTCAGAGTCCCCCCAGAAACCCCCCATTAAACGCTTAATGTCAAACTCCTTGTATAGACCCTGTATAGAGTGCATGATGCCTGCGCGAGTCAAAGTTAAGGGAGAGTTGAAGAGAGCTGATTGAGAATAGACCAGAATAGTTTGGAGAGTAGAGAGTAGCGAATCGTGAATATTGTGAGTATCGTGAGAGAGTCATTGTTTGTTTCATAGTTGTCGTGTGTCGACGTTTTATATTTAATAAAGTTAGTTACTGATTGAAGATGACTGAAATCTTATTACCCTATTTGCCCTCTATACCAATTCTACGCCAGGTTTACTGAAAATAACTTGTACAATAGTATTGTACTATGGCTGCAAAGCCGAAATACAGGCGGCGAAATAAAATATTATTATTATAGTATTATACTATATCTTGTTGAAAAAAATATAATACGCAAAATACTACATTTCGACTTCATTGTTAATTAAAAAAAATTATCAACGTAACAAAACTAACATAATTGCAGCGAGTCTCAGTGCTCAGAACCACACTCAACTATTAACATCACGCGACACTATGCATGACCAGTTTAGGTTAGCTGTCGATGTGTAAGTTGATCTTTCTTCCTGCTTCATTTGTTTTATGGTTTTCTCATTCGTATTAGTTGTGATAACTAATTTGATAAATGATTTATGTAACATCCTTAAAATTGTTTCTTTTTCTCCAACAATACCAGCTGCCTCAGCCTTTACGGAAAGAATGTTTTCAATTATGAATATTAAGTGGCGCGAAGAAAGAAATAAAGCAACAATTAAATTTTTAACATATGAGCTATCTGTCTACGGCTACCCAGAGACATACGAACATGTAAAATAACGGTATTTTTCGGTTGTACCTTCATAATCATAATATTTATCTGTAATTTTGTCGGTTTTCTTATTCTATTAGAATACAATTTTCAAAATATTTTTATAGAAAGATTTGAAACCGATAGGATACTACTATTGCTGTAATATCGAAATTAAGAAAATATCTACATATGTACAGGGTGTCCCACGTAACACTTTTCACTATTTTTCAAGTACTTGCGATAATCTGACAAAAAATATTTTAAACAAAAGTTGATCAATTTTCGATTGGCTATACATTGCAATAAACAAAGTTCGAGAATTTTGTTTTTTATTATTGTTGTCAAGGCCACCTCCATTTTTTTAAATGGCACTTTATATTTTTGACTTAACAGTATTATAGTCCGTATCAAAACGAATTCAGCGACCTAGTATACCATGATCTTCGGATGACCTTGAAGGCAAAGAAATGAAAATATCAACAAAAATTGACAATCTCCTTGAATGGGCGATAATAACTTGTATTTGTTATTAAGACTCGAAATTACATTGAAAATAATTGTAATTACATGAAATTACATGAAAAAGTCACATCAAATGTTCGAATTGAAATCCATGTTCTTGTAAGCACAATTCGGCTCTACGTAGTAAGTTTGCATTGGTTGCTCTTACGATACTGTCGTAGCCAACTTCCCTATTAGTTCAATTCGAACATTTGATGTGACTTTTTCATGTAATTTCATGTAATTACAATTATTTTCAATGTAATTTCGAGTCTTAATAACAAATACAAGTTATTATCACCCATTCAAGGAGATTGTCAATTTTTGTTGATATTTTCATTTCTTTGCCTTCAAGGTCATCCGAAGATCATGGTATACTAGGTCGTTGAATTCGTTTTGATACGGACTATAATACTGTTAAGTCAAAAATATAAAGTGCCATTTAAAAAAATGGCAAAGTTTCATCGTTGAATTAGTATTACCTCACCGATATACCCGACCCCGGATCGCGTTACACTGATCGGCAAGCGAGCTTCTTGACGCCTCTAGGGGTATACCCCCCAGGAGTGGGGATAAACTCTTTGCAACTATCGTGTAGCTCTTTTTCGCACCTATCGGGACATTACTGTATATAGTAGGGGAGACCGGGGTCAAAAGTAATACGGGGCGAAAGTAACATCGTAAATAATTCAAAATCTATTATAGCTATTACGGCAAATTTTGGATATATGATGCCAAATGACAATTGAAATATACACATCCACATCCTAATACTATAGATTTGCAATTAATATATATGTATATTAAACAAAATGACTCTCCGGCAACCTAAAGTAACTTTCTCTTAGTGCTTTAAAATTGTGATATAAATGTTCCTTGTGCAGGTATGTGCTTTTCCCTTTTTTTAATATGTAAGTTGATCCTTCTAAATAACATATTAATTATTAGTTAACACTTTTAAGCGTCTCGTTAGTGAAGATTTGTAATCTAAGTCCAAGAGACTGGTCGGGGACGATTGTAACATCAGCAGTCGGGGTCGAAAGTAACGTTACAATCGACTCCGACTGATGTGAGTCCTACGCGATCGTTAAATGTTTTCGCTATTTTTACAATGCGATACCTGACAATTCTATTCAGAGACATCTGGCATATTAATCCTCGGTCGTTTTACCAATAAAACAACTCTGTCAATTGTCTCTGAATAGTAATTACCGTATCGTAAACCTACACCGCTTCACTGGAAAAAAACCACGTCCAACCCTTGGGACCACGCGCCTGATACCGTTAACCGAGGCAAGCATGCCTTGCTACCCCAAGCTTGGCAAGTGAGGCCTCTGATTGGAAGACACTACGTGTCCATTATTAGCATATAAGCAAGCACCTTTTTTAATAAGGTCATTATTCGTAAAGAAACACGGAACAAGCAACAACTCTCTTTCCTTCCGCAACTATACAAGTGCCAGGATATTGAATATTCCGGCTGGTCTTTCGAGAAGCAACAACTTACAACTATTAGTTGGCGACTATTAATATATTTTTATTATAATTAATAACGATCGAAAGATCATCCGCTGATATTTAACACTACTTTGCTATTACTAAGGTAAGTCTTCTTATTAAATTGCCTTATAAATTTGATTTTCTTCAACAAATACAAATTATGATTACACTTTTATTAGAATGCCACGTACGAAAGTTAGGAAAACTGATAGGGGCACAAAAAATATATCAATATATGAAGCTGCTTATAATGATATCATGGGAAAAGGATTATCTGTTCGCAATGCAGCTAAACAATATGAATTGTGCCACGTGTCTTTGGCAAGATATATGAAGAAAAAACAGAAAGCTTTAGACGAAGGAATAGCTTCTCCAGTGACAATGGGTTATAGACCATGGAATAAAATTTTCAATGTAGGGGAGGAAGAAATAATGGTTAAGTATTTAATAAGAGCTGCTGATATATATTATGGGTTTTGCTCAAAAGAAATAAGGAGATTAGCATATGAGCTAAATTACCTATGCCATGTCAGTGGGAGAATAAGAAAATGGCCAGTGAAGATTAGTTCACGAACTTTATGAAAAGACACTCAGAGTGCAGAGCCTACCAGTCTATCCCGTGCCACTAGCTTCAATGAAGCAAACTTTGTCGCTTTTTTCGAAAATTTAAAAAAGGTTCTTGATGAATACCATTTCGAAGCGAAGGATATTTACAATCTTGATGAAACGGGCGTCACTACGGTTCAAAAGCCAGACAGGATAGTTGCAAAGAAAGGATCCAAGCACTAACATCCGCTGAACGAGGACAACTGGTCACTGTAACTTGTACCATTAATGCCATTGGTAATTTCATACCGCCCATGTTTGTATTTCCAAGACTCAGATATAAAGATCATTTTGTGAGAGATGGCCCAACTGGATGCATCGGAAGTGGAAACGCCAGTGGGTGGATGCAAGAGGAGGATTTTCTTATATTTTTGAAACACTTTCAAAGATACACATCAGCAACAAAGGAGAAAAAAGTTCTACTATTGTTAGATAACCATCCATCTCACATATCTATTGAAGCACTTGATTATTGTTCCGAAAGTGGTATAGTAGTCTTATCTTTTCCACCTCATTGTTCACAGAAATTACAACCACTAGATCGATCAGTATATGGACCACTGAAAAAGGCAATTAATACCTTGCCAGATGCTTGGATGCGAAACAATCCAGGGAAAACTATGAATATCTACCACATTCCATCTATAGTTGCAGTAGCCCTTCCGATGGCTATGACCATGGACAATATTCAAGCAGGCTTCAGATGCACAGGAATATTAATTCCTTACAATAGTAATATATTCACACCTTTAGATTACGCTCCATCATATGTTACTGACAGATCACTATCCTCACCTGCTAACGGAAATGATGTCAACATCGAACAAATAAATCACGAGTTCACGTCCGAACTGGTAAGACCTTTTCCAAAAGCTCTACCTCGAATAGAATCAAATAGAGGGAGAAAGAAAAGAAAATCGACAATTTATACTAAATCTTGTGAGATGGAAAAAATCGGGGCAGAACAAGAAGAAAAACAGAAAAAAAGTGAACGGAAAGGCACGTAATCCGAATTTAATATCCGAAAATCCGAAAATAGTAAAAAAAACAAGAGCAAGAGGAATGAAGAACTTAATTACATGAAAACAATTATTTTACTTCTCTTATCATTTGTATATATTTTATAATTATTCATTATTACACTTTACTTTAATAAATAATTTTATTTAAAAAAAGAAATGTTGTGTTACTATCGACCCCATGCCGTGTTACAACCGCCCCATACCCGGGAGCGGTTGTAACACTTTCTCCGGTCTCGGTTTTTTATTAATAACTTGGATATTACTTGCCATAGAGCGAAAATACTATATCTCAATAATGTCAGATAACTATGGAAAATGTTAATACAAAATTTGTTGTTGTTAATGTAATAGTTATTGCGTAATCGTAGTTCAAAGTCAAATTGTTACTTTCGACCCCGGTCTCCCCTATACTATCCACAAAGTTTTATAGTGAAATCAAACTTTTTAAAAGTATAACAAGTACCTACTACCGTACCGTGCGCTCGCAGCTATGCGCGCAAGCAGTTGGAACACGCAGTCCGATTGCGGTGCTATATATTTTTACACAGTGGAACTGACATGCGATAAAATTTGCATAAAAGTATTTGTCAGAACCTACTTAAGAAGAATCTCCTACCAATTTATGACCCAAAATGCAAATGAAAGCTACAACGCCTGGCGGCTAGCTCCGAAACATTTACATGCTGGTACAAAAATAATTGAAATTGCTGCCTTTATAGCTACTGCTATCTTTAATGAAGGTTGTAGTGCAGCCTTAAAAATAATGGACACAATAGGTTTGATTCTTGGGAGAGAATGCCATTTATATACAGAGTCATATAAGAAAACGCGACTGACGAGAGCGAGCGCATCGCAGCTTCAGCAGCACGAAAGAGGCCCTTATAGCTCGTAGACTCAAGCAAATTGAGGAAAATCAATTGTTTGAAGAATCTGAAGGTCTACTGTATGGGCCTGGAATAGCTGATTAGCTGCAAAAAGTGCTAAGCCCCAATAACTTTACTCTTTTTCTATCGAAAACTTTAAACGCGTTTTTCTCAAAACGACTTTCTTCAACCTGTCGTGCAATATAGCGAAAAAACTAATGTAACAATTGACTTGAATCAAAGTGGATTTTGAAGATAAATAAATTCTCTTCCAGTTATGTATATCCAATTGCTCATTAAAAAAAATGATTTAACATACTCTTTTTCCATCTTTTCAACAAATTTTTTTTCAATGCTCTGTATTTTTGATCAGCGTCCCGAAATTTTTTGCATATTTAGGTATAACTATAGCGCAAATCCACGAACAAAATGAAAATTCGTCATTTTTTGTTCTAAGGCAATTCTACGAAGCTCTACACTGCACGAAATGGAACAACTTTTTCGGTAAAGCGTTCGTGCTAACTGAAGATATTTTGTTAACAAATTCTTTTTTTTATCATGAAATTTTTTTTTATAATCTTAAATGTTAAATGAAGTACCAAACAAAATTTCAAATAGATTCATTCATTTTTTATCTTTAAAAAAAATGATAAAGAAACACTCCCTTAAGAAACTGTTTAAGATACAGAAAATTTATTTCGGTTTACGGCAATATATCGGTTTCGCTATTTAGGTATTTTGGTACGTCATCGGTTTCGGTGTAGCTTTGCTGACCTACCCACAACCAAACCTGTGAAATATTGTAACTATAATCGAAGCCTGAATAAATTACGATCAACAACAATTTTTCTCGAGCGATTCGAAGACATCAGGAAGGCTTATTATCACGCGACGCGATGACCCAGGTCGGAGCGAAGATTTACGACCTCCGTTTTACTTATTCGGTCCTGTCCACGCGGTACATCGCGGGTGCGTGGCAACGCAGTACCTGACGTCAAAACATTGTCAAAACACTATTTATACATGCCTCCCTTGAGATAAATTCTTCCCAATAGACTTCACACTGATTATAAAGTGGAACAAGAAAGGAATACTGTATTACGAATTACTGAAATCAGGAGAAACAGTGTCTGCTGATCAATACTAGCAACACCTCGTTAATTTGAGCGATAAGATGAGTAGCACAGACCACAAGAGAAGTGATTTTCTCATATTTACCAGATATGGCCCCCTGTGACTTCCACCTGTTTAGATCTTTGCAACACAACTTGAGAGATACACATTTCAAAAGACTTGATAATGTCCGAAAATGGGTCGATGAATTTATTGTCTCATAGCCACCGCATTTCTATCCTGACGGGATTCTTGAATTACCAAAAAAGTGACGTAAAGTCATTGGTAACAATGGCGAATATTACAATAATAAAACTATTATGCCTTTTTTGTAATAAAATTTCCATTTTACAAAAAAAATCGGAAAGAATTTATTTCTACACCTGATAGTTTTTCGTTTCTCCCATAGTCTTCGAGATATTTACAGTGTTCCAGATAAAACAGACACGCTGCATATTCACAAATTTACCTAGCTACCAGTTATTGTGTTAGAAATGACAAATTATCTACAATCGCAATATGTAAATCGCCAGGCAGATCCATAATGATTTTAATTGATAATTTCAATTAAATACCCCCCCTTTACAAAAAATGTCACGTGAATGCCTTTGCATAGTGGCAACACCTATTTCCCCAGAAAGATTATTTTCAAACGGAGGGATATTATCGATTTAAAGATAAATAGACTAAAACCAAGTATTGGAAAGGAAATATTATTTTTAAACAGACTAATGTAATTAATATACAAACCATTTTATAGAATTTATAAGTATTTGTTCTAAACCTGCAAGTACTAATTCTAAGGTTCGAAACCAGCTTGTATAGCTTGGATAAATTGTAAATATAATCATTGCGAATTCGAAGCCCGCGAAACGAAGCCAAGATTCGTAAATATACATATACTGAACTTGATGCTACCTCTGACAAAAAGATAACAAAGGAATTCTCTTCTTAAAATAGATGAATGGCTCAAGATAAAACAATGCTTTTAACCAAACATACGCCTGCCATATTATCAAGTGTTTTATTACAGTTATGGGTGACAATGGTTGTGTTAGATTGCTACAATATCCTATAGCTCGACACTTCGAAGAGGACTAAAGTGATATCGTAAATAAGATTGCAACGTATTTCAAGCCTTACAATTGCAAATCCCTTTATTCTTTAGAAACATACAACGAACCGAGAAAATTGGAATAACATCGTTCAGAGAACTTCCAGCTACCGAATTGATCCCGTCTATGACTTCTTGCGATCCATAAACTAAAAATCATAAAATAATATGGTAAGGAAAGATGCACAGGTGGGGGAAAAAAATAGGCGAAGGAGAAACGTAAGTTGCTCCATAGATTGATCATAGGGAAGGGAAAATATTTAAAAAGTAGCGACATGTTGCTTTAACATAAGTGCCAAGCAAAAACATAATTATGATTTAACGCGTTGAAAACATTGGTATCTTAATTGACAACAATATTGACAAGATGCTGTGGATACTTTAGATCCAGTTAAAGAGTCGAATAATGAAAGAGGAAATAACCCATCTATAGCTATAAAATTGATATACATAAGTACGTAGTTATAAAAGTAGAACATTCGAAATTTTATGCGCCTATATCTCGAAAGTAGAGCGTCAAATTACAAAACGGTAATGAATATATTCTATCTTTAATACGTATAAATAATCCATATAAATTTATGTCACAACTTTTGAGCGAATCGCAGGTAATACGAGGTGCGGCAGAAAAGTAGTCAGACTGCTACTAGACAACTCTGTACTTGCAAAAGACTTATAAAACCACATTATCATCTTCAAAGTAGATCCCTGCGCAGGCTATGCAACTATGCACCTCTCGAGACACTGTTTCGACTCTTTATTGCAGGTTTAATTTCAATTTGGGAAGATGAAAGAGGTCCGTCGAACTCAGATCTGGAGAGTAGATGTGTGTGGAACCAGTGGAATGCCCTTTGTAAATAAAAATTCAGTGACTGATAAAGCAGACTAGAAGGGAGCATTGCACTTATGAACCCGGCCATCTTTGTAACGCGCCACTAGTACACGTACTCATACAAATTGTTGGAAAATGACAGCTAGGGAACTCTGTATGTTTACAGTTCACTTATTCGCAGCTTATAAATATTATCTATGTTGCTTAAATACGTACACTGTTGCCAATAAAGAATTTTCTAGCAACAGTCTCATTACTTTTCTGCCACACCTCGCATGCATTATTTTGAGTAACAGCACGTTGCATATGTCAGTTAGTAATTAAGTTTATAAAGTATACAAAAACAAGCTAACTCTGGTATTTTAAAACTTGCCTTAAATTACGCAATCAAGTAAAAGCAGCAGAAATTGACAACTGCCACAAAACATACTTAAAACTAAAAAGGTTAATTGTAAACAGGTGCGCAGAACAATTATCGGAACTTAAAACAAATGGTAATTAATCAGTTTAAAAGATATTAAATTCCCGAGCCATTTAGACGAAAAAGGTTTTCATATTTTAATTTCTTGCACTGCACACTTAAAATGCTATTTGCCATGAAAAATCAAACCTTTTGAAGGCACAGTTTCTTAAAGTAATACAGTTTTAGCTAATACAGCAGGTTTATAGATAAAAGTATTATATACAGGATGATTAAAAAAAGGGTCAGAACTTTAGGGATAGTTAATCATCGTCAAATAAAGAAAAAAGATCTAATAAACGTGGAGTCGCAAAATTATTATTTTCAAAGTTGTAAACAATTTTCTGTTTCAGTTAAACCAAGTAACTTATTGACTTTGAAAGTTATCGTGCTGCGTGAATACAATCCTGTTTCTGGGTATTGTTTAAGAGTATAGTGTAGTTTTCAACAATCAATGTCATAGACGAATTACATCGGAATACTATCAAATGTCAGGGAAATAAATACTACATATTCAGAAAATGTGTACGAAACTGAAATTCAGTGTGTAAAAATGGAACGTATGTATAAGAAATTTTCTGCAATCAAGGAAGGGAAAACATTTAAAATAATGTATTGTTTTTATGCAGCACTACAGCCAGCAAAAAACACGACTCACTTGTTCCAACTGAAACGAAAAATTGTTAATAACTATGAAAATATTAATATTGATGAAGTATTCATGTTTATTGGAACTTGTTTTCTTCATTTAGCAAATATATACTACCTACCCTACAAACTCTGGACCCCTTTTTTTATCACCCTGTATGAAATAATTAGACCATTTCTCGGAAGCCTAACAGAATTACAAATCCAAGAATTAAATAAATGACTTTAGTTGGCATTAGAAAAGTTATGAAATACAATGAGCCAATTGTTAATGTGAAGGAACCATATAAGATTTTTGTGAAAATTGAATTTTCTCTGTGAACGAAAGTAGTATGTGATTTTCCTTCACATAGCAACCACATATTTCACTTTGTCCTACTACAGGATGAGCAAATACAAAGCACATAAATATATGCATGTGTACATACATATGCATACGTAAAATACAAGGAGAATAAGTTTTAAATTCAGTTTAGTACAAATTTAATATTTATAACATAACACCATCATCCTCTGAAGAATTCAACTATCCAAAGGTCTGAATCACTTTTGTAGTCATAAACCTACAAAGGTCTGTCAACATGCAAATTTCACGTAAGTTAATTTTGTTGCAAGTAAGATACGCGGATAAAACAGTATTAATAATATATAATAGGTCTCAAGTAAATTTATGTTAAGAATAAAAGGTACTTTCTATTTAATCGCATTTTTTAAAATATTTTTATTTAAAAGGCGCCGTGAGGGTAATTTATTTACTGATCCAACTTTGTAATATAAGCTGCTTTCACAAATCTTTTTGTACCAAATTTTTCACATTGCTGTCTAAGGCAACGTTTACGGTGGATGCGTATTCGTACGAACGGCGTTCTGACGAATATGTCTGAACTGTTTCAATGCATTAGTTTAAATAGTTCAGACGTATTCGTCAGAACGCCGTTCGTACGAATACGCATCCAACGTAAACGTAGCCTCAATAGTAAGGTAAGTATAATATATTATATTGCAATGCACTTCATTTTAAAAGACATGCTTCAATATGTTAATAGCTTTAAGTTTATAACTTTAGCAAGTAGTGAAAATGATAGATATTTATTCAAGGCGTTAAAAAACAGCAGTATTAATATTAGCTTCAATTTTTTCTTTCAATTAGACAATAAACAAAGTGTATACCAAATAGATGTACAGTTAATAAAAGATTAGCTAACACAGTATTGTCTTCATGTCACTTCACTAATATACAGTGTGCCCCACGATCTCTGTCCACCTGAAATATCTGCATTATTTTAAACTATACGCAAAAATATTTCAAATAAGAGTTATAGGATTTAAAGCAATTAATAACATAGTAATAATAGTTTTATGGCAAGTGGACGAATTTACCATTTTATCGAAATCGCGTATAAAAAATAAGTCATTCCATTAAAAAAAAACGAAAGTGACCTTCATATCTTCTTTATGCGTCCACTTGTCAAAAAACTGCTATTACTATGTTATTAACTGCTTCAAATCCTATAACTTTTATTTGAAACATTTTCGCGCATTGTTTAAAATAACGAAGATATTTCAGGGGGACAGAATTTTTGGGACCCACTGTAATAACGGTTCTTATACTCTCTATTGGCACAATCTTAACCCTGACTGTATACAAGGCTCTGTTGGTTTTAGTAATATCGTTCACATTGTCAGTTTTAATGATTACAACTCTCTCGTTTATTTTTCATCATATTCAAACAAATCATTGAAAGAAAGATCAATGTCATAAACAATAGATCAATAGCAATAGCAACACATGTGCACACTTTCATCATCTAAATGTCGATACAATATTGAGTATTTTAAAGTAAAAATAAGGGCATTGCAGAAAAAACATTAAACTAAAATAATAATAATAATAATAATAATAATAATAATAATAATGATGCACAACCTTTCTAATAAAAAAGAACGCGAACAACCGCCATACAAGTGTTCGTAAATAAATACATAGAAGCCCTAGACAATATATATTTTTTCTAAACCTATGTTACAGAGAGAGAATCACGTAAAGTTTTGGAAATGAAATTACAAAAAATAACTTTACTTTATGACGTTCTTGCGCATTTGCATGTCAGCGTGCCTTAATTAAACCACCACGTGGCCAAAAGGGATAATTACCCTTAATTTCTTAAATAGAATGGCTTTTCAACAATTTTGGCCTGAAACATTTTATGTTATTCTACACAATAAAACCGAGGTACCGAAAACACTTTCAGTGATGTAAGTACTTAAGAGTAACGGCTAATGATATTACACTTGGTTGGTTTTAAACGTTAATCAAATAGTTCATAGTGCTCGGGAAATAGTTTATTCATAATCTAGGAGAAAAACGTCATTAGCGATGCGCCTGTCCTGTTTTTCACATTTAAGTATTTTTTTTTGTATCTTTTTTATTATGTAAAATAAAAAATGTATGTACCATTGTATAATATTTAAGAAGTCAAATCCGACTACCCCCTTTTCTTCACACAGAAGTCCACCAATATCGAATAGGAAATTGTGAAATAAAATTTAATCACTATCTTCAAAAATTTTGGAGAATGCACCTTGCAACACATTACACGAGCCACTGTACTGTATACATTTGAAGGATAATACGCGCGTATTGCGTTTGCTATAATATTGTTAAGTATGTTTAGAACACAATTTCGCCATCCATTGCCAATTTGTAGGTTAGTGTAAAGCTGGTAATGTAAAACATGTCAATTTATAAATCAATATTAACACGAAAAGATTTGTTTTTGAGACACAATAAAAACAGAAAGAAGTTGTTATTTTTGCGTTAAAAGAGATTGTATAGAGTTAACCTGTCTTCTGGTTCGAAATAGTGTATAACATATTATATTATATTAATTGATAACTCCTTAAATAGGTATATAAGAACGTGGAAATACGGCGACTGACGAATAGAAAAAAAATGCAAAAGGATTAGAAATTTAAAGTATGCAACAGTAATCTTTCTTATGACTTCTCTTACAATAAAATGAAGATCGAATGTGCCAGGAAAAAGAGATATTTAGAAAGAAAAGTTTGCATCACAACCATAAAGACCGCATAAACTTTTATTTACACAATACATTTGGAAATTAAACTAAAACAGCTGAGGTAAATTATTTCGACTTCAGAACAATTTATATCTTACTTTAAAATGTGTACACTAAAAAAAGAGAAAAGAGAAATCGATTGGCATTGTTAACATATTATTATTATGTCGAAGTTTACAGTTTTACATTTTTCAATTTTAAAATTTCTTTACCTTCTTTAGTCCCTATATTTAAAAAGCAGTACAAACCAAAAAGCGCTCATATCAGTCGCGAACACGATTTGTTAAATCCGAAGCATCATCTGTCTCGGTAACCATGTATACAAACCTGCAACTCTCGTTCTGTACATTCCTGCACGTAGACCAGAAAGAAAGTAATAATGATGAAAAAAGGAAAAGAAAACGTTCAAGAAGCTGATGTATGGAAATGATCGAGAGACGAGTAATATGTATGTATTTGCATGTTTGTCTCAATGGTTCTCAGTTCCTCCTATTATTATAATACACAACAAATATGACTTCATTAACTTTCTTTCAGTTCTGCGATTGCCAGTGTAAAACTATAACGACTGACAATCATTAGAATATTACTAATTACTAATTACTAATTATTATCTATAAATTTTCATTTTTATAAACTATGTGTGCATACAAAAATACAACACAAATAGTACTCTCGTTAAACCAGTCAAATCCATACAGTTGAAATTAATAAGAAAACAAACCAACAAGAAGCAAAGATTAACTATTACAAAGAAATGAGACTTCCTGCACAATTTTTGTTACTTTTGTTATAAAACCGTTATAAAACGAACATTTTACATCTAATAAACAAGTTTAAAACATATCTATCAAAGCTAACGAAAACTTCAGTGGCATTTGAAAGATTTTTTTGTTTCATTAAATTAGAGGATTAAGAACCACTGATACTGAAGAAAAACTTACCTTAGCCAGGCCCATGGGCTGATTCGTCACGACACCTGCCTCTGGGTTCTGGTCCCGCTACAATACAACAACAACGTAAACAAAACCGCTAATCTATCGTATTCTAAAAAATAGGCAGACGTAAAAAGTGCATGCTTGGCTAAATTAGAAAGATTTCACAAATTACAGATCGGTGAATGTATGGCGAATATGAGATGACTGATCGTGGAAATAATTAATTACACTGAATAAATGCGCTGATTCGTTGGAAATAAAGAAAAACATCATTACTTTTTCTCCTCCTTGTACATCTGTAAGAACAGTATCAACAGAGTGGGTAGAAAGGTGTTAATTTTTACGATTTGATGGATTAAGATGATGCAATGGCCTTGATTACGTGAAAAGGAAGAAATAGTATCTTACTTTCTGTGTTATACACTACTACAAATTTGGTTCTTTCCTTTTTGTCTTTGTCCTAAACGTGTTTCTAACATTACACTTATTTGCAGAATAGAAAGCATTCAACCGATTATAATTGCAAATGTATATAAACAATTTTAATTTGTCATTTCTGAATGGCGCGATTAAAATATACAGTGAAAATGCAACCAGATATAGAGTTTATTACTGCCATCAAACTATTCACAAAACATGGGTCGCGACCTTGACGAGCGTTTTTTGCATACGACTAATATATTATACATACTCAGGCCAACGAATAGAAAGAAGTAACGATATATTCTTATTGAAATGTACCGGTATAAATAATACTTTTAAGAACTGAAAGCGAACAATTAAAATTGATAAAATATCACTAATCTAGCCAATAAACGTTACACCTTAGCATAATTCTAGAATTATATTAGAGTAAGTCCTGAGGTAGTAGCCGATTTTTTTTACAAAGGATATCATATGTGTTGAACATTCTTCTCTCTTATTTTTACTTCTCATAAACGTGATTATATGTATTAATTCGTTTTTCGTCATAGTATGCCGAAAGTGAACCAAAATTACTATAATATCTAGCAAAACAACTAAAGGGTTCAGTGCAAGAGGGAGCTATTTCACAATAGAAATTGCGTAATCAACTCTACTATTTCTTTATTTAAACTTATTAATGTGAAGGTACTGTATCTAGAAAAATGTTTTATTTTTTATTTTACTTGCTGTATGCTTAAATCTGCAGATTGCATTAAAAGGGGAGCTTTACAGAACCGGTTTATTAAAATATTTGATTTATGAGTACTTTACTTGATAGAAGCACATGTTTTTGAACATTTTACTTAATGTATGGGAAAAATCTGAAGCTTCTATGAAATAACTTGGAAATAGTAAAAAAAGCACACCTCAAATTTCATTCTTGTATATCGTCTTCTTTATCACTGTCTTCTAGTGATCCACATTTGAGTTTCTTTTAAACGCCGTGCAATAGTGACAAGGATTGAGCAAAATTCTGTGTGGTATAGCTCTCTCTTACATAGAAATTATAATACATAGGGAGGGCATTCATTTATATATGTATACAGTCACAGTATGAACAGGAATGTTGTGTAATTAACATAATTATAAATTAAATGATAGTAACTAGACACCAGGAGATGCCGGGATTAATAAAAAATCTCATTTTTCGGCATTTTGTGGCATAGCTCCATCTTGCACAGGACTTCTCAACCCATGTTGAAGATTGGTGTATTCGATTTTACGCTGACGATCAGTAACAAATGCTAAACTTATAAATAATGTCGTTTTCTCGCCGTTTAATGAAATATCGATTATGCACTATACGGGGCAACTACGATGTTTATGCGTTGAAATATCCATAGGAATGATACGGAGCTAAAATGAAACGAAGGATGCTCTATGACATAATGTCCGATTCGCCGCCATTTTGTAATAGGAATGCCATGCAAATGAAGTAGATTTCTGAAAACTTTTGTAGTTTTACTGAAAAGCATCAATAGAATAAACGAGGTGCTAGCAATTTCCTTATATATCTTACATTTAACTTCCACAAAGCTATAATAATCCGGAATTTACGTAGAAAAGAGCGTATATCGCGTAGAAAGATAAGCACATTCTGCGCCAGGCCTCGGATTTAAGTGATCTTGCGGGCCAATTTTCAGAGGCAACGCCCCCTTTCTCCCGCCGTAAGCCTGGGCCCCCGCGATCACCAAGGGGCCCGGAGCTCATCAGGCGCGTAGCATACAAACCGCGCGGTCCAAGGGACATAGGACGATGTGGAATCCTATTGATACGATTGTCGCCGAAATGCGACCCGCGCGTTTCTTATGCTACGGGCCTGAGGAGCTTCCAGGCGATTGGCGATCGCGGGACCAAGATGCGCGGTGGGAGATCGGCCCGAAAGATCACTTAAATCCGAGGCCTGTTCTACGCAATTTCAGACCAGTGAATTGTAGAAGTTAATTCTAGTATCTCTATAAATATTTTAACGCATAATGGAAAATACCCCGTGCATACATGATATATAGGTAAAACCTTTCCATGTATTTCATTTCATTTCATTCCATGTACAAAATGCCCTCTTGTTCATTTTGATCCAACATCATTTACATAAGGATTACAAAGGGTACTCCCTGCTCTCGTTTTGCTAAATCAATTATGCAAAGTGCAAAAAGCCTCATTGCTAGCACAAATTAAGGCTAGATATAAATAATACTTATTTGTAGCATTTGGTTGCTATGGGATTTTAAATAAAATATATTAAAAAATGAACAGATTACACAAAACATATTGAAAGTGGAAAGAAATATACTTAGACAAAGGCAAATACAAACTAATTTCAACTGTAGAAATACTACCAGTAGATGTATACATTGACACAAGAAACAAGAATATTCAAATAAGCTGAAGAATTCTGCAGAAACTTGCAGCGACAAAAAAGATGCATAGTGCTTGTGCGTAAAAGTGGTAAAAATAAAGTAATCAGCCTTTTGACTAACATTGCCATGTATAAGTAACGATAATTGGAGGGCTCAGAAGCCAATCAGTCTAACAAGGAGAGCGCAAGGCCTTCGGGTCACCGATTTAGTTGAAACTTTGTGGACCTATAGATCTCGTTCTCCTGTTTACGAATATATAGTATTATAGGGGCAGATACTCAGTAGGTTTTAAAATATTTACAGTTAAACATTCATCATTACCTTGAAATCTATAAGATGCGAAACGTTCGTGCAGATTCCGTGATGGTTCGATGGCTGGGTGGAGAGACGTCGGATTTATAAGTCGGAGGACTAGTGTTCAAATCCTTCTGTCGGTACAGAATTTTTTTTCTTCAAATTTTTATATCATTTATTATTTATGTTAATATATTAATAATTTAGTTTCTACTTACCTTTTCTTGTACGAGACGTAACGATAAGCACCGTTTTTTGTGTACTTTATTAAAAAATATATTCTGTTGATACCTTATTATGCAAATTTAAAATAAATTATTTATAAATATATTATAAATATATTATAAAATAAATATATTAATCATTTATTTTATATTTGCATAATAAGGTATCAACAGAATATATTGTTTAATAAAGTACACAAAAAACGGTGCTTATCGTTACATCTTGTCCAAGAAAAAGTGAGTAGAAACAAAATTATTAATATATTAACATAAATAATAAATAATACAAAAATTTGAAGAAAAAAAATTCTGTACCAACAGAAAGGATTTGAACACTAGACCTTCGACTTATGAAGCCGACGTCGTTCCACCGAGCCACCACAGCATCTGTACAAACGTGTCACATCTTATACATTTCATTGTAATGATAAATGTTTAACTGCAAATATTTTAAAAACTACTGAGTATCTGCCCCTATAATACTATATATTCGTAATCAGGAGAACGAGATCTATAAGTCCACAAAGTTTCAACTAAATCGGTAACCCGAAGGCCTTGCGCTCTCCTTGTAAGTCCAACTTTTCCTGAACATGAGTTACGCAATTCGAAACCCTCTTTATTTATTTATTGTTAAAACTTTCAGTTGAGAAATCAATTTAGTCACTGTTTTCATACGTAAGCAATAGATGGCGGTACTAACATTGTCATTTTTTCCAAGTAATTTGTAAAAACCTTATTCATCCCAGTTTAAATGCTAATGGACTTACACTGATTGGTTTCTGAACCCTCCAATTGTATAACTGTCTTCGAAGCAAAAAATTACGTGCAAAATTATAATGCCATGCACACCAAATTTCTTGCAATTTTACCGAGGAGCAAGTTTCCTTTATTTACAACTTTTTTTACAAGCCTAAATCGTGTGAAGTATCGGAGCGATGAAAAAGTAACGTTGGTTTTTGAGACTAATAACATGAATCGTTTCCCAATTGTGTTTTAGCAGCCAATGATTTATAGCAAATTTGTTGTATTGGTGTTTTGATCTACTTTCATACAATACTCGCTTTTTGTTTAAGTCAGGGCTCGGAATTAAGTGAACTTTCGGGCCGATTTACCGAGGCAACGCCTCCTTTCTCCCGCCGCACGGCTAGGCTAGGGACGATGTAGAATCCTATTGATACGAGTGTCACCCTAATGCCACCCGCGCGGTTCATATGCTACGCGCCTGAGGAGCTTCGAGCCGATTGGCGATCGCGGGGCCCAGACACGCGGCGGGATTACATAGAAGTTTTTAGAAAATAATAAACTGTGATAAAAAAGCCCTCCTAAATAAATCCAATCAATTCCCCCCACCTGGTATAAACATATTATTATATGTAAAAAATTTGGTTCGTGGTAAACATGTTACGAGCAGGTTCTATTTAAAGCCAATTAATTTACTTATACAATGCAAAATAAGCACGAAAAAAAAAACTATACTATTAATCGTTATTAATGCACTAATATAATATATGCAACTGATGCGCCTGGCAAATGCAGAGCTATTTTGACTACAAGTTTCACTATTTGCATGTTTTAAGAAGGAATTCGATACTATTTTATACAGGGCGATTCACGTAAGTGTGCCACCTAAATAACTTGTCAACTGTTTGTTATATAAAAAAATGTTTAAAACAAAATTTAAATGGTATCGAAAGGGCTATACAATGTAACAATTAGGTTGTTCCTATTTTGTTCTTTTACCGAGATACGAAAGTCACCTTGAGCTCTTTCATTGGAAGGTGTAAAATTTGACTTTGCACTTGGAAAGAGTCCCGGACTTTGAGTAATAAACTATTTTAGGGTGTATGGGCCCAAAAACTAATAATTACTGAGATATTGGTTTCGTCAGCTTGATCACCAACGGCAATGGAGTTTAAATGTTTGATGTGGTATAATTAGTAATAAAATAGACAGACCGCATTTTTTTTACGGATCGTTAATAGTACAATCAGCGGATTGGACGTGGAGGACAGATTTTGTGGCCAACACGTTCTCCCACTTGACTGTACTTTCTTTGGGCACATTTATCGCGAGCCACTAACGACGCCTCAAGATATTGAGGCCATTCAAGCATGTAATACTATAACTGAAGAAACACTTCAACGGGTCCCACTTGCACTAATTAATCGACTACACACTTGTATTGATCATAATGGACAATATTTGAGCATCGCATACAATACAACTCGTTTGAGGAATAATATCTCGGTAACTATTAGTTGAGAATGCGTACACACAAGTTTTTTTACTCAGAATCCAACACCCTTTCGAACTGCAAAGTCAAATTTTACAAATTCCAATGAAAGAACTCAAGGTATCTCGGTAAAAAGCAAAATAGCAACAAACTAATTGTTACATCGTATAGCCCTTTCGATACCATTTAAATTTTGTTTAAAACATTTTTTTATATAACAAACAGTTGGCAAGTAATTTAGGTGGCACACTTACAAGGGAACACCGCGAACCGTCACTCCCGGATTTGAATGAAACTTTGTAGGTTTATAGAGTGATCCAAGACAAGAATAACGGTATGCTTCATTCGGGCCCAATCGCCCTTTAAGGGTGTGAAAAGTAACCTCAAAGTCAACTCGGCGTTTCCAATTGTTCGCGTATATCTCTTAAAATGCATGAGATAGAAAAAAATGTTTTGGGGGAAAGTTTAATGGTACAATGAGGGCTATAAAATTACATTAAGAAAATTTTAAAAAAGCTTGTTTTCTTGAAAACAAAATGTTCTTCTTCTCTTTTTTAAATTTTCTTATTGTAACTTTATAGCGCTCATTGTACCAATAAACTTTCCCCCAAAACATTTTTTTCTATCTCATGCATTTTAAGAGATATACGCGAACAATTGGAAACGCCGAGTTGACTTTGAGGTTACTTTTCACACCCTTAACCCTTTCGCTACTACGGGCGACTATAGTCGCCCTCCATAAAATGCCACTGACATACTACGGGCGACTATATGTAGTCGCTCTGCATAAGATGCCACTGACGTACTACGGACGAGTATAGTCGCTCTGCACAAGATGCCACTGACATACTACGGGCGACTATAGTCGCTCTGTATAAGATGCCGCGTATTGTACATACGACGGGCGCTTGTTTCTCTGGAAATGTACCATCAGTGTTTTGTTTTTATCATCAAATATTTTTATTATCAAATGTTTGCTGACGATCGTTGTCGCGCACTGTGCACAATTTTGGCGCGGCGACCCGTTCAGCGGGACTGCCGCGCCGGAGAAGCCGGCCGTAGCGAAAGGGTTAAAGGGCGATTGGGCCCGAATGAAGCATACCGTTATTCTTGTCTTGGATCACTCTATAAACCTACAAAGTTTCATTCAAATCCGGGAGTGACGGTTCGCGGTGTTCCCTTGTTAGATGAATCACCCTGTATATCATAATGTTTCTGGATAGGTAAAATTAGGGTTTGAAATTTGTTCAACTGCGCACACACTATAATTTGAAATTCAATTGTTAAATTAATTCCGCTTTCGCATGAAATAAACGCTTCTGGTTTCTTTGTTGTTTTATGGACATCAGACAACAAGATGCATTCTTTCCAGTGGAACGTTACTTTTAGTATCGTAAATTCCAATATACGGGGTCTCATGTAACCGGTAGTACAAACACGTAAGAGGGAATTCTACGTGAGAGCTAATTGTAAGTCGTAAATATAGAATAAAATTTCTTCATTAGATTTTTTCAGAAAGGTTCACTCATATAAGGGACAATATTTCAGATTGATAAGAAACAACCTTGAAAAAGTACAGTGCGTCTTCTGCTCATTGTTTTTGTACAATACTTATAAAAGTTGGACGAATTTGTCAAGAATCACACATACATATCTCTTGAACAAAACCAGGTATCTCTGTAACACTGTGTGCAACACTTAGCGGTTTTTGGAAAAAATTAATCTTGGAAAACGACATTAAATATAGAATAACTTGTTAATGGTATGTAAATTTCTTTTAAGTGATTCTAAAAAAAATAGAATACATTTTACCTGGAAAGTAGAGAAAATGAAAAGCTCAGGTGTTTGGAGTCAACTTTTAAATATCATCTTTAAATGCTATTTTTAAAACTGCCTGGAAAATGTGCTTTATTTAAGTTTGACTAAAATTAAGTAATTACTGTTTATATATTTATGAAATATATGTTTCTTACAGATGGTGGTTCTGATCGAAACATGTGCTTTTTGGAAAAAACTTGGTTTAAAATATAATAATTAATATGTATAAACAAATCGTAGAGCATTATCCACAACTGCGTAGGGTCGGTTAAAAAGAAACGACATTAAACATTAAAAGTTCGAAGTCATTTACCTTGTTGTATTTTTAGATAGTTATTATCGACGAGGAAAATAAAAAATTCTCCTAAAATAGTCTTCCAGGATCAACAGTTCGTATATTTATTTTTCGTTTAATGTTAAACTTTAAGAAGTAATGAATATTCGTGACAAATGGCGAGGTATTTTTTTTACTAGTTTTTCAAAAAAAATAAATTATTATACATATATGTAGAAACAAAAACTTCTCCAACAAAGCTTTGCTTTTGACAAAATTGAATTTTTCGGGACCTTGATAAATGCATGTACTCCTCTATTCTGTCATATCTACTATTTTGTCGATGTTCGATACAAAATATTCAGGGAGACGAAAATGTTTGACTTGCTATAATTTATCAACTGAAACCCTACTTTCTCAGAAGAATGTCCAGTACGTAACGAACCTATCCAAATGACTGCGTATTTAATATTTCAGTGTGAAAGAAATGCATAAACCATTCTGCTAAATCAAAAAACTTACATAAATATTAGCCAGCATTCATTCAATGATGTATCCAAATTTTGTAGAAATTTCAATACTATAAACATATTATATTGTAACTGCTTGGTAATCTATAGGTATGTACAGATGTATCTAGCATGTAAAATCATACTATTATAACGCATTGCGTTCTAGTACTGTTGTTACTTTTTATATGTATATACATACAGCTATTTACAAAATCGGGCGTACAGTAATAAGAAATATACATTTTTTAACATACAAACAATAAAATTGACACAATGAAAAACATAGTTACTATAATTGTTAATTGTATAATTACTACACAATTTCTTTAATCCTCTTTTTAGTTGTGGCAATTTTAGAAAATATACATTTGTTACTACTGCACGCTAAATCTTCTGAGTAGCTGCATATTGTTGCTATAAGTATTCTATATTTTGAGTGCATCATGTGAAATTTTTCTAATTTATATGCAGTTATTTAATTTATATGCCGGTTAATGCACATGCGTTCTAATTTGTTTGAATAAATTAGTATCGTTTTAGTGTCTTCTCGACCATAAATGTTTAATGATATGATGGAAGAACTATAAATTAATCCTGACTAGTTGCTTTTTTCTGTTTTAATTTTAATTTTTGTAAAATTATGAATGTTTTATGTGTTTCACATATTTATCTTCAACACTTGAGGTCTTAAGACCTTATACAAGGTCGAGTGTGCGATTTCGAAGTTATACACGCTTCTAAAAAGAGTTAACACGTTCCATGCCCCATAGATCACCAATGCCTAAGTCAAATAAATAAAGTAAAACTTTCAGTGTACACAATGACAAAGGGATTCACTCCATATTAAATTAATAAACGTAGGTGGAAGAAATTTATATGGAATGAAACTTATTCTGGAACTAATTTTATGCAATTTTATGCATCGCTGTATCTAATAAGTGCAATTACACCTCCTTTTTAACGAAACTCTATACTTTTTACTGGAATCGATGCATTCTTTCATCCACTACAAAAAGTATGAAGATACTTTTACTTTAAAGCTATTAGTTTGCAAGTCATTAAAGACTATTAATTATTTTGGTGCATCAAGGGAGACCGCTTGCACAATAACTTACTAACTAATATTATATTGGAGGTTGCAAACTTCTAAGGCACAAACAACTTTTACAAGTTACACATTAAATGGCTGCACTGCGCAATAAATGGATGTTATTCAAAAAAATGTAATTGCACAATAATCAATCGTTTTTCACTATTTCTTTACTCCCATCATTGCATGTAACCTAAACATAAGACGAATCAGCTGATTTGAAACTTGTAAAAGTTCAACAATAAGTGTCCAAAGGTCACTGGATATTAACGCTAGAAAAGATATTCGGATGATCCCCCATTTCATTCTACCAATAAGCCCTTTTTCATTTTTTTTTCTTAGTGTAATGCAATACATAAGTTCCGTCTCTTTCCGTAATTTTAGATTTCTCTCGGACACAGAACGTGTTAAATATCCACCCTTCGATGTATAGGGCTTCTAATTGCCTAAATGCATCGATGGAAAGGTGTCCCTGGCCAACCAATATATTTAGCTTGTAGATTAGAAGAGGCTTTCTACTTTTTGAGGAAAAGTGTTCATTTTCTTTTCTTGCTTTCAGTACAAAAATATTAACTTTACCTGACATGTAACATTGGATTTTTCAACATGGTTCTAAAATAATGGAAATACTTTATTGGCACAAATGAGAAGAAGTAGAAAAAGGGGCAATTTGTACAAGGGGATTTATTATTGAATATGAAAAAATGTAGACCTGTTTCAACCGTAAATGCTGATTGTATACTTATTCTAAATATAATTGCTGTAACTGCTAGTATCCAAACTGTGTTCTCCAAATATTAAAGGTTCTTACTGTTCTAAAAGTGTTTTAGAATCGAAGACTGTGAAATGATAGAAAAATGTACTGAAAGTTAAAACTCTGCACAGGCAAATCTTGTAAAGCACATAAATTCAAACCATATTGCGTCAAAATTGTTTTAAACAACGCTGCGTTAAACAAGTCCGCATTATTTCAAACTGTGTAAAACTACTAATAATTCAACAAAGTCGTGTTATACAAATGATGTGTGAACGCAATATGTGGGATGCTGTTACGCCGCATCCTATAATTCACAATCAATATGCATTTATATTAAAGAAAAAATTGATTGAGTTACTGAATTAAATAGCAAGTAAGTCGAGTCTCATGTTGTGTAAATATTGCATACAAACACAATATTTATCGAACTTCATTAAAAGAATAATTTGTTAATCTAAACGAAAATACTAGACGATCAAAGAAAATCTGCAATCTGGATAAAACACATTGTTATAGAAGAATTTTTGGATGGCAAAACTTTTCGATACAAGAGTTCGAATGTATGTACCTTTTATATGTATATTTATATTATATTATACTTATATTTTAATATAAATGTGTACTAAGTGTAAAAGAATATAGTTACAAAAAACCTACATAGACCAACTTTAATCTAATTAATCGCTTTCAAGAATATTAGAAAATTCGGATCCTAAAAAAATACTACTGCTAATGAGATGGAACTATTTCAAAAGGGCAACAAGTCATGTTCTGCTTTTAATATAATGTTGAAAAATTCAGGTTTAGTAGCATATTACGGTCTCAGAGATGTATTATAGAAGCCTGTACATTCAACTGCTCGTTTTCTCGTAGTCTTAAATGAAACCCGTAAACTTGATACTCTCACCACTAGCAACATTTGTGCACATGTTATTTCGAAATTATCGGTTCAGTGAATACAAAAACCTTACTTTTTAGAAATTTCACATACAAATTAATATTCATGAGGATTTCATTGAATTGGCAATCTTCTCCATAAACACGAATCCGAACGTGGGTCTTAAACGAATTAATCTTCCCCATAAGAAATTCTTCTCTTGAGAGATGACACAGAAAATTGTTTAGCGTCTGGGGTGGCATGATCTCATGTTAATAGTTTTTTGGTTTTAGAGGACACGTGATTCTCAACTCTGTTTTTTGATATTCTTGATATATTTTTCTATGTATTATCTAATAGGACGTTTTAAGACACGTGCAGTGATCTACGACTAAAGGTCATTCAAGATCGTTGAAGGTCAATTGCGATGGAAAATATTTTAACTTATTAACAAATATGTCCTCTAGGTGTCCACCTACCAAAAAGCTATTAACATGAGATTATGCCACCCTCGAAACCAAGCAAATTTCGTCTGGCAGATTCATCTTTCACGCTGTATACCGTGCCAGACAAGCGTTTAATATTTCGCAAAATAAATTTTGTCTCTTCATTGATCAAATTGATAGAAAATTTCGCATTGTTAAGAAATTGGTAAATGTGTCTAATTCGTAGTCACATGATATATCAATTACCCAATTCATTTCATTTCATTCATATCAATCAACATCGATCCACATATCATTTTATCAGAAAAAAGAGATAAACGATATTTAAATAATTTGTGAGCGCACATAATCAAAATTTAAACGTTACGGATACGCAAATCCATTTCTGATACTTTTTTTCCTAAATTTTGTCTAAATCCTTATGGTCATGCTACAATGAAAACATGTGCATAGCTTTATGCTAATTCGTACAACTGTCAATATTTTTTGTTGACATTAATTCCTATAGAATTTATGATAGCAATGAAAATTGTATTGATTCTGAAAGAAAGTATTGGTTATTCACTCGATTTAATACAACAAAAATTCAATTTACTCAATACATTAAATATTTATTTCAATATAAATTCCAATAGAGTAAATAATTTTTAATTTTTTGTTAGACTTCTTTGCTAGTTTAAATATCTTTTAAAAAGCAATTAAGTATTAGCATTTTCTACACATGTTCTGCATTGCTTCAATTTTAAAACCGGCTTTCCCTATTTATATTCATTTATCGCGTTTACACTAAAGCACTATAAATCTGTTGTAAACCTCTAATCCTAAACACTAATCTATTTAATTGCATTTAAACAATCGACGAACGTCAACTAGTAGTAATAGAAAAAATGAAATCCACCAGCTCAAGAAATATAATCTATATTTTAAACAAGCTACTATTTTTAGCATATTTATGTCGTAAATATGCACTACTTTGACTCATAATTAGTTTTTAACGGTTAGTAAATGGTTGTAAAAACCTTTCGAGTTATTAAGTTATCGTTTAGATAACAACAATTAAACACATTTCTTAGTTATATATTCTAAGAGAAAAATGCATAAGAGTCTTACCTGTAAATTGTGATACGCTCCACTGTCTTCTGGCGGTGTGGGCTTATATTTGCCACAACAAAAGTTGCAACAGCAACAACAACAGAAACAGCAATAGCATGCTGTTGCCACACAACAAAATACGAAGAGTGCCTGCAATGAACGATTTGTTTTAGTTTTAATTGGTACGATATATATGATATACTGACAAGGACAGCGCAAGGCCTTCGGGTCACCGATTTAGTTGAAACTTTGTGGACTTATAGATCTCGTTCTCCTGTTTACGAATATATAGTATTATAGGGGCAGATACTCAGTAGTTTTTGAAATATTTGCAGTTAAACATTTATCATTACCTTCAAATGTATAAGATGTGACACGTTTGTACAGATGCTGTGGTGGCTCGGTGGAAAGACGTTGGCTTCATAAGTCGAAGGTCTAGTGTTCAAATCCTTCTGTTGGTACAGATTTTTTTTTCTTCAAATTTTTGTATTATTTATTATTTATGTTAATATATACATAATTTATTTTTAATTGTGGAAAATAAGGTATCAACAGAATATATTGTTTAATAAAGTACACAAAAAACGGTGCTTATCGTTATGTCTCGTACAAGAAAAGGTGCACGTACAAAACTCATTCGTTACTCATCAAAAAAGTAGGAATAAAATACTTACAATTATTGTTGGGTGCAGCAATGGTATTTGTCGAAGAAACATACGAAGCACAAAGAAGAAAAACATCGAGCGCATCGTATGAATGCACTTTCGTTACAGGCACATTTGTTCTTTAATAACTCCACTGGGAAACAGAGTTGGTTCACATTTTCAAATATTTCCCTGTCTGATGATAATTCGGAAGCAAACCACGCATATTGCAACATAGGTTTAAAACTTGTTGCAGACAATTGATGGAGAATAAGGGAATGAATTTTAATTGCATCTTCTCTTGATGAAATTTGCCTGTTGTTTTGTAATAAATATGTGCAGTTTTGTAGTCGTTTAATTAAATTCGTGCCTTTTTTTAGTTAAGAACATGCGTTCCGCAGAATACATTACCTCGCATCTATTGATAGTTTGTACTCACCTTTTCTTGTACGAGACATAACGATAAGCACCGTTTTTTGTGTACTTTATTAAACAATATATTCTGTTGATACCTTATTTTCCACAATTTAAAATAAATTATGTATATATTAACATAAATAATAAATAATACAAAAATTTGAAGAAAAAAAAATCTGTACCAACAGAAGGATTTGAACACTAGACCTTCGACTTATGAAGCCAACGTCTTTCCACCGAGCCACCACAGCATCTGTACAAACGTGTCACATCTTATACATTTGAAGGTAATGATAAATGTTTAACTGCAAATATTTCAAAAACTACTGAGTATCTGCCCCTATAATACTATATATTCGTAAACAGGAGAACGAGATCTATAAGTCCACAAAGTTTCAACTAAATCGGTGACCCGAAGGCCTTGCGCTCTCCTTGTGAGTGTAGAACGTAACGTGATGAGCTCTGATTATCCTGTTGTTAGTGGGCCCATAGAAACTTTTTTTAATTGTTACGACGTGGGTTAATAAGAGTTTCGAAATGATTATAGTAAATCGCCAAATCTTTTTTTTCTTAGTTTTCAAAGTCTCTGTCTGTTGTTTATAAGAAAAATGTATTATAATCATGTTAAAGTTCTAACTAAAAATGTTGTACAAAATAAAAAAATGTTCGTTTGGCCCACTACCAATCTGAATTTGTCATGTTTCGTTGTTCATCGTGAGTAATAAGCTAACTTACATGTATATGTACAATACTATCACGACTGATTTAAGGGGGTATAGAAGATTGAGAAAGAACAAATAATGGCACCACTCAAGCGCATACTCGGATTAGAAACCGTGTTACGATATAGTTGTTTGATGTATAAAGTTAAAACAATATTCGAAAAACATTTTAACTTATTGCACATTAAAAAATAATAATGATTAAAGTTGGTATTGTTGTATCTTTCTGACATGTACGTACTTTGATTTGTAAAAAAGGTAGAAGTCAATAAAATAAAATTTTCTAATTGTATTTTTATTCTTTGCCTTTTTCTTTGTTGCGATGCCAAAATTATTTTATAGAATATTGATATGCAACTAAATGCATATTGTTTTCAAGATCTTAAACTACAAAATAATAATGAACATTCCACGAATTTCGATTTCAAGTCCTATATTCCCTTAAATTGTATAATTGTATGAAATGAGTTGATCAATATCTCAAGTAAATTAGATAATTACCAAAACAATTTATACGAGTCAGACAAAAAGAAGACTCAATATACTGTTAGAGTTTCAATGATAAAACTGTTTTTGTTTTTCTTACTTTATTTCTAAAGAAAAATTAGAATTCAACAATAACTTACCTTGCACCAACCAGAAGTAAGAGTATAGTATGTATTAACATTTTCCTCTCCAAATTGTTCCGCAACGTATAGTCCAAGGGATCCATAATTATCATATATATTCCTCTTAGTTAGATCTGTTAATATAGCGTGCGCTCTATTTATTTCTTTAAACTGAAATTCAATAATGTTCCAATAAATTAAATATCTAAAACAAAATTCTTAACACTAGAACTACCGATACAATTTGGTATTATTCAGATAGTTAGATATGTTAGACAGATTATGAACACGGAAGTCGTTGAATGGACATTAAATAGAGATATATAATTGTCATTCTGTCTTATTAAAACTCATAAATTGCTACAACGATACCTATATATTAATAATTCCGAAGCAAGAAATCTGAAACAAGTCATTTTGACCCTTTGGTAGATCTAGTGTTAAAAGACATTCTACATTAAAATATATTGTATCAACAAGTATATCAGAAAGATTTTCAATACAAATATTTTGCAATGATTGTCAGATTCGACTATGTCTGGTGAAAGTGAGCCAGAAAATTATGGGATTCAATTTGAAAAATGGATGATCTTAAGTACTTTTGAAAAACGGGTTAAAGAAATGTCTATAATCACTTCTTGTCTAACGTGTCTACATAATCGTTATGTGTCTACATAATCGTTATGTGTCTACATAACGAGCAAGAAATGTGTTTAAGAATAATGAATACAAGTAACATTATAGCATTAAGCTGTTCCCTGTTGTACGTTAAGAAAACTTTAACCAAGTGTATTTCTACAACGAAATATACTTGGAAAGCGCAACAGAAAAATTTAATAATTTCTGTTGTATAACTAAAGCTTGAAACTGCGTTGCATTGAAAATTTTCGATTTCATTCTTGAAAATAAGTTTATATAAAGGCCAAAACTTAGATAAATTCATTTATTCGTATTTGAAATCTTTGCAATTATTTCCCTTAAGAGAAGTGCATTCATTTTTATTTCAGTTTTCACCATGTAGAAAAGCATTTGAGCAATATTTGTAATATATCTGTAAAATGTAAAATTTCCAAAATACATTCAATAAATCAAACTCTTTACGCACATACTAACTTCTTTCAAGTTCTATGAACAGCAACTTCGAAATCTAAGCTTGTTATTACACTATACATATATATCTAATTAAGAAAATTAAGGATATTTAGACATTAATGTACTTAAAAAATTATTATTCTGACATTGTAAACAATAAAATTTCATGTGTCATGTATTAAAAATACAATTGAAATTTTTGTGCAATGTTAAATATAATCATTAGTTTGAGCTTTTAAGCTTAAAAACTAATTTTTCCCCATCTAACTGTTAATTATTACTGCATTCTTAACTTAAAAAATTGTATTACTTCCAAATTTCTATTAAACATAACTTAACTCAAATCTATTAAAATTTTGAGTTCAATTTTATATAAAACTATTCGATAATCTTTCATAGCATACAAAAAGATTAAATGGTTTTTTGAAATGAATCTTATCTAATCTGAAACATATTTGAAAGTGACTTATATTTAATCCATGAATTCCAATTGATGAATCTTACATTAACATATAAAACAGTGATATATACTTTTCACTTTAGTGAAAAAATACTAACTTGCTTAATTTCAAGAATAAAACAAGATTTCATAGAACTATCCCAATATTTGTAAAAATGAATTAGACGCTGTTCTTTGCAGTAAAATGAAATTGACATATTAAACATACGAAATTAAAATAATGTAAAAACAGTAACTAATAAGCGAAATATAACAATGTGTTACATTATGTATAAGGTTACATATAAAAACATAATACAGTCGAACCTTGGCAACTCAAAACACAACGAAGAGCCGAAATCTTCAAATTACGGAGAATTACTATCAAAGTTTTAGAGTAAGAGAGGTTTAACGAACGAAAATTCAACATTTAGAAGTTTTGTACATGGATGAGCAATAAATTTTTCTGGCTAACCATTGGTAGCCCAACAAATTTTATGGGCCTGTGAATTAGTAAAAGTCTCAGCTTTCTCGCGCAACATTGGACTTCTTGTGCTAACATTTTTATTTCAGCACTGTGTAGATCATTCTCTTCTTACAATCTAAATTAGACACTGCACTTCGAGTTCTAGAGGTAGCTATTTCAAAAGTTTGATTTATAAAGGAAAACTAATGCATCTAAATGTGTAGCAAATAATTCGACTTAACACGAGGTTTATATTTTGGGTCGCAGAGCCTTTACAGTGGACCGGAGGGAAATGAACAAAATTCTAAGCTCACAGGGGTTCCAGTTACGAAGATTCAACAGTATCTGTTATTAAAGTCGATGACATATTATCGGTTATCATAAACAAATCTTTCATTTTTTACCTTTTCTGCTGCTTCTGGATTGTTTGGATTTTTGTCAGGATGATATTTTAATGCTAACTTTCTATAAGTCCTTTTAATTTCTTCGGGAGTGGCAGTTTTTGGAATCTGCAGTATTTGGTACAAGGAATCCCCTGCTGTCCTAAAAAAAATTAAAACATTAATCCATCAGTCCATTATCACTACCTATAACAAACATAACACATAAACTTTCAAGCTATTTATAACATTTCCCAGTATTATTTATTTACTTAGATGAATCCATACTAATAGGTGTGTATGAAATAATTAATTATACATTTTTGTACCTTACAATTGCGTATGGACAACATTAAATTTAAAAAACAAACATGCAATAATAAATTTTGTATTCTAAATTAACAAGATAATCAGAGTGTGATTCAAAAAGGAACATATGACATAATTTTTTTAGTAAGCTTTGGAAATGAAAGAATTAAACATTTATGTAACCAATATCTTTCATAGACAATTCAGGCAACTTTTATTGATTTAAAAGAATAAATAGTAAAACATTGAAAATGAGTATAATAGTACGCAATAACAAAAAGAATGATCAATTTGCTGATTATTCGGCTTTAATTTTCATGAATATTTCAAAAGTCTGTACACTTATATAAATACATGAATTTTGACACATTGAAAGTAATTACTTTTTCGATCTTATAAATCGTATCTCAAAGACAATTTTCGTGTTAAATTTTTGGCAGCATGTATTAATACTTGTACAGAGCAAAGCACTAATCTTAGTAATGACAGTACTTTTGCAGGGCTGTATTAAAACAGTGTACAGCTAGTCAACAAACTAACCTAGTATGAAAAAGGTCTGTACTGTGAATCAATCGATTATTACGTTGCAAAATTACCGATTGCGCTGCTCTAAATGTAAATAATAAACTCAAGTATAAAATTACATAAACAACGTAATACTAAAAAACTTCAGAAATTAATAAAAGATTTAACCTAGAATTGGTTGCATTTTTTTATTTTTATCAATTTTATTTTACGATCAATCAAATCGATACAAGAACTCTCAATGATGCTCAATGGAACATATTAATGCACTTAATTGACAGAGAAAATAGTTTACAATTTGAAAATTTTGATACAAGGGTGGCGAAGTACTCACGACATTTTTCGTTTATCCATGTTTACTGGAAGTAGCGTTACTTTGCTTATACGATACGAAAAGGAGATGTAATTTCCTATTGATATATATCGTACTTCGTCGTCTGGTACTACAGGTACATGATTTTCGTCATTAAATGCACGTATCTTTTTGAATAGATGTTGTGTCGGATGATAGCAGGGGAAAAGATTCAATATTTTAGTACCGAAAGTGGACACAGTTGCACCAAACTGGCGCCACGGAAAACGACAAGCTCAGAGAAACGTGAAGAAGATACGAAACTATTGGTGCACGTCCTTTCAACTAAATGCGCAGCAACGAAAAATTACTTTTCTATTGTAAATTATATTTTGATAAAGTAGATATTATAGGAACGTATTATACACGTTGTTACATGGAAATAAAGAAAGGAAAGAAAATTGTTAATGAGGAGTTAAACAGTGTTACAGGAAAATATTTAGTTCCTCAGATTAATAAACGAGTTTGAATTAGTACTTCTAGAAAATCAATATATCTAGTAGTAAATTGCATTACAGGCCATACGTACGTTTTCTTTCAATGTCACGTGAATCTATATACGTATGTATCAATATACATATGCATTGCACATAAATGTATGTATATTTGGTCATTAGACGATTACACCCATCTAACCTGTATATTGCGCTAAACTTGGAAATGTTTTCATGAGTTAAAAGTCAGCATAGATTTTGTTTCTTCTTCACAATTTGTATGTAAATTCTGTGATATATTTAATACGAGTATTAAATTACGATTTTAAACTATCCCTAACAGCCGTCTGCGTACAGATTGACAACAGATTGGCAACAGAACTGACAGATTCTGTCTACAGATCCGTAGCCATCTGCGTCCGCATTTGGCTTGGGTTCTGCAAACAGAATCTGATGGCAGATTAGTAGCAGAAACCGAGCAGATCCTGCTGCCAATCTCCCATCAGATTCTGTTCAGCAGCAGGTTCTGCATCAAATCTGCAGCCATTCTGTTTACAAAACCTGCTAACAGAAGCTGGGCAGAATCTGCTATTGCAGGTTTGGCGGACTGGGTATCTTACAAATTAAATACTATATTTGTAATTATAAAATATAAACGGAGATTTTAATAACTAATAAAATATAAGTTCGCTACAATATTCAAGTTTAAATTATTTTCATAATACATTAAAAATATTATTTATAAAATAGTTTGTATAATCCTACAGAATTAACATCAAGATCGAATTATGTAAACGTTTGTTTATTAACAATATAATTATCATATAAGCTGTATTTTTAATCAGTTGTATCCTTACATATTTCACACCGAATTTTCTAGGGATGATAAAACGTAGTATAAGTCACAGTGAACAACATACGTATGTTGTTCACTCTGTGTATGTACACTATTCAGAACAATTAGAGGATTACATATTGCAAACTTTGCCCCCGCCAACAGGGCGCATAATTTTTGGAATTTTCGTTCTAGAAACAAAGAATGGTGTTATATGCACATGTTTTTGTAAACATAATTGCAATATGTGATCCTCTAATTGTTTTGAGCAGCGTAAACATAATAATGTAAAATACCTTTCATTGTGTAATGTTAAGTGCAAAGAAAACGTAATGGGATTGATATTATGTTAACCCCCCGCCGGCAATATGGTTTTTCACTAACACGAGCGGCATTTATTTCTGGGCTAAATATTTTACTGTTCCATGCTTTAAAAAAATTCAAAGATACTTATTAAAGTCTGTAATTTAATGTATAGGTGATACTTAAGCGAAACGCTTAAACTTTTTTGCAATAAAAATAAAAATTCGAACGAAAGTCCTGAAATAATCGGAATCTGTTTAAAGGTACACAGAACTATACCCTTTCGAAACATCATAATGAAATTTACCAGCCCTTAAGGGGGTAGACACGGGTAATGCAGCAAGCTGTATACCGACACAATCTGGGCCGAAACATGGGTTTGGGACTATGTATTTTTCGTCCTTATATGAGAAGATTTTGAGCTCGGCGAGGGCTCATTAGATAGAGGAAGGTTCAATGAAGCACGCGACACAGCCCGTTCATCGAGATTGTGTTGATATCTAATAATATGAGTGTCCAAAGTAGAGCAAAAATTGACATAATACACCGCGGAATCTAAGTATATTTTAAGTCACTAAAAGAGTTTTATGGCTCAAACAGGCTGTGTCGCGTGCTGCATTGCACTTTTCTCTGTCGAATGGGCCTTTATTCATCTTAAAATCTTCTCATATAAGGATAAACGATGCATAGTCCTGATTGCATTCCCACAGACCAGTTCCGCCGTCCGCTGTTCATATTGCCGTTAAAACAGAGCACGTGACGTCACAAATTTAGTTCACGTAGTGGTGATGAGGTGGCGTCTAGTCAGGAGGACTGGCAACGTGAAATCATAGCAAAACTGAAGCGTTGGCTTGTGACATGTGCTACAGTAGTAACAGCGTGATGCGGTCAATGTATGCATTTTCGTACGATTATAGGTTAGGTCATATGCATTTTAGGTATTGACTGGGAACTGTGTACAATTACTAACGCTTTTACTGTATATAACACATGCTTGACTTGAAATCGCTGTCGAATTTATGTTATTATTGTATGGTTATATTATTTAAAATAAAAAAGAAGAGATTGGAACTTTTTTACGGAGGTTGGAAGTATTGATGTACTGATATCATATTTTCAGAATGTGGTAGTTACGTCAAATATTTGAAATTATTGCATTGCTCTTATTATTATACTATTTCATTCTTTTGATTATTTTGTATAAAACATATAATAAGGAAATGTCTCCAAATCAGTCAACAGTTGACACCCTGATTTTTTTATAACCTTTACGCTCCTATGTATCATATTTTCAGAATGCGGTAGTTACAGCAATTATTTGAAATTGTTGCATTGCTCTTATTATTATTCTATTTCATTCTTTTGATTATTTTGTATAAAACATCTAATAAGGAAATGTCTCCAAAGCAGTCAACAGTTGACTCCCTGATTTTTTTTATAATCTTTACGCTCCTATGTATGTATGTAGTATCGAACGCCGATTCAGACGTGCATACGTGAGAGGCTAAGATGAGGATAATATAAAAAGCGCAAAAAATAAAAATAAAAAGAAAAGAAAAATAAAGGAAATATTAAGGGGGATTAAAGAATGCATGGCAGTACACTTTGTTTCTAGTAGTATAATATTATTTTAGCATAGGATTATATAGAGCCTTCCATTTCAGGTGTACTTAATTTAGCCTCGCAGCATATTATTATTATTGTTTATTGTTATTAATATTATTATTATTATTCTATAAAATGATAACGGTACATACAAAACTAAGATGAGTATAAAGGTTGAGTCAAATAAAATATAATTAATAAAATGTAGAGATACAAGATGCAGAATTGATATACTGCAACCCATGTAGTATAATGACGATATATAAATGGGGGAGAAAAGAATGTATGAATAGTACAATGACTAGCATATGGTAATATAGACCTCTCTCATCGTAAGCGTAATATATTTAGCCTAGTTTTATACCATTGGTATTGGATGTGGGATAGTAATGGTATGTGCTATAATTAATAGGAGGATAAAGGGTGGGTAAGAATGTAAAATTCAGAAATGGCAGAAGTAGTGTGCAGTGGTATTGGTAGTATAGGATGGTGTGGCTGAATAGCATCAGTGAGTGTGGTTAGTTGATTCGGCTTGGCTTCTTGTCCGGTGTAGTGGTTCCCTGGTTATCCGGTGGCGTATCGGTGGTGCGATGCTTCCCCGACTTAGGGCTATTCAGATTAATCTGAATCATTGTGCGGTGGCCCAGGACATTTTTGAGCAGAAAAGGCAGCGGGACGGGTATGATATTGCACTCATATCTGAATATTATCGTGAATTATCCTCTTGGGAGGTTGCGTCTGGGGGGCGTGCGGCCCTATGGGTGAGGCCGGGCTCTTTTCTTGTGGGCAGGGGCATTCCTGTATCTGCCAATTGGTCTGTGGACACGTGGGTCAGTGCATGGTTGCTGGGGACTTTAATGCGAAGCCGCCTATGTGGGGATGTACCTCCAGCAATCAGAGAGGGTCCTACCTCTCTGCAGCGTTTTTACAGATGGGCCTGTCTCCAACTATGAGCGACGGTGTTCCCACCTTCAGGTGCTCCCGAGGTTCATCTATAGTGGATTTGATGGCGGTTACGGCCGGCCTGGCCCCGCTTATCGGGGAGGCACGAGTCCTGGAAACCCTATCCTTCGGGATGTGGGTCGTGGGTCGTGTATGACTGGTCCCAGTCCTTCCTCGTAAACGTGCCTGGTTGGGAGTGCGCGTGGGTCACCCGGGTTTGGGTTATGTATGAGTGTGTGTGTGTATGAGGCCCGATATGTGGTTTGGGGCCCTTAGTAAAATGTAAAATATTATATGTGAGAACGTGGTTGGAAATATATTTTTGCGTGTGTGGCGTTTTTTGTGTAAATGTGGTACCCCACCTTGGGAGGGATGCACCCTCTTTGGGAGGGTGCAGTAAGGTTATATATATTTGGCGTATGGTTATCCGGGTGTATGAGTGACATTGCACTGGCGGTAGTGCTTTTTCTGCCACGCCGAGTCTGCATGAATGTTCGGTTCAAGTCATGGGGTTACAATTAATTTCTCGCTGCATGCGGGGCACGGACGAATAGTATTTTAATGAGCAAGGAGTTCTGGCTCCGACGTTGCTAAAGCTCAGCTGTCCTTAGGGCAGGGGTGGTATTTTGGGGCGTGAAAGATAGTTTTTCTATAGTACAATAAAATCGAGATCTTGGGTGGGTGTGCTGGGTGCTTGCACCTTCTGTGCCTGCATCTGGCAGGGTCCTGAACCAGGCTCTGGGTTACATTTGAACCCGGACTGGATGTAGGGTTGGCCCATCCAAGCGAGGAATCTCAGAGCTTGGCAAATTCAATGACCGCCTATAGGATCAACACTGGTCACGGGTGCGAGGGTTTGTTGAGGGAGGAGGAGGGAAAAAAAAAAAAAAAAGACGTGCATACGTGAGACGTGAACACAGACACAGTAAGCATACATAGTTGTCGCAACTTATCAAGGCTTCTATCGCGCTGTTGCCACATCTGTTACAAATGTGATCATCAGCTAACTAAATGAATCGGCTCGAGCGGAGATTTTGTCTCCAGCCGCCGCAAACTTTTCTGTAGGTTCGAGTCCCAACCTGGTTCATTTTTTTTACATTAATTTTTTTTTAATTATTAATTCTATAACAATGATCAATATTTGTTGACAAATGTTTTAATAATATTTGGTAAATATTTTAATATGAACTCAGGGCGCTTTTTGTGGTATCGTTTTTCTTGCCATATCTTGCCAATTATGGTACGAATTATGGAAAGCGAATTTCAGTACAATGAAAAGAAAATTTAATTATAAAATTGAAACCAATGATAATTATATTACAGACGACTGATAAATGAAAATGATATAAAATGATATGAAATAAAAAAATGCAATCTAATGCCAATGATGCACCCGCGAGTGCATCCAGCGCATAGAACCAGCTGGGTAAAAATAAAAAAATGCAATCTAAAGCCAATGATGCACCTGTGTGTGCATCCAGCACATAGGAAAATGGAGAGTAAAGAGGACCGTCTATGATGGGGGTGGTGGTGGGTCTCTTCACACTCTCCTAATAATTTATACTTGCATGTTAGCGACAGCGCATTTTGAATGAAAGGAAAGGGACCGATTTATGATAAGGACCTAGCCTGGGTGCGTTTGGAGAGTGTTTTGCAAATGGGCAATCTGGACGGCAGACGATGGCTGGTGGCCCGACGCTATTCAACTATCGAATGTCCAAGGATTGACTGTTTATTAGGGATGTTTTGAAAGTGAATGAATGAGACTGAACATCCCGTTGACCGACGATGGCTGGCGACCGCATTGGGTCTTCCAACTATCTGGTGTCGAGGGATTGTTTATTAGTGTCTTGTAAAGAATACATGTGGCAATCGGCTTGTAGCCGTATTTCCAAGGAATAGGGAAACTCTTCCTGGAGGATCTGGCCACGGAGTGGGGAAGGTTCTGCCTTTTGGTAAATGAACTGTGATTGACCACTCAGTCTTTACTCCAGATTTGACCGGGAAAGAACTACCTATCTTACGCCTCTCTTACACCTCTCCTTCGCATAACAACAAATTCTTAACATGCAGCTATTCTTTCAGTGGAAATGACATGTATAAAAGCGTAAGTACGTCCCTTATCCTTCTGTTATGCAAATAATTGGATTAATTGGAAATCATCATGAATTTACTTTAGTTATTTCCAGCACCAATATCAAAGGCAAAAATTATTTATGCTGTATGAAGTGAGGAAAGGAAGCAAGTCTTTGCAATGCATGCGTAAAGATAAGTAAATCACATACATACATTTACATTTTTATTGCATACATATTGATTACAAATCGTTCTATCTTTTTATCACAGGTTCCATGACAACTAACTGTAATCGGAAGGGATCACTGCCACTGCAAGAAAATATTTCTGAAATAGGAGACAATAATAATGGATTCTTCAGGGATCAGTTTTTACATTCAAATGGTATGAACTCAAAAAGTAATTTTTATTAAACTTATTTATTTTTGCAGATCAAACCAGGGTATACATATATACATCATGATAATTCAAGAGATGCAGTATCGTCGCCTATACTTTCCATTCAGCATCCAACACAATTTTATATATAATGTTTGTTCAATAACTGCTTTCTGCATAGGACGTTTAATTATCTTATAATAAGTGTATCTTAGTATAACTTTTTCTATCAAAAAAATGTTTAACCTAACAAACTTCGTTTTTTTCTGGACAACCCATGCCCCTCAACTAGTTTTTCTTTTCACTTTTCACTTTTCTTTCGCGTAACATATTGTAGCATAACCACATTTCAAGTAATTCAAATGTACAATGAATTTTCTACGCTCGCACTACCAGCAGACTTTCCGTTTAAATTCTTTCAAGTACAACGCAACAGCTGACACTTTCTTTCCACATTCGGATTAGAATATCGAAATAACAAGCAGCTCCCTCTCGCCTGCCGGTATTACCATTTCTGTGCAGGAAAAAGCTGCTGTAATACCGACCTTCCAAATCGGAGAGGTCACGTGCCGTGTCTACCCCCTTAAAATAGTTATGTTCCTTTAAGGGGGTAGACACGGGTAATGCAGCGAGCTGTATACCGACACAATATGGCCCCAAAACATTGGTTAGGGCAATGTATTGTTTGTCCTTATATGAAAATATTTTGAGTTCAGCGATGGCTCATTCGAAAGAGGAAGGTTCAATGCAGCGCGCTGGACAGCCCGTTCAACGAGATTGTGTTGCTATCTAATAATGTGAGTGTCCAAAGTAGAGCAAAAATCGACAAAATACACCCGCAGAATACAAGTATTTTTAGGTCACTAAAAGAGTTTTGCGACACAAACGGGGCGTGCAGCGCGCCGCGTTGAACCTTCCTCTTTCGAATGAGCCCTCGCTGAGCTCAAAATCTTTTCATATAAGGACAAACAATACATTGCCCTAATTGCATTCCCACAAACGAGTTTTGCCGTCCGCTGTAATATTGCCGTTAAAACAGAGCACGTGACGTCACAAATTTAGTTCAGGTAGTGGTGACGAGGTGGCGCTTACTCAGGAGGGCTGGCAACGTAAAATCATAGCAAAACTGAAGCGTTGGCTTCTGACATGTGCTACAGTAACAGCGTGATGCAGTAAATGTATGCATTTTCGTACGATATTAGGTTAGGTCATGCATTTTAGGTATTGACTGGGAAGTGTGTACAATTACTAAACGCTTTTACTGTAACACATGCTTGACTTGAAATCGCTGTCGAATTTATGTTATAATTATATGGTTATATTATTTAAAATAAAAAAGAAAAGATTGGAACTTTTTTACGGAGGTTGGAAGTATTGATGTACTGATATCATATTTTCAGAATGTGGTAGTTACGTCAATTATTTGAAATTATTGCATTGCTCTTATTCTTATTCTATTTCATTCTTTTGATTATTTTGTATAAAACATACATGTATAATAAGGAAATGTCTTCAAATCAGTCAACAGTTGACTCGCTGATTTTTTTTGTAATCCTTTACGATCCTATGTATCATATTTTCAGAATGTGGTAGTTACGTCAAATATTTGTAATTATTGCATTGCTCTTATTAATATTCTTTTTCATTCTTTTGATCATTTTGTACAAAACATATTGTAAGAAAATGTCACCAAATCAGTCATAAGTTGACCTGATGTTTTTCATTCATACATGAATACGGATGCGTGAATACGGATGTGTGAATACAGACACAGTAAGGCATAGTTGCCGCAACTTATCAAGACTTCTGTCGCGCTGTTGCCATATCTGTTACAAATGTGATCATCAGCTAACTAAATGAATCGGCTCGAGCGGAGATTTTGTCTAGAGCCGCCAGAAAATTTTCTGTAGGTTCGAATCCCGCACGTGTTCATTTTTTTACTTTCTGAATTTCTCTTAATGAAACTGTTACTAACGTACTTGCGAGATTTTTCTGATTAAAATAAGGCCAAACACGATATAGTTTGAATTATATTTACTTGTTGATACTAATTGAGTACGTACCACAAAGTCTGTATCAACAAGTAAATACAATCCAAACTATATCGTGTTTGGTCTCATTTGAATCAGAAAGATCTCCCAGATACATTGGTAAAAGTTGCATGTAGAAAAATTAATAAATGAAAAAGTTTCATCGTTGAATTAGTATTAGTCACACCGATACTCCGGTTCGGATCGTATTACACCGTGTCGTCGAGCGTCGCTACGGCCAAGGGGGATTCGTCCATGTGGAGGGGATAGTCCATTTCTCCAGCCAATCTTTTCTTGCATTTTTGTCATCATAATACAATGTATTGTTCTAAACTTTCTCATAACCATTCAAACATGTGTACGAGACTGACTAGTCAATTGTGAACAGTTGGAAAAACGGTTTGCAGAAAATGTTTCTAACAATTGAGTGGCTCTGATTTTGGAAAATGCATGGAAGAGGGATTTTTGAATATGGCGTAGAAATCAACATTCTGAACAATTTTTGGACAGCAAACCAGGGTGTACAGCATGATAATTCACGAATGCAGTATCGTCTCCTACAATGTTATATATAATGTTCGTCCAATAACTGCTTTCTACGTAGGACGTTTAATTATCTTATAAGAATTGTATAACTTTCATGTTCCGCTTCAGTGTTTTGCTAAGAAAATAATGTCTAACCTAACAATACCATGCCCCTCATCTAGTTTTTCTTTTCACTTATAACTCCTTACTGCAACGAAACATATTGTAGCATAACCACATTTGAAGTACATAATTAAAATGTACAATGAATTTTCAACGCTGCCAATACCAGCAGACGTCCCGTAAAATTCTTTCGAGTTCAACGCAACAGCTGTCTATGTATTTCTTTCCACAATAACAATAGAATATCGAAATAACAAGCAGCTCCCTCTCGCCTGCCGGTATTACCATTTCTGTGCAGGAAAAAGCTGCTGTAATACCGACCTTCCAAATCGGAGAGGTCACGTGCCGTGTCTACCCCCTTAAAATAGTTATGTTCCTTTAAGGGGGTAGACACGGGTAATGCAGCGAGCTGTATACCGACACAATATGGCCCCAAAACATTGGTTAGGGCAATGTATTGTTTGTCCTTATATGAAAAGATTTTGAGCTCAGCGAGGGCTCATTCGAAAGAGGAAGGTTCAACGCGGCGCGCTGCACGCCCCGTTTGTGTCGCAAAACTCTTTTAGTGACCTAAAAATACTTGTATTCTGCGGGTGTATTTTGTCGATTTTTGCTCTACTTTGGACACTCACATTATTAGATAGCAACACAATCTCGTTGAACGGGCTGTCCAGCGCGCTGCATTGAACCTTCCTCTTTCGAATGAGCCATCGCTGAACTCAAAATATTTTCATATAAGGACAAACAATACATTGCCCTAACCAATGTTTTGGGGCCATATTGTGTCGGTATACAGCTCGCTGCATTACCCGTGTCTACCCCCTTAAGACCTGAATGTGCTTAATTTTTTCCAATGTAGGAGAGGAAAATATACTACGTATGTACTTTTTGAACAGAGTAGCACGATCGCATTTGAGTAATAATAAACGTTGAGGATGATGAAACTTATAACTCTGGACGCATTTATAATGTTTCCCGTTAGGCTGCGTCCCCGCTGCATCGCACACCTGTGCACAGTGGCGTAAAAGCCCAAAAACGTGGACAAAATTAAAATTAGCATATATTTGGTATATTATTGGTGTACAGTATAATAAAATGACTTTAGAAGTAAACAATGTAAAATTTAATGTTAAATATTGTATCCATAGTCCTAATTACAATCGCAAATATAAAAAATACAAAATACTTTAAATTATTAGTACATTTAATGATAATACAAATTACTTCATTAGTCATCGCCTTCGTCAGATGAAGAATCTTCATTTGTTGTAGTTACCTCAAAGAATTTAATTACTTCGGGAGGATAGTTTTTAGTTTTCTTCGTGCATAATTTCCACTACTGCTTATGTACGGGTCTGATGTAGCTAATAAGTTATGGAAAAGATCATCCATGGTTTTTATTCTGGAGATTTTTCTACAGTAAGATTCTCGAAATTTTTGTAAATAAGAAATAAGTATGGACGCCCGTTTCGACTTGAGCCGCATGGCTTGAAAAACCGAACGGTGTGCCGTACGAGTTCCCAACTTATGTTGGTAAATATGAAAAGAAATCGGGCTGAAACCAGCAGAGCAAATGTGTATTCGGCAGCGAAGTCATATTTTTGTTGCAAGTGAAACCATCGAAGGCGATTAACGCACTTTTACGTGTAAGAATGATGGACGGAAAAGTGGACGAAAGACAAACTTTTAAAGGTATTAGAAATATGCCGCTATCGTCCTAACCATTTACTTTTTCACTCTATTTTGAATTCGATCAAATGTAATAATTGCTCGAATTCAGTGCTCGACATTCTAAACGAAATTCGAACTCCACCGTTGCATCTATGCTCGAGGTTAAGGGCGTTGGCATCGTCCTAAATCGAATCTTTCATAAAATCAATTGCACTCTAGATGTCCTCGCTGCGTCAACTGGGACGCATCCAATATCTTCGTTTTTTAATTGCTTTCTTTCTTCATGCAATTACTATAAATGTAGCTGCAGCAATTATCACTTCGTTGTCACCGAACACTTTGTCGTACTGACGAGGTGTTCGCTACAATGCCGATTAAATGGGGACGTGTCACAAAAATTCGCAAAGCCGGTCGACTAAAGTGGTTCCCAACGGAGCGGTGTTGCCTACCGGGCATTTTGGGCCGAAGTCAAATTTAGGGGGCGTTGAAGATCAACTGCCGCCCCCAACTGAGCAATATTCGCAAGAACGCGCTAAAAACTTTAATTAATACCAAAAATCATTGAGCGCATGTTTCAACATGTGATCAGTCCGGATTGGTATTGGTACATTATAGCTTTGTTCCTAATACCTTATTGACTAGTACGTCAATATGTTAATAACTTTTAATAAAGTAATTTTAAAAATCTGTCCTTGTTCTTCAATATGTATAATAAGTGTACTTCACCTAAGAGGGGCGCCATCGAATCAAGGTTTCAAAAACTGGGCTATGACCCAAAAAAGTTGGAAAACTATGGATTACAATGTGATAATGTAATCATTACATTATTGATTTCAAGGACGGGAGTCGGTGTGTTTTTTTCTAAAAAGGAGGCGGTAGGCCAAGAGAGGTTGGGAACCTATGGACTAAATTGTTCGGCAGTAAGAATTGATACCAATCGGCAACTGCCGATGTATGTATGTAGTGGGGACGCGGCTTCATGCCGTGTCCACGCCGCTGTTTGCGAGCAGCACGCGACAGTTCGCGATCTATGTATGTTTATTAGCAGTGTATGCAGTTGCAAACAGCGACCGCGGGCAGCGAACAGGTGACTGAACATTGTTCGCTCGGGAAGCAGTACATCAGAAGGCCTGTTCGCGAACACGAAGCTCGTGTGGGCTTTGTAATTACCTTTGATCTGCTAGTGAGTTAGATTTCACTACAGATCATTACTGATGATCGCTACTATTCTTCATTTCTATAAAACGCAATGACCTACTGTTGCTTATCGTTGAACTTTTCTCAATAAAGATCGGACTATAAATTAAAAAAATATAGCACTCCATTCGAGAAAATAGAGATGACCTTGAAATCTCCTCTATCTCTCCACCCACGTCAAACATGTTTATACTACATTATTTACCTCTTCGTATCATACAAGTTTTGTATATAACATTTTTTCATATTTTTAGAAACCACGAAATTAGTTCAGCAATATTTGCAAAAAATATGTAAGAAACTGCCCAGTAAACGTTACACTTGCACTGTCCTACAATGTCGAAACTTTCCGTTTTTGTTTCATTGCCTTTGCATATATGTATTTTCTATAAAAACATGGATTCGCTTAAACGTTAAATGTTCAATCTATTAGGGGGACCGGAGAGAAATGTCGTTTTCTTACATTAAATTCAAACAAATAAATTTTTAACATGTTTTTATTTTTAATCAATAATGTAATCACCCTCGTTATCAACAACCTTTGCCATCTAGTGTGTAAATTTTCAGTGCCGGATCGGTTTTTGAGCAAAATATCTATAGATTACATTTTTGATATCATCCAGATATTCAAATTTTTTGTCACATAGAATGTGTTGAAAACTAATGAATTGGGGTGGAAGGTACTGCCTCACCGACCATACTCGCCCGATGTTGCACGATTGAATTTCCATTTATTCCGATCGCTACAATACTTTCTATGTGACAACAAATTTGAAAATTTGCGTGATATCAAAAATGCCATCTCCAGATATTTTGGTCAAAAACCGATCCGGCACTGAAAATTTTCACACTAGATGGCAAAAGGTTGTTGATAACGAGGGTAATTACATCATTGATTAAAATTAAAAACTTGTTAAAAATTTATTTGTTTGAATTTAATGTAAAAAAACGACATTACTTTCCGGTCCCCCTAATATTATCAATGTTAGGTAGTATGGAAGTATAATATTATAAAATGATTGGATAGACTGTGTCGAATACTGCACGCTTTTGTTCAACCTACTCAAATATGTCGTAATTTCAACTACTAAAACGATGTCGTTAGTATTGACTCTATTATGGAATCGATTTACAAGAGTGGTCTAACAGGAGTCTAACAATAAGTAACAAGCGGATCGTCGAGAAATAAGAAGATTAAGTACATACGTACAGTAGAACCTCGATAAACCGGGCAGACTCGTCATTATCCACGGCCTCGATTATCCGGAGGTTCTGCTTTACCAATAATGCATTACATTATAATACATGCATATCGTATTGTTGGATGACCAGCCCTTGAGTCATCGATGAGTGTAAGGCCCGCGGATCCTGGCCTAGTCAAAGCCAATATTATGCACTAGGGCAGTAGTCAGCGATATGACTACTGCCAAAGGCCAGACTCCGTGTCGGCTAAGGCTACAGGTACAGTGGAACCGAATTTCGGCCTTACGACGTCGGATGTATTCGGAAACGAATCAACGCCATGAGATTAAATGGAAGCGGTGTCACTGCATACGACCCGAATGCGTGCGAAGACGCGAGACACTTGACGGGTTTTTGATTTTTTCGTCCGAACTGAAGTGGCTGGCCCCCCCGTAGCGAGGGTCGTGGCCCTTTTTTCTACATAGGTTGGTCCTAAATAAATAGAAATACGATCTTTTCGTTCGAATATGCTAGCCGATCAACTGAGTTTGATTTTTTCGCCCGAAATTGACCGTGGTCCCAATACTTCACGATGGACTTTTTGTTGGTATATTGTCGCATTGATTTTGACATTTCGGTCAATGAATATTAATGGGTCTTCCCCGTTGTACAAGTAACCACCGTGGGCCGCGAGGTGTTACAAAACTCCACAGAGTTGGTGTGAGAACCACTATAGTTACGCTGCCGTTGCATGGCCGGTCGGACTTACGCAGTTTATGACAAAGTCGTTACTATTGTGTTAAAAAAGAGAAGCAATGTGTCCACTGGCATTGCTTGTCTCTTTGAATTGAGAACGCTCGCGCTTCATCCCCACCACTGGAGGGGTCCCCCCCGGGTTCGAGTGGAAGGAGCCCGCTGATACGTTTTGACTAGTCGACATGTCCCGGAGGCAGATAGCTTAGAAAAAGAAACAAATGGCTTCGTATCCGTGAGACAACACTAATGCAACCGTGAAACTTTTTTATTGTTACTTATTTTGTTATGAAAATTGCATTAATATATTATTGGGGTTGTTGTGATTAAAATGAGGCCAAACACGATATAATTTGGATCATATTAGCCAAATCCATGTCCCTTTTCTACGGGACATTCGTCGGAATAGAATACGCAGCCACTGGCACCGCTCCACTTCGCACAGCCGATTCGGAGCGCTCTGACGACGTCGTAAGGCCGAAATTCGGTTCCACTGTACCCGTAGCCTAAGGCGACAACCACAAGGGCTAAGGTCAGCCTTTCCCCCCTAAAAATCACAATATACAGGGTCCGGCGGAGTATTTCCGACCGCGTTTAATGGGGGGTTGGTGGGGTGATTCTGAACAACTTTTTCCATTACCAAAATGTTGGTTAAAGCTTTGTTTTTGAGTTATTAACGAAAAACACTGGCCAATCAGAGCGCTCGGGCGCGTGGCTCTCAACCGCGCTCGGGACAGCGTGGATATCGAGGGAAGCGTGCGGCATATGTTACGTCGTCTTAAGTTAAGAATAATGTGGAATTATTCGATATTCATGAAGAACAAATAAACTAATAAGTGTTCGATACTTTTATTCCTTATCCGAAAGGAATAAAGTATTTTATTACTTATGAATTATTTTTTGTTTAACAGCACGTTTTCAGGTGGATAAATTGTATTTTAGGAAAAACGATTTGGATAAATAATGTTAGAAAAAGTTAGACTTACCAATTCGTCCACGTATTAACCTGCTCCGACGGCAGTGGGTCATTGACACTGGGTCATTGTGTCGATCCTGACCTTCCACAACATCTGATGCTACAGCCGTGTCGGTGCACGGTCACTTTTCTAGCACGGTCACTTCACTTAACAGTCACATTCACTTTTTGGAACGATTTATCCTTCCTGTGTTTAAAAAATTGTGGCTCCGAAAGGCACCCAATGCAATTGTGGCACCCAATGCAATTGTGGCACCCAATACAAACATTTGGTTGTACTCCTGGTTTGAACGATACATCTTGCTCGTGCGAATAGTCGAATGACTCTGCTAGCTTAAGCGTTTCCTAGGTTCTACATAGATGAACATTCATTAAGGAAGGGATATTGTTATAATAGAATGCAGAAGAAATGTTTCTTACTGGAACGCTTAAGTGGCTAGCAGTTTTGGCGTCAACCTCCACTACACGAAAGAATACCCATGCGCTCTAGGGGGTCGCATGGTTTTCGTAACTACGAACTCCGATTGCGAAGAGAGACCACACACACCAGACAGTGTGGGATTACACTGTTCGAGAAATTTCAATAGAAGCGGAGTTCGTAGTTACGAAAGCCATGCGAACCCCTAGAGCGCATGGGTATTCTTTCGTGTAGTGGAGGTTGACGCCAAAACTGCTAGCCACTTAGGCGTTCCAGTAAGAAACATTTCCTCTGCATTCTATTATAACAATATCCCTTCCTTAATGAATGTTCATCTATGTAGAACCTAGGAAACGCTTAAGCTAGCAGAGTCATTCGACTATTCGTACGAGCAAGATGTATCGTTCAAACCAGGAGTACAACCAAATATTTGTATTGGGTGCCACAATTGCATTGGGTGCCTTTCGGAGCCACAATTTTGTAAACACAGGAAGGATAAATCGTTCCAAAAAGTGAAAGTGACTGTTAAGTGAAGTGACCGTGCTAGAAAAGTGACCGTGCTAGAAAAGTGACCGTGCACCGACACGGCTGTAGCATCAGATGTTGTGGAAGGTTAGGATCGACACAATGACCCAGTGTCAATGACCCACTGCCGTAGGAGCAGGTTAATACGTGGACGAATTGGTAAGTCTAACTTTTTCTAACATTATTTATCCAAATCGTTTTTCTTAAAATACAATTTATCCACCTGGAAACGTGCTGTTAAACAAAAAATAATTCATAAATAATAAAATACTTTATTTCCTTCGGATAACGAATAAACGTATCGAACACTTATTAGTTTATTTGTTATTCATGAATAACGAATAATTCCACATTATTCTTAATTTAAGACGAGGTAACATAACGTACCAATGCGTTCGTTCATGACCACGACCGAGGTTGAGATCCGTTGACGGCCACGCGCCCGAGCGCTCTGATTGGCCAGGGTTTTTCGTTAATAACTCAAAAACGAAGCTTTAACCAACATTTTGATAAAGGAAAAAGTTGTTCAGAATCACCCCAGCAACCCCCAATTAAACGCGGGATGTCAGATCCGGCCGGACCCTGTATACAGTCATTCATTCATTTTTATACAGGGTCTACCACGTATCTCGGAACCCATGCGCGCGCAAACTTGAGTAAATTGCAACGTCGCAATGAATCGATACAGGCGTCATCTATGAACTGCTGGTGAAGGTTAAAGTCTTGTAGGGGACGCAAGGTTTGGCAAGATTGGAGAGGGGATTGTAAGAATCAACTGGATTGTAAGAAGGGGTAAACACAAATTCAGGCGCGATCGGCAGAGACCGCATTGAAGTCGGACAAAAAAGTTTCCAGCGGCTCAGCAGCTATGGCTATGTCCGGCAGGAATCGAAATCTCGGCTCGAGCATTTGGATTCGGGCTACAACATGAGCAAGCCGTCCGACTTCAATGCGGTCTCTGCCGATCGCGCCTGAATTTGTGTTTACCCCTTCTTACAATCCAGTTGATTCTTACAATCCCCTCTCCAATCTTGCCAAACCTTGCGTCCCCTACAAGACTTTAATCTTCACCAGCAGTTCATAGATGACGCCTGTATCGATTCATTGCGACGTTGCAATTTACTCAAGTTTGCGCGCGCATGGGTTCCGAGATACGTGGTAGACCCTGTATATACACTTATTATTATTACTAGTTAATAACTACGTTATTTTGAGTTATTTACAATAATGTGATATTACTATGACTACGGCCGTTGGGTGGTTTTTTAGTTCCGGGTGGTCTCTGTTAGCCACCAGTATTTTTGGTTTTTGATGTGGTATTTGTGGGTTTTGTCTTTTTTGGGGATGGTCGTATTGTATACTAGTCGTAGATTAGTGTTCTGTCCGTTTATGTGGGGTTCGTACGTGATTTTTTTGTCCTTAGATTTTCGATGTATATGGTATAGTATTGGGATGTTATTTTCGTCGGTTATTCTACCTATTTTGTCCAGGAAGGGGAAGGCTTGTGGAGGGATGTTTCCTGAATGTAGTGTTTTTTTATGGTGATCGTCGTTTGGGTACAGATAGCTGTTTATGAGGCTGCTGTTCTCTATTTTTGGAATGTTTGCGAAGTAGTCTCTGCAAAGTTTTATTATGAAGCTGTCTATTCTGGCAGTGTTAGCGGTGTTACATATGGTTTTGTTGCTAATGTGGTGTTTGAAGTTTGTGTTTGCGTTTCTGTAGAGGCCCGTGCATGCTCTCAGGCATTTCCGCTCGAAGATGCGGAGTTTTTCCATTAGTGCGGGACTAATGTTGTACCAAATTGGGCAGCCATATGTAATTATTGGCCTAATTAGGAGCATGTAGCATATTGTTTTGATTCTATTATTTAGGTAATTGGAGAAGAATATCTTCGCGTTATTGAAGAATGCTTTTTTGGCTTTCTCTAGCTGTAACTCTACGTGGCTGTTGAGGTATAGGAGTTCGTCTAGGTGGATGCCAAGGTATTTGACTACTTTTTTGTGTGGTATTTTTTCGTTATTTGTTTCCAGTTGGAATGTTTTGTAGGTTTTTTTGAAAATTTTTGCTACTGTTTGTTAGTTTGTTCCTAAAGAGTATTGTTTCTGATTTTAGGGGGTTTATTTTCAGCTTCCACGTCTGGTAGTAGTCGTTGATTTTGTCGAACAGTGATTGTAATTTCTTTTGAAATCGGGCTACGTTTTTCCCTTTGATATATACTATCAGGTCGTCTGCGAATTGAAGTGATTTGATTTCCGGGGAATCTGGTATCCCAAAGAGGTTTGGTATATCTGCGTTGTAAAAATTAAAGAGTTCGGGCGATGTGACCGTTCCTTGCTGTAGGCCGTCTGACAATTGAAGTACGAGGTCTGATATTGTTTTATTTATGGATGTGTAGAAGCTTTTTCCTTGGGTCATATACTTGCTATGATCTTTAGAAGGTGGGACGGACACCCTTTTTTGTGGAGTTTATAAAGCAGACCTTTAATCCAAACTGTATCGAAGGCTTTCTCTAGAACTATGAGGCAGGCTGCTATGTTCTCGTTGTTGTGTAATGCATGGTGTATGTCTGATATTAGTGTGTGGATTGCGTGGATTGTGCTAAGTTTATGGCGGAACCCAAATTGGGTATCAGGGATTATGGAGTGTGATTTGTGGAATCTTTCTAGCGCTTTTTTTATTAGGACTTCGAATATTTTTGACACGTTCGGTAGGAGACTAATTGGTCTGTAGCTGGCTGGGTCGTCGGGGTTTTTTCCTTTTTTTTTTATCGGTATAACTCTGGCTATTTTCCAGGCTGCGGGGAAGTATTGGTTATTTATGCAGTTGTTAAATAGGATGTTATAGTTTAATATGAATTCGGGGGGGAGTTTTTTCAGCACTATATTGGGAATGTTGTCGGGCCCGGAGGATTTTTTACTGTTAAGTTTTCTGAAAAGCTTGAGTGTCAAAGTGGGGTTGGTGAACACAGTTCGCTGTCTGTGTCGTATAGTGGGTTGCTTGCTATGTTTGCGTCGGTGAATTGGGTAAGGGTGAACACGATGAAGAGTTATCTTTGTCTATATCGTTCATGATGCTGTGGTATTTTGTCTTTCTACTATTTCTGTCAGTCTGGGTTTGCCTAACTTTGCATTTTGGGAGTTGGATGCTGCGAAGTGGGCTCCCAGTATGTTGAGTTTGTCCGTTTCGTTGATAATTATGTAGTTTTTGTCTCTGTCTTGGTATGTAGATAGATAGATAGATAGAAGTAGTTTTATTCATAATTTCAATAGTTACATGTGGTGATTATATTGATGCCTTATAGTGAATAATCTATGTGGTATTTACTTAGTTAAGCGTAATATGGCTGCATGGTCAGGTGGTGACGCTCGCAGACTGTGTCGTGGGGGTTTGCCAGGGAGGGGGCAGTGGAGGTTTTGGTTCCTCTTTATTTAATTTCCTTCCTTTTTTAATTACTATAGTCTACTTTATTAGACTGTGCATTATGCGGTTTGTTCGTCCGGAAAAAGGTATTGTTGGGAAGCAGCAGTACCAAAAAAAACGGCTCACAAGGGTCGGGTCTTCTGTTATAAAAGGAGATTTGGGGGGGGGCCACTCATACTTATATTTATATACATACACATACTTTATACATACATACATTATATACATATACACTGCATTCGTTCTTTCACGCGTTTCTGCTGATTTGCAGACCTTAAAAACTAGTGTATTTACAATATGGTGGTTGAGGGTATGGGGAATGGCAAGAGTGTGCCTTACATATGATGGTTTCTGGGTCTCGTACTTATATTAGGTGCCAGCGTTGGGCTTGGGTAGCCACCAGTATTTCTTTGTATTATGCTGGTATTTATTGTTTCTGTCGACTTTTGGTATGTCGGTGCTGAAGTCTATGCGGAGCGAGGTATTTTTACTATTAACGTGGGGTTCGTATAGTATTTTTCTGTCATTTATTTGGCGATGGATATGGTATATTATTGGTATGTTGTGTTGGTCGGTGACTCTGCCAGTTCCGTCAAGTAGCAGGAAGGCTTCTGGGGGTATGTATCCGGATGTTAGAGTCTTTTTGTGGAATTCATCATGTGGATATAGTGAACTGTTAATTAGGTGATTGTGTTTTATTTTCGGGATATTGGCGAAATAGTCCCTGGATAGTTTTATAATGTGGTTGTCTATTCTCGGAATATTTGCTGTATCGTATAGTATTCTGTTGTTTGTATACTGTCTGAAGTTTGTCTTATTACTCCTATTTATGCCGGTGCACGCCCTTATACATTTCCTTTCAAGGATTCGGAGTTTTTCCATGGTTTGGGGGCTTATATTAAACCATGTCGGGGCGCCGTATGTTAGAATTGGCCTTATCAGTAGCATATAGCATGTGGTTTTGATTTTTGTGTTAAGGTGATTGGAAAAAAATAGCTTGGCGTTGCTTAAGAAGGTTTTAGTTGCTTTTTCTAGTTGGGAGTCTATGTGTTTGTTATAGAGGAGGCGCTCATCCAGGTTTATGCCCAGGTATTTAACCGTCTTTTTGTGCGGTATTGGTGTGTTTTTTTGTTTTATTTGGAATGTTTTGTATGAACTTATGAAATTTTTTGATTGGTTTTTGATTGTCTTTCTGAAGAGAATGGTTTCCGATTTTGCCGGGTTAATTTTTAATTTCCAGGTGCTGTAGTAATCGTCTATTTTATCGAAGAGGTGTTGCATTTTTTCCTGTAATTTGGCTACGTTTTTGCCTCTGATGTAGATTATGAGGTCGTCTGCGAAGTGTATCGTTTTTATGTCTGGTGATTCTAGTATTTGAAATAGCCTTGGGATGTCCGCGGTGTAAAAATTGAAGAGGTCGGGTGAAGTTACTGTCCCTTGTTGCAGTCCGTCTGTTAGGTGCAGGGTTAGTGACGAGTTTGTTTTCGTATTAGATGTGAAAAATTTCTTATTTTGTGTCATGTTTGAGATTATTTTTAATAGTGGGTTTGGGCAGCCTTTCTTCGATAGCTTGTAGAGCAGGCCTTTTATCCAGACAGTGTCAAAGGCCCTTTCTAGGTCTATCAGGCAGGCTGCTACGCTTTCATTGTTGTTCAGGGCGTGGTGAATGTCGGATGTTAAGGTGTGGATTGCGTGTACGGTACTTAGCTGTGGTCTGAATCCGAATTGGGTGTCTGGGATTATGTTGTGTTTTGTGAAGAATTTTTCTAGGGCTCTTTTAATGAGCCTTATTTGACAAATAAGGCATTGGACTGATTGGTCTGTAACTGGATAGGTCGGCCGGGTTTTTTCCTTTTTTCTTTAGTGGTATGACTCTTGCCGTTTTCCAGGCGTCGGGGAAGTAGTGGTTGTTGAGACAGTTGTTAAAGAGGATATTGTAGCTGTCGATGAGTTTCGGGGGTAGGTGTCTTGGTATGTACTAGCAGGCCCTGCCTTAGACACTAGGATAGTAGGGAATTGTCGGAGGTTATATATATAGTCACGACGACTTATATAACAACTTTCGGGAGCCGGATCGTCGTGCTCGTCCCCTAGCGGCGTATGTGGGAAGTACCCCCACAACATATACAATTTAAGGGGGTAGACACGGGTAATGCAGCGAGCTGTATATCGACACAATATGGCCCGAAAACATGAATTAGAAGCATGCAACGTTTGTCCTTATATGAGAAGCTTTTGAGCTCGGTGAGGGCTCATTCGAAAGAGGAAGATTCAACGCGGAGCGCTGCACAAATGTTTCAACAAGATTGTGTTGATATCTAATAATATGAGTGTTCAAAGTGTAAGCAAAAATCGACAAAATACACCCGCAGAATACAAGCATTTTTAGGTCACTAAAAGAGTTTTGCGACACAAACGGGGCGTGCAGCGCTCCGCGTTGAACCTTCCTCTTTCGAATGAGCCTTTACCGAGCTCAAAAGCTTTTCATATAACGACAAACGTTGCATGCTTCTAATTGCATTCCCACAGACGAGTTTCGTCGTCCGCTTGTAGTATTGCCGCTAAAACAGAGCACGTGACGTCACAAATTTAGTTCAGGTAGTGGTGATGAGGTGGCGCTTACTCAGGAGGACTGCCAACGTAAAATCATAGCAAAACTGAAGCGTTGGCTTGTGATATGTGCTGGTGTCGGACAGCGTGATGGAGTCAATGTACGCATTTTCGTACGATTATAGGTTAGGTCATATGCATTTTAGGTATTGACTGGGAACTGTGTACATTTACTAAACGCTCTTACTGTAACACATGTTTGACTTGAAATCGCTGTAGAATTTATGTTATAATTATATGGCTATATTATTTAAAATAAAAAAGAAGAGATTGGAACTTTTTTACGGAGATTGGAAGTATTGATGTACTGATATCATATTTTCAGAATGTGGTAGTTACAGCAATTATTTGAAATTATTGCATTGCTCTTATTATTATTATTCTTTTTCATTCTTTTGACTATTTGATATAAAACATATAAGGAAATGTCTCTAAATCAGTCAACAATTGACTATCTGATTTTTGTTGTAATCCTTTACGCTCCTATGCATATAGTATCGAACGCCGATTCATACGTAAATACGTGATACGTGAATACAGACACAGTAAGGCATAGTTGCCGCAACTTATCAAGACTTCTGTCGCGCTGTTGCCACATCTGTTACAAATGTGATCATCAGCTAACTAAAAGAATCGGCTCGGGCGGAGATTTTGTCTCGAGCCGCCAGAAACTTTTCTGCAGGTTCGAGTCCCGCACGTGTTCATTTTTTTACTTTCTGAATTTCTCTTCATGAAACTTTTACTAACGTACTTGCGAGATTTTTCTGATTAAAATAAGGCCAAACACGATATAGTTTGAATTCTATTTACTTGCTGATACTAATTGAGTACGTACCACAAAGTCTGTATCAACAAGTAAATACAATCCAAACTATATCGTGTTTGGTCTCATTTGAATCAGAAAAATCTCCCAGATACATTGGTAAAAGTTGCATGTAGAAAAATTAATAAATAAAAAAGTTTCATCGTTGAATTAGTATTAGTCACACCGATACTCTGGTTCAGATCGTATTACACCGCGTCGTCGAGCGTCGTTATCGCCTCGGAGCATTCCCCCACGTGGAGGGGGGATAGTCCACTTCTCCAGCCAATCTTTTCTTGCATTTTTGTCATCATAAGACAATGTATTGTTCAAAACTTTTTCATAACCATTCAAACATGTGTACGAGACTGACTAGTTAATTGTGAACAGGTCGAAAAACTGTTTGCAGAAAATGTTTCGAATAATTGAGTGGGTCTGATTTCGGTAAATGTATATGTAAGATAATCAAACGGAGAGGAGTCTCTCTGTCTCGATTGGGTATTACTTATTACAATGATTATGTAGGCGTGTATATGTTAAAAGGTGTTCTGTTTATTAAAACTGTGCTCTCTCGACCGTAGTCTATACAAGAATGCCTTTCCTTGGCAAAAGCGTCGGTCGCGAGGACGCCTACGTCACCATGGCACTTTTTAACCATTTTAGGGTTCGCCCCAAAAGAAAACTACGCTAGACAAAGATAGCGTGCATCGGCAAAAAGCACATGGCCCGCCTCGGCCGTTCCTGTACCTCGAATATTCTAACATATAGAAGCTCATCTACTTTTTCTTCTCACTTATAAGGCTACGTTTACGGTGGATGCGAATTCGTACGAACGGCGTTCTGATGAATACGTCTGAACTGTTTGAACTAATGCATTGAAACAGTTCAGACGTATTCATCAGAACGCCGTTCGTACGAATTCGCATCCACCGTAAACGTAGCCTAATTCCTTACTGCAACGAAACATATTGTAGCATAACCACATTTCAAGTAATTCAAATGTACAATGAATTTTCTACGCTTGCACTACCAGCAGACTTTCCGTTTAAATTCTTCCAAGTCCAATGCAACAGCTGACAATTTCTTTCCACATTCAGATTAGAATATCGAAATAACAAGCAGCTCCCTCTCGCCTGTCGGTATTACCATTTCTGTGCAGGAAAAAGCTGCTGTAATACCGACCATCCAAATCGGAGAGGTCACGTGCCGTGTCTACCCCCTTAATCAAATTATGTAATTGGAAGTGCCAAACGGAAGTCAAATGCTAAGCAGCATAATTGGCCGAAATTACTGTTTTCTGAAAAGACAACGAAAATTGCACACATATTGCAAAATTAATATAAATATACATCTTTTGTTGTTGAGAATAAGTGATGTAGATAGAAAAACATTACATGAATATGTATACATAAGAACGGTAACTTTCAATCGGGGATTATCATATGAAACTGCAATTGCTGTGGTTGCGTTAGATCTTTTTATAACGTCTCACATATGCAGAAAATAAATCGGGGGAAAAAACAGTTGTTATAGTTGTCAGTGTCAGTGTGATCGAAGTAACCCAACCTAATTAGTTAAGAAGAAAAAATAACGTTTCGAAGCTATTGTATTCTACCTCCTAATACCTGAAATGAGTGCCATTCGCTCGGAAAATTTGATATCGGTTACAAAAATGACGTAAAAGTCCGCCATAAGCGGCTCCGAAAATGGCTACGAATGACATTTTTTCGTTATTTTTTCTTATTTTTCAAATTTATTTTCTAGATACATGCATAGAAGATAACTGGACTAGAAAACAACACTTGGGTCTCGATTCCGATGATGGCTGTTAAACATTTGTTTGTATCTAGCCGCCCGAAGTTCGAATTGCATTTGGGTATAATTATAGGTATAATTTATCACATTTTTGACCCTTCATTGCACTTGCCCCGATCCTAATGTACAATTAAGGGAATAGAATTTTATAATTATTGTGAGAACTATATTAATTGTAGGTTTTCCTAGATTACATAGAAAAATTAGAAATACATTATACACAACAAGATGATGTATGTACATACGCACATATGTACATTCAAACAATTTTATAAGTGTAGCGTACTCAAATGCAATTCGAAATTCGTGTGGGCTAGATAAAAAGAAATCTTTAACACTCACCATCGGAATCGGGATCCAAGGTCTGTTTTCAATTCCAGTTATTTGATATACATGTATCTAGAAAACAAAAACTAAAAAAATAACAAAACAATGGCATTTATACTCGTTTTCGGAGCTGCTTATGGCGCCTTATGAACTTGACGCCATTTTCTAGCCGATATCAAATTTTCCGAGCGAATGCCACTCATTTCAGTTACTAGAAGGTAGAATACTATAAATAAAATCCAACTGTTACTTTTTTTATACTAATCGGTCATCTGGGTAACTTCCTTTGTAAGTATTTAAATATATGTAGATGCATTACATAATTGTTTTGTTATTTATCACGCATTGATAAATATTTTCAAAGAAGAAAGAAGTATAAAAAAGTTATTCCTTTTCCGGAAACTTGGGAAATATAACAAATTAATAAAGCTACCGCGTCAAATCTGGATAATTTCAGCACATAGAGTGAAGAAGATTAACTAGTACAGCAACCGAGGCATGTTATTTTTCGGGAACTACGCGTAAACAACAGACCAAGAGAATTATATTGACAGAAAAAATAATTTGCGTACGAAAAAGTATTTACAAAAGTTATATGTATTACTGTTACAGTCAATTTAAAAATTGAGACACTAAATACATTATTTACATAAAATAATAAGAGAAATACCGTGTTGGTTCCATTGTATTAATATCTGCTTCTCAAAATTATTTGGCTAATTAATTAAATTCAATTAAAATGTTGAGCGTTTTTATTACATTACAAACATAGGTTTGTAGTTTGTAGTAACACGTATCAATTAAAGTGTTTATTGTGTACATAATCGTACCATAAATTTTATGCCTGATAAAATAGACTTGAACAAACAGATAAATTAAGGACAATTAATTCTTCAGTGTCCTTCCTTTATTCGTACTATATTATATGTATAATGCAAGAATCCATAAGATTATTCAAAGTGATCAGCTTTTGCTTCCATAAGCCTCTTTAACTGAACGATCTTTTATGTATTCACACATCTTGTGTGTCCTATGACTTCCACTGTACTGACAGTACTGTATTTACCAAATGTATCTTCACAATTTTGACATCGAGCTAAAGATCAGAATAAGCTCCACTTATTTAAATATTGCACAGAGGTAAATTGGAGACATGAAACCTTTCTCGACATTTTTCATTTACCATTTATTTCCGTTTTGTTTATAAATTGATAGTAGTGGATCACGGAAATACAGACGTAGAAGAAAAACTGGAATTCAGAAACATTCACTGCGACTTATTGTATACATATCTATATCTTAGCACATTGACTGCGGGACAATAGAGACAACAAAGCAGGCAGGCGTGCGAATAGGGCCAAAAGGGTTAAGGGGGTAGACACGGCACGTGACCTCTCCGATTTGGATGGTCGGTATTACAGCAGCTTTTTCCTGCACAGAAATGGTAATACCGACAGGCGAGAGGGAGCTGCTTGTTATTTCGATATTCTAATCTGAATGTGGAAAGAAATTGTGAGCTGTTGCTTTGCACTTGAAAGAATTTAAACGGAAAGTCTGCTTGTATTGCAAGCGTTGAAAATTCATTGTACATTTGAATTACTTGAAATGTGGTTATGCTTCAATATGTTTCGTTGCAGTAAGGAATTATAAGTGAAAAGAAAAAGTAAATGACCTTCTATAAATTTACCGAAATCAGATCCACTCATGTTAGAATATTCGAGGTACAGGAACGGCCGAAACGGGCCATGTGCATTTTGCCGATGCACGCAATCTTTGTCTAGCGTAGCTTTCTTTTGAGGCGAACCCTAAAATGGTTAAAAAGGGCCATGATGACGGAGGTCGTCCTCACGACCGACGTTTTCACAGAATCATTGTAATCAGTAATACCTAATCGAGACAGAGAGACTACTCCTCTCCGTTCGATTATCTTACACTCAATTGTCCGAAACATTTTCTGCAAACCGTTTTTCCAATTGTTCACAATTGACCAGCCAGTCTCGTACACATGTTTGAATGGTGATGAGAAAGTTTTGAACAATACATTGTATTATGCTGACAAAAATGCAAGAAAAGATTGGCTGGAGAAATGGACTATCCCCCCTCCACGTGGGGGAATGCTCCGTGGCGATAACGACGCTCGACGACGCGATGTAATACGATCCGAACCAGAGTATCGGTGTGACTAATACTAATTCAACGATGAAACTTTTTTATTTATTAATTTTTCTACATGCAACTTTTACCAATGTATCTGGGAGATCTTTCCGATTCAAATGAGACCAAACACGATATACATAGTTTGAATTATGTTTACTTGTTGATACAGACTTTGTGGTACGTATTCAATTTGTATCAACAAGTAAATATAATTCAAACTATATCGTCTTTGGCCTTATTTTAATCAGAAACATCTCGCAAGTACGTTAGTAAAAGTTTTATTAAGAGAAATTCAGAAAGTAAAAAAATGAACACGTGCGGGACGCGAACCTACAGAAAAGTTTGCGGCGGCTCGAGACAAAATCTCCGCTCGAGCCGATTCATTTAGTTAGCTGATGATCACATTTGTAACAGATATGGCAACAGCGCGACAGAAGTCTTGATAAGTTGCGGCAACTATGCCTTACTGTGTCTGTATTCACACATCCGTATTCACGCATCCGTATTCACGTATAAATGAAAAACATCAGGTCAACTTATGACTGATTTGGTGACATTTTCTTACAATATGTTTTGTACAAAATGATCAAAAGAATGAAAAAGAATATTAATAAGAGCGATGCAATAATTTCAAATATTTGACGTAACTACCACATTCTGAAAATATGATACATAGGAGCGTAAAGGTTATAAAAAAATCAGGGAGTCAACTGTTGATTGATTTAGAGACATTTCCTTATAATATGTTTTATACAAAATAGTCAAAAGAATGCAAAAGAATAATAATAAGAGCAATGCAATAATTTCAAATATTTGACGTAACTACCACATTCTGAAAATATGATATCAGTACATCAATACTTCCAACCTCCGTAAAAAAGTTCCAATCTCTTCTTTTTTATTTTAAATAATATAACCATACAATTATAACATAAATTCGACAGCTATTTCAAGTCAAGCATGTGTTATATACAGTAAAAGCGTTAGTAATTGTACACAGTTCCCAGTCAATACCTAAAATGCATATGACCTAACCTATAATCGTACGAAAATGCATACATTGACCGCATCACGCTGTTACTACTGTAGCACATGTCACAAGCCAACGCTTCAGTTTTGCTATGATTTCACGTTGCCAGTCCTCCTGAGTAGACGCCACCGCATCACCACTACGTGAACTAAATTTGTGACGTCACGTGCTCTGTTTTAACGGCAATATGAACAGCGGACGGCGGAACTGGTCTGTGGGAATGCAATCAGGACTATGCATCGTTTATCCTTATATGAGAAGATTTTAAGATGAATAAAGGCTCATTCGACAGAGAAAAGTGCAATGCAGCACGCGACACAGCCTGTTTGAGCCATAAAACTCTTTTAGTGACTTAAAATATACTTAGATTCCGCGGTGTATTATGTCAATTTTTGCTCTACTTTGGACACTCATATTATTAGATATCAACACAATCTCGATGAACGGGCTGTGTCGCGTGCTTCATTGAACCTTCCTCTTTCTAATGAGCCCTCGCCGAGCTCAAAATCTTCTCATATAAGGACGAAAAATGCATAGTCCCAAACCCATGTTTCGGCCCAGATTGTGTCGGTATACAGCTCGCTGCATTACCCGTGTCTACCCCCTTAAGGCCAGTGCCTCGTGTTTGCCAATCTCTTGCAAGGGCAGGTATGAGTGTAAACACACTCGTTTTCAGTGAACATTAAGTCACTTTAGTTTTGTATGTCGGTGCATAGTCTTGCTGTAATATTGCCTAATATCTTCTAGTAAACAGAGTATGATCAAGGGCATTAATCACTAAAATATCGTTTCGGTAGTTTGTCTCGGTAGTCATCTTTAGAGATGGTACGTACGTTCAGTCATTACCCATTGAAAAGGTTCCTGCAAACGGAAGCTGGCCACTTTGACTAATTTTGTGGTATTCTACATTGCAGTAAACTTTACGCATAAAGGATGTTATAGGTCGATTGTACACATATTGCTTTATTTTATCTGTTACTAAAATTCATCTTTTATTGGACACAGAATTTATGGCACGTCTGTGGACAGACACATAACTGTTTAATAAGTTCTTGTGATCAGTAGGGTGATACTTAAAATTCGGGTTCTAAAATTGTATTACACTTCGTAATGTTTTAGAGATTGCTACTTGCTTACTAATATTTTAAATTACGCATTCGTACACCAGCTTGTAATAACTGGCGTTATTACACCAAAGATTCCCAATGAAGTATAATAGAACAAGTTACATATCACAAAGGAAGAATAAAAACAGTATTTGTTACTATTAGTCAAGCAATTCCAGCAGAAATATTATCGTACTAAGAAATTGACTTTATTAGCCTAATGAGATTATTTGCGAAATAGATTTTTGTAAATGTGAATTGGCTATACTCCAAAGTTGATGGTTCCTAAATTTGTTTGGCAATAATATGCCAACGTTAAGAAAACGTGTTTAAAACTCGTAATATGTCGAACAGAAAATTGCATCTGTTTTCTTAAAAAAAGACAGAATTCAATGGCTGATAGCAACCCCTAATATGTAACTAAAAAGAAATACAAAAAAGTAACATATTGCTTACTCGTAAGGGTGAAAAATATAACAAAGGGTGCCTCGTGAAAAAATACAAAAATAGTTTTTTTTATTAAATTAGCATCACCCTAATGATCAGGGTATAATCAAATTTTATGAATATGTTGGAGGTTTTATATAACGTACTATCATACATTGCTAATGAAGTAACGATATTATATTTCATTTTACTTTTAAAGACATTATAAAATATGCAAACTGACAGCATTTTGTAGAAACAGAAAACAAAAAGAACTGTAAACGTGTTAAACGTTAAGAACTATAATATTGATCTTGAAATCGGAGGCAAATATTCGTTATTCGTAGACAGAGTGCTCTTCCTATAATCTTCTATGTTAACATTTATTTGACTTTCTTCGGGGGTAGTTTGCGGCATGGTGTCTTGCACCCATTTTTTGTCTAACGGCGCAAAGATAGCAACCTAAAACAAAGAATTGTTATTAATCTTTATCTTTGAAGAAAATCAGAACTTTTTAAGAGTTTTATCGTCACGGCTTTAGTAAATGTAACGTTTGATGTGTACATTTTTACACTGCCGAAATATCCTACATTGAAATAATAACGAATGATTCGTAAACAATAAATAAGACGAAGTTTTACTTGATTTGTTGCACGGCATCCTGTGTCCTGGCTATAAATTCCAGCCAATTCGTAACGTCCATCTTCGTTTTGGCAAGCAAGGGGTCCACCAACATCTGTCTCGCAAACGTTATTCTTTTCAGCCTTGGTTGCAGCACAGATAGCTCCATCGACAATATTCTCTCCAAAGTTTGTATACGTCAATTGTTGTTTGCAACGTTCGGTTGGCAAAACGTTCATGTTAATTGCATGCATAATTGCACCGGCATAGTGTGCTGAAATAAAATTGCATTCATACAATTAATTAAACACTTGTTTTTCAACAGCAATCTATATTATATCTATAACTCCTTATACTGTAATTTGCGTGTTCGGTTCTATCATTATTAAGTCACAATTACAAGTGCATTAATACGTTGTTACGATAGGTGTTAACAATAATGATGATACAAAGTGACACTTTTTTTAGGCAAGTCGAAAGCAGATTCAATATTTTAACATTTTCAATAGAAATAACAATACTATGTCAAAGGATTATTTAGTTCTGTATGTACTTATTTGTTTTCCTCGATTATTTGCATTTTAATTGGTCGTGTTTACAGAATGCCGACGAAAGAAATTGAAATTGACATCATTGATGAGATATGTTATAAAAAAATTAATAATTCAATCCGAAAATATTGCCTAATAATGCATCTATACTTTGACAGTACCATAAGAATATTGTGGTAAGATATAATAATATCGAACTAATATTATATGTAATAACTTATTAAATTATAACTTATATTAAATTATTAATATGATATTTTTAACGTATACATGTGTGGAATATCTAGCATATTTGGATAAGTTCATTAATGTTTTTGCTAACACTCTTTACCCATAATGATCTTAAATTAGAAATAAATATTTTACATTTTTGATAAAAGATACATTCTGTTGTTTTGAAAACACATGAATCGCAAAATGTGAACATAAAATATTACATACGGCTGAACGAATTTTATTTTAGGCTTTTTATTTGAGAAATGTAATTAATAATATAACTTTGTTCGCTTACCTTGGAGAATAGATTTTCCCCAACCAGTAGTAATGCACAACTTATTGTTTGGGAATTTCGTCGGTTCGGGCAAGCAGAGAGGGTTAATATGACGATCAAGGGTCGCTGTGTTTTCGAGATGTACCATTGCGAGGTCATATTCTCCCAGTCCCTGTTTGTATCCAGGATGTATACTGATGGATGATACGTTGATAATTTCGAAGGGAAGTGGCTCTTCGTGCTTTAACTCGTATCCCAATTTCCATTCTCCCAGCTTTATCGACACGTCATTTGGCGACAATCTTGATTGATTAACGGGAAAATATTATTGCAAATTAACAAAAATATTGAGCGTATCATAAGGAATTTAGTATTGCTCGATCGCATCCATGACTTATTAGCAATGCATTGTAAAACTATACAACTTGTAAGAGTAATTGTTGTAACTTTTGCAGACCCTTCTTTATTTTTTGCTCAATATTACGAACAGCTTTGCACTTTTATTACTATGCAGATATTTCTCAAACATTTGTCGGATAAAGTCCGCTCCGTTAAATGTAATGTATGTATCGGGCCATTTTAAACCTCTTAGGCAAATTAAAATAAAATGTCTCAAGTTAAGTTTATCGTACACAGTCTAGCATTGCATCGGAGTAATTAAATTCGCGATAAAAAAGATCACTTTATGGCAAACACGACTCAATTGTTATATAGAGCTGAATTGTTTAGTTTAACAAAGGAATATGAATCACGTCAAAGAAATAAGGGCAATTATTGGTGCATAATGAATTAATTGTCCCAAAATGTGTTGCTATTAAATAATAAAATTAATAAAGAAGTAGCATATTATTTATTGCCGCAGCCAATTATATTATCAATAAATATTTCGACATCCGAGAATTCCTCACGTTTAAGCAAAACTTTTTATAAGTTTGTTTACTTAAATTATAAACTATTTGTTTTCAAATCATTTCTAAATAAACGTGGGGCAGAAAATTAATTCTAGATACGGAAGTAAACCCAAATTCAACAACCCCATTATTAATATTTTCGCTTGTACGATAAATTATTATCACACTTTTACATTTCTGACCATTCTTACCTGTCAACGCAATTAGCTGCTGTTAGTACCTCTTTAGTGCCAATTAGAGCACCAGAGCAAAGGATTTTCTTGTCATGTGAATGCAGGACCATCGCTTGCCATGGAATTTCGGCAAACGTTGTTTTCGATTCCTCACTTTGCAATACCTAACGGTGAAATATTTATTATATATCTATTACTTATGCGTTTGCATATGTATCCTATGAATATACAGTGTTTGCAGGCCTTACAGGTAATTAACACTAGAACTACCAAGTCCGTCAAAATGACAGGTTCGAGATTTCTTACCTTTAAAATTATTAACATCTAGGTATTGTTGCAGCAGTTTATGATGACTCTTAATAAGACAAGAGCCATTATTGTATATCTCTATTTACTGCAACCACTGCAACCATTTTCGTTTTCATAATGTGCCTAATGGGCACCGTCCAAATATGTAATACCAAAATCTATCGGTAGTTCTAGTGCCAAATATCATATTAAAGGAAATAACAACCTTGTTGAACTGTGGCAAATAATACGATTCTAGTAGCATAAGTACTACATAATTATCGTGATTATCGGGCACGGTATAAGTACAGTAGAACCTCGATTAAGTGAGCCGTGATTGCTCGCAGACTCGGTTATCGGGGATAGCGAATTTACTAATAATATATTTACAGTCGTATCTTCGAACTCTACAATTATTTATAAGAAAAGGATGATATTATTTCTGGTGAAGCTTTTCAACATTTTGCAAAAATTTTCTTTTAATCATTTCTCCGCAGATATCAATATCAATATCTTCAGGTTGAAACAAGTTATTCCGTCATCCGGGTGGTCTATGTGTTAAGAGTATTAATTGTTTTCTCAAAAAATTCCTCGCTAATTGTACAACGTATTCACTTTTGTATTTCATACAACCCCTTTTCCCTTACTTTTGCTAGAAGAGAGAAGGCAACGAGAATATCTTGTGCAATCTTCTTGAATTTGCAAGGCTGTATACCTGTACCTAGAATTTATCGTGAACAATAATTTTGACATACTTTGAAGTTTGTTATATGTTTTTTAGATGATCTAAACTATTAACCGAGTTTTACATTTACAAACATACAGTACCGATTTTATGGTATTCGGAATTCCGGTATACGGAATTTTTAGTTTATAACTTGCATTAACCATTAGAAAGTGCTACAGATTTTTTTGTGACGATGGATATATTGAAGCATCAGTTATACAGTAAATTCTCAATATAAGCCAAACCGTGCGTCGTGACTGAACGTTCGCTTATAGCGGATACTTCCTACGTTTCCAACGGGCAACGGGCTCGAACGTAAAAAAGGACGGCGAGTGAAAAGAAAAGGACCGAGCGCCCAAGGCAAAATAAAATCTAGCGTATCTGTGCGAGAATTTTAATGCAGCGGTTGAACTTTTTCAATTTTTTTTTTTTATGAAACTTTGACCAACAGATTTGTAAAATAACACTAAACACTATATCATTTGGACCATACTTACTGTTCACAATGCATTCTACACCACTTATTAAATAATGTAAATATGATCCAAATTTTGTCATGTTTTGACTCGTTTTAATCAGAAAAATGTCACCAATGTCTAGGTGAAAGTTTCATAAGAAAAGAATGAGAAATAGCAAAGTTTTATCGTTGAATTAGTATTAGTTCGCAGTATACCCGATCCAGGATCACGTGGCACTAATTGACAATCGAACTTCTGACGTCTCAAGGGGTATACCCTTCAGCAGTGGGGATAAACTCTTCGCTTATATCGGATAACACTTTTTCGTTTATATCGAGACATTACTGTATATTATGACAGTACATGTATAAAGTGGTGCCCAAACACTTTTGAATACTAGTGTACAGTCTGGTACATAAAACAGAAGCACGTCTATATTCCCAATTAACTCCTAAACCCTCCGACCGACCTAAACAAAATATCACATATCTTTATACAACCCAAAAAGGCATGATTCTACATGAAAAAATAAGATAAAAGTAAGGAATAATGAAATCAACGATAATCAAATACACAAATACAGAAATATATGTTCTGTAATTAATGGAAGCTAATAAAGAGGCAATCAATTTTAATTATCCAAAATATTAAATTTAATATATTCATGTTAAAATCTTTCTATAAGAAGCATATATTAAAACAGTTTGAGAAATGTCATTTTAACTGTATTACTTTTTGAAAAATCTCAGACACCACTAATAATAGACCTAATCGGATGTAATTCAATGAAGTAGCTATGCGTAATCTGATTTGAAATATGAAACTAATAGGAACTGACCTCGCGAAGTCGTTATTTTTCAATGATATTTAGCGAGTAGCTGGCTTGGAAAAAAGTGGCAGCCAGATGAGCGATTAGTTTTAGTTATTTAATTAATACTGGTTTCGAACGAAGACCATAGGCGCAACCTTCCCATTTAAATGACAACAGCTTTATATCCGATCGTGCTTCTAAGCAAATGCCGTTTTCAAGGCCCAATATTCTTTTAAGCGGTGTAACGAAGACCAAGGGTCCAGCATCAAGACCAAAAACAATCCTAGTAAACGAATTATCTTCAGTATATGCAAATTCAGATGTTTCTTAAGAAGAAAGTATACAGCCTTTTAGTATTTCGTAATTTGAAGCACCTCGTACGTTACACAAGCAATTAACATTTCTACAGTAGATAATATGCATAATCACATGCAAATAATATGCACGCCATGTCAATTTGCGCATGCATTTTTAAGTATTTACGAAAAGTATCCTCCTGCATTATCAGGCTCAATATATTTATTTCAACAAAGATTCGCCTACTATATTCCTTTCATTCTTGGATCGTGTATCAAGTCATTTTTCATCTATGAAAGACATAGTTGTCTCAAAGTAGAATTGCAGAAATCTTAGGTTTATTTAACTTTAGCACGGAAATTGTAAAATTTTCATGAAAATATCGATAAAATTGATATACACTATAATTCGAGAATTTTTGGACACCACTTTGTAGATGTGCTGTAATAATATATAACTGTTGCTCTAATATATTTATAGTCACAAAAAAATCTGTATCACTTTCTTTATGGGATATGCAAATTATAAACTAAAAATTACTGATGCAATATTTTTTTAATTTTTTCTGAAATAATTAGTACTCAACGATTCTTGTAAATACTTCCACTTTTTAGGTTTTGGACACTTGGATCGCACTTACTTAGCTGTGCAGACAGTCACTAAAACTTTGGTATTTATGGACATGAATTTTATTATTATATTGTGGTTAAAGAATTCCAACGTGAGCATAAGTTTTTTAGTTTCGTGATAGACTATTATGTACAGCTGTTGTAATAACAAATGATATCACTGTAAATCCTTCCATTAATAAATTAATTTATATTTTGCCAAAAATAAACGAGCGTGTAGACCTTTTGGAATGGTAATGTGTATGCAGTAAGTATATTTAATATGCATATTTCGCTATACTGCATCCAGTTATTCAACAAAATATACCATAATATGTTTCACCTAAACAATTATAATAATTTTCTGGCTATATAGTTAATGTTTTTGTACCGTTACGTAGAAACAAATTTGTTCTTAACTGTTGCCTGTGTAAATGTAGATTACAATGTCATGATATAATAAAGGTTTACTATATCATAAAAATCATACTGCATATTTGTAAATGTAAAACGTTGTGTTATAGTTTATATGTATATTATAGTTTAGATTAGCTAAACAACGTATGACAAATTTCAGAGTATGACATTTTTCATAAATTGGCACCAACTTCTTTTGTATAATTTGTGGAAGAAATATAACTAATAATATAAATTCTAAAATCAATTCTTTAATACAGTATGCAGTTATACGTTTAACGACGTTGAGTAATACAACAAATTGTATGTTGGTATGTACTGCACTACTGGTTCAGGTACTGGTAGGACCTCGATTAACCAGCTTAATCGGGGACCACAAACTGAATAAATTGAGATCCGAGAAGAAGATTTAAGAATAAGCTCCAAATAGGATACAAACTTTTTTCCCAAACATTTTTTCCCAAAATTTTCTTAACGTTGCAGGTCTTTAATGTTAAAGCCTGCAACACTTCCTTGATCACTGATTGTAGAATTAAGCTTTTATTTATTATTTAAAACAAAATTCGAACCAAGCTGAATATTTATTATCACTCCACCTAGGATTTATGCATTTCTTGCATTGATTGCAATAGTTCATTCTTTCCATTTTATGTAACAGGGTAAAGTAATCTTAGAAGAAATTAAAAGAAATTAAAAAGAAAATTAAAATAATGTTTGTTCAATATGAGAAGTAACACTTGTATTTTGTATAAAATTCTATCATATTCTCCTCTTTCGTCGGATTAGCATTAAACTATTTATTACAGTTTAAAACACTTAGATAATTTCTTCAAATACGTGAACATTATTACAAAAGCAGTGACACCTAATATTTTTGAATCCCACTCTAAGAAATAAACAAACATCTCTAAGATTACAGTAGAGTTCTTGAAATCCCACTTCATTATCCAAGGATTAACGATACAGTAACATTCATTTTCCACGAAACTGGCATATGCATTTTAATGTGCTTACCTTATTTCGAACTCCGCAAGCTAATCTTGATTCTGATGTATCGTAGTCCCTTCCCGTAATTTTTTTTTCAAACGGGGGCGCTAAAGTTTCCGTAGAAATGTGTGTGTGTTGCGGTACTAATGGAGGCTCCACCTTTTGAGGTGGCTTCACCTTTGCGATATTCAAAAACGTTGGGAAACCTTGTTCGTCAAATCCACCAGAGTAGTTGGCTGGAAGGTTGTCAGTGGGCCAAGGGTCTACGTAGTTTGGATCTCGACAACATTTGCCAATTACTCCATTGTCTGGATTTTTGCAACTCTGTGAAAAAATACGACAAACTTAATCAAAAATTAGGATATTTTATGATAATTTTTATATTGTAAAATTTAACCGAATTCGAATATTTTTTCTCAAAATCAACACAGAACCACGCAGGTAATATAAAATTATGTAACTGCAATTGTTTTCTTATTATGATTAAAGAAAAGAAAGTACTCATACGATAAAAAAATTGAAAGAAATAATTAAAATGCTAAACATGATTACCATGGTACAAATTACCAATCAGACTTTTGCTTCACTATGAGTTAACTTACTTTCTTTTTATGAATATAAACTCAACAAAAATGTCTACATATATATTTTTTTTAATCGTGTCCCGTTCAAATTTATTTGAATTTTTAAGTAATCTATGTTAATTGTGTATTAACAAATAAATTAACAAAATTTGTTTAGGATTACTTACACTTAGCGGTACCCGTCTGAAAAGTTCTTTCTCCAAAATTACAACAGGCTCTGTACTAATTGTACCATCGAGGGTGCAGAACTTCTCCTCGACGCAAACCAGAGCTGCCGCACAACCAAGTTGCACAGGGGATGCAAATGCAAACTGGGCTGAAGATTTCGATGTTTAAACAGAGAAGTATGGTTAAATTGATATAACTAATTGGTGATCAAATAATCTTTAGTATCGCTATGTTATCTCGCGCATGATATTGTAACTGATATAAATACTATGAACCGTTGCAATTACTTTGAACCTCTTAATTGAAAGAACACATCATTTGTACGCTACTGGGGATACATTCCTCGTTTACATAACACCTAGAAAGTTATACAATCTAGAATGTCGCATCACGTGTTACCGGTTTCCTTGCCAGAAATTGTGAACAGTGACAATTTTTCGAATATTTTAGTGGAACAAAAATTAAACCTGGAAGGCCAACACATCTTCAATTAGAAGTCTTACTGATCTGATAGAGATGTAGTTGCACCGTTTTAGTTCTTTGCTATCCAGTATTAATTAAATTACAGAAATAGTTTCGAAAAGATGTGACGAAAATGTTGAGCCCTTTGCAATCTGATGATTTTTAATTACAGTTTCGACCTTTCGTCGGCATTGCAGTTAGTCGATGCACTCGTGTTCGTTCTTTGTTTATCGTTCACTTAAGTAGTGCACTTATAGTGGATGAGCAAATAATTATAAACAGATAGAAGAATAATGTATTTTACGTTATTATAACTTCAATATAAATATTGCGAAGAGTACTCTTGCTTTTGTCCTTCACATATACATAGATACACAATTGAATTATATATTTGAATTATTAATTTTGTTTAATTAAATTTGTCTAGTTAAGCTATTGGTGCAATCGTTTGTCATGCGTAAGAGTGGCTTGACTTTCCTTGATTGTTATTTTTGTTATCATTACTTACTTTAAAATTGCTAAATAATAGTGTGTATCTATATTACGATACTTTGGATACACAGGGTGTCTCTTAACTATGAAAACTCCCGGAAGTGGGGGGGTTGCTGAGGTGACTCTGCACAACTTTTTCCTTTACCAAAATCGTGGTTGAAGCCTCGTTTTTATATTATTAACAAAAAACACTGGCCAATCAGAGCGCCCGTAAAGCGCGCACTCAATCGCGTGGCTCTCAACTACGCGCTGTCGCTGTGGCAATGTGTTGGTTCACGATCACAACCGAGCGCGGTTGAGTACCACGCGCTCGAGCGCGCGCTCTACGGGTGCTGTGATTGGCCAGTGTTTTTCGTTAATAATTCAAAAACAAAGGTTCAACCAACATTTTGGTAAAGGAAAAAGTTGTTTAGAGTCACCTCAGCAAGCCCCCATTTCCGGGGGTTCCAATAGTTAAGAGACACCCTGTTGATATACAATTTTCAATTTTACATCATCGACGAATACATATTTAATCATTGTCACATATGCATGTATCTTTTAAAGAATAGCAATATGTTTTGTGATAAAAAAAGGTATCGTTATAATTGTACTTTTAATTCCCTACTGGATCAAACTTCAAACGAATGGTAATTTCGAAGTACCCACAATATGTGTATATGTTGCTCTTTGGCAGCATCCGTGAAAAATAGCACTTAGGCGATTGGCTAAAGAAAGTCAGTTTTGGCACCTTGTAAAATTATATGCCATCTATCCTGTATGCCATATCAGTCTTAAAACTTCAGTTAATAAGCAAGTAATGTCAGTGTACTTAACCAGATACTATTAAACATGCAGTTACTTATAGAATATCAGAATAAATATAATAAAATTAGGTTATTATACTTTGCGTGGGAGATTCAAAAACATTCTGTCCACTGTCTCCTTTAGTTCCTGGAATCTCGTTATATTTCGTGCCAGATTGATCACCTTCGAGTATTACACCATTCGGTTTAGTTTTTACAAACGTCTCCTGAGTCTCTCTCACAATTGTGCAACAAACTTGATCGTGAACCCTGCACTGTTGAGCCTGTTTCAAACAGACATTCAGAACATTTACGTTGTCCAGCATGAGAAATAAAATTTGAGGCCTGATATAAGAATCTAAATTAACCCTTTCAGTACCCATGGCCGATATATCGGCTCTGTCCATTGTTATTCCCGCGAAATATACATATATGTTTCACCAAGTTTCATGTCAAATATTATTGCAAATGTATATGTGAGTAATTCTAGTTAGTTTTAATAATTGTCTCCCAACCCGTATATTTTTCCGGATATTTCTGGCTGGTTCTTAGAAAACTTCCAGGGTACTAACAGCGTTAAAGAAGTAACATTAAATCTACATTAAAGAAACAATGTTCAACAGAAACAAAAGAAAATATCTGAACTCACAATGCAAAATGAATTTGTACTGAGGTAGAAACTAGTTTTAAATCATTTTAAGAGAACCCAAAGCTGAACACACTTTTAAAACCTAAAATTTGCTGCAATATTGTTTAAGTTCGCAGCGAATTTGTTATTTTAGTATTTGCACATTTTGATTTATTCTCTCAGAATGTAAAAAAGCAAGTTCAATCAAACCTTTCGAATTCCTGAGAAGTTGCTAGACATATTCGAATTTGAAAAATAATTTCTAAAAATCGTTCGTAAATTTTGACAGTTCTTCGGAAGGATAAAGCTTGGTTCTGGGTTTTCTTAAATAAATGTCTTTTTGATTGCAGAAAACATGCAGAACTGGTTATATTATTTGAAGAGAACATAAAATATTCTTACCTTAGCGGATAAAGAGTAAATGGCACTGTTAGGTAAGTGAGTGTAACCATTTAGACAATCGTGTTTACTAGTACAGATCCTATCTTCTCCAACACAGCTGATCGTGAAGTCAGATTGATGTTCGGTGAACTTTGAACCACCAACGGAGAAATAATCGTCAATCGGTTCCTGGCCAATCTGCTGTTCAACATTTTGAAATACGACATGTTCCTGTACAGGACTTTGGTATACCAGTTGCTGGTGGGCGGGAACCTGAACCTCTGTTCAAATGAAACAAGTAAAACAGTCAATAATAACACAAGCAGAAACTTTGAATTTACATGTATACTTGCAATAAACACAGTGATTTATTAAATAGAATTAAATATTTGATTTCAGATTTATACAATATACACCGCTGTTTAATACATTTCGAACCAGGTGGTTTTTTTGTTAATTATGCCTAGGAGTCAGATAGTTCGATCATTTAAAAACAGACAGAACACGAGAAATTTAATTCGTGGCCTCGAACGTTAGAATAGCAAAGACGAGATTTCTTGGATATTGTCCTGAATGGGGTTAAGAGAAATTGCAAAATATAATTTACAATTATCGAGTGAACCGTTGCTGTAACGTTATAATGACATGTTATAATAGAATATATTTCATCGACAAAGATTCGAATACGATGTTGTTCTGTTTTCACTCTAATTAATCGTTATTAAACGCGAAAGTAATATTACAGATATCTATTTTAATACATTCCTTTATTTGCTGGAGATACCAAAAAAATAGTAAAATAAATAAAATAAATAAATAAAATCCCTTGGGGTGATATTTTTTTAGTAAATCACACCAATACACAGTTAAATATATATTAAAAAATCGAAAGACTACAGACCTACGTAAGGGGCTTGAGCTTCCAATGAGTAGGGGTACCCATTTGTTGACAAAATAGTAGTAACTAGTATCAATGCCCCGAAAAGCATTTCTCCGGTCTTTCTTTTACGTGTATCTGAAAAAAAATAAAACGAGAGATAAGTAAATTTTCTATGAACTATCAATTGTCTTTATCCACATGTTACGCATACCATATTTTAAATATTTAATATCGTGATAGTGCTATCTAAACATATCCGCAGTATTGTAATATTTGGTGAGAATACATGGCCGGTATAACAATACACGAGTTAATTATATAATAATTAATTATTCACGGAATAATTTTCCAGCAAATAACTGCAATAAATGGACAGCGAATAAAGTATGGAAGCTGTTACAACATAAATATTACTTCTATTTCTCCAAATTTCTTGCCATTTTAACATAAATGAAAAACAGTCGAATTCTAAATCGAATAAAACAAGAAATATTTAATGATAGTATAAAGGAGAACATTATACAGAATTATATTAGTCCTGAACCGTGTATAATATTTTTGATTACATTCATCATCCTAACTTTAATACATAATTATCATGTCAATGTTCTGCTATCTACTTTCATTACAAATATTCGATGTCTAAAGGGAAAAGTTGCAGAAGAAACACGAAGGAAATTTGTTCATTAGAATTTATGATACACGAATAATACCATCTAAATGTGCCGCGACGGTTAAATGGTAGATATACTCTAAAAACGTGTCCTATACAGATGCAAAACACTATCATCAATCCGACTCATTTATCCCAACGTGATAAATAATAGTATAAAATAGATGTATAAAATTGAGTAAATTTCAGGCCGTAGCTCCAAGTACATGGCCCTGAAGGAATTTCCACCTTTGAAAGCATGTGCCGTACACAAGTTAGTCCGTTTTATGGTTAAACATATTTCTACGTTCCGCTTCTCATCCCACATAATTTATTATCGGAATTTTGTACCCGCATGGAATTCCACATAACTAGTTAAAGCATCGAAGTTTATTCCAAGAATTATTGATATTACCGAGTGAAGTTGTTACAAAGGTGCACGTAGAAAACGGTATTCTCGAATAGGGAACAGGACTGTTTCTCCTGCACAACGCTTTGATAAAAGAAATTGAAAGCGATTATAAAAGGCCGACAAACCGCACGGCTAAATACGAAGAAAGCGTTTCGCGCAAGGATGCTGGCGTCCGTGTAAAGTGGTGAAAAGCATTAATTTTAATTTATGGAAAAAGGAAGACCCCATCACCCGGAAATAGCTGATCCAGGCCACATCGTCTCGATCGAAAGAGAAAGGAATACGCACATATACAGATTCTCGATTTTTACTTTTCTAATGTCCTACATTCCAGAAATGATATTTTGGAGCTCACGTCATTCTTTTCGTCGACCTCGAGAGTGTTTCACTTCGCCTCTCTACATCCTTTTCTCCCTTCCTCGCTCTTATTCACTCGTCCACTTTATTACCAGCTACTATTTATAGATATAATTCTCAGCGTTTTATAGTCCTCTGGATTAGTGACGTTATTACGTTTATCATCCGACAAACTGTTGGCCCTTCGACAAATTACGAATTAATCTAAGAGTTCAAGCTTCTAGCCACGCACATTAATTCTACGAGGCTCGCTTCTGAGGAAGGCGAAATTATTCTTCGCTATGTAATCCTCTGAGATTCGTCGATATGTCGTAACGTTGCCCTTCTCAGGATGACTAGTTTGCGAGAAACTACGTAATACACGTAATATTACACTGTCGTTCCACAAACACTTTATTTAATTATAAGCAGACGTTGAGATTCGATCCTTTTTATTGTTTTATTCACCGTTTAAGTTAGATTCAGTTAGATCCAATTTATATTGAATAATGTTCGTTTGGTTTCATGGAAGCATTGTTATTTAAATGTTGTTGCAAGAAGTGAAAGCTTAATTGTTATGTCGATGGCTGTTTTGAAGCAAATAGAATTGCACAATTAAGTGGAAGCTGATATTATTATTGCTAGGTTATTAAAGCTGCATATCTTTTTCTGTTTCACTTTTTTGCGTAGGTGTATAATTACTTGGCATCGAGAAGAATGTTAGCATAGTTTCTTTCGTTTCGCGAATTTCAATTAGCTTTAATGGAGCTCCTTGCAATTAATATTTGTGCCCGTTGAAAATCGGTATTTTATCATGCCATATTATATGCAGCTTATTTATTAATGCGGACTGGATACGATTCAGAAAACTGTACCAAGTGGCGAAACAAGGAATGACATTTGCTAAATATACTTTGATATTTCTGCGTTTTAATACGAATAAACATTCAACTGCGAAGCGAGTTTAAAATGAGAATGGAGAAATTATTTCTGCAAACGAGAATTACACACTAATCAGTAACAGAGATGCGTGTCAACGACTACGTAAATTATTTGTCGAAGAGAGACTAGACAAACGTGTAGCTTCTATTTCTTGCTAAAGATATCCAATGTTTCACTGTATATTATCATATCATCACCAAGTATCAAAAGAAATATCAATCTTTCCTAAACTCAGCTGCAAACGAACCACGTGTTAAGAGAAAATATCAGAAATGGCGAAAAGTTTTGCCTTAATATGTTAATATTTCTATGGTAAACAATGAAAGGCAAAAGGAAACACTATACAAGATGATAAAACTCTATGGTAAAAACCGTGCACAGCGAAACAAGAGAGGACACTTAAAGATTTCAAATTTGCACCACTGTCTACCGATAATGAACGTGTATTGCGAACAAATAATAACGGGTAAGAACTGTAAACATATAAAATCGAAAAGTTGCTCGAAGATAGGTTAAAATAAACTGTGCAATATATTTAACAATTATCCTATGTCAAACACCTCGGGTCACAGATTTCAAATGAATTGCAAATAGTATTTGTGCGAGAAATTAAGGCTTACAACTGAATTACGTTTAAGTTGAAGTGAAAATGTCAATGTTCTTGACAGTTAAAAGTCGATGAAATGTTACTTGCGATTCTGTACAATTTTATATTGAAGTATGTTCAACGATAGCCGAGTAACTAGTGTTTTAATTAGTAAACGGAGATGATACGTAAATGGAATGGATTACGATTAGAATTAGCGATACCTACGTGTTGGGTAGATCCGCATGCGACGAGTGCGATTCACGAAATGGAATTTACTTTTCCGCGTGATACCTAAAAGAAAGTTAATAAAACTGGCGCTGCTTTAGTATTCGTTCTTCTTTTATATCGATTCACCGATCTTCGATATCTCCCTACCATCCCAAACGCAATTGCAACCTTGTACCCACCTTCTTTGGACCATCTTCTCTAGATGTGCCTTCATAACTAGCGAAATAGTCCTCTTCGTTTGTTCGTGCAAGTTTTGCTACAAGTATACTGTGTTCGTCGTTCAATTGTGGTTCCCCTCTAAACGAAAATTTGCAAACAATTTGATCGTTATTAAAAATGCATGTTAAAACTGTGTTTACTGCTGCTTCTTTTGTTCTCATTAATTTTCTTACAAGAAAAGTGATATCTATAAACAAATAAGTATCTTTCACCGTGTACAGTTGTACAATCACTTATATAAATATTGCATAAACATACATGTCTTGTACGTAGTTATAAAGATAGTCCTTCTTATGCACCGTTGAGATTACACGTTTGAACAACAATCCTTTGCTAATAGCGAAGTGTCAAAAAGCTTCCCTTCTTATTGTACAATTTATACTCCATTCAATTTCGATATTCTCAAATACAAACGCTTTTTATTTGGCAACGTGGAGAAGAAATGTGTGCAATACAATAAGTGCTTTGAATAAAAATCAAGATATTTGTAATACAAGAATTTGGAATGAGAATGATCAAGGAATGAATTATATTTGGTAGCGGAATTTTCAAAAGACATTTCTGTCATTTATTACAATATAAGAATTTAAATTGCTGCATTTATCATAAATAAAGCTTATACTCTTAAACTATCGTAATATTATTTAAATCGTGCTTTATTGCTATTAATAAGTCGCATTAATGATCTAAAAATGACAATTATATTTTATTTCTTATACCGAGATTAAGTGGCGAAAAAAAGTTACACAAAGTCTAGAAATAATGCTGCGCTTCATTATGCTACGGATAATACTGCGTACGAATAAATCAAAATTTCATGAGGTCAAAATCTTGACGTCGTTTCACTCAGCTTGCGAATACGTCTTATTGATATTTATATCTGCGATGTACATAGTAACTACACATGCATATATTAAAACCATGGTGATTTGACGAAAGTTAATGTCAAGTGAATATAATTCACCGTTCGGTTCAAATTTATTCATTACTAATCTAACATTACGCGGGATTTATATTTTCCATTTTGCAAACGTAATACGGCCATATTTTAATGTTGCCAGTTCCGTGTTGCACGGCTATGTTAAAATCGCCAATTTTAGGTATCTCAGCGATTCATGCCCGACACACATTGTCCTCTATTATTTCGGAGAATTTTGCATTTTTGACTCATCATCCTGGACAACATTTCTCAAAGTTCCATCTGCGGTACGTGTCCGCACACAGAGTTTAAGCATTTTTTGGCACGGCCTTTTGAAATAAGTGATTCTTTTTCACGACAAGCATGACCGTGAAATGAAACTCGCTAAACTCGTATTACTTGTAGAAGGAAACTTCAATTTTTCTTTCGCTCTTGCTTCGTGGCCTGCTTGCGCCAAATGAAAAATTAAATTTAATCTTTACTGCCGTCCGTGGTTTTGAGCAACATTGTGCTTTTTAATATTATTACCTTCTTATATTTATTATAAAATCTTTTCAGCTTCAAATATACCACACTGTATGACGAATAACAGCGAAACCCCGTTCACAATCTCGCTATAGTAGAAATAGTGGTTATTTTTTAGCTGGACGCATTCAGTTTTAATGAAAATGAGAAGGTAACGTTATGTAATACAGCATCAAAGCATTAATATGTATATCGAAAGTTTGCAATTTGCGGGACAGATTCCGCTGAAGTAATTTGAAGGAAAATATTAACAAAGTATTGCAAAACACCGGCAACTAGTATATTTCGTAATAGTTTTAAAAGAAATGAGTTTCAAACAATTTCGGGAAAATTATAAGAATTCCAAACAACAAGTGCCAAATACATTATATCTTACAAATAGATTCTTACAAAAGAATTCGTTAGCAAATCGGCTTTATTTATAAATAAAATAATTGATGCGTGTCTCTAGATACGTCCATCATTTGTGTTATTGTCATTTGTAGATTTTGTGGAAACTTATTTTAAAACATTGCGGACATTGTTTGAAGCATACTTTCTAAGACCGATTTTCAAACTAAAACTAACAGTCTGCTGTACACAATTTATTTTATGGGTCAAATGTTAACACTGCATGTTGGTTAATGGAAGACCACAGTAATTTCAAGGTATCAGAAGATTAGTATGTCAATACCTGAGACATAATTGAACGTGACATGCTACAACTTTCATATCCTATGCTATTGAATAAAGAGTATGCAAATTCTAAAAATACATGGGAAACAATATTAGTCTTGTGACTAAAGAGTTACTATACAGTTGGACGTGGGATGCACTGCAAATATTGACTAATTCCCAGAGCATATTCTGCATCCAGTTTTCAATTGTCCTTCGCATTCTCAATCGAAATAATTCGCGCATTTAATTTGTAGAAGTTGTATTAACAATTATTTTCAGCAAATTTATTCGCGCAAGCGTGTTCAAATTGAAAATTAGCAATTGAATTGGAAATGAAGCAGTACGTAGTCAAGTCAAAGGGGTACACGTGTGAATTTCCATAAATCGAACCACTGATCTCTAAAATATCTCTTATGTAAATTAAAAGTTTCAGACGTGTTTGCTTTAAATGTGTTATATCATTGTCTGTATCAATCTTCTTACTTATGTACTCGATTAGGCGCAAAATCGCGCAGCTCGAAGTAGTTGAAGACAAATTAAAGACAGCTATCCCGTAAAAAAGTGGCAACTCTGAATTTCGCTAACTATACGTCAATAAATTTCGTAACAATCCTGTGTCGTAACTTTCATTTCTCGAAGGTAAAGAAAATAGTCCGAATCGAAAGAATTTTTATTGCACTATTGTATATTATACAATACGCAGTTGTAAGTGTGTAAGCTCAATTTGTTATATTTCTAATTGAACAAATTACGTGAAAATTACATTTCTTTGTGTAATTATTTGTGCACGTTCATTAATATTTAATCCATTCCATCATTTGCAAATATATGTTGCCCGACAATACATATTAAACAATACAATTACTTTTTAACGATATTCTTTTATTATTTATAACGTTGCAAATCGTAATGGATAGAATATCAAATTTTTATGCACTACGCGTGCATTGCACTTGTTTGTACCTGCTTATCAACATACATACCTCGAGTAACTTCTAATTACTCGATAAAGGAAACGATATGAAAGAAAAGTGGTATCGTATTAAAAGATATCACTACGTATTAACTTTCTTACGTTTCACTCAAAGTCGCATTCAATTTTTTTATTGAAAAATAACTGGGTGTTTATTTTTTTTTAAATACGGGGAGAACGTGAGTTTGGGAGGAAGATCATATTAGATATGAATTTGATTTATACGCGAAAATTCGAAACCTGAAAGTACATTATGGTATATGTATAATCCTGTTAAGTATTTAAGGGAACCCATAAACTATCATGGGAAAGTGCTGAAATTCGTGACCCATTTTCTGCCAAATCATTCAAGCAATTTTAATAAAATTTCTGCTGAGAACTCAACTTATATTGTAGCCGTAAATAAATTAAGCACGCAATATTTTCATGAAATTTTTAGGCAAAAGTTAGTCGATGAGAATAAAATCGACGACTGATAGCTGCTTTTCTTATGCCGATGTAATCAGTAGTTTTTATTAAATATCTTCATACAGTTTATTCAGCAACCTGTTCCGTATTATTGTAGAAAGTGTAACTGAATTTGCTGTTTTGGAAATTAAGAAAATGTATTGAAATGAATAAAAGAATTGAAATATAAAATTGTCTTCTTATCTTAAATTGTAATAGGTTCAGTATTTATTATGCAACAGGGAATTAAAAATCACCTAACTATAAGTAGAATAAAGCGATATAGCGAAGTAATTAGGGCTGCGCACGTAAATAAACCAAACATGGAAGAAAACGTTACATTGGCAAACGAATTTTTTTGCGGCGAACGTTGGCAAAATAAAAGGAAGAAGAAAATATAGTGGCGGCAGAATATTCACGAATGGACATGGTGTCGCAATTTTATTAGCAACGATTATCCATGTTAAGGCTCCCCAATAAATCGGTGTACGTATCTCAACGCCGGGCCACTTAACGTCGACGAAAAATACGTCTTATCAATGAACGCCATGAATGTTTCACACTAGTGTACAATTCATTCCCAGGAGAGCATTATTTTATTCGGTAAACTGCCAACGCAATATACCAATTCGATCCGCATCAATAATCCAAATGGCGCTTAAAACATATTTTCCCGCTCTTATTGCACAAAGGAGCACTTCATTTTATTTAGAAATATAAATAATCAATATTCATTCGATTCCCATTCCAAGTCATACCTATCGTAACTCCTTTGATTTTAAAGAATCCGGTGCTGTCGTAAATTCGGTCTCACTTTTAAACGGTAGTGTTAAACCACACTGTGCACGTCACACTGGTGAAATACAGCAGCTTTAGGATAATTTGTGAAGGCTGAAAGGTGTTGGGATTTCTGATTGCACGGCTGAAATTTATAGTTGGGCTATGTCGTGGGCAGCTGCTGACGAAGTGTTAGCTAAGTTTCAAATTCAATGCTGCTCGATTCCCTGAATCTAGGATCTGTTACGCTATCGCGTTTGTTCGATGATAAATTCGACATCGTTCCTTACTATTACCTTAAATTATTGTTCATTCGTAGAACGTGGGTGAAGTGGAGCAGTGTAACGCAGAAGGAAGTGTTATGTGCTCTTGTTGCCGTCAGCTCAGATTAGGCTCAGGTTACCCTATTATTATTTGCAGATAAAAATATAATTAATCATTACTAATTAACGTAGCGAAAGGTAATAGAAATTCCCTTGCAATCTCTCTTCGAAAACAGGAATTTCGAATTTGTATCGTTTATCATTTTCAGAAAAGCAAACTTCTTCTACGCATCGAGAAGTTTCCGAAATCAAATTTGGGTAATTAATAGTTTTACGAGCGAAGAAATTTTTCACAATTTTTCCCAATGGTTATAATTATTCGACGGTCAATTAATGATCATTTTTGTCAAGCAAGGCAAATTTTATACCCAACTGATAATATATTGTGCAAGATTTATTTACTCCAAGATAGACGTAGCGGAAAGTTTCACGTTAGTAGAGGCACGTATACCTGAAACTAAATGAAACACTCAATTTCTATTTCCCAGAGGCCGTGCAGCGTAGAAGACTGGTTCGCGTAACAAAATGAATGCTTTTGAAGAACGTCGTCGAAAGCATTTCAAGGTACGCCGTTGTGCGAATTTAATTACTAGCATGTATTTTTTGATTTAATGTTCACAATATTTGTCGAATTGTTTGTTCGGTGCCCCTAGAAACAATTTTTTCTTCACTTTAACCTTTGTATGGCCGTTGCCTCTTCTGGTCACTTTGTTCGGCAAAAGTAGATACGCGTTGGAAAGTATACGTCAGTAGTTTGAAAAATTAAGGTGTCCTTGAGAAGGTATATTATGGGCTTCACGTTGAAAAGTGTTAAATTAATTACGTGATAAAGCTCACGCTAGTAGCAGTTGTCGGAAGATTGATATTTCACATTTTGAGTGGTTTCAGAACTGACTTGTCTGTAATACCTTCACCTTTCTTTCTGTGTATTTGTAATAGTAAGTAGTGTGAGTAGTAGAATCAATTTTCTTTGATCATTTTATTATTCAAAGATTTCTGAAATAATTCGGTAAATTGAAAAGATAATTGAAAGTTGCAACACTATTCGTAGAATAAGATGATAATTGTGAATTGAAGAGACATTTATATTGTAATAAATTCGTTGCTGTATCAAGTACGAAAGAAATATTCGAAAACGGTTACATGTAAAGGAATATAGTTATATATAAAGTTTGGTGATGAACACTTTGTTAAAGGGTTGCAATTAAATATTATACGCATGAAATATGTAACGATGCATTTTCTATCACAGCACACAGAAGTCGGTAGTACTATTTTGTAAGCGAAGTGGCAAGTTTTTTCATCATCCGCGAACAATTTTGTGTGCTGAATAGTTTGTATAGTAACAAATTATTACTTACTATTTTTCATTCCCCGGTTCAAAGTTATCTTTGTGCTCAGATGCGAGCTAATTTTTATTTTTTTGCAATTGCAATTACATTAAAAAGATACTTAAGAAAAACAGAGAATGGATTGTGCTCTAGAGATTTAAAAAAATTGTTCCATTGTTTATTAAAATATCAAAATATACTTTTTTAGATAGCAGTTTGACAGAACGAATAATTTGTACATAAACAATTCTTGGAACGTATACAAAATATCCAATAAATTACCTTTCAATTCGACTAAATGAATACAGTAGTGTAGGAAGTTAGGAAAAGTTATTGGGACATTAATATTATTCCAGATCTATTTGAAGTCGGTGTTAATTGAGATTCGTGCTACCGAATTCTCTTTTCATTTGACATCAATTGCCGAGGGAAGGTCAACAGATACGGAAACTTTTTCATCTTTTAATTATACCTGTAAAATCACTGGATGTGCAGTAATTAATCATAACCTTGTCAAGGTACTATCGTTCAAGGTACTATCTTTGTGCTTAATCCCTGTCTCTCGATGTTAGTACCCGATTTAAATCGTACGCTTCTGTATATGTATAATCGTGACATAAGAGAAATATGAACTGTAACTCGTTTTCGAAAGTCAGGCGGAGTAAATCAAGTACAAGTTTCCGCTTTAATATATGATTCTAATTAAATAAGTTTTCTTCTACTGAAAGAAATTTTCTTTTGCTTAAGCGTGTTCTGCATATAATAAATTTTTAGTTCATGGCCACATTATATATTGAAGGTTCACTTCCTTATCCAAATTCAGAAATTGATGGAATATGCAAAGTGTGACAAAATTAAGAAAAGTTACAGTACTGCCTCGATTATTCCAATTAATATGCGATCATGAGTGTGCAGATAAACGAAGTTTTGAATAATAGAGTATCTATTTATCAATGTGTGTAATTGGAAAAGCGAATACGAATACTAACGATTATTACATATTAACAAGAAACACGTTTTTTATTTACTGAACATAATTATGCAAATAATTATTTGAACGTATAGCAATTGGGAAAAATGATATTCCTTTCATGCCCCACATTTTGTTAGCCCTTCCTCTAAAACTACAAATCCTTGAAAATTCTTGCGTCCAATAACACCATCGTTATTCGATCATCATTTGTGCAAAAAGTGAGAACCATATTTTTCATTTTTCTTTTCATTAGGTACTAATGTGAATGACCATGATTTCATGTTGAGAAAAAACTACTACCCATTCCATTAAAAAACTAGACAATAGAAGACATAAACCGTTTCCTTTGTATTAAATCTTCATTAACTGCGTCCCTATATTTCTTTCAAATGAATGGTATTTATAACTAAAGTATATAACTTACAATTAAGTTTATAAACATGAGAAGCAAAAATTTAGCACAAATTGTATATGGTACTCAATGTCATTTTCCTGATTTAAGAACGCAAACGTTTCACAATTAGTGCAACATGAAGAAAATAACTGGGCCAGTAAATAATAGACACATGAAGTGCACTGTAAAAAAATATAACGTTGAATCCGGAATCTTTTTCTCGCACATGAATAATATAAGACAGTTTCATTCATGTTGACCAAATGTCAGAATTCTAATTCTACAAAAAGCGTTAAAGTCTTCCGTGCATCAAATTTTTAGTGTCCTGTGAAAAAATGTTTCAACATTTTCACATTTTATTCTAAAATCTTGCAAATGTAATTCTGTAAAATATGTGGAAATTCTGAAATATAATTCATCGATACTTTCCAAAGTAATAGTAATAAATGTATGCACGTAAAAGTTTTTGTTTGGCTTCTCTTACTTCTTCAATTTCTTCGTCGTTCAAGCAAATAAGACTCGATAATTAAACTGGCCAGCAAGCTTTATATTTTTAATTTCACCTTTGCCAATTATAACTGGACGTAAATACAGCCAGTCCCATAAATATTCGTACCCCCACTGTCAATAAAAGAAATTGGTTTAAATTGGTTGATGCATTTGGGGTTTTCCAATACATTTTTTACTATAAAAGAACGCATATGCGAAGTTTATCTAAGCCAAATTTTAACAAAATTACGTAATTAATAAGAAACATATATCAATTTTATCATATTACACCTGTAAACATTTAATTTCAATAAATTGTATAAACAGTGAGGCTACAAATATTTACGAGGCTGACTGTATTATGTTTGATAAAACGATACGTTATTACTGAAAAATATCGTGGAAAAGGTTAAAAATAACACTTTGGTCGCGGCGTTATTATTTATTCAGATTATATCTGTGTGTATTTTTTGTTTCTTAACAACCAATGATCCTATGTGAAAGTCTTCCGGAATGTCCTTTCTTACAGTATACAGTATACAAGTATTATTATTAATGTGTGTATACAAGCTTTCTATTGTAGATATAAATGTGGTACACATATCCATAACCGAATAATTTTTTTCCGTAGTGCTATAGATCATTCCAATATGACCTAATATTCTACTAACGTGTGACATTGGTGAATCTCGGCCTAATTTTTCTTGCGAGAGAGCAGCGCCCAAGGCACTGTTCGACATGTCATCCGTTTAGTCGTTATACTAATCAAACTTGTGCCAATTTTTTGTTAACGTTGTTTACACGTAGAAAACGGAAAGGCTAAAGCATTGCATGTATATGAACGCGAATGAAAGTAACATAAATTGTAATGATTTCGTAAACCGTTTATAACATTTAAACTTGTTTAATAATTTGGTATGTTATAATTGTTATAATAAATGTTATAATAAATATATTAATCAACATTTAATACAGAAACAATTCAATTTGCTTTTGCAATTCTCTGTTGGAGGAAACGAAATTTATTTGCTTTGGAATTGAGAGTAATACTTTCTTCAATTTATTTAATTGAATTTAAGTAATATTACTCCTATATAAAAATACAAAGTATATGCTGGTTAAACGTAATTTATATACCCTACGAACTAAAAGTTTGTAATTATTAGTCATCGCAAGGAGAAATGAAATTTTCAACCAAATTATTTATATACAATTAAGTATTGAAATGGTTCTTCGATATCAAACGATTGCTTTTTTTATAAAATTAAGGTAGTGATTCCAAACATTTGGCCGATAGTGCATTATGCACTTGCACTCCAGTTGTATAATGTTTAAAGCGTGTAAATATGTAATTCCTGTTTAATACTAATTTAACTTCATGTGAGTTGCATAATAAATAAAAATGAAATCAGAGTTATTTATTTTTTTGTAGAATTATGGAAAGTCAATAGTTTAATATGTATCGTATATTGAAGACAATTAAATAAACCAATGCAAAAATGCTTGTAAATAGGTTGTAAATAGTTATAGAGCAACAGCTAAGATATGTAAGATGTGGTAACTGTTTGTAGATTTCCAAAAGTTTTCTCGTCAAACATGGCAAAAGAGTAAAGTTATCGTTAATACCAAGATTATTATAATTATTATTATTATTGTATTTAAGTTAATTAAACTCATCTTTTTTTGATACGATTCATGTACAAATGATATTTGCAAGCAACTGTAGTGTCGCGGCCTTAATTTTAATTATTCCTCGTTTCCTAACTATTGGAATGTGCCATATCTTATCTGTTTAACATAACGTAAAAGTTCATTCTTTGGTATGCTGCATAATATAACGTATGTTTTTTTTTTTTGACTTTAATGATCGTTTCGTAAAGTATATCCTAAGTATAAAAGGAATGAAAATTCACAACACACGTGAAAGTGTAGGGTTACGAAGGTAAGAGATCCGCGTGGAAGACTACTCAAAAGTAACCGACAAAAGAATATTGTGTTGAAACATAATCTTTCTTCATAGCACGGTGAAAACAGTCTGACGTGTTGCGTGTATTTTGGTTGTCAATAGAGGTGAATCCCTTGTGAAAGAATATTTATATTCTTTTATAATACGATCTACAGGCGAACCGATCGCAAATCATCTTCACCGATCAATGTTCAAACTAGTATGCTTAAGAAAGCATTTTGAAATGCTTAAGCTGCGCATTATTTTACAATAGAACTCATCAATACAGTAAGCATTATCAAAATTTAATCCCCGTATGGAAAGGGTGTTGAGGATGTCGAGAAACTATTGTAGAGTACTCAGTAATCTTGTTACTGACCAGACAATTTCTAAACGTCTTAGGAAATCATCATAGGAAACCTTTGAAACTAGGCGCACGCAAAATTTTTCATGGTTTTTGGTACGCGTAGATGAATAGATTGCTTTGTTTCGCAGAAAATAATTTATCGAATCAATTGTATAGTCTCTATTGTTCAATACAATCATCTTGTCCAGTCATTCCTAGTAGTAGTCTTGTATCTAGTAGTAAAATGGACTTAATTTTTTTTTGTTCAATTTTAATGCGTCTGAGTTTTGAAAATCATGCTTTACAAGATACAAAACATTTCCAAACGCGTTACAAATGTTTTCCATACTATTTTTAATATTGCTTCCTCTACGGAACACGCAAATGGTATCTATCGGTAACCATAGTTAATATAAATTTCCAACAAAATTATGCAATTTAGAACAAACGATTTCTCTGGTAGATAACAATTGGCAATAATACATTGCCATGTGAACAAAAAACGTCACTAGATTGGCTATTAGTTTTGGCGAGACGGTCCCGGCTCTACTAGCTATACTGAATCCCCCAGAACTTTTGCAAGCACATCAATAATGTATAGAAATAATATTAGGTGGTTGCACATGAAATCACTGATTTCTCGAACATGGAAACCCTTTCAAAATTAAGTGCTTAAGGGGGTAGACACGGGTAATGCAGCGAGCTGTATATCGACATAATATGGGCCAAAACATGGGTGTAAAAGTCCTCACTTAATTTCCTTATATGAGAATATTTTGAGCTGGGTGACGGCTCATTCGAAAGAGGAAGGTTCAAAGACTTTCGCAGCACAGGAGTTTCAACGAAATTGTGTTGATATCTAATAATATGAGTGTTCAAAGTGTAACAAAAAATCGAAAAAATACACCCGCAGAATACAGGCATTTTTAGGTCACTAAAAGAGTTTTGGGACACAATCGGGGCCTGCCGCGAAAATCTTTGAACCTTCCTCTTTCGAATGAGCCCTCACCCAGCTCAAAATATTCTCATATAAGGAAATTAAGTGAGGACTTTTGCCAGCACTCCCATAGACGAGTTTCGCCGTGCGCTTGTAGTATTGCCGTTAAAACAGAGCACGTGACGTCACAAATTTAGTTCAGGTAGTGGTGATGAGGTGGCGCCTACTAAGGACGACTGCCAACGTAAAATCATAGCAAAACTGAAGCATTGGCTTCTGACATGTGCTACAGTAACAGCGTGATTCAGTCAATGTATGAATTTTCGTACGGTTATAGGTTAGGTCATATGCATTTTAGGTATTGACTGGGAACTGTGTACAATTACTAAACGCTTTTACTGTAACACATGCTTGACTTGAAATCGCTGTCGAATTTATGTTATAATTATATGGTTATATTATTTAAAATAAAAAAGAAGAGATTGGAACTTCTTTACGGAGGTTGGAAGTATTGATGTACTGATATCATATTTTCAGAATCTGGTAGTTACGTCAAATATTTAAAATTATTGCATTGCTCTTATTGTTATTCTATTTCATTCTTTTGATTATTTTGTATAAAACATATAATAAGGAAATGTCTCCAAATCAGTCAACAGTTGACTCCCTGATTTTTTTGTAAGCTTTACGCTCCTATGTATGTATGTAGTATCGAACGCCGATTCAAACGTGCATACGTGATACGTGAATACAGACACAGTAAGGCATTCATAGTTGTCGCAACTTATCAAGACTTCTATCGCGCTGTTGCCACATCTGTTACAAATGTGATCATCAGCTAACTAAATGAATCGGCTCGAGCGGAGATTTCGGCTCGAGCGGAGATTTTGTCTCGAGCCGCCAAAAGCTTTTCTGTAGGTTCGAGTCCCGCATGTGTTCTTTTTTTTACTTTCTGAATTTCTCTTAATGAAACTGTTACTAACGTACTTGCGAGATTTTTCTGATTAAAATAAGGCCAAACACGATATAGTTTGAATTATATTTGCTTGTTAATACTAATTGAATACGTACCACATAGTCTGTATGAACAAGTAAACATAATTCAAACTATATCGTGTTTGGTCTCATTTGAATCGGAAAGATCTCCCAGATACATTGGTAAAAGTTGCATGTAGAAAAATTAAAAAATAAAAAAGTTTCATCGTTGAATTAGTATTAGTCACACCGATACTCTGGTTCGGGTCGTATTACACCGCGTCGTCGAGCGTCGTTATCGCCACGGAGCATTCCCCCATGTGGAGGGGGATAGTCCATTTCTCCAGCCAATCTTTTCTTGCATTTTTGTCATCACAATACAATGTATTGTTCAAAACTTTCTCATCACCATTCAAACATGTGTACGAGATTGACTGGTCAATTGTGAACAGTTGGAAAAACGGTTTGCAGAAAATGTTTCGAACAATTGAGTGTAAGATAATCGAACTGAGAGGAGTAGTCTCTCTGCAGAGAGACATGTGAGAGACATGTCTGGATTAGGTATTACTTATTACAATGATTCTGTAGGCGTGTATATGTTAAAAGGTGTTCTGTTTATTAAAAAGTAAAACGTCGGTCGTGAGGACGCCTACGTCACCATGGCCCTTTTTAACCATTTTAGGGTTCGCTCCAAAAGAAAGCTATGCTAGACAAAGATAGCGTGCATCGGCAAAATGCACATGGTCCGCCTCGGCCGTTCCTGTACCTCGAATATTCTAACATGAGTGGAACTGATTTCGGTAAATTTATAAAAGCTCATCTACTTTTTCTTTTCACTTATAATTCCTTACTGCAACGAAACATATTGAAGCATAACCACATTTTAAGTAATTCAAATGTACAATGAATTTTCTACGCTTGCACTACCAGCAGACTTTCCGTTTAAATTCTTCCAAGTCCAATGCAACAGCTGACACTTTCTTTCCACATTCGGATTAGAATATCGAAATAACAAGCAGCTCCCTCTCGCCTGTCGGTATTACCATTTCTGTGCAGGCTAAAGCTGCTGTAATACCGACCTTCCGAATCGGAGAGGTCACGTGCCGTGTCTACCCCCTTAATTCTGAAAGCGAATGGGACTTATTGTACGCGAATTTGAAACATAACTCTAGGCTAATGTTCCACCCTATTAGTTTCTCACTCGTTCTTGCATATTGGTATATCGCAACTTCTAAACACACGCTAAGTACACGCTAAACTCACGCCAAACACGTGCTAAACAAACGCAAACACACTAACCATGCAATCTCCTCGTGGCTTTTCATTCAAAGTGCGATAAAATGGCAAGACAAATCGTACATCAATTATGTTTGTCGTCGTTGTAAAGGGATGACTTGAAATCCTTGGTAATTTCAGTTATGAGAAAAATTTGTCAAGGATAAAGAAAAGAGTTTGAATTTGTGAAATTTTCGAAAAAAGTGTCTTTGGATTGTTGCATGAATTGTGCTCACGCAGTTACAGCAGTTGAAAAATCCAAAATTTTTCATCGAGAATGTGGTGATCCCACCATTTTGTACGCCAATGAATATATAACTATGTATTTCTTACAAAATCAAATCGAGAACTCTCGAGATACTTTTGTTGGCTGCTGCTATTGCTATAATTGGGCTCGTCCCCCATAATAGCCTGCGTCATCCTTTACTCTTTACGCGAACCCACAGCCAAGCCTTATCGGTACAGAAAAGTTTCAAACTTCATGACACATTGTTTCATAAATCACTGAAACTATTTCAATCAAATTTTTGTCCGAGTACTTCAGTAAGAGCGTTAAATAAATTAAAAACACGAGTTTTTCGCAAACCTTTCAAAAAGACGTTAAATGGTCGATAAATAAATACTGTTGAAAAAATTAATGATTAGTACTGTAAGCCCTATTTTCCAAATTTCTTAATTCGTACCGAAATCAGTTCAGTAATCTAAATGCGTTAAAGTGAATTAATAAACAATTTTAAAGGGGAGCCATTTCTTCCAGAAATGAAAATGGAATCTATTTTTCAACGCAAAAATCGACGTATTTTTAATGCTGAGAATAAATGAACAAAAATTACCCACATTTCAGAATTGATAATACAAACAAATAAATAAAATTGAATATCCCCCGATTGTCGGTTCAATTAAGTATATGTCTATGGCACTAAAAAGAAAAATTCCCAGCAGTGGGCAGAGACCAAGAAGTCTTCAGTACCCCTGCATAATTATCAGGAATCGTAAAGGTGACGTTTATTCTTCTTTGCAACCTTCGATAGGGGTTGTTCGCCCCCAACATAATCCATATACCTACGCACTAACCGGTGTACGAAAAAAGATATCGAACCTGCACCAATTGCTGTTGTTAGTACTGTTGCTGCATAATTCTGAGAAATTAATTAAAAATTATTAGAACAATTTACAGCTTGCGCAGTTTAGTCTTAAAAACGTAAAAACATCTAACGCAAAAGCTGTATAGTGATATCTTGTTTTCTTCCTACGAAAAGATCCGTGAGGAAGATTCATCTTTTAACTGCCTACACCGGAATATCCACCACGAAGATAGATGGGCAGGAATATAATTACGAAATGAGTAACCTTGTCCTCAACTACAACCTTGGGAAGATTACTATGGAAACGGCGCGTCGCGTCGCGACGGTAGGAGCCAGAGGTTGTACTGGCGCCAACTCATATCGAAGGTGACAACTAAATTGTTAGAAATGCATGTACTTACGAAGGGCGTAGTATTTTGTAATGCTCAGATATGTAAGTTCCCGTAGCATAGGCCGTGATCACATTAAATATTCAGTCATTTCTGGGGAAACTATTGGAAGAAAAAGTAGAGAAAATATTCGAAACGATCCGTTTGTTGATACGGGACCAAAATTGGCAACATTGCATTTTGAAATAATCTTTGCATAATGAAGAAGAGCAAAATGGAATTAGTTGTTGTGAAAATATTTAATTCACAGGGTTGCGCAATGCACAGGACATCGAACAGATACAACCAAAAAGTTTCGAACCATTAGACTTACAAATCTCTTCGAACTAATTTTAATAATTAATAATATTAAGTCGAAAATCATGTCGCAAAAATTTTTGTAAGATGAGATACATTAGATCAAAGCTAATTACTGTCAGTATCAACCGGATTGATTTTTGGTCGATAAACAGTGAGCAAAGCAGCAAATTAATGCGAATCTAAAATGTTTGCAAAACTAAGATAACGGACAGAAATGTTTGGCCAGTAATGTATATATACATAAAATTACAAAATGATTAATAGACTTTGTAGTGCACTTCCTTGGACAATCTAATGGAAAAAAAAATCAATATTATTGTTACCATATCTACTGCCGTTTAATTATACGTTACCTATAATGCATTTAATAAAGATATTACGATGATTCAAGTTATACATATATAATCACTATACCGGAAGTGTATGCTAAATGAGGCAAACGTCGAAAAATTACCTTCTAATGACATCAAGGTTTCACAGTATAAAAAAGCAATGAAATTAAAGTTCAGGTAGTTTGGATGTTTAAAACGGCAGAAGAATTAATTTTAAGTTCGATACTTCCTTATTTGCCATAAAATAGAAGAAGTAGAATACTTTACATCCGCCATTGAAATATGTTAATTGAAAACATAAAGTGTACTTTACACTTTAGAAAACCAAAACTAATATCGTTTGCTTAATTAAATATATTCTTTTTTGCACTAGCTATATTTTTTACAATAGCTGTATCAATAATTATTACTACACAAATATAGTCAACTTTCAACATTTATCTGTTTGCAAAAATTACATCGTTTGATTCCAAATAGATTTGCAGAGCAATCCAGTGATTTCCTAACAAAGTACCCAGTGGTTTGCAAAACAACATCTAGAAGACTATTCCTGAGATCTATATACTAACTAGCATACGATCATTAATTATTGAAGGCTTTCACGGCGGGTTCTTTGAATTCTTTGAAGCCTCCACATTTCAAACATTCCTGTACCCAATAAGGTTCAAGTATTTCACGAACATTGTTACAGATATTACACTTCGACAGGGGAAACCAGGGCAGACCGAAATGGCGAGACAAAAGTGGGATCTTGTTTCCTACATGCTACTGGTAGTACTATATATGTACATGTAGTTCCGGTTCTAGTAGGTATGTCACAAAAGAATGTCATTATCATCTATAATCTATAAGATTACTTGCCGTTAAAATGTAGTGCTTAAAGTTTAGACAATTTTGTAATATTATGCACAAAATTATGTCTAAACTTTTGTACAGTTGTTATTCCGCCAACTTGTCGTTCGTGTTATATATTATATAGTGAATTCATTTCAATATATTAGCAACCACTGTACACTATAAATCGGACATGAAACTCGTGCATTCCTCTTTCACTGAACCTGGTGGCAAAATGAAAAGGGAAGAGTGAAATCAACCAGGAGGCATTAAACGCCATTTAACAGGGGAAACTTATGTAACTGATCCAAGGAATCGAATTTTTTTGGCATAAATCAATAGTTTTTCATGTATACAATACTGTGCACAACTATATCGAAATCAAAGTTTTTAGGCGTGTGGCAAGTACCTACTATCGTACCGTGCGCTCGCAGCTATGCGCTCAACCAGTTGGAACACGCAGTCCGTTCCTTCCTTCGGATCTATCTACATATTCATGCATTAGGCCGGCGATGTCCAACTGATATCGCTTACAGGGCCAACAAAAATCTTACTGGTCTCTTGTGTGCCGCACATACAAACAGGAAAATTAATCACTATTTTATTTTATTTCCCTTATAGAATTCATTTAATATAATCAATACAGTTATAAAACAAACTTAAATTAAATTTTAATGTGAAGATGGTTTTTTTATATTATTTGATAATTTTTAAATATCAACTGGTAATTTAATTGACGCGCAACGCAGTTGACTCTTCATGTTTTTGTGAGCGAGAGGCTACAAGAAACAAATGTGGACTAGAGAACACTTTTTATACTCGCTAAGTCTACTATCAGGCAATTATATTTTTTATTCTATTATTAAGAAAATGCACGATACATACATATACATAGCTGCAGACTTGAAAAGGGCCGCATAAAATCTTCAATTGGGCCGCGTGTTGGACATAACTGCATTAGACGCTAGAAATAAGCAACTACATAGCAGAATTCGGGTAAACAATGTATGCATGCGTGACTATGAATTGGCAACTGTTTTTGTCAGCGTTTAGTTGTGCTGCGAACGTTACCCCTTTTCTATCGAAAACTTTAAACGCGTATTTCTCAAAACGACTTTCTTCAATCTCTCGTGCAATATAGCGAAAAAACTAATGGACAGATTGACCTGAGTCAAAGTGGATTTTAAAGATAAATAAATTCTCTTTCATTTGTACCTAATTATACATTTAAAAAAATCATTTAACATACCTTTTTCCATCTTCTCAACAAATTTTTCTAAAAAAAATTTCAAAGTTATGTATTTTTGATCAGCCACGCACAATTTTTTGCAAAATTAGGTATAACTATAGCGTAAATCCATAAACAATATGAAAATACATCATTTTTTGTTCTAAGTCAACTCTACGAAGCTCTACACTGCACGAAATGGAACAACTTTTCCACTAAAGCGTTCAAGATAACTGAAAATATTTTTAAAATGAATTTTTTTGTACTACAAACAATTTTCTTTATAATCTTAAATGTTAAATGAAGTACTAAACGAAATTCCAAGAAAATTCGTTAATTTTTGCTTTTTAAATAAAATGATAAAGAAACACCTCATTCTAAGCGCTTTACATGAGTTTCTCCCCATAATATTGCTCTTTTTCCTTTCTTTTAATTTAGTTGCATCCGGTTTGCGGTATACTACCTCCTTTTATTAGAGCTTAAATTTCTTACGTTGCACTTTGTTTCAGGTTCCTCTAGTGTAGGGCAACAAGTTGTATAACAAGTATACCTGCTGATTTTTAATTAAGTTTCCTGCAAGTGTCGCCGAAGCATAAACACAAAAGCCTTGAAGTAGAGCTCAGAACGTAGATTTGCTATTAGGACTGTAATATTTAAAAAGAATACACTAAATAATATGGCATTTATTAAGAAAGATATATATAGCAAACGAATTACAAATATTATCTGCTACTCTAGTCTATATTCTAGACATGCAAAAAGATACACTTCTGTTTTTGGCATTGATTTGTGTATATTTTCCATTTTTTCGATTTTGTTAATAATTACACTTTACGCGAATTCTTTATATAAAATAGAAATCGATATTTCAAATATATTCGTACAAAAACTTTACAATCTTATTAGTTAAGATGTAACGTGTGTAAATAAATATAAAACCAATACTGTGCTGTAGAGTGTAGAGAATGGCTGCCCAATTTTTGAAGATACATGTGTCGGTATATATGTATACATACGTACTTCGTAGAGGACGGGTTAAAATTGTAGCTAGTAAGCACACCAACGTACAACAGAACAAATTGAACAATAAGAACATAGAAACAAATTCCATAAAGATAACAAAAATTAATTCCGTCGTTGACAAAGTACAAGTTGATTTTTTAAAAGTATCTTTCTCTGTAATACGTAGATTTGCAGCTGAAAATAAAATAAAAAGTGAAGGGGAAGATTAACGCATGAAGGAAACATGGAATAAATTACAAAAGACATGCATATAATAACGAACATCATTTTTTATTTCTTTCGCGTTGAAAAAGATTCGCAAACATAAAACTTCTCCCAAACGTTTCTGAAAACTTTCAAGAGATCATTCATAAAGTGTAGCGAAGGTTTTTTAAATCCTTCACGTTCTTTTGCATTCCCTTCTTGATGCGCCCGGTTCGTTTATCCTTCCCATTATATTGAATGATGTTTTAACAAGGAATTATATCAAAGACAGTCAGCGCACTGTCGATTAATGTTTTTCACGATTTTCCACCAAAACCACCCATTAAATTACCAAGTCCTCCCGCTGCACCCTGCTGAAGTTGTTTCATAATGTTCTGCAATCCCGGCATACCACCTGAAACGAAATGTTGAGATATACGAAAATTTTAAAACAATAAACAACAATCCCATTTTCGTCGTTGATTGAACTACCAAATTATAATTACATTTTGTGTAATTGCATGTCAGGGGATTCATTTATCATTTCAAGCGAATATGAAAAACGTATTTACATTATACCAGGCATTATTTGTGGAGGCAAATATGTTGGGCGGTCAAGGACGCGTATCCGCCGACGCTTTTTCTTACTGACAGGCGTCATCTGAACTATAAGTGTTCATAATGTAATAGTTCGAAACTAGAAACAGATACTATCGGGCGTGTCAGCTGTCATAAAGCGATCTCTGCCTTCCTTTCTAAGACAGTATACAATCTCTTCCTTTTCCCTTTCTACCCAACACCCAAACCTATCCTCCTCCAGAACTGTTGGTTTACCCTTCAGTAATCTTGACCGGCCAATACATTCGACCCAGGTAATAATGATTAATGTACAATCAAACCTCGGTAGCTCAAATCGCATGGGAAGAGCTCAGAATTATGGAGGTTTCGTCTTATCAAAATGTTCCAGTGACATAGGTTTACCGAACGAAAATTCGACTTACAGAGGCTTTGTAGATGGGCTGGTATTAAATTTTGCTATCCAATCGTTGTTACATCTGGGGGTTACAAAACCCCCAGCTTTCTCGCGTAATATTGAACGTCCTATGCTAACATTTTTATTTCAATGCTTCTTTTGCTTTCATAATTTAATTTACACGCGGGGCTTCGATTTCTGAAGCCATCTATGGTAGAACTTTGATTTATAGAGGGAAAACTTCGATTCGCAGGGGTCGAACTCTGAAATCGATTTACAGCGGTATGCAAAGTAATACATCTAAAAGTGTAGCAAATAATTCGAGTTATAGAAGGTTTATCTTTCAAATCGCAGGGGTCCTTGCAGCAGAGGAGAAGGGAATGAACAACATTCTAGCCTTGGAGAGATTTTCGAGTTACAAAAGTTCAAGTTACCGAAGTTCGACTGCACAGCAAGTCTTGTAAATTATCAAGTTGCTCGGAAACTTCGCGTCGGGTTATTAAACGTTGCTGAATGAAATGAAATCATTTACCCATTTGACGTAGAATTCTGGGATCCATCATCTTCGCCATTTGATGATTCAACTTTGCCATTTGCGTGGAATTTACATTCTTAGACATATCTCCTGCTTTAAATAGACCTTTGATACCGCCCATTTTCTTTACAACCGCTGCAAATTTTGTATACTGTGTAATTAAATCTTTGACTTCCTTTTCGGTGACCCCAGATCCTTGCGCTACTCTTACTATTCTGCCTGGTTGTTTACTGAATAATTTTGCACCATCCCTGTTGTCCAATTCTATAAACATTTATTAGTTCGTTACTTTCGGTTCGCTTGCTCAACGAACTCGTAGCTTGTTGACAACGATTAATTCGGGTCGTTCAAGTAATAAGTTATATTAAGTGAAAAACAAAAATAACCTGAATCGTTCATACTATCCATGATAGTCATTAAACGTTTTAATCTTGCCATAGACTCCTGCTCTGAACCTTTGGACATAAAATCTTGACTGAAGCCAGGAATCATCCCCTATTTAACAAAGCATTCCAAGTCATACATATCTTAATTTTGCTTTGATTTTAACGTAAATTGTTTACGCGTTTAATCTACTAAACGTAGAAATGTGATTGAATTGCATTATTTTAACCCTTTGCTCTTTGAAGGTCTTTTGGAAGGTCTGGTATAAGGTAGTGGTAGCTTGAAACAGACTAAATTTAAAATAATAATATTAGAAGACCACGCTATACTACAAATTTCACATAGACTAAGCGTCTGAAATAGAAGAGTGAAAGATATATATTGATAGAAAAGTTATGGTCGCCTCTCAGTCCAGTTGCCGTTTAAGTTTCTGTGTTAAGGCAAGTGGCTTGAGTGAGAGTCGCCTTTCGAATGCGAAAGGGTTAAAGATAAGCCAAGAAAAAGATCTTCAAAGACGAATAGTAATCAGCAAAGGGCATAGATATATTCTTCCACTTGTGTTACTTGATATGGCAAAGGAAGAATACAAGTAAAACTTACCATTAATTGAGAAAAGGGTCCCATTTTCATGATATTTTGGAACTGTTCGTACATATCCCTCATTGTAAACTGTCCATGTTTGATTTTCTCAAGCAGTTCTTCGTTATCATCCAAATTTAACTCGTTTACTTTGTCTATAAGCCCCTCAATGTCTCCCATCCCCAATAATTTACTAATGAATGGTTTGGTTTTGAAAGGCTCTAAATCATCTATATGTTCTCCTGTACCTACAAAGATTACTGGACTTTGTGTCGCAGCAACCCTGCAGAAATATATTTACATAATATATAGAACTTCTGATATGGTCAAACAGATTTCCTTCATTTTCAGGCTCGAAGTATATACACTACATTTATATTCAAGCATTGTGAAGAAAAAATAACGTGCGAAAGATTTAACTGTTTCGTAACAAACTTTACTTTCTATGAGTAACAATTAACATGTAACATAAATATTAGTATCAGAGTTACTGTAACGAGGATATTCATTATTTCTTTACTATTATAATTACAAATTCATTATTGTCTGCAAATATATTGTTTGTTTTGTTTATTGCGTAATTAAATAATATGGTTCAAATAATTGAAACGAAAAATGTATCAAGAATACGAAAAGTCAATTTTGTAAAGGCATCATATAAATGTTTCACAAAACCACTTAGAAATTGAGAAAACTTACGCTGAAAGGGCCCCTCCACCTTTCGCATGTCCATCAAGTTTTGTAATAATGATTGAACCGACATTTACGCGTTCCTTGAAAGCTTTCGCTTGAGACTCACAAGCTTGACCAATTGTTGCGTCCATTACGAAAATTATATTGTCTGGTTGCTACAAATAATACAATTTTTTTTTATTTATTTACGATATACAAGATGCAAACAGAATTAAAAAATAATACAAATATTATGTGTTTTTCATTTCTCCCTTGGCATAATAATTTCCAAACGTTAGTTAAGCATAACTACTTGATAATATTGTGTTCAATATTAAATATCGGAAGAAAAATTAAATTTCCTGATAGTTGAACAATATGCCACTCATTGAAAAGGAAGTGTTACAAATAATGACATGTAACGGGGAAAAATCATAAGGCTACGTTTACGGTGGATGCGAATTCGTACGAACGGCGTTCTGATGAATACGTCTGAACTGTTTCAATGCATTAGTTCAAACAGTTCAGACGTATTCATCAGAACGCCGTTCGTACGAATTCGCATCCACCGTAAACGTAGCCTAATGCTGTACCGATAACGTTACTTCAACTGTACAGTAGAGTCTCGATTATTCGGATCTATCTCAAATTTTGATAATATAATATTCTACATGTATTTAAGTTTAATTAATTATTTAGTAGATTGGAAGTTTGATTACCTGTTTTTGCAATACCTAATTATTTACAATTTTATATTCTTTATGTTCAACTTTCGAAGTTAGAGACTCTACCGTAAAGTTCGAAGTATCTCGGATAAATAAGACTGGATAACAGAGACTCAAAAGTGCTTTCAATGTCTTAGATATTAAGATTGTAAACATGAAATAAGTACTACATTTCTTTATGTACAAAACTTTTAACGAACTGTGATACTATAGTATTATTACATTTATAATCATTCTTTAATCTAAAAATTAATTATTTTACCTGTATTAACTAATAGTAATTGATATTAATTGGTATTAATAAATGTGATAGCAGAATAAACCGACCCTTTCTGATACATTTTAATAGAAGACATTAGCAATTATTAAATTACTTACGATGGCATTTGCAACTTGAAGCATTTCTTCGAACAAAGACTCTTCCTGTTTGTGTCTACCGCTGGTATCAACGATAATAATTTCGTAACCTTCTTTTTTAAACATTTCAACACCGTCCTGTGCTATTGCAACCGGGTCTACCTCTGTATAACTAGACACAAAAATTAGTTTATTCTCATTATAGCAGTATATTTTGTTTGGCAGAAATATAACAAAAATATGTAGAAGTTCTATATTTCTTACGAGTATACAATTTGTTCCTAATTAACTCATAAGATTAACTCTAAAGTCGGTAAGATAACTTCGACAATCGTTTTATAGTTCTATAAAAATATTTTAAGTACAGTATAGAATATTCTTTTATTAAACATATATACTCTTTTCTGCAATTCAACCACATTATTGTGTTCTTTGGTATAAAATTAATATCGCCGTCCTTTTTGAAGCTCATCATTGTAAAACAATGAACCACAGGGGGCTGAATATCAATGGAACTCAAAGTGTGTTAAACGAAATAAAGAGAAATAAATATTATATTACTAAGTAGAGAATTTAAAACTCTTAGCAATGTCAAACGCCCCTCTACAATTTTAAGTAACAACATTATGCAAGAGATTAATAAATCGAAAACTTCATTGGGAAGGGAACCTATTTCACTGGAGGGGGAAGAAATCGAGTAAAGCAGCAGCAAAAAATAAACAAAAGACATAAAAATACATGAAAAGGGTAAAAAATAATAATGGAGATATAAGAACTTTGTTCGCCTATGTCGTTAGCTCTGGATAACGCTAAAGGGCACATCCGTAAATTCCCACATCTGATTAGATGTAGTCTACAACACTGGGCCAACCGTTGGAAACTTGCAAAATCTGAGGTCATAGTCGTAAAAACACTTACCAGCACTATATTTTCGAAATTAGAAAGCTTTTCATTTTTTTTTTCTTTTGGGAGCCGCAAAGCCACTATAGTGGTTCGAACCTTCGCCACGTATTTGTATAACACATATCTCATATACATATACATATGTATACATATATAAATTTTTGAAGAAAATCTACTGACCCTTGCTATGAAATTTGTCCGGCCTCTAAAGGTTAAAGATAAATGGTCAGATATATTGCTTTCTATTACAAACATATTCGATCTATCGGTCATTTAACATAAACTGTCAAAGGATAACTTTTGTTTACCTAACTTTTTAAGATTAACTACCAACGCTTCCAAACGTTCTTTATTGAAACAAGGGGATCGTCAAAAGAATGGTGGTTTGTTTATGCAAAGATTGTCTATAATAATCTATAAAACACAAAAATTACTTTCTAGCTGCTTCTGCAATAGTATGGCTGTATAGATTTTAACAACACGAACCTAGTCCCATTACTTTCCTAATAAATTTACATATTTTTTCAACACAATCTTCGATCAGATACCAAAGACTAGAACGCGTGTATAACAAAGGAAATCTGAATCTATGGACGTCATATGATGTGTTAGTATCTTGATGCTGATAACTACGATCAATGCATGTTGTGAAACTACATCTCAATGCAAAGAGAAAAGCACAAGGTGTTCCACTATTTGAGACTGACTTTAACAATTGTCTCAATGATGTTGAGACTATCCACCTTGAGATTATCAGATGGAGGTATTGGCGACATGGACCTATGAAAACTGTTCAAGGGTGAAGATGTCAAACATGCCAACCCGCCCCTATTCCCATAAGTATAAAGGCAGCGTATACACCTTCATACTTCCTAACTTTATTCAAAAATTAAACGACATGTGGAACTTTAAGTATTCTGCAATCTTACTGTTATAAATATTGTTTAATCTTACACCCATTATTTGTTTATTTAAAAATTATTTTCTACGGGAATACATTGTGGTGGAATACAGGTGTATAATCGGCCCCACGAATTCTGAGGAAGCTAACAATGACCTTTATCAAAAACTTCGAACAGTTTTGATAAAATTGAAGTTGCCACAATTAACATTGATACATATGAACTTCCATTTTTGTAATTCTTTTCAACATGTTGTCTATTTCCCCCTACTGGAACCTTCATTGAACGTTCATTAAGACGGCCACTACTAGCGTGAGATATGCCTGGCGCGCCGATTCTATTTTGAGAGCCGAGAGGTACATATTAGAGATAGTTGTTTTGAACGTGTATTGAAAAGACACGTGTACACCTGTATTAGGAGTACCTGTATTGTAATCCGTGTTATCTGTAATACACGTGTACTCGTGTTTTATTTCACATCTAATAATTTATCCACGTGAATTTTATTTTTCTTTTATCTACAACTGGAATATGTGTAAAACCATATTTCCATTCTTTATATTATTCGAGTAAATATATAAATGTTAATTCTAGGATGTCCATGTTATACAAATTACACGAATTAAAATATGAATACGTTAATACACGTGAAATAGAGTCCTCTATTGCACATGTGTGACATTGACCAAATTTTTAATTATCGCTACATGAACAAATAAAATCTGCTCTGAAAAATGGCAGGAGAATGTACAAAAACCAATAGAATATTGAACGATTTTCTCGAACCCACTATGGTGGCGAACGTGTTAATTAATTTTTCGTATTACTTTAAATAATGGACTATAACATTTGAGCTACCCATATAAATAAAAAATCAACATTAGACGTGAACAGTGGTGTCGGAAAGTTTAATTTTCTCCTTGTAATCTCCTTGCAATCATACTTTTGGTAGGATGGTAAGCTTATCTGGGGTTTAAACTTGGTCAGTAAAATGCATTGAAGACGCTTGTTTCTGTCAATATGCATTCTGTAGTTCTTATATACGCGATTTTCTGTTAATAGCATGAAGTGGAACAATTTGCAACAGGTTTATATATTACAATACAAAAGTTATGATATGTAATGTACATATTTCTAATAGGAAAACGCTCTCGAAACAAATTTATCGCGAGATAAAAACCGCGATAAAAAAAAAAAAAAAACCGAACTTATTGACCAATCTAATAGTTTCAATTCTATTTGGATACACAGGTTTTAATCGGTAACAATAAACTAGTTTGTTTAAAATTACTATGCCATTAATATGCGACTTGAGTTTTCCATGCTTTCTCTATTTTCAACTCAAATTTGGGTGTAATTACTAGATATTGCTATAAATATATAAATAAACCACCATGGCACAAGGTTTTATGATTCCGCTAAAGTGCAGTGACCACGTGATTATATTCGTGTCTTCGAATTCTCGTTATCCGAAACATCGTATTCGAACGCAATGTGAACAAGCTGGTAGGAAACACTTCTCGAAGCAAGGGTTTGAAACATTATGAATATACGTGGATAATTTGGCGGCAAAAAAAAATTATATACATCTACCAAGTTTGAAAGCAAAAGCCAAGAATAAATATTGAAAGAAAACAGTGATCTAAAACTAAACTAAAATTAAAAATCATCTATGTGCACAGCGTACTATATCGAAATAGTAGGCCGATCTTTGCAATCACATGAAATTCTAAAATCATGAAAAACGACCATTTGATAATACCATAAGAAATAAATTAGGTAACATATAACTGCGAGGAAAAAAAAATGTTGAAAGATAAATATTTTATGATATGTATCTCTCAAGTATATGTTTTCATATGTTTCCATAACTGCTATATCAAAGTGAATGTTATTTCAACAAAAGTAAAAAGGGGCACTTTTATTAACTCCTATTATATCCTAAAGATAATGCATAAACGAAAGAACACTATTAATTTACCTGTTGGCAGTTCGAGTATAGTTTAATAATAAAGACAAATGAAGTTTTAAACGAAATCACAAATGATCTTTCAAGTTTCAAATTCAACAACTTGTCAAAGCTATATTCTTCAACAATAAAGTTTCGTTCTATTAATCATAATATTTAGAGTGCTTAAAAATTAGTATCAGATATTTGTGTGTTCGTGCTTTACTAAATTAGTTCGAACATAAAGAAATAATTTTTTACTATTACTCACCTGCCATAAAATGGAATTCTCGCTTTTGTTGCATTCTGTTTTATTTGATCGTATGCACCTGCACGAAATGTGTCGGCGCAAACCAAGCATGCTTTCCAGTTCTTCTTTAAATAATGGTAAGCAAGTTTTGTACAAGTAGTTGTTTTTCCAGAACCTTGTAAACCGACGAACATAATTATATTTGGTCGCCCTTTTACTGGTTGATAAGCTTTCACTCCAGGATCGATCAACTGCAACACAATAAGCATACCGCTATTATTATTAAAACTTTGTCATATTTATAGTTTCCTATATGTATATAGTACATGTATATGTAAAATAATAAATAAACGAAATACATATGACACTGAAAATTATCATATAAATAAAATATTACTACATATATGTCTGCCTGCAGATTGACAGCAGATTGGCAACAGAACTGACAGATTCTGTATGCAGATCCGTAGCCATCTGCGTCCACATTTTGCTTGGGTTCTGCAAACAGAACCTGCTAAACAGAATCTGATGGCAGATTGGTAGCAGAGACCGAGCAGATCCAGCAACTTGAGGCATTCAAATGGATTTAGATGGCCATTTAAATGCCACTTATAAATTTATAAGTGGCACAAGTTGCAGGATTTGCCCAGTTTCTGCTGCCAAACTCCCATCAGATTCTGTTCAGCAGGTTCTGCATCAAATCTGCAGCCTGTTTACAAAACCTGTTAACAGAATTTGGGCAGAATCTGTTATTGCAGGTTTGGCTGTGAGTGAATACAGTCCAAACCTTTCATAGTCAATATGTATTCGACACAGGAATGTACAGTGTGTTAATGAAGTAGTTGACCAAAGTTTGGATTAGATCCAAAAGAAGAGGAGATTTTATGTCATGTTCATATGAACCCTTTTTATTTTTAGGATGAACAGAATTCCAGAGGTTGGTCACCTATTTTAATAACTCCTTAAATATTAATATTGTGTAATAATACGTCCAAAGTTTATACTTTTAAGTGGCCAATTTTACATTATCCTTAAGTTGCGTTAAAGACATTTCAGAAAGTTTATTATTATTTACTCTTATAAAGTTATTAGTTGCTTCTGTGGCAAATTGATCTCAACATGCAGAACGATAATGGTCGTTTCAAATACTTATTGTGATTGCAATATATTCAGCTGCACAATTTAACAATCTTTATTTGCTTTCTATATTTTCTACCAAATATTTAACTTCTGCACCATGCTTATAAGATATTTACTTCTAGATGTTTATTCTTAGATTACATCTTCAAAAGAAATATGTACAACTTGTTGTTTCTTTGAAAACTACCTAGCGAGCAAAAACATAGAGCATTCATGTAAAATAATAAAAAATGCCAAGACTACTCCTATTGAACAGTCCAATTTCAAAGCACCTGATTACGATATACTCTGTTTGCTTATTCAATAATTTAACTTATTTTCAATAACATTATACATAAAATACATAGGATATTATCTAAGATTTGAATTTGCCAAATGGATCTTATTATTTCATTACCTTAATCATAACAGTTATAGGCAAAATTATTTTCTTTTGAGAAATCGATAAATCAGTCAACTAACCTTTACAAGTTCTTTAAATACAGCACTCTGTATCATCCGCCTTTTATTAAGACCACCAGCCATATCATCAAAATCAATGACGAGACGCACATTTTCTCTCAGCTTTTTGACAAGCCTGATGTTTACATCTGCTTCAAGTAATGCAGCGCATATTTCCTTTAGCATAGAATTCAAGACCTGCGAATCATAGAAAACAGTGTTATATACAACAATATTGATACCACATACATTTTTGCTATTACGTAAAGCTCCCATTTAATGACACAAAATATTTAGTTTAATAGTTAAACCTTCAACTTTCAAATAGTAAAACAATAATTCATCTTCTACTACGCAGCGCCTGAGGCAACAGTTGGGATAGACTTTATTCGCCTGTTCTTGAATTGTAACAAAAAAGTCTTTTTATTAGAGTTGCATACTATAGAATAAAGTGTCCATAGGCATATAATAACCTTTGGTTTCAACTTCAAGCGAATAATGTATAATCCACAAACAGGTCTATCAAGGTATTAAAATAAAATGGATCAGCAGAAAATGTTGGCTAATGGGGGGGAATCTTGTTGAAATATACCAGAGTCAAATATGTTAACCCATTGTACTCAATGACTTTTTTGGTCAAGCAAATTAGCTACTGTAGACAGTTTTGTAGTAATTTATTATCAGTATTAGTATCAGTTTCATTTTCGCTATCTATTCTTCTAACTTTTCATCTTCTCACACTACTTATTACACTCCTATTCTCATTGTTACTTTCATTCTCCCCCTCATTAGGTGCCCCATGTACACAACTAATCTCTTTGCAAAAATATGATTCATTCATTCCATTTGCATAGGGCTAAAAGCCTTCCGAAATAGTAAACCTTTTGCCACGGGCATGAATTTGAACTAACATTCTAGGCGAAGCCTGATTTGAAATAAAGACAATTTTATGCTTTTCGGATGATGTATCATGGTGCACTTTTTAGAGGAAAACATTAATAGCTTCAGAGTCCAATCATGTATCGACATTCCATTCGAGGTTCAACCAAATCTAATGTAAAGATTGTTGTTTCCCAATTATCATACCCATTGCGATATCAAACCAAGTGGTGACTGATAATAGCGTCTTGAGCGCAAATTGTTGATATTATTATTATAAAATTAGTCTATCTCGAGATACTGATTCGTTATATACCTTTGAAAGAAATTGTAACCTTTGGGTGCAAAGAGTTAATATTGCGGTGCACTATAAATTTTGAACAATTATACACATATAAATTTGTTAATACATTTAATATGTAAACAATACATATGAACAAGGATGCCATAAATAGGCATAAAGTATTTGAAACATTCAATGACATCATGAAAGTGTTCAGATACTTTCATTAGCAGTAACTAATCGTCAAACAATTGATGACTATAATTTAGAATAAGATGAATGTAATATACTCCAAAGCATAGGAAACTGTGTGATAAACATATTTGAGAATCGGAATACACTGGATGAATTATAATTACATAAAATATGCTAAGCTATAAATCAACATATGTTAGAATTTGTATTTAACTTATGTCAAAATAAATTGTTAGGTTATGTTCCAATAAAAATACTTACTTCTTCATTGATGACAGTTGCATTGCTAAGAGATCGAAGGGCAGATGTTATTTTACGCCCTAAATCCGCGAGAACCATTTTGCCAGCACTATTTAACTTTTACGCGTAAGAAAGGAAAAATTAAACGTACACAGTTGTTATCCAAATTTTGCCAACGCACTATAGTGATACATTCGGATATCAATGTGAATCTAAATTAAATATTTATGTACACTTATGTGTTTAAAATTTTCGATTGTTTAGTTTTTGATAAAGGGACACGTTTTTGGAAAATTCCTGACATTAGAACGCTTCTGTGACACACTATATAAACCATAAAACGAAGGTGAAAAGGATAGGTGGTGTTATGTTAGGTTCGGTCATTGATAAGTAACGACGAACAGATCATTAACAACAGGTTTTCATAGTCTAACATGCTTTTCGAAAGTTTTGTCCATTAAATATTTTTGTTTAGTTAGTATTAGAAATATAGAACAAATTGAAAGACAAAGTTGACCCCATAGATATTATTAATTTATAAGTTATCCAAATATTAATTAAAATTTTTATATGAATTAATATGGCCAGCTGTTTCTAAACCATTTGAAACGTATATGCAAGTTGACCCATCAAGTTTAAAATCATTGTAGAAGTAAGGAAGCACTGTAACGCTGCGAACCTCGGATTCAAAAAATATATTTGTAATAGGAAATATATATATTTCCTATATATTTCCAAATATATTTTTTTAGACAGCCAAGCCTCTTACGACTGGCAGGCCGTCAAAAGCCAATGCCGCAAATTCGCTGTCGATATGCTGCATTGTAGTACATTGCAGCAAATCGGCAGCGAATTTGCGGCATTGGCTTTTGACGGCCTGCCAGTCGTAAGAGGCTTGGCTGTCTGGGTAATGTGTAGATAAAGAATCTTTAAAATTTTGATTCAAAATGGACTGACGGGTCGAATTAATAAAATAATTAGTATTAGTTACGAAACTGTTTTTACCAAGTATGACACTGTGGAATGATGTAAATAAGATTTAAAGAATGTAACATTATTACTCGTGTATAATATAGCATGAGAGAAATTGTAACCGCGGTTACAATTTCTTACTTTTATATACGCGTATATAAAAGTACATATGCATAAATCTTTATCGTTTCAAATTAATTTCTTATAAAACTACAAGAATTTATATAATCAGTAACTGATAATTTATAAAATAAATTACTTTCAATTTAGGGGAGCCTTATATTATCCTTTCAGCCGCTTTTACGCATTAAATATTATTAAAATGCCAAGCAATTGATTATATGACTGATTGATTATATATCTCTTTCGCGCTCAAAGTAAATTGAATTAAATTATTAAATTGTTTAAAGGAATATAATACCTTTTCTAGAATATTGTTGTAAATAGATACAAATAAATTAATATTGTAAATATATTGTATATTCAGTAAAAATAAACATTTGAAACATATCTTGTAAATCTCTTTTATTAAAAAACAATAATGCGCTACTCAATGAAATATTTGATAGTGCCAAATCATAACAGACTTTTATAACAATAACTCTTTGAATAGCTTGAATCGTAATTTAATGAAAATGTTAATGTGAAACATATTAGAAATACTACAATACTTTTTAAACAATTTTTAAAGTATATAATTAAACATTTATATTCATATATTATGTTAATATACAATTCATAACATTGAATTAATTGAAATAAAAAATACTTTTTTTAAAACAAAGAGTAACTTCGAAATATTCAAAAATATAATTTTTCACCTCATTAAAAACAATGAATTTATTTTGAATAGTCATAGCTGAGGTTACCCTGTATGTATGTACATAATGTTTTGTGAATTGAAGAATTCAAGTAAGTATGTACAACGTTCAAAGTAGATCAGTGGCCAGGATAATATTAATCTTAACTTTGAATATTTCTGTGTTTAAATTCTATATTAATTGAAACTTTTTATTTTTGATACGTCAAGTCTGGAATTGGATGTTATAGGGGTGTATAGAAATCACAAAATTAAATACTGTTTTACGCAAATTTCAACCAATTGATTAATGTAAAAAATTAATGTTACTGTACTAGAATGTAAAAACATCAATTTCAAAGTTCCCGCGTTTCAGGCTCAATTGCGCACTCTATTACGTATATGTACATTGAAAATATAGAGCTATAACTTCGCGTGGACCATTGAACAACTCGTGTTATTTATTTTTGCGAACTGCAAAAATTCATTTCCGTAAACTGGTTAGTTAATATCTGTATTATATGAAAAATGGGACTAATCGTAAATTAGTGTCATCATAAGTTACGGGATAGTGTATGTGTATATTAAGCTTATCTTTAGTTGCAGAAGTTAAAAAAAGGTTTTGATGAATGATGATGTGGAGAAATAGTTTAAATATCGAGTGATAAAATTTATTTCGTCGTTAAAACTAATTAGTATTGTAATTCAATTTAAGGTTAAATACTAAATATGTTAATGTGGTGCAAGGTCATCGAAGAATGGGCATTTGAAATTGAACAATGAAAATATAATGTATTAGGGGAAATATGTCCTGTGAGTCCTCTAAAGATCGACAGGAGAACGAACTCGAGGTTTTGAAGGTGCGTTACAATAATAATGATAATGATAATAATAATAAAGATAATAATAATAGATTTATTCACTTTCCACATTTTACAAGGCAATTTTTGAAATTTAACAAACCCCTACAAGCTATTACACGTCTTAGGTATTCCTTTATAGCAATTTTTAAATCTATTTTTACATGTAATTTGGAGATATTTTCTTTGGTATTTGAAGGTGCGCAATAATTCGCGTATATTAAAATTTGTATCGTAATAAATTATATGCTTTTACTATTCCTAGGAATACAAATGCAAAATATTATTCTTATAGTACAATAAACACGTATTTTTAGTAGCAGGAGTGCAATTTTTAGAAAGAATTTTTCCTTTTTAATCAGCGATTGATGTTTCGTTTATTAAACATTTTATTAATAATTATTATTGCACATTAATGGAAAGTAATGGTTCATTCAATTACAGTATAAGAATAAATAACATTGTTTCAATGTACAATTCGTAAAACCTTAACAATTTCATTGAATAATTTATGACAGTAAATGTTTCATAGAATTTGTAATTCAATGTTATTATTTCTACAATATTATATTTTAGTATTATAACATCATCTATTGGTAACAGGCTGTTATTTTAAAATATGTTCATCAGCATAACTATTGCCAATTACATTACAGTATGCTTTGAATTCCAATTCCTTTGTACCGATACAAGTACACATATATAATTAAGTACACTAATCCTTAAGAATATATTGAATACTGAATTTAGATTGATGGTTATCAGTCATCAATGCGTTGTTTCAACCATAGCATAAACTGCAACTGTACGTTCTAAGAAATATTCCATATTTCATAGCATATATAACATTCATATTTGTAGCTTATTTATTTTTGAATTAATGTTTTGTACTTATAAACATTTATCCATAGGCCTTAGCCAGAAGTTTTTCTTTTTATATTTGTTGCTATTTGTATGAGAAATAACTTTGTTGTTTGAATAGTTATAAATAACAATGTTGTAATAACCATTGTTAATATAACTAATAATATACGCATTATGAGTTGTAACTATACTAGAGTTCAAAATTTGTTATTTAGTAGCTAAAGAACAGCTTATAATTGGATGCATTTAATTGCATTTATTTAAACAATAATAATATAACAAAAGGTTTATCATTTCATTTGTGTCTACAATTTCTCTTCATTTATTCTACTCTTTCAAGCATGATATATATTCTACAGTTATCATTGGTGTCTTGATTTATAACTTTTGCTATTCAGAAGAAGATATGATCCACGTGCGAGATGTACAATTAATTTGGCCATTTAATTGTGGGACAGTGCATTAGGACTTAAAGTGCATGAATATATATTGAAATTGTCATACCTCAATTTCTTAGCGGTTATATCTTATTAATTGTATCAGATATAAATAAATACAGTAGATTCCGCTTATCGGATTCTATTAATCGGGGTAGCCGTTTATTTGGGACAAAGTTCAAAGAACAGAATCTAATCGAATGAATAGCCATAGTTTCCTTCGCTTAATTTGGACATCATTCCGCTTATTTGGGACAAGTGTCTGTAGTTCTTACATTTTGCATTTCTCTTTTGTTGCCGTTCTGTGTCACATTAGCTTCTTCATTTAACATTCGCTGTATCTGTATGCGAACGCCATGGATTTACCAAAATCCGAGGAGGTCTTCATTTGATCTCAAAGGTAGTGCCGACATTTAATGATTTTTATGGTTATCGGTAAAGACTGAATACGAAAAGTCTTGTATGAAGAATATCTGTATACACATGTACATAATAGATATTCGGTTCTAATTTATTATATAAATATTTAAATAAATATTTAATTGTGTGTGTTTGCTCATTTAAGCTGCAGTTTGTTTGTTTTCTATCATTTAACTACACATGTGTATTTTATATCGTTGACCACAGTATTTATATGTTACTTCGCATAATGGAGGCAGCCGCTTAATCGGGCAAAAATTTCGGGCGGGATCCGGCGGGATCCCGATACATCTATAAGGCAGGCCGTACACCAAGGAGGCATGAAACACGCAACACGCAACATGCGACGTGCGGTAAATGTCTCATGTTGCTACACCGCGTACACCAGTGCAGCAAATGGTGAAGCATTCACTAGGTAAAATCCCCTCCCTACGTAAAATCTCCTACAAACTGAGAATGTCTCCTCTACCGCGCGGTAAATGTTGCGGCAAGACACGCACAAAATACCGCACGCAGTAGATGTCGCGCAACATGTGCAGCATGCATGCCTGGTGTACGAGGGTAGAAGAAGTAGCTATACATTTTAAATGGCTCTATGCGGTATAAGTATGAACGCGGTATTTACCGCATGTCGCATGTTGCGTGTTGCGTGTTTCATGCCTCCTTGGTGTACGGCCGGCCTAAGGCAGGCCGTACACCAAGGAGACATGAAACACGCAACACGCAACATGCGACGTGCGGTAAATGTCTCATGTTGCTACACCGCGTACACCAGTGCAGCAAATGTTGAAGCATTCACTAGGTAAAATCCCCCCCCTACGTAAAATCTCCTACAAACTGAGAATGTCTCCTCTACCGCGCGGTAAATGTTGCGACAAGACACGCACGAAATACCGCACGCAGTAGATGTCGCGCAACATGTGCAGCATGCATGCCTGGTGTACGAGGGTAGAAGAAGTAGCTATACATTTTAAATGGCTCTATGCGGTATCAGTATGAGCGCGGTATTTACCGCATGTCGCATGTTGCGTGTTGCGTGTTTCATGTCTCCTTGGTGTACGGCCTGCCTTAGGCTCGGGACCTTGAATGTTTCGAGACTCGAAACTGGTTCATTCCCGCCCAAAATTGTCTGTCCCATCCCGAACCCGTAGTTTCGGGTATCCGCATACCTTTAGTAAAAACACAATAGCCTTAATTTTATCACGTAAAACTTTTGTACTATCCTTTGTACATTACGAATCTTTTTGGCCTCGTTTATCCAGTATTTAATTTGCATGGTCATATAACACGTGTAATAATAACAACATAGTATGTATAGACAGTAGTAAGAAATGTCCAATGTTTTTCTTTAAATATTCTTATTCTGTATATTCTATTCTCAATAAAATACATGATCTTAAAATTAATCATATTTGCAAAACATTCATTAAATCTTGTATTGGTATTTATATAACAAATATTATATTTGAAATTAGTTATTTACTATTTTAACATAACTTATGACATATTCAATTAATTTTGTTTCAATTAATTTAACATTAATACCTTTGTACAGCTCACAATATTCGTAATAATATATTTCAATTCTACATAAAATTGACATTGCACTTTGGGAAATAACGTGAAATAGACAATCATAGTAACTTCATCTGGATATACACATATCTCTAGGCTAATTCAAGTTAGAATCTTGTTATTTAACATTTGACATTAAACTTTTTATTGCCTTAAGGAAATTTCATTATTGTATTGCATATATTCAACAATATTCACTTCTCCTCTATAGGATTTTTCTTCCGAAAAGATGGTATGTTTTCAGGAAGGTTGCTAAAAAAGTAGTATTTGTGTTATTGATCGCTGAAAGTTATTTTGCTTGCGCATATTCATACTACTTATACAACATATTGTTGGCCAAAAATACAGGGTCATTCCTCCGTGTAGTGGCGGATTCTTTCGATTGCTAATGTAATGTGTATGTTAGGTGATAAAACTATTATTACCATTAGGAAGGGGGCGTGAAAACACGTGAACGTAAAATATTTGCTTTTGAACCGTTTGACTACATCGTTTATACGATTTACTGATCACAGGAAAGTAGTACCACACTGTTTAGTCTGGCAATATACCCACGAGACAAATAATTTGTACCCCACCTATACCATTTTTTTATATTCGTATAGTATACAAACAGGAGAAACTAATGTCACACTATTGGATGCCCTGAAAAAATTGTTGGTAAAAGTTACGTTTAGGGGAGGCAGCTCCGATGACCTTGACCTTGACATATGTTATGAAGGTCGCCTTCTCAAGTGTGATATGATATGATATATCCAGTTCTAGAGGTACAATTTTGATGAGTCCACCCGGTATACTGAACCCTCGCCGGCTGCCGGAAAAGCGGCGCGTCGCAGCGGTCCCACACGTTGCCCCGAGCGTGCACGTATAGACAAAATTCAATGTAGTAGTAGCTATAGTTTTTTGCAAATATCTCGAAAACTAAGACCGAGCGACCGTTATATGCATAGGAAAAAGTTGTTCAGAATACTGAGTTCTACAACATATTCAAATCATCGAAATCAGTGAGGTCTGGGCTCTTCCCTAGATATACCGTTGGTTCTATTCGTGACCTATTTTCAATAGGTAATAACTTTTTAATAAAAAACGAGCGACGGCTAAAACCTCCTGGGGATTACTCGGGAGGATAACCTTCATAACATATGTCAAGGTCAAGGTCATCGGAGCTGCCTCCCCTAAACGTAACTTTTACCACATTGTTGAATATCAATGTTCCACAATTTTGTTAATGTAAGACTACTTTTCCGGTATAACTAGTCTATAATGATAATACTTGTATTTATTCCAAATACACGATGCTAATACAATATTCCACGGATCGCTATCCGTACGCTCTCGACGCTGGGTTTCCATAGAATGCCCCGACGCTGCATCATGGGCGGCCAAAGGGCGGGCTCGTCGGACCCACGACGTAGTACCTTCAAGGGCCTGTTTTACGGCGTTACATTAGTTGCCCACCTTAAGTCGGCATCCAAGGGGTATAATCTTCTCATAAACGGAGAGTGATCAAATCTTTAAAATATCCATCGTCCAGGAAATAGCTTTTACAATTTTGGCGTGCATTGTCAGAAAGTATGATCCTTTAGGTTCAACACGAAGTGGTGGCAAGTGTAATACACTGCAATTAACTTTCTAGGTTTTGTCGAATTCTCGTCAAATTATTCTACATTCTGTACTACATACTTGTTTGCGTCTACTTGTTTAATGTTCGAAACATTACTTCAGTAATTGTCGATTTTGAATGTTGGCAAAGACCACTAATATTTCTATACTTCACTCTAAACTACCCCTTCCAGATTTTACAATTTGTTTGTTCCTGGCACACCATATGTTTGATTACAGCGTTTGACTGCGTCTTGTCTCTTATATTTTGAATTATCTATAATTTCCGACTTTGGATCATTAATTTGTATATACTTTGGATTATCAGTTTTTAATTACTTACCATAATAAATCATAAAAAGTTACAATGCTAGGTCAAGGCCGTCGCAGTTTCATAGCAGGTAGATCGCGATCTTCATAAGCAAGGCTACTATTATAGAATAGAACATTTAAGCAAAGTCAGTCAACGTCAAAATTTATTGCAAGAATATTTCGCAAAACTGTTTTTATGTTGGTTTTATGATCATATTGTTTTCATATCACTGTTACAGGCATTATTGAATGGTTAATGTTCCAATATGTAAAAAAATGGACAGAACATTCCCTCTCCGCGAAAATAATTACAAGAATATTAGAAAACATTTCTTCAAATAATAATGTGTTCAAAATCTCGAAAATTGTAAATAAAATTCAAGCTACAGTTGTTCAATTTCTGAGTAACCTGTAGGTGCAGATGTTACTACAAAATACTTATTTAGCATAGTAGATGATTTCCAAGACAATTTGACGATTTGTCCAAATTGCTAAAATCGCCGCCCTGGTTCTTAAGTATTCTAACTTCAATGAAAAAAGAAATGTAATTAACCAATCCACATACTCATACCTCATTTATATAAAGAATGAAAATGCATTATAATACGATGAGAATTGTACTTAAGAAGCATTAAGTATTCAGTCTACAGGCTAATAGCTCAACAAAATATCTTCGGTAATTATTTAGAAAAGGGGGGGTCTCACCGATTTCGATGATTTTTGAATATGTTGTAGAACTCAGTATTCTGAACAACTTTTTCCTATGCATATAACCGCCGCTCGGACTTAGTTTTCGAGATATTTGCAAAAAACTATAGCTACTACTACATTGAATTTTGTCTATACGTGCACGATCGGGGCAACGTGTGTGACCGCCGCTTTTCCGGCAGCCGGCGAAGAATCTGTATACCGGGTGGACTCATCAAAATTGTATCTCTAGAACTAGATATACCATATCAGATTTGGTATTGGCGGGGGAGGGGCTCTGCACCTCCCCTGCACCCCCTCCCCGTAAATTTCTAACCAAACCTAACCCGAATCTAATTTTTATTTAATTAGATATGAGTTTGGGTTAGGTTTGGGTTAGATTTTTCTTTTTCTCATATAACTCATATTTGACTTAATAAAAATTAGATTCAGGTTAGGTTTGGTTAGAAATTTACGGGGTGGGGGTGCAGGGGGAGGGGCAGAGCCCCTCCCCCGCCAATACCAAATCTGATATGATATATCTAGTTCTTGAGGTACAATTTTTTTTCACGTATACACAAAATTCAATGTAGTAGTAGCTATAGTTTTTTGCAAATATCTCGAAAACTAAGGCCCAGCGGCGGTTATATGCATAGGAAAAACTTGTTCAGAATACTGAGATCTACAGCATATTCAAAAACCATCGAAATCGGTGAGGTCTGGCCTCTTCCCTAGATTTACCAAATTTGCTTTACACATTGTATAATGTTCGCCGCTGGACGCTACGCTGTTATATATAGAAACGATGGACAATTGCCGATCAAACGCTAACACATACGCTTTCACGGACGCGTGCGTATAGGCAGAATTCAATGGTGTAGTACCGATCTTTTTTGGGAAAAATCTCGGAAACTAAGGCCGAGCGGCGCTTATATGTATAGGAAAAAGTTATTCAAAATGTTGATTTCTATAACATACTCGAAAATCATCGAAATCGGTGAGACCCCCCCTTTTCTAAATAATTACCATATCTTCTTTTCAAAATAATATGTTCTGATACGCAGGGAGGCTTGATACAGCTTTATATTTTCCAACTAATAAACAACAGCCGTGGTACGTTACAATATATGTATACATATACAATGTACATAGAGTAAGCACAATCCTACTCTATCGCGATCTGCTGAGCACTCCATACTGTAACAACGATTCTTTTTTGTTTATTACTTGGAACATATTAAACCGCATCAGGCTTCCTCAGTGTCCCCTATATGTAAAATTGTTCTTCATGTTTATATACGGTTATTTAAAGGATACCGACATTTACACATGTAATCACGATATATTCGATACTCCGTTTTCTCTACTCCATGTGTAACTACTCTTCCACTAATGGGTTAACACCCGTAAATACATAAATAAATAAATAAATAAATATTGTACTATTTGTATACAGTCAATATTCTCTATCGCGCTATTTCAATACTTGTGTTATTCACTGTATATGTATAATATATTTCTTTATAGCTTAAGACTAACAATTAAATAACACTATCTTTTTTATAGAGTATCTTTGGTGACGAACTTCGTGATTTTCGTAGCAAGAAAGGTAGGCAGAGATGGCAACCATTGGACATGTCGATCACTTTGAATCCCCAGAAGGGCATGTCAGGACCGGCCAAAGTGTACGCACAAATTGATCTACACGTAACTTGCAGCGATAGGTATCCTGACATGTGAGTATGGTTCACTTCTTGTGAATTTAATTCTCTTTGTGGTAATTTAATTTATCTTTAATTGCTTCTAAATATGCAACAGTGTAAAGTTGTACTAAGGAGTAGACCATGGTCAAATACCATTCAGAGTACACTTTCTTCTTATAGTATAGTATTTAGTACTAAAAACAAGTACCATCGATAATATGGAATGCGTGTATGTATATGCATTATTCCTCTGAATGTCAACTATGACTGTAAAACTGATTGTGAGACACTGCTTTTATATGTATATGCATTGGATTGAACAAAAGGTTTTTCGTTTTTAACGAAATGCCATCGTCTGCTTCTATTAGAATAGAAATTAGAATAGACAAGCAAAACAAACGCAGGCTTTTATCAAAGCAAGGTTCAACCATATGTAATTTACATAGCTCAAAACAAAAACTAAAGAAACAAATTTCCAAGTTCTGGAACACTCTTGTTATTGAATTGAATAAAATTGGAAAGACATAAAGAAATCACCAACATTATTCGAGAATATTCCACGCCAAGACAAAGAAATTTTAACACAAAAAGGATCGGAAAGCCTATGGAACGTTGAGGAAGAAGAATAGAGATTGAACGACAATTATATTATTGATTAATAGAAAAGCTAGTCTCTGTATAAATGAGACAATGATACGTAATAAACAAATACAAAAGTTTTGCATTCAACCTAAGAACATTACATTTCAAAATATCGTAGGTCTCCATTGTTTCCATTTAAGTTTCCATTATTCACGAAAGTCCGATCGTAAAATAAACAGATATCGTTCCAATAAATCATTCTATCGCTTGCTTTTATTCTATGAACATTTGGAAGGAGAATAATATCGTTTCTAAAAGTAGCAAATAAGTTTCTCGAAAATAGTCAAAAGTTAATTTAAAAAAACTACTTTTTGAGGGTGTATAATAGTGAGAGAAACGGCGTCAATAATTTGCGGTCCGTCTTAAATATCATTTACCACGATATGTCTTATAATACTGTATGTACATACTTCCTAATTTTAACCATTGATTTTTATTCATTCAAAGGCTATAGCCGGATAAGGGGGTAAAATGTATCCCTAAACCAAATTCGACTTGTGAGGTTTTATTTTTTGCAGCTCGGGTTTCCAATTTAAAAATCTGAAAAACTTATATAATGTGTGCCTCCATAATTGCAATGTCTCAGATTTTTTCAAAACTTTTTTGCGCTAAAATGGGGGATATTGAACAAAAACTATATTTTTGTTTTTTCGCTGTAACTATCCTCCCAGTAGAGTTACAGGGTTGAAACTTGGTACAAATTGGCTTTTCTTGATAAGCTATCGAATGATCCCTCGCAAGTCGAATTTGGTTTGGGGGCACATTTTACCCCCTCTCCGGCTATAGCCTTTACTAATTATTAATGTGTCTTTGGAATTCACATTAATACTATAAGCAGATGATATACGTTTACAAATTACCTTACATTATGTAAAAATAACTATTATATTTGGCATTTCAACAGCACTTGTGTAATTTTATTGCAACATGCAAGAGTATATCAAGTTATGATTTAGAAAATGTAGTTTTCATATGTATGTATCCTATAAGCATGCTTATGATATAGATACAATCATCTATGATGCTTTTTGTAACTGAATTCTCCAGTTTCCTAAGAATTTCCGAAGATGAATATCGTTTATAATTTAAAAATGATTTACATACAGGGCCAGCTGAAACTTTGAGTACACTTACTACATAGTGTAGAAGTTATTTTTTGTAAACCTCACGTAATTTGGAATAGAGGACAGGTGGTGTAATCAGACTTCAGTTTAGTCTAAATAAAACACTAACTTTATTATAAAATACGTCAACACACGACGTTACTCAACACACAACGACTCACACACGATACTTTCAACAATACTCTCAGCTCTGACTCTCCCTTAGCTCTGTTCCAACTCTCCCTTAGATCTGACCTCTTGCACGCATCATTCATTCTTTATATTCTTTCACTCTTACTAGTTTCTCTCTCATTCTATTCCTCATTTGCGCTCACTCGTTCAGGACACACCCCCCAGTCATTCTTCGGTGATGGTCGGTCCCGACCAACCGAATCCTTGGGCCGCTGTACCCTCCATGCACAGGACCTTCTCAAGTACTCAACATTCACGCAGTATTTCCAATCCTACAATAGTGTATGAAATATGTCTTATTTCTTGTTGTTTACAATATATATGCATACAACAATTATCCGAATAACTTATAATAGTTGCAATGTTTTTTAAACAAATATTATGTATTACTATATGCCTCACTAGTCCGAATAACCACTAATTTTTGTAATTAACCATGCCATAGCTGCACAATCTGGTCAGAAATCAATAATTCGGTTCGAAGAACGTCCCAACTAATAATCAATGGCAAACCTGAACGTCTAATTTAAAAGTTCACTATCGACAGTTGAAGGGAATCACTGTATTTTTATAATAATAAAATCATGCAAAAAGTGTACAAGAGTTATCATATGGCCAAACATGAAACTACAGTTCTTAATTTGTAATATTTAAAGTGTGGAATACAAATGTAGTAGGTGTCCCCAAACTTTTGAGCTGTATGATATATTCACTTCACATTGTTGCAATATTTATACAATGTTATAATATTGTTGTTTGTATGTATATTTTATGTTACTTTGTTCGTTCGCTTAAATACTTCGTTGTAATTATCATTTATGGGCGTATTAGCCAGTTTCTATTATTCATTATCAAAACTTTGTATGCGCTCAAGCGCGTAGCTCTCAATCGCGCTCGATCGCTGTGCCAATGCGTTGGCATTGGCTCTGATTGGCCCGTGTTATTTAATTATCTAAGGGACACCCTGTATATTATAGAACAGAATTTCTCAATCTTTTTCCCCTGTGGCCCAACATATTTATTTGCATTTGTAACGCGACTCAAATGTTTATATTTATAATAGAATATTTTGAAAAACCTGGTAGACTGGTAGACTGTATATTATATGTATAAATAAATAACATTACGTAGATGTGATAATAACTTCTACATGTGACAAATAAAATTCTATATTATAATTCTATAATATAAGATTTTTCGGTAGTTAAATGTAAATAACGAAATTGAAGTATTCGTTGTAAATCGTCTGAACCGCCCTCACTAGAAACGCATAGAATTTTATTTTATTTATATAAACTACCGAAAAATCTTATACTTTTCGGTAGTAAATAAAACAGACTGATCTAATATTACAAAAATCACTAAAATTAATTGAATTACATTTATTTTAAAAGCTCTTGTATAACTCATGAACAAAATAATACACCCTCTGTCCAAAAAATTACCGGAATGGATATAAAAAAAAAAAACTAGTTTAAAAAAACTTGACAAAAACAACGACTTGCACGTTCAAGAAGTGCAGTCAATGATTTTTTTTTATGTCACTGCCTGGTTCTCGGAATTCGGGGCAAACGCTTCAATACACTAAGATAATACTCAACATTGACCGTTGTACATACTACTTGGAACAAATTCATTGTGGATAATCTCCTTGGAATCGTAAAAAGCAGTGGGCATTTTCGACATTTTCTTCTGTCATCGTTTCAATTGATTGACCTGAACGTTTATGATCATCCACATCCTCTCTGCCTTCTCTGAATCGTCGATGTCACTCAAAAACTTGTGTGTGTGGTAACCAATTATCTCCATAAGCGATTTAAAGCATTTGTAGCGTTTCCGTAGCACTTTTACCGTTTTTAACACAGAACTTAATGTTGATTCTTTCTTCTTTATTCATGTTTCGACCGATGTATACAAACTACTGTCACTTAAATGCGTTGTATTCTGGTTTCTAGTAAACGAAGTGTGATGACTTTTTTTACAGATTACTAAGGAAAGTTCACACGTCATAAATCAATCTCACACCAACAGATATCACTACTAATTTCGTTAAACTAGAGCCATTCCGGATATTTTTGGGACAGAGGGTGTACAATATAATATTTCATGATTAATTAAACGAATTAAAAATTTAACATGGCCCAATATTGGGCAGAGACCCATAGGTTGAGAAACACTGTTACGTATTATAGATTAGTTTGGGCAGCATCTAAATTTCGAATATATGTAAAGTATGTAATGTCTGTTATTTCCAATCATTTCGAACTTACATAGTGAACAATTTCATAGATTTTATTCAATAAATTACAGAGCGCCAAAGATTGAGTTAAAAAATAGCAGAGGCTTATCTCACCAACAAGTTGCAGTATTATACACTGAATTAGTGGAATTGACAAAACGATTAAAAGGGGAGGTAATGATCTATGAATTAGCTCAACATGTTCAGAAATATCTGCACGAGCACAATAAACCAAGCTACAGTAGTTTCTATGAAGAAATGGTTTCACGGCGGCAAGAGAAAATCGAGTATGAAATGTTGGAAAAACAACAGAAGGAAGATAAAGAAAGACAGGTTAGATATTATTGTGGAAACATTATTTAAACGAACAAATTTGTTACAAATAAATAAGGTTACGCACATATTATTAACATATTAAGGATGTTTAGCCTGCCAATCTCATAAAAAGCGATACTATAATTTCTAACAGTAAAATACAACAATTAGTTATTTAAACTAATTTCCTTCTTAGTAACAGTAACTCGAACGTATCTCAAATTTGATTGTTATACGATTATATGGCTATTAAAATATATCCAGAAGGTAATAACTTTATGTTTAAGTGTTACACAAATATTGGGCTCAATTCGGTTTTCTAATTTTCCCGAATCATTTAGGTATCCTATTTTTCTATAAATAATTTATATTCCTCATATTTCTGAGTAAATTAGATTTACAGTTTTGTTTAAGTAACTTACCTGATCATAAAAGTGTGAAAATACAATAAAAAATAAGCAGTTAATTACATATATAATAATTATAATACCATAATCATCTCTACAAAATAAATATTCTGTAATGTGTAATTAATAACCTTGCCCCATACATATTTTAAAACGGGCTATTATATATACATATAATAAAAAACAAACGCATGCCAGTGAAAATTATAAAATGTACTTTCCAACATGCTAAAACCCGATATAGCCAATAAAGATATGCTATATTGAACTACCAATTTTGTCAATATCAAATTTTTAAGATGACTAAATTTTCAAAATTTCCAAAGAAAAAGGCGACACTGTGGCATAATATCAACTCCATTGTGCAAGTGTATTGACTGTTTGAAACCCTTATGTGCAAATTCATGATTGCATACAAGAATGACAAAAGTGCTGTAAAGGATAAAAACGAAACAATCCTATAGCGTGTAATAAAAAATAAGGATAACGTTATAGCATAATATAGATTCGCCCGATGTGTTGATGGCTATATTTTATGTTCTATTTATTACTAGAAGTCCTTAGATAAGCGAACACATTTTCTTCTAATGTAGGTTTTTAAAAACACCCAACTGTTTTTTCTTTTTTTTATGTTTTCCTTGACAGCCTTCTGAAAAACTACCGCCGAATCACTACTTATTATCTCGCTTATGAATAAAGTTGAATTACTCTTAGAATGTAAAAACAAAAACAAACCTTATTTCGAATACTTGAACACGCTTTGATTGGAAGAATCTCAGCAATCGCTTGTAATAGTTTCACAAAGCACTCATGAAAACCAGATAAATGTTCATTGTTGAACGATGCATTATTAAACATCTGAAATAAATACTTTTATCCATTGCATACCCTAGTTCTCTGTTCGATCTCGTTCATTTTTTAGTGCTGTATGTTCGCTTTTTGTGTTAGACGAAATTTGGATACATTCTAATCTTTCGATCTATGTATATAACTATTGAAATAATTGTAAATCCCAATGTTATAATATCATGTCTCGTGGTATAATATCATACTTACATATACATATATGCAGAAAGATTATGTCGAAAAACATGATGTAAAGATATATGTGTAACAAAAGTATTGGCACATTTTGGATGAATTAATTATATATTAGAGTCTTCGCTTGTTTCTCAGCGCGATAGGAAGAGTTTGATAACTTTAGGTAAATTCCCGCGTGTACCATACCAAAGTGAGCGTTAGTGACAGGTTAGTGACCCCAAGTGGTGGGAGTACACCACGCGTATTACCATGCTGCGAATAGAGAACCAACATACACATGAGATCTCTGAATACAGGAATCTTACACAGGTGAGAAATGAACAGAGAACCCTAACCATGAACGAAATTGATCGAAAAAATTCCTATGCGGACGCCACAAAAAGTGAATATACACTATCTAAAGATCAAGCAATAATCCTGCAATCTATTGATGGAATCATCATCAAAGAATACGCTAGAGCTATAACAAATTTGATAGGACTAAAAACAATAAAATTTATATCACGAATTTCAAATGGACGAATCTGCCAGTACCTGGACAAACGACTGGTACTAACCTAACATTGAAATATAAATCCATAATAATAAATAACGGAAACATAGAAATCCATCCTATGTTACTGCCAGCTCAACGATAAATTCTCTCGAAAGTCGCACCAATAATCCCCAACTCTGCAATCAAGCATATTCTTAAAAAACAGAACATTAAACTATACTCGAAAATAACTCACCTAAAAGCAGCAATCACTGACTCGGAATTTTCACATATACTTAGTTTCAGACGACAAGTTTAAGTAAATCCAAGGGATGCCCAAAAGTTCGTTCGTAATTAACTTCGATGAAACTCAGCACAGAGTTTTTACTAGCACAGACGAGCAGACCTGCTTTATGTGCAAACAGGAGGGACACATTGCCAAACAAACAATGCCGAAATACTAGCAAAACAAACGGCAATTACACAGATAACTCCCAGACGAACTCGAGCACCAATCCTCCCCATAATCATGTTGCAGACCTTCCAACATGCGACATACTCACTAACATGGCCGAAACAGAAGAATTAAAAAATAAAACAGGCAACAAAAGATCGCTATCGATATCATCAGAAGAATCCCATTCCCAGATAGTAAAACTACAGGACCTAACCTTTAAACATTTGGAACAAGTAAAACACAGAATGAAGGAACGCGTCCCCGTAAGCACTCACAAAAATAAAAAACGACCTGCATCCACCATAAGCAAAATAGAAGAATGACGTGATCCCGCCAGGAACAACTTAAAAGACCCAATAAACAACTACATCCTAAACTATTATATATTCAAATGAAAAGTTTTGGATCACCTAACCCACTAGAAATCTCAAGGTTATACGCTCACAATACTGCAGCCCTAATGAAAATGATGAACAATGTCTATCCTTTATTGAAAGAACGTAGCATTTGTTACGAGCCGAGGGCTAAGGGGCACGGCTGCGGAGCCGAGGATCGGTTATTTAAGAGTTTTGTTAATTAAACGGTCGAGCCGTTTGATGGGAAACGTGTGGATGTGCCAATGCTTATTTCATCAATGGGTGCCACTGGAAGGTCAAGGTTTTTGTGGATGTGCCAGTGCTTATCTCATCACTGGGTGCCACTGGAGGGTTAGAGTTTGTGGATGTGCCAATGCTTATTTCATCAATGGGTGCCACTGGAAAGGTTGTTGTGGATGTGCCAAAGCTTATTTCATCTCTGGGTGCCACTGGAAGGTGTTTTGTGGATGTGCCAGTGCTTATTTCATCACTGGGTGCCACTGGATTGTTAGTAATTATTGCCTCGTAACTGTCGATATACCTTGAGCGGTTGAGATATATCAATTCGGTGAATTCTATGTACTACTTATGATTGGTATAGGAATCAATGAAATAAGTGCGTTTATAATCAAATAATAAAATGTCTATATTCTATATCTTAAATGGAATACAATATGTAATGATCGCGGAGTCAGATACCCACGTTTACAGTCTTTGTACGAATATAAATAAGATGATCGAAGGGGAATTTAACCCGATCTCACTAACTTTCGACAAATGCGAACTTTAATAAATATCGTAAGATGATCGAAAGGGAATTTAACCCGATCTCTCTGAGCAAAAGTATTCAAACAGCCTAAGTCGCAACGTATCACGAAGCCAGTTAATTGGATACTGAGCCCTTAATAAATAGAATGTTGATCGAAAGGGAATTGAACCCGATCTCACTGGCATCAGTATGGCTATCTGGTACCGACATGGTACACAGCTAGTAAGGTCCATACTGAGCCACGAGAGTAGATTTCATGCCCTTTTTATATCCGAAAAGCGGACCAAAAATATGGTGGGGGTACAGAATCTTCCAAGGGAGTCCAAAAGATCGCCCTGAAGCGTTGCGTCATCGTGCCATCGCGGAAGGGGCAAACTCAACTGCATGCACTCTCGATTACCAAATAAGGGCATAATAGACAAAACGAAGGAAAAGATACTTCCTACGTAACACATTAAAAATAGATTACACAGATTGTATAAAAAAACTCAAAACTGAAATAGCAAATAATTCCACAAGCAACTGGTCATCAGACATAGAAAACGATACCTCTCAACCAAACTAAACCTCCAAAATACCTCTATGTCATGTAACAAGTAATCCAGTGGAATATAAATGGCTATTATACATACTACGAACAACTGCAAGTTTTAATAAATCACCTAAGCCCCACCATCTTCTGTCTACCAGAAACAAACTTTAAGAAACACTATCATCCGACATTGAAAAACTACACCACATTTGTGAAAAACAGATAAAACGAGAACCATGCAAGTGATGGAGTGGTGATCGTGGTCTCAGATCAATTTAGTGCTAGTGAAATCCCATTGTGTACTTTAGAGGCGATTGCGGTTGCCGTGGGGCCCCCAAACAAAATACATATCTGCAATGTATACATCCCAAATAGCGAAGCCCTAAACCTAAGTGATCTAGAAGAGCTAATCAAACAAATTGCGCTTCCAATACTATTAGTTGCCGATTTCAATAGTCACAGTCCTCTCTGAGGCTCCTTCAAGACAGACAGTTGTGGAAAAGGTGTAGGGAAACTACTTGTAGACCCGAATCTCGTACTCCTCAACTCTGATACAAAAACTCACTTTACTGTAAGTACAGAAACACTATGCCCAATAGACATATCAATTTGCAGTAGTAGACTAGCTCAGCATATACAGGGTGTCTCTTAACTTCTGTCCTTCCCGGAAATGGGGGGTAGCTGGGGTGATTCTGAACAACTTTTTCCTTGACCAATATGTGGTTTGCAGCTGCATTTTCAAGTTATTAACGAAAAACACTGGCCAATGAGAGCGCCCGCCGGCCGGCCGATGGCGCGCGCTCAGGCACGAACCTATCAGCTGTCACGATGGGGGGGCATCGAGGGTACCAACGGAAGCGTGCGGCAAATGTTACATCGTCTTAATTAAGAATAATGTGGAATAATTCGTTTATACTTATGAAACTAATAAGTCGTTTAATAACCGTGTTCTATTACTTATGAAAAAAATATTTTTTTAACAGCACGTTTTCAGGTGGATAAATTATGTTTTCAGAAAAACGATTTGCACAACTAATGTTAGAAAAAGCTAGTTAAACTTACCCATTCGTCCACGAATTAACTTGCTTAACGTGTGCGAATCCTGACCCAGGCAACGTTCAACAGCTGATGTTACGGCTGGGTTAGTATCCTTGCACGATCACTTCACTTCACGATAACTTCACTTCACGAGAACTTCACTTCACGATAACTTCACTTCACGGTCACTTGCACTTGCTACTGTGAAATTTGGGTATAGTTAAAAACAATTTATTCTTCCTACGTTTAAACATTTAGTAATATTCTGCGTTTGTACGATTCACGTTTCTCGTTCGGTTAGCAGAACGACTCTGCCAGCTGAAACGTTCGCACTCGCTTCCACACGCACACGCACACACACTGTCTCCAAATTTAGTGGAAATCGGCGGCAGATACCGATCACACAGGGCAACATCGACCCCTGCGTAGTGTGCGTCGCAGTGTGAGCGTCGGCACTACAATGTTATCCACAATTAAAGAACATGCGACGAAGCGAGTGCGACGTTTCAGCTGGCAGAGTCGTTCTGCTAGCCGAACGGACAACATGAATCGTAAAAACTTAGACTATTACGAAATGTTTAAACGTAAGAAAAATAAATCGGTTTCAAATATTCCCACATTTCACAGTGGCAAGTGATAGTGACCGTGAAGTGAAGTGAACTTGAAGTGAATTCACCGTGAGTGTAGTGAGTTCACCGACCCGGCCGGTGTCATCAGCTGTTGAGCGTTGCCTAGGTCAGGATTCGCACAATGTTTACCAGATTAATTCGTAGACGAATGGGTAAATTTAACCAGCTTTTTCTAACATTAGTTCTGCAAATCGTTTTTCTTGAAACATAATTTATCCACCTAAAAACGTGCTGTTAAATAAAATATTTTTTTCATAAGTAATAAAACAGTTTATTTCTTTCGGATAATGAATAAACGTATCGAACACGGTTATTAAACGACTTATTAGTTTCAAAAGTATAAACGAATTATTCCACATTATTCTTAATTAAGACGATGTAACATTTGCCGCACGCTTCCGTCGGTACCCTCGATGCCCCCCCATCGTGACAGCTGATAGGTTCGTGCCTGAGCGCGCGCCATCGGCCGGCTGGCGGGCGCTCTCATTGGCCAGTGTTTTTCGTTAATAACTTAAAAATGAAGCTGCAAACCACATATTGGTCAAGGAAAAAGTTGTTCAGAATCACCCCAGCTACCCCCCATTTCCGGGAAGGACAGAAGTTAAGAGACACCCTGTATGTATGTAGAATGGAATGTCCTAAATGACCTACATGATCACGGCCACTTCCCCATGAAGATAAAGTACGAAGATTACACATATACCCCAGATCCAAAACCAATCTCCTAATACACGAAACCTTAAAAAAATCGGTTGGCTCTATTACAAAATATTATCGAACAAGAATTGTACCACAATAATGTCATCCAAACAATAAATCTATTCGAATCGATCATCAAACTAACAACACAGGAACCAAGTCTGTACCAACAAAACCAAATAATAAAAATGAAAATCGTAGTACTCCGTGGTAAACGAAAACTGTCTAGCCGCATTAAAAGCAAGCCACCATGCCTTTAACACTAGAACTACCAAGCCAGTCAAATGACTGGTTTTAGATTTCTTGCTTTCATATTATTAACATATAGGTATTGCTGCAGTAATTTATGATGACTTTCAATAAGACTGAATGGCAAATATATATCTTTATATAATGTCCATTCCAACCACTTTCGTGTTCATAATCTAATAATAAAGTATAGTACTGCCTAAATAGTACCAAAACCTATTGGTAGTTCTAGTGTTAATAAGCAAAAAAAAATCCAACAATAGAAAACTTAATAAACTTTAAAAAACTATGAATCAAAACCTTCACCTCCACCATAACCAATCAAACTCCAGCAAGCATAGTATGGAAAAAAATCAAACATTTCACCGGAAAGCCCTATAATATAGCAATCCAATTTCTCGACCTTGGTTATGCTAACTACATAATTAATGCAGAAAACATAGCCAACATCTTCGCTGAGATCCTTCACCAACCGCGACTCACCTACCCCCACAAACACCTAAAATACTGACTCATTAAACCTGGACAACAGTACCATTGCCACTAGCCTTTTTGGTTGTTTTTTTTCGAGGTGGAAATTTTCCAAAGACACCTCCTGTCCTGGGGGAAGACAGGAGGTAGTGCCGGATTTTTACCGGCTAAAACCACCCCGATCACCTCCTTCGGGCGCTGCGAGGAAGTTTCGTGACCTCTAAATATAACTTCCGGTGCTACACCGTGCCCTCGCCGGCAAACACATTCCACGGGAGAGTCCTTTGTGGGGGGGGGGCACCCCCCCCCATGGTGCTGAATCCAGGCCGCGCCAAGGATGACAGCCAACGGGACCTCCCTCCCGGGTCATTGTCACTAACCTAGATTCTAACATAACCCTACATGAACTGTTAACCACCCTCCAAACAACGAAAAATTCTTCTGTAGGGCCAGATAACATACCTAATATATTCCTAAAACAGCTACCACTAATTGGAATCAAATTCCTCCTAAAAGTTTACAACTGCAAATGGGTCTACCATGCTTTCCCTGATGAATGGAGGAAAACAATAATCATTCCCTTATTCAAACCGAATAAAAATAAACACTAACCGATCTCTTTGACAAAATGTATATGGAAAATACTGGAGAAAATCATTAATAGAGTGTTGGTTTTATCTATTGAATAAAACCCAGTTAAACAAAAATTATCTCTGATAGTTTTGAGAATATATTGTGGAATAGAATTCCACTACTTATGCAAAAGTATTTATATTAACCCTTTGAGTGCCGGGAGCCGATATATCGGCTCCTGCTACACTGGCGAGAAGTGCCAGAGCCGATATACCGGTCCGCGCCTCGTAGCGCTTTACTATTCGCATTGCGGGAGAACTCTATCTCAAAATAAATTTGTAATACGTTATAAATGATCTAATTTCATTACGAGAGAATTAAAAAAAATAGTTTTTCGTTTTAACTCTTTGTGGACGACGACTTTTTCCTATCGCTTGGAGCTAACGAAATCTAACATAAACACCGATGGTCGCCGCTCAGGCGACATCCGACCTGCGGCGTGAATCGCCGTGGCGTTGGGCCCTTATCGGAACATGTCGACAGCGTTTTATAAACAACTGTTTGAAGACTCTCACGAAATAATAAAAAAAATTTACACATTTACAATATACAGAGTGTCTCTTAACTGTGGGTCTTCCCGGAAATGGGGGATAGCTGGGGTGATTCTGAACAACTTTTTCCGTGACCAAAATGTGGTTTTCAGCTTCAGTTTTGAGTTATTATTGAAAAACACTGGCCAATCAGAGCGCTCGAGCGCGTGGCTCTCAACCGTACTCGGGTGTGGTCACGAAGAAACGCGTTGGCTCACGCCACGACTGAGCGCGTTTGAGAGCCACGCTCTTGAGCGCGCGCTCTACGGGCGCCCTGATTGGCCAGTGTTTTTCATTAATAACTCAAAAATGAAGCTGCAACCCACATTTTGGTCAAGGAAAAAATTGTTCAGAATCACCCCAGCTACCCCCCATTTCCGGGAAAACCGACAGTTAAGAGACACCCGGCGCTTACCATGTACCTTCGAGTTATTTTTTATGTTTGTTATGTATAAGGACCTGCCTTCTTATTACATAGAACAAAGTATTCTTTTATTAAACTGAACTGTGTATTAATATATACATTATCAAACTTCCTAGTAAACTAGTTTTCCAATATAGAAGACTCAGATGGTTTTTAGAATCCAACGAGATACTGTCCCCCCAATCAACACTGAAAGACAGAAGAAAACATCTGAGCCTAAAGTACACCGCCAAAATAGCATTCCCAATGGGGTGATAATTCGCTTAATTTAGAAATCAAATATAATTAATTTAATTATGCAATATTAATAGACCTTCACTAAACTTTTCTTTTCAAAATCTGACATCCGTCAAATTGACGGGTTCCGTAAACCTAGTGTTAAATGTGGGGGCACGTTTTTCCGATCGAGCTCAAATTTTGCACAGATTATTTTTTTGTTAATTGGAAATCTTTTATTAAAGGGACCACATCTCTGACACACTAAAATACCTCAAAGAAACTCAGCTCTACCACAAAATTTAATCAAAGGATAATTAATCGAAAGTGTCGTCAATGACCCAGTTGTTGATGCGACGTTAAACCAGAAAGAGTAAAAAAAAGATATATTGAATACTGAATCAATACAGTTTAGGACTTTGTGCTGCATTCTTTTCATCGTCGTTCAAAATATGCCAATAGTTTTGCCCAGGTATGAATAAAAATCCACGCAGAAAAGAACAGGGCGGAACAATTACAGTAATTCTTCGCTTGACACTCGCCACGATCTCTAGTGTGGCCGCTCGTGAGTCATCCCCACCACTGGAGGGGCCCCTCTAACTTTAGGAGGACGGAGGAATCCGTCACCTTTTGACTAGCCGACGCGTCGCGGCGGCTGACAGCCGCGTTACCCATTGAAAGATTAAATGGCTTGGTATCGGTGAGACAACACTAATGCAACGGCGAAACTTTTTTAATGTTACTTATATCTCTTTAATTTTTTTTTTGAAATGCTGCTGAGATTGTGGTGATTAAAATGAGACCAAACACGATAGAATTTGTGTTATTTTTACTTACTTAGTAATATTATATGTAATGGGCAAGAATCCTTACAAGAAAAGCTTGCGAACGGCCGTGCTCAGTTTTTAATAAAACTTTACGGGCTTAGAGGATAGTCCAAATCTAAACATATATTCCAATAGGTTTTCTCAAGATAGGATCCACATTTATTAGTATGGTTTTATGTTTTTCGTGTTTTATTGCCAAACGTACTTTGCGAAAGGCAATTAAACACAGTTAACAATTCCTAGACTGAAAGCAAGTACGCTAGGATTTCTAGAAATCCATGCAAGCACATAATAATGGAATGCCACATGCAATACTGAAATCATTAGCCGCAATTGAATATAATAAAGAAATGTGTGGTATGGTAGAAACGCCTAAAACACAGCCGTCGGCCGTGTCCACACTCGAAACTCAGGTGGGTCAAATTCGTTGTCAATGCATTCCCGGCGCTCGTCGAAATTCGTTTTGTGTTCATCGACGAACGTCGAAAAGGCCTTATGTCGCCGCGACTGTCGGACCGACACAAGGGCTTGGCGAGGTTCCTCGATGAACACGACCGTTCGCGAGCTTTCCGTGTAAGCATCCTTGCCCATTACATATAACATTACTCAGTAAATATAATCCAATTTCTATCGTGTTTGGTCTCATTTCAATCACCACAATCTCAGCAATATTTCAAAAAAAAAATTATAGCGATATATGTAACAATAAAAAAGTTTCGCCGTTGCATTAGTGTTGTCTCACCGATGCGAAGGCATTTAAACCTTTTACTGACGCCCGACTTCTCATTCCACATTTTCTTTCGCTCGCTGTTTCTTTCTGTGGCCGCCGATGTCGGTGCCTACATAGTAGCCGGTCGGCCGAAATTTCTAGGGACCCAAAGTTCACCTAAATTTGCTTGGCGCTCGCGGCCGGTCCCGAACAGCGAGTGCCAAGCGAAGAATTACTGTAGGTCAATAGGCAGTTATACAGTAATGTCTCCATTAGTGTCCAAAATTGTGTCTCCATTAGTGTCCTTTTCCTATCCCCACCACTTGGGGTGGTGGCCCCCTGAGTGAGTTCGGGTCGCCTTTGATGTTGTGGCAGCCGAGGCTCGAGGCAGCGTTCCAGGAAAGAGGCAAATTTAAATACCCGTGTACGTGAGACAATACTAACGCGATCAAAATTTAAGAATAAAACTTCTGCATTTTTGGTCCATTTTGAATGCAATTTTACCAAAATGTTCGTTACAATTTCCCGATTAAAATGACACCAAACACGACATAGATTGGTGCCATGGGACTGATTATTTGTAAGACCATTATTACTACCATTATAAGTAAAAATTGTCCAAACCATATCGTGTTTGGTGTCATTTTAATCGGGAGATTGTAACGAACATTTTGGTAAAATTTCATTTAAAACAGACCAAAAATGTAGAAGATTCACTCTTAAATTTTGATCGCGTTAGTATTGTCTCACGTACACGGGTATTTTATCTTGCCCCTTTCCTATAACGCTGCCTCGAGCCTCGGCTGCCACAACATCAAAGGCGACCCGAACTCGCTCGAGAATCGTGTCTGCGCCCCATTAATGTCCCCGAGCGAGGGACACTAATGGAGACATGGAATCGAAATTTTACTTTGAAATTTATAATCTCACTACTAATTACCTTATTCTTAACAACTAATATACACATTCCGGTTGCTATCGGAAACAATAATAAAGAGGAATAAAATTATTAATACCATGATAAGTAAAAATTGTTCAAACCATATCGTGTTTGGTGTCATTTTAATCGGGAGATTGTAACGAACATTTTGGTAAAATTTCATTCAAAACGGACCAAAAATGCAGAAGTTTTATTCTTAAATTTTGATCGCGTTAGTATTGTCTCACGTACACGGGTATTTAAACTTGCCTCTTTCCTGGAACGCTGCCTCGAGCCTCGGCTGCCACAACATCAAAGGCGACCCGAACTCGCTCGAGAATCGTGTCTGCGCCCCATTAGTGTCCCCATTCGGTCCCGAGCGAGGGACACTAATGGAGACATTACTGTATACGTTTTTACACTGATTCTCGCATTGTCAATACTTTTATCCCACCTCTTTTGTCCACCACTGTATTTGTGAATACACAAATTTTCCTTCAAATGAACCCAAAGGGGACGATAAAACGACTCATATGTACTACAGTGTGTAACATAATGATAGGTCCACTTGGATTTGTTGACGTAGCTCTGGACCTAGTTAACCAATTGGGCTGAAACTTATTCAGCATATAGCCAAGATACTGTGGAGTATGTGTGCAAAATTTCATATTAATGCGGTGCGTCAATTTTGTACAGTAAACATTTATTTGATTTTTGTCAATTTTTGACCGTAACAAAATGATAGGTCCACTTGCAGAAAACCGAAACTTTAATGAAGTAATGCTTAATTATACTTAATAAAACTTAATAATAAGAAGTAATAACTTAAAACTATAAATGTTTTCAATAATTTATTGCTTTCCCATGACTTTTGATTAATAAATTCATTCTCTTCGTCATTGATTGTGCTAAATTTTGCAGTTGTTGCGGTGTAATGCGATTCCAGGCCCTCAATATCGCAGTATTTAATTCGGCGACAGTATTAAATTGGCGACAATTATCGTACACGTCACGTACAAGTTGGCCCCAAAGATTTTCAATTGGTTTGAACAGATTTTTAAGATGTTCCTCAAGCACTTTTTGGTACGCCCGCGAGTCCATACGCGAATCGATGAACGCCAAAGTTGTCTTTCCAAATGCCGAAAAACCGGGCCATAACATTACCGAACCGCCACCAAAATTTCGTTTTCGGAAATAACGTGGTTCAATTCGCAAATCGTACCAATAATGTGCAAGGCCGTTTGGTCCATCCAAGTTGAATTTCTTCTCATCCGAGAAGATGACCTAAATTAGAAAAGAATTAAAGAATTGAAAAGAAATAATGTTATTCCGCAATGTCTACATACCGATTTCCATTCGTGCGTCCATGTCTGATGTTCATCTGCAAAACATGATCGAATACGGTAGTGCTCCCTAGTCATGGATGGTGCCTGTTTCATTCTTTTATAAAGAAGATTGGGCGACTTTTGTAGAGTACGCCAAACAGTCATATGCGAAACGTCCGGTATAATTTCACTGCGTAATCGTCGCGATCCCTTCGTTGAATTTGCAGCTTCTTTGCGTATCACTCTTTTCACACGTTCACTTAGAAGTCGCGGCCTTCCCGGCGCCACTTTTGATCCATATTGATCAGCTTTCTTAACAAATTGGTTGATCAGATTGTGAGAACGTCCAAGCCGGCGGGAAATTTCGCGATTACTTAATCCACTCTCTTTATAAGCCACAATTTTCCTTTGCTCATTTTCGGATAAACCAATCTTCCTGCCCATGTTTTAACAAAAAGGAAGTTTTCTGACAATGAAGATGTTGATGCGAACTGTTTGGTGGTTAAGAAAGATATGACTTCTATATTTTCCGCAATGTTCAAAGTAAGCAGGAATAAGGAGTGGTGTACTTAGGGGTTTATGATTTTACTTGCAGTTCGATGTTTTATGGCAGTGACGCTATCGAGCGGCGGTGGGTTTAACCCAATTGACAATTCCATTGTCGCCAAATTAATACTGTCGCCGAATTTCAGTTTTCTGCAGGCGGCCTTTCACATTATTCACACGATTTGCGAAGTGAACCACGTTATATCCGAAAACGAAATTTTGGTTAGGTTTGGTTAGGTTTGGTTAGGTTTTATAGGAAATTTTTCACATTATTCACACGTTTTGCGAAGTGAACCACGTTATATCCGAAAACGAAATTTTGGTGGCGGTTCGCTAATGTTATGAGCCGGTTTTTCGGCATTTGGAAAGACAACTTTGGCGTTCATCGATTCGCGTATGGACTCGCGGGCGTACCAAAAAGTGCTTGAGGAACATCTTAAAAATCTGTTCAAACCAATTGAAAATCTTTGGGGCCAACTTGTACGTGACGTGTACGATAATTGTGGCCAATTTAATACTGTCGCCGAATTAAAAACTGCGATATTGAGGGCCTGGAATCGCATTACACCGCAACAACTGCAAAATTTAGCACAATCAATGACGAAGAGAATGAATTTATTAATCAAAAGTCATGGGAAAGCAATAAATTATTGAAAACATTTATAGTTTTAAGTTATTAGTTCTTATTATTAAGTTTTATTAAGTATAATTAAGCATTACTTCATTAAAGTTTCGGTTTTCTGCAAGTGGACCTATCATTTTGTTACGGTCAAAAATTGACAAAAATCAAATAAATGTTTACTGTACAAAATTGACGCACTGCATTAATATGAAATATTCGCACACATACTCCATAGTGTCTTGGCTACATGCTGAATAAGTTTCAGCCGAATCGGTTAACTAGGTCCAGAGTTATGTCAAAAAATCCAAGTGGACCTATCATTATGTTACACACTATATTTCTTCATAATGCAATGGATACCCAAAGTCAAATCTGTAGACTTTTTCAGCCAAACGCTAAGTCCTTTGCTAGTTTCCACTTTTTCTCGCAATCTGTTGCAAGCGTGGATCAATTCACCCCCTTACGCAAAAGTAATTAAAAACTGGGCAATAATGAACGAAAGAATAATTGCAAACCGTTTAATAAAACGTAGGTCGTGCATTTCATTTAGAACAAAGGGGAAATAACAATTTTTATGTAACAGAGGAAATGTATGGCAATATATGGTACACGCGATGTTCTTAATTGAAAATTGTGATTTGAAGAACAATGTTAAATACACGAGCGTTTGATTGTGTCTCGACTTGGCAAATTTTATGATGAAATGAGATATAGATGATGTTGATGGGCTTATTTTAGGAAGAAAATAGATAAAGTAACAAAGAGCAAGTGCTCCGACCTGAGTTTGAACAGTAGGCGGCTGCCTAGAGAAATAAGATAAACACGCAGGATGAGTTACCCTATGACGAAAATTAAAATTTTTCTATTTTTCATAAACCTAGGAGACCTCCAAAAGACAAGACAGACGTCAAGGGTAATGGTCCTGTAAACTGATACAGAAGACGAAGTCGAGTCCTGAAGGAATTCTGCCTTGTTGCCAAATTTCCGTCCATCGTACCCAGACAGGTATCGCTGATAACTAATCAAAAATACAGTAGAACCCGGATAAGTGATCGCGAAACATCCTCTCGTAGGCGCTTAGAGAGTTACGCCACCTTGCAGTGAGAAAAAGCAAGGCATCCTTATTCGTTCGTTGAGGCATAGCTCTACATAATAAAGACGGAGAAACTATCCAAAATTTGTATTTATGGATGCGCGATCTGGCGTTGAATATCTAATGCAGCAATCTTTGAATGTTAAAAACTGATTATTATTCTTTAAATGTCTTTCTTATGGTACACGTGAAATGTTTGATGGTTCTAAAGTTGCGGGGTTAATCGCATTTCAAAAGGACGTAAGCATTTTACTCGATATTCCTTCCCTTCTTGCTGACAGAAAAGAAGTTCACAGTGCCGAATTATAATAGATTATAAACCATGGATTTGTGGAAAAAACAGTCTAAAATTAATATAACAAGTTATAGGTACTAGCTTGCATAATGCCTACATCAATTACTAATTATACGCTAAATATTATAAGATTGTAGTATAGGATCAGGTTCACGTTGTTCAGTTTCCTAATAGGGTCCCATACCAACACTATTGCACTGTTACAAAGGGGTACAATGCATTAGTGGCAAGCCTATTAGTAAATTGCAACGAACTGCAATGAGTCAAAAGCAAAACTATATAACGCGAAGCAACATCACATCCTGCCTTTTCAGTGCGGCTTGCTATCAACCGACTTGATACGCGAGCCAAATTTAAGTTTACGGACATCGTCGCGAGTGCGTAAACGAGACTTAAAATCCCGAGAAATTCTTTTACGGAATTAGAAAGAATTGCGGTGTTCAGGACGTTACAATCGCTATTGCAATGTTTGACATTGTGCAATAAAAATTATTTTGAGATTAAGATTTAAGATTATTTTAATACTGCAAAGGTGGTGTAGCTCTTCAAATGGGGAACGATATGGCATCATATTCTTATGAGTTCTCGTACGACGAAAACAAAATTTCACGCAACATGAAACCGAACGAGATGGAGCAACTATGGACAGCATTTTGGAACAAGTTGATAGCCAATGAAAGTAATAATCAACGCTGTGTTATCTGTTAATAGAGATACAATTTCATATATTTTTCATTAACTATTCGTGATATTATTATTTATCGATGAATAGAATGTATTCGTACAGTATCTGTTTGGATTGCTTCCCATCCAAAAAGAAACCTCAGCATTTCGCTGATAATAATTTTATGACGATCTAATGAAGAATATAAAAAATGATACATCGAGCGTGTGAATTTTCCGCTTTCGTTTATTACCGGCTGGTTCCGCGGAGTACGAGTAACTGTAACGGCTGCTTTCCCTGAATGAGAAAAGAAATTACGGGTGGGTACTGTCTCCGAGACACCGCATCCGGGGGGAAAAACGATCAGTTATTCGGGTAGCACTGTGCACAGAGGACGAAGAAAGCACGTGGAATTCTTTAACCGACAAAAAAACGTCAATTATAAGCAACCATGTAATTATCAGTGGACTATTATCTTGGTGTTATGATTTTTCATTAGAACTTGTGAGTGTTCCAAAGGCAAACGTTATCGGCGAAAGTGTGTATGCATTGACGATCGCACGATGCAAGCCAGCCAGAAGAAAAACACTGTCTTAACGGTCCAGCAACGACTCGACATTTTGGAACAATTGGAAAATGGCGTGTCGATGATACAGTTGGCCGACAAATACGGCGTTCATCTTCAAACTATTCGCCGTATCAGGGCAAAGGGAGTGTAGATACAGGAAGGAGCAATGGCAGTTGGATATTGCGGTGCTCGTAAACGGATACGTTTTCCTGCTCTGCAAGAGTTGGATAATCGTTTGTATACCTGGGTTTTAGAGCAACGCGCGAAGGGCGATCGCGTCACTGACGTGGTATTGAGAGGAAAGGCAACAGAATTAAATGGTGAATTTGGCGGCCCGTCGACATTTACGGCCAGCAATGGGTGGATATGGCGGTTCAACAAACGCCATGGGCTCCATTCGATCAAAGGCCAAAGCGAGTGTGCAGAGAGTGACACAGAGTCGGATGAAGTTCTTGTCGAGGACTTCCTGCAACGCTTGAAGGAAGGGGACATTGACTTGGACCACATTTATAAAATGGACGAAACAGGCTTGCTGTGGAAAGCTCTGCCAGATCAAACGTTGGTCCATGCCATAGAAAAAAGAGTATACGAAAGTAAAATGAAAGAGGACAGAATAAGTGTCGCGTTATGTGCAAACGCCAGTGGAACCCACAAGCTACCACCCCTTTTAATATACAAATATGAAAGGCCAAGGGCCCTGAAACACGTGAAATTACAGGAATTGCCTGTTGTTTATAAGAACCAGAGAGACGCTTTAATGGACCGAAACGTATTCGTCGATTGGTTGGAAAATAGTTTCAAACCAGCTGTGAAGAAGTACCAAATGGAAAATAAAACTTGTGGCCGGGCACAATTGTAACTCTTACATTCTACCGTCGGATAAATTAAACAGCGACACCGATGTTGATATTGTATTTCTTCCTGAGCGCGGCATGACTGTTTTACAATCAAAGAATCAAGATATAACGAGAAAACTGAAAAGATGTTTTCATCATCGAATGTTGAAAAGAGTTTTGGATTTTCCACGCGGAGTAATAGAATTTAACATGCATTACGACATGAAGGATTGCATTGATTTATTGGAAGAAGCTTGGAACGATATATCGTCCCACGATATCTATTGTTCATGGTGGAGATTCATGGACCATCATACGGTGCAGGAAGACATGGAACCTGAAGTTTCACAGGATGCCCAGACTTTGGCAATGCCTAGTATTATTGTAATTGCAGAAATAGTGGGGACAATTGTACGACAGGCAGTTTTGGAACAAGAAATTCGGAAATGGTTGTCGGCTTGCGAGCGAATTGAAAATCAGGTACCATATGTTAATACTGACAAACAGATAGAGGATGATATCGCAGATTGGGCACCATTGTTAGACGAGGAAGAATCTGAACGCACGTTCACTAATTTACTTCTGTGGTCTGAAAATGAATCGCCATGTGTGCGGTTGCAAGTTAGTACACTGAAAATCTATTACGACCTGGTGTATGTAAAGAAATTGAAAAGACTCCCCTAGACGATCAAATGTATTCTTGCATGTCAAGGATGCAAGTAATTGCAGAGAAAAACGGTGAGTGGTATTCTTTGGTATGCTCGTTGTTTGCATTATCAATATACAGGGTGATCCACTTAAACTTAAGTAAGGCTACCTAAATATCAAGTTGAATTGTGATGTTACAAGAAATATTATTTACGTCATGCGAATGGTATCAAAGGAACAACATACAATAGGAATCTTTTTTTATCAGGTCATTCTTTTCGGAATTTGTAAAGTTATCGATGAGTTTTTGCACACAACTGCATATTTTTATTTATCGAATATTGTAGCTGATTAAAAATATGGTCGAACATCACATTGAAATGACCTTGATCTCCCAATATTACATATTTGCATAAAATTGATGTCTCTCGAGATCGTAGGCTTTGGCAAAGACGCGTCAGTCGAGAACCTGTGAATGTAAATAAACAAACACTATCGCAATGCAGATGATTCCCAAGTGTCCGGAATCCTGATCACTTTCAATTTGTCAGTGTGTCAATGTACTGTTCGCAATGAATTACTCAACGCAGGGACAGATCGATATGATATTCATTTATGGCAAAAGTGATCAGTGTTTAAGGGAAGCAGATGGAATGTACAAAGACAAATTTCCTGATCGTAATTGTCCATCACGTTGTACATCATCTACGAAGATGAGGTCATTTCAAGGTGATAATATCACATGTGTCTGAACGTATTTTTTAATCAGCTACAATATGCAATAAACAAAAATATATGTGTATTATTAAGGTATCAGTTAATGACATTGTAAGTTGATTAAAAAGTTAAAGTGCGTTACCGTTAATACTAAGAGTTGTCAGAACTAATGCACATTTCCATTTATTATGCTCCAAAATATCTTATCTTACTTCGTGCTTAATATTTCATGGGAGAGGTTGTGTGTCCTTTTTAAAACAGTGCGTTTTTTTTGCATATACGTTTTAATACTTGACTGAAAAATTCAATGGGCTTTTACATTATGGTAGGGCAAATGTGTACGAGGATATAAGAAAATGTTGTACGTTGTAAGATACGATTTGTCATCAAGAAACCGTTTATAAATATCCCATCACAGAAGCACTAGTACAAGACGAAAAAGAAAATTCTTTAGTGGAAAATATTGCAGATAAAATGCGGTAATGTAAAAATGAAATTAACAGAAGTTGAAAAAAATATGAGACATTCACTTCCGTATGAGCACCAATATAAATTGCTAAAGGGTGCAGAAGACAAACATATATAATGTGTTTAATAATATCGTATAATGAATCGTCAGGTATGACTAATCAGTCAAACGGTCTGGTCACCGTAGGTACATCGTCGAAAACCACATCAGATTTGTACCAAAGTGGCGTCAGCCCCGCAAACTTGGGGGCAAAAACAATAAATTGTACTGCGTGCATTACAACAATGCTATTGCTATTGCACACTATTTCTATTTCTACTTATATATAATTTGGGGAATGAAGGTCACATAAGTTTTCATTATTTGAACAGTAAACAGAAATTCGCATTTCAGGACGAACAATTTCCAATCATTCATATAATATCGTGTATAATAATATTATTGATGCTGCCGTCCTCGAAAAAAACATTTAAGTACAGTTTAAAAATGGGTCTAAGTATAAATAGAAATAGTGTACAAAATATTTCAAGTCGAAACACAATCATTGTATATTCAATTATTTACTCGTTGGATATTTGAACCCCTCTTTTCAAGCAAAGTTCATATCAAATTGGATAGTTACAGAACGTTTTATTCCTTGGGGGTTGAAATGGTAAAACACGTGGTAGATGTGACAATAAGCGGTAGAAGTGATAATTTTCAGTATAAACCGAAAAATAGTAATTTACAGAATTTTCCATGAAAAATATACTAATATCGGTCATTACCCTTCACTCTGTACATTTAATTTTTTTACATAGAAACATGTTTTATTCCTTTTTGATATTACATCAATGACACTTACACGTCTTCTTCGTGAGCGTTTTTATATATTATACAAATGACAGGATAATTTTGAAAACAGAATACATTTTAGAATGATCATTAATACAGGCCACAAAATTTTCCAATGAAATCAATGAATGTTTCTATTTAAATGAAGATGGCAGGCTCAATATCCATGATATTTTGTAAATCATTTATTTTGTATTTAAGGTATTTAACACTTATGCTCTAGTGTTTTTCAATATTTGCCCATGCAGGCCATATACCTCGTTAGAATTTTTAGTACTGTATATGATTCGGTTACCAAGCCTAATCACAGATGAATACTTGATCAAATAGTGTTTAAACATCTAGAATGTGTTGTTACTTTAGTGCTGATCCTTCATCTGGAATAAAAAATATTACAGGTATTACAGGATGAAATCCTGAAAAGGCAAGAGGCTTTAAAAGCTGAGCTTCGTAACCGGAAAGAATCTACTCGGTTATCTAGTGATCGATCGAATAATCCATCTCAATCAATACCATCATCTCCACAAGAAAGATCACGAATTTATTCACGAAGAAGATGTGCTAGTAGTTCTGAAAGTTCTGATGGATTTCTCTGCGAACATCGAGGCACAAAATCTCTTCACTTTGATCACAATAAGGGTATGCAATTTGCAATAATTATTCTTTACGTAGAAAATTTATTTTGGTCTAAAAATAGGTATAAAAATTATTAGACAATAATTTTGCGGTAGAATAAATACGATTAATAACTGTAAGTTTAGATTGATAATTGATATGCTCTAAAAAAATAAAACTAATTACACTGTTTTTTATAATGCACGATCGATATTTATAGGTGAACGACAAGTGTACAGAGCAAAATGTATGGGTCATAGCTCTAAAGGGTCCGTTGTTTATGCGGGTGTAGATATGACAACTGCAGAGTTGTTTGCAATTAGTGAATGGACGTTAAAAGTAAATAACAAAGTGGAAGAAGTCAATATTCAGCACATTCTAAAACAAGTAGGAAGTTTGGAGCAGGAATTGAATCATTTACATAAATTGCATCATCCAAACCTTGTACATTATTTAAATATGAAATATTTGCAAGATGAAAACGATGTACTTATTTATGTACTCCAAGAGTTTGTGGTAAGTGTATTGACAATCAGATAGTTTAGAACAAAACGATGTTACATAATTACAAATTTTCAATTCATTTTCGTGTATTGTGTTGAAAAATTATATAATTATTACCTCGTTGTACCACGTGAATGGGTTTTAAATTTTCTTCTGAACCTATTTCGTTAGAGAATCTCATAGATTCCTTTTACCAAACAAATTTAATTCATCACACTTTATCGTGGGCACTTTTCGACTGAAAAATTGGTGAAAGTTACGAAGTATATCACAAATAAATACATCACTAGTGGTCTATTTCCCTATAAAACTAACTTCTACATGTTACAAATTGAGAATTTAACATTATATGTCATACTGCGTATTAACGTTATGTAACATTGTAAGTAGTTGAAAACGTGTTATAAGTTAATCACATGTATTATATGTTAATCAATTTTTTACAGATTAAAAGTATATTTATATGTTAACTATTGAATGTCAGATAGGTACAAGCTGTTCCTTTTTCCTATTGGAGAACATCCCAGTGGACATCGATCTCCTTCGATATCTGGCAACTGGAATTCTCTCTGCCTTGAGATACCTTCATGAGAATAACGTTGTCCACAAGGATCTTCGTGATACAAGCATTTACATTGATCGTGCAGGGACAGTCAGACTGGCAGATTATTCTCTGAACAAACGATTATCTGATATTTATCAGACATGTACAATAGTGAAATCCGAACCAGATTTTCCGAGCATCCAATGCAGAGGCGGAAAGAAAGCGGATATATATCGTTTTGGTGCCCTTCTGTATTCCTTATTGAATGGAATCATAGTATCTGGAGATAAAATTGATCCAACAATGATAACACAGGTATATATTTGTGTTCTTAACAAATCTTTTGATCGGTAGTTAACACGTTTCCTGCCGCGTTGTTCAAACTAACAGTTTTATTTATGGCACGTGCCTTATGATGTTTATAAGATTGCAAAAATAGTTACTATAAGGAAAAGGGTATAACGTCGAGTATACAGTGCAGAATAAAGCAAAAATTATTGTTTTAATTAATTATCGTCGTACTTACGTACTTTAAGTCAAAGAAAATCACTCCAAAACGGGCCGGTAGGGAACGTGTTAACATCCACAACAAAAAGAAAAGAAAATATAGCTGTTAATTGTGAACAATGCATCAAAACAATGCATCATAATAATATGTTATATGTACATGAACATGTTTGAATGAACCATTTGTTTCTCTTGAATCTAGTAATAGTTACAAAAATTATGACATTATTTCGAATAGTCTTATTCCTTTATTCCCTCTAATTTTTTCAAATATTGTTGGGAAAATATCAGTTACTGCAAAATACAAAATGGGGGAAACAGTTATAGATACATATTTAGCCATAATTTAGTTTTATTACATCAGTACTTACTATTCTTTATTGTTTCTAACATCTCTTGCTATTGTTATTCTCTAATAGTTGTAATTTTGTCATATTTTTGCAAAGAAAACAAGATCAACAAGACAAGATTCTCATTTTGCTAATTTGCATTTTACCAAAAAAACTTTCACTGTAACAAATTTTAATTTTTTTCATTGTTTCAGCCTGATCTCCAAGATTTCTTATCAAAGTGCCTCATCAATGATGAAAGAAAGCGTTGGTCCGCCGAACAACTTCTACAGCATTCATTTATAAAAGCACCTTTAGCTCATGCTCTATCGCCTCCGAAAATACCACGTAAAGACGAACAAGAAGATCATGAACCGGAAGAACCCGATACGGATATTCGACAATACGTACCTCCGTTAAGTGGACACTCGAGAATAACAAATGAATTTGAAATTCTCGAATGGCTTGGTAAAGGTGCGTTCGGAGACGTCCTTAAAGTGAAAAATAAGTTAGATGGCGGAATTTATGCTATTAAAAGGATAGAACTGAACCCAAAGAATAAGCAACTTAATAAGAAAATTACTAGGGAAGTGAAATTATTATCTCGGATGAATCATGAAAATGTAGTACGATATTACAATTCGTGGATCGAAAGTGCTACTATAACTGATGCAGTAGAAGAAGACGTGTCTGTAACACCTACGGAACAGAAGAGTCAAGATTTCTTTAATGTAATTGTTTTCATATTATTTTAGTCATTTATTGTCTACTCTCTAACAGCTAAACTTCGTCTTATTCTTTACATTAGTTCGACAATTCCTTCTTGTAGAAATCAAATTTCATTCCAGCAATAATAATTACATTAAATTTCACATTCCATTTCTTGCATTTGGACTTGTCAACTTGAATTTGTTTTTAATCCGTAGACATAGCTTATCGCTAATGAACAGTAGGAAATTAAAATGGTTATAACTTGAAAAATATTTTTAATCGTGTATTCGAGGGTTGAAATCGTTTTTGTTTTATTTATGTGCACATTGCTGCATTGTAACAATATTATCAGTATATTTCGAATTAATTTAGATTTAACTCGCGATCTCCTTATTCAGTTGTACTTAATAAGCTTTACTATAATATACAACAATATGGAACTTTTCCAATTGTGAATTTGACGTTCGAAAGTATTGCTTCTCATGTTACTGTAGACTGGCAGTGAAAAAGCTAGAAATTAATCATTTATCGAAACTAGTATTACTGAATTATTATATATAAGAACGTTTTTCTGTAATTTATAATTAAAATTTTAGCATTTAGACACAGACGATATTGAAAAGCTGGCACCACCAATGCACGAAGTTGAATGGAATGTTTCATACAAATCTCGGACAAACACAACAATCCCAGTCGATAGTGATGATGATAACACTGATAGTGACAGCGATGAAGATTGTGGGTTTTTGTAAGAAATCTTCTATTACAAACAGTTCTATATTTTTATTTTTTATAAAATTTTTTCAAAATTGGGACTGTTGGTCCTAGCTATAAAATATTTCAAGTTCAAACTACACTCGTTTCGAATTGAAAGAAAAATATGCAAACATTTCTAATAAAAGCATTATTTAGCAAATTGAAATATTAAAAGTAAGACTATATTTTCTTAATCTTGCGTTATTAATGTACCAAAACTAATTTTGGTTTGACATGCGTTCATTTTACAAATTTGAAAATCGTATTATTCTAATATATGTATGTTAATATTCGGTAAATTTATAACAATTTTTTCAGGATGCAAAACCTTTTGCTAATGGATTCCTCTGACAGTATAGAGTTCGAACGAGATACGAATTACGAAGCACCTGTATCAAACAGAAACAACAATGAAAATGAGGATGTGAGTGAATCGAATGAAATATTTAGGGAGATTCAATTTATGTACATTCAAATGGAGTTCTGTGAAAAGAGTACCCTCCGAACAGCAATTGATGGAGAACTTTATGAAGATCAAGAGAGAGTATGGAGATTATTCCGAGAAATCGTTGAAGGCTTAGCGCATATTCATCAACAAGGCATGATACACAGAGATTTGAAACCAGTGAATATATTTTTGGATAGTAACGACCATGTAAAAATTGGGGATTTCGGTCTCGCAACTACAAACATCCTTTCGTCCTTTGTGCAAACTATGGAAACTGACAAGGAATCTCAAGGTGTGGAGAGAGGCAAGTATTCTTGGAAATTTTACAGCTTATAAGTATTTCAGAAGTTGCAGAAAGATAGAGTATGTTTTGGTTATACTTATGATTTGCTGCGTATTTAGTACTTTGCACGAAGTTGACTACTTTTTAAGAAAAACAATATAAAAAATTGTTATTTGCTCATTTTTTTTATCGTAATCGAATTATTGTATGCATTATAATACGGTTATGTAAAATTCGAATTTTTTGTAAAGTTTGAAAATGGATCGAGGACTGTTTATAAAGAACTACAGTATATTTAATTATTTAAGAACAATATGCATACCATTTTTATTATCAATTAAACTATAAGAAACCTGTTTTTGCACTTACTTTCTGCAAATAAACCTTCTGCGGTGATAGCTGTCTAGTATTGCCCCAATTTTCGATCACATACACGTTCGTATTGTCAATAATATATTATTAATTATTCAGGAATCAGCTTCGGCACAGAAGATGTAGGTTCTCTAACAGGACAAGTAGGCACAGCACTTTACGTAGCCCCAGAACTTACGACAAAAGCGGCAAAAGCCATTTACAATCAAAAAGTTGACATTTATAGTCTCGGGGTAATATTATTTGAAATGTGTTATAAACCATTAACGACAGGAATGGAACGAATAAATGTGTTACTTAATTTGCGATCCAAAGAAATCGTGCTGCCCTCAGAAATGCAACAGCCAGATATGTCACGGCAAATTCACATTTTACAGTACGTGTTAAAAACTGTAAAATAAAAGCAAACAAATGTAGTGTGATTTTCTGTGTTTGTATAATGAAATGAATTTCTATCTTAATCTATTAACACATTGGCGAACAGGCTTTTGGAATAGAGACCTGAAATGATGCGTATACGCGTCATCCGTCGCCAATGTGTTAATAACAATTGAAGTCATTAATCAATCTACCAGTGAATTAAGTATTCATTAATAAATGGTGCGTTATTTGATGAAATACGTATTTTTTTACTGCAGATGGCTACTAAATCACGATCCTAGTCAGCGACCAACAGCACAAGAACTGCTTTCTTCGGAGTACTTACCTCCTCCACGACTCGAGGAAACAGAGTTACAAGAAATGATCCGGCGAACACTTTCAAACAATCAAAGCAAAGCATACAAATATTTGATTTCATGTTGCTTCATGCAGGAAGTTAGCCCTGCAGACGATATCACGTTCGATATGAATTTACCCAGCAGGGGACATATTAATTTTGTTGCTTGGCGAAAGCATCAAGAAGGCGTGAAATGCAAAGTAATCGAAGTTTTTCAAAGACACGGTGGTGTTTATTTAGGGACTCCTCTTTTGATACCGAAATCACACCAGTTCTGTAGCTTTTCGAATTCTAGTGTCAAGTTAATGACCCGCAATGGGAACGTTGTTTGTATTCCACACGATTTACGTGCTCCCTTTGCGAGGCACATTGTATGGAATAATGTACCACATATCAGAAGATACGCTATTGAAAGAGTTTTTCGCGAAAAAAAGGTATTCCTATATGATGAAATTATAGTATTATTATTAAGATAAGTAACTCTTGTACCTTCCACTGGTACTTTAGGGGGGTACACCACCATGTAGGCAGAAAAACAGGTAACTTCAATGTGTTTCTTTTCCTCTGGCAATTATTGCGTAAAGTCTCAGGATTTATTTATTTACTTTATTTAATATTTTACTTATTATCTGAAATTACAAAATGGCGGAGTTATACAACATCATCTGCCGTCACGCGTGGCGGAACCTTATCTGGCACCCTAACAGCACATGCAAGTGAAATATGTTTTTTGTCAACCTAAAGATAAATATATTTTTTTGAATCAAGGGTCCGATATTTTTAACAATTTTCAAAAATAAGGAAGCTGGGGCTATAGTTAGAGTAAAACCATCTGTTTTCGTTAAAAATAATCAGCTTCGAAAGTTCATAAAAATTGGACGAATTGAAATATCAACCTAATCGTACGCTACTTTATAGATAATTTTGTAAGCAATAATGTGTCAAAATTAATCAGATAGGTACTTGGGTGCCAAGTGAAAAAATGTGGCTTCGAGAAAAGCGCGTTTGAAGTTACTTCAGGCCTTTCTACCTGATATAACGTGCACTCATTTAGAGTGCTGTAACTTCGCCAATTATTTAAATTTCATAAAATTCTTTTTATCACAGTTTTCTATACACATAAAATGTAAAGAAAATACAAAAATAATTGTCTCGTTTTTTTTTAACCGACCATGTGGTGTACTACCCTTAAGCTGATACTTCTTAAATACTCATTTGTATTTTTGAATAAAACAACTTAATATTTTACGTGTTTTATAGGTTTTAGGGTTTCATCCTAGAGAACTTTACGAATGCGCATTTGATATAATAAGTCCTACCCCTGATAATCTATTAATGGAAGCAGAATTAATATACATCGTCTGGGAAATCATCAACGAATTACCTCCTTTGCAAGACCGAAATTTTACTATTCGCCTAAATCATACCTCTTTATTACAAGCAGTGTTAATGTACTGCGGTGTAGATCAAGAAAAGTATCAAGATATTTACACGATTCTTCGAGACGCGCGTGACGGCACATTTACGAGGTTTCAAGTACAAACGCATTTGATAAGTTTATGCCTCACTGATCAGGCTATGGAAACATTGTTTAACTTGTTCGAGACCGAAAGTTCTGTTGCCAAGATTCATAGCGTTTTGAAAACAATTACAAGGAGGAAAGGAGATGCTGCTGCTTTGGCTAGAGAAGGACTGAAAGAAATTGAGATAGTTATGGAGAATATTGACACACTTGGTATAAAGGTAAACTCTTATCCTATTATAAAATGTATATTAATAGAAAATGACTATTCAAACTGAAGCCACTATAGTAATATATCATTTTTATTCGCTTACATTGCTTACTGTATAGAGTGTTTCGTTTATGTTATTAATTAGAATATTTGTCGGCCAGAGACAAATAACTTTGTCCTCAGGCATTTCTTTGTATCGGCAGACTGACAAAGATATTGCGATGTATATCATAAACTGAACACCCTGTATATTACTATAATATTCTACTTCTATTTCACAAGAATGATTCTGATTTAGTTTCTATAGCGATTTTTTTATTATAAGTAGAAATATAATAACATTATATACAAGTGTAATAAAGCTCGAAATTTGCAGTGGCCAGTGGTCGTAATACCTCTTCTAGTACATAACGTGAATCAGCATAGCGGTATCATTTACCAAATAACTTGCGAAGTTAACCGGCGTAAAAGAAAGGGTGGGGAGGAAGTAATAGCAGCGGGCGGTCGATACGATAAAATGCTTTCTTCTTTTAAAAAAATTCTGGAACGTACAGGAATGGCTAGTAAAGAAATCAAGCAATACGGCGCTGGAATTAGTATTTCATTAGAGAAGCTTGTTTCTGCCGTCTCAGAGTCCATAGAACCTGTAGAGTTTAAATATGGAATCGATGTGGCGATTTCTTCCATGGGCAATCATCATCGAGAAAAGGAGATGATCGACCTTCTGAAAGAATTATGGAGTCTAGGATTGAAAGTCGCAATTTTAGATCTAGTTTCCCTCGAAGAAATTCTGGAACATTGCCAGGAAAACTCGATCAATCATGTTATTCTGTTTAAGACCGGAGAAAAGGGAAACGTAAGAATACAAAGTTGGGAACGTGATAGATTTCAGGAAAAAAGGGTAGCCAGCCAGGAAGTGGGAGAGTTCTTTCAAAGACTGGATAATTCTATACCTATCCTGAGTAGATCTGAAAGCAAAACAACGAATGACAACTTTTTGAGTAACAACAATCCTGGCAATGTTAATATTAATTTTATATTATCAGAGAGAGACAAACTTTCTGGTAGCTCCAGAAGAAGTTTGAAAAATTCCATGATTGCACAAATGTCCACGTATTTTCAAAGGATTTCGCCTAAAATTCCAATTGAAATCTTCGCAGTATTTTTAGAAATGAGTGTTATAAGAACGATAATAAGTTTTTTGGAGATTGATGAAGAGGATCAGGATTTTCTGAAAAGCATACAAGTTATCATAGACAAGTAAGTCTTTATTATTATTAAATAATAGTTGCATTATTAACAATTAAATTAATTAATTACAGTATTATTAAATAATAAAATTATATAATAATGCTGTCTATTTTTAGAATTTCTTATCTAGCATACTTATTGATATCCTATAACCAAAAAAATCAATTCATTTTGAAGTACTTCATCATTTTAAACTGCTAAATTCAATCTTCAATTTCCCCTCATACATTAAGATATGTCCTCTGTTTATTATTGATTACAAATATTTATCAAGAAAAAATTATTTGTTATTTTAGGCATCCAAGACATAAGAAATATATAAAAGAAATATGTGAAAAGATGCAAGAAACAAGGAAAGAAAAACAACGACCTGCACTGATACTGTATAGCTTAATTGATAGTCAATACATGACTCTTCTATGAATAAGTCCGTTTTCTACAAAAAGTTCATACAGGAATATGAAACAAGAATTATTAATTGATACGTAATAAAATTATGCCTCTTTTTATAAGAATTTACTTTTGTGTTACTTCTCTCCCTACAACATTTGTACTCGTTTTCTGTAATGAAATTGGTCGTAACAGCCAAGGTGAGAGCTAGAAATCTTCGAATTATGGAAGTTTCGTGTTATCGAAGTTGTCAAGACTGCCTGATGAATCATCCATAATGAGAAAACATGCAATTGGAGATATACCATTCCACAGAACAATTAGAGGATCACATATTCCAGTCGTTATCCCCGTCAACGCGACACATAATTTCTTAAATTTTTCTGAATTATGCTTATAAAGACATGTGCATATAACATTATCCTTTGTGTCTATAAAGAAAATTCCAGAAATTATATGCCGTGCTGACGGGGACAATGTTTGCAATATGTGATCGTCCAATTGTTTTGATTAGTGTATATTGTTGTGTGCGATTTATTATGTTATGTGACCCGTCTCGAGGCAGCGGATGCACTGCAGTGGGCGGTCCGCCAGTGCCGCCGCCCACGCGGTGGTCCAAACCCCAGGGAGGACGACCGGATGTCTTCAATTTTGACGTCTCCCAATGGGCATCCCCCGGCAGCTGCAATTGCTCAGCGACGTCACCGGTAGTGGTGCACACCACGAGGTCCCTCACCCGGAGCTTGGCCATCTTCATTGGCCTCGCGACTATGACCCCCTCCTCCTCTCCAACGATAGCCCTCAGTTTGCGAACAAGGGCGTCAGCCTTGGCACCCCCCCCCCCGGTCCTGGGATCTCCAGCAGGAGACCGCCCTCTTAGGTCTGACCTCGGCGATCCAGAGCTCCGCCAGATCAATTTTACTGGCAGAGTAAAACCGCCGCCGCAGTACGAGGGGGCCTACTCTGAAGAGCCTTGGGCCCACTGTCCTGTGCCCTTTTCGCGGTTTCTGGGCCCCCTTACCGGTTGGTGCAGGACTCGGGCATACCTGGGCAGGTATGCCCACTACTATACGCACCCTCGCCCTCGAACAGTCCGAAGCTCTCCGAAGACCCAGCGAGGAATGGGGGGACAAAATCCTCTCCACCGGGGTCGCCAGTCTTCAGGTCAGCGACGGCAGTCGCCCGAAGCGGAATGGGGGACCACCGCACCCCTCGGGCCGCCACGCTTTTACAACTCGGCCGCCGCCGGTGCTCATGCTACGCAGTCCTCCAACGTATGCTGCGTAGTGTCTTGGGCAGCCCGACGCTCGTGGCATTCCGCTGTCGTCTGCGCCTTTATCCGGCGCAGAAACGAACTCCCTCGGCCACGATCCAGCCACTCGTCTAAACTGGGCAGGACCGACCCGACTGCCCGCTGCGCGGCGCGCGCAGCCAGTCCGGCCTGGCGTCTTATGTCCAACTCTTCCGCCAATGACACCACCTCCCCCCTCGAAGATCGTGGTGACGCTCATAGATGGAAATCTTTGAGCCTCCGCCAGGAAATCGAAGGGCGCGGTGCCTGCCAATATCAGCACCGCCTCGTGCAATATCGTGTGGTATCCCCTCGCCTCCCTAATGGCCATCCTCTTCTGTACGCGGCTCAGCAATTCTCGGCTGCGCCACCTGACCATCAGCACGCTCGCCCACACCGGGCGCCGTACAGCGCCATTAACTGCACGATATTCAAATATAGGCGGCACACCCTCTCCTCTGGCTTCCCGATGTTGGGAAGCAAACGGCCCAGCGTGGCCGCCGTCCTCTCCAACCGGAGAACCAGGCGGTCGAAGTGGACCTCGAAGCGCCAGCGACTGTCCAGGAGGGGATCAAGATAGTTCATCCGGCCACCTACCTGAACCCAACTCCCACCAACCATGAGCCAGGACAGGGGTGGTTCCCCTTTTTTTTCTTTTTTTTTTACGAGGTGGAAATCTTCGACACCTCCTGCCCTAGGGGGGAGAGCAGGAGGTAGTGTCGGATTTCTACCGACTAAAACCACCCCGGTTACCTTTCCTCAGCGCTTGCAGGGGAGGCCCCGTGACCTACGGAGACACTTCCGGTGCCTCCCCACGCCCGGCCATTGCGGCCCCATCCTCGGGAGGGTCAGAGGGACCCTCCGAAAAACTCCGCCGTAATAGCACCTGGCCGCGCCAGGGGTAACACCCAGCGCGGCCTACCTTCTCTAGGCCCTGATAAGGACGACTCGGGCCCCCACCCGAGCCGCCCACGGCCCTCCGACGGCCCTGCGGGATTGGGGGGATTGTTCCTCCCCGGCAGGACCGCCCGTATACGGGGTATTGGCGAGGTCAACCAGCAGGGGGTGAGGGGGAAGACCTCAGCGCCCCTCGGATCCGTCAAACCATTCGCACCGCTGGAGGGGAGGGATCTCGCCAGCGGAAAACGGCCAGCGAGCCCGCCCCTCCTTTACTTTGACGCCGTTTCCGGCTGTCGGGCAGCCCTGCGGGATACCGGGAGGACATAGTCCTCCCACAGCAGGGCCGCCCATCTACTGAGTCAGCGGTGACCGTTATCCGAGAGACGGGAGGGGGGACACCTCCAGTCGTCCCTCGGACCGTCACCGCTTTTACACCACGGGAGGGGGGGACCTCGCCAGCCTGCGCGAACGCAGACGGCGAGCCCTGACCCTCCGTCTTTCGCGTCGGACGGGATCGGTCAGCTCCCGATCCCGCTCCGCTGCCTCCTTTCTGCGAAGAACATTCTCGCAGAAGGAGGCCACCGCTATCCAGGCTCTCTCGCTGCCCAGCATCGTACTAACGATGCGTGGCAGCGAGATATCCGCCCCAACCTGAGCCCTCAGCGCCCGGCGCTCAGCCGCCCATGCAGGGCATTCCTGCAGTGTGTGCTGCGCTATGTCCAGCGCAGCCCTACACTCGTGGCACTCCGTCGTCGCCTCCGCCTGTATCCGGCACAGGTACTCACCGAAGCAACCATGCCCAGTGAGCACCTGCGTGACTCGGTAGGTGAGCGTCCCCCTACCGCGGTCCAGCCATTCATCAAGGCTGGGCAGAACCGCCCCGACTGCTCGCTGCGCGACTCCTCGATCGAGGAGCTCCCTCCTCCATTTATCTCGCGCAGCCAGCCGGGCCTGGCGTCTCACTTCCACTTCCTCCTCAGCGGACACCATCGCGCCCCCCCGGCGGAGTTCTCGGAGACGCTCATAGATCGAGGCGTCTCCCTCCGCCAGAAGATCGAAGGGCACGGTGCCCGCCAAGGTCAGCGCCGCCTCGTGGGATATCGTGCGGTATCCCCTGACCACCCTGACGGCCATCCTCCTCTGTACGCGGCGCAGGGATGTTTTGCTGCGCCGCGCGACCGCCAGGGCCGACGCCCATATCGGGGCGCCGTACAGTGCCATGGACCGCACGATACCAAGGTATAGGCAGCGCACCCTCTCATCTGGTCCCCCGATGTTTGGGAGGAGGCGACCAAGACCAGTCGCCGCTCTCTCCAAACGGGGAGCCAGTCGGTCGAAGTGGACCGTGAAACGCCAGTGGCTGTCCAGGAGGAGACCGAGATAGTTCATCCGATCCCCAACCTGAACGTGCTCACCCCCTATCATTATCCAGGACCGGAGCGGTCCCCCGCTCCGAGGCCTGCCGTGGAACCACATGGCCTCGGTTTTCGGCGGGGAGATCCGCAACCCTAGTCCCCGGATACCGTCGACGACGGAGGCCAGTCCCGTCTCCGCCAGACGGATGGTCCTTTCCCAGTGCCTCCCGACGGCCATCAGCAGCGTGTCGTCCGCGTAACACGTCAGGCTGACGCCGTTCGGGAGGGCAGCCCGCAGCACTCGATTGTAACCGATGTCCCACAACATGGGGCCCAGGACCGACCCCTGTGGGACACCACGATCAACCTCCCTCGTGCACAACCGGCCACCTCTCCCCGGGTATTCAACCCACCTGTCCCTCAGGTAGTCCCTTAAAACCTTCCTCACGTAGAGGGGCACTTCGTGTTCAGCGAGTGCCCCCCCCCCCCGATACGCCCCCAGGGAAGGGAGTTAAAGGCGTTGGCGATGTCAAGACTGACCGCCAACGCCACCCCTCCCTGGGACGTGGCCGAGTCCGAGAGGGACCTGACTCGACTGATAGCGTCGATCGTCGAGCGTCCCCCTCTGAAGCCAAACTGGGACTCGGCCAGGTCGGGACCCACCCGGGACAGGTGCCCCGAGAGGCGGGAAGCCAGCACCCTCTCGAAAAGCTTCCCCACCTCGTCGAGGAGACATATCGGCCGGTACGCCGAGGGAGAATCGGCGGGCTTGCCGGTCTTCCTAATCAGGACCATCCGTCCCCTTTTCCAGCGGGACGGGACGCGCCCCAACCTCAGGCAGCCATCGAACAGGCGCCCGCAGGGCAAGGGCCATGGCTCTGCCCGGTATGCCGTCAGGACCCGGGGCCGTGTTGCGGGCTCCCATTTTCCTGACGGCCCGGGAGAGCTCCTCCACCGTGACCCCCATGTCGCCGGACCAGTTGTTCGGGTCCGACTCCCCGATTTCCGGTGCCTGTTCTCCCCCTTCATCCGGGGGGAGGGCGTTCCTGGGCCTGGGTCGCTGCCTCCGCCTTCCTGCTCTTTCTCCCGGCCACCGTGGCCCACGTATTGACGGTCTGCGCCGGTGGGGGAGGGGGGGACACATCTGGGGAGAAGGGGAAAGCGTCTCCGGCTGCCGGGTCGCCGCGGATAAATCCCCGCGACGGCAGGCCGCCACCACCTCCGCGCGTGTCTCCCTGATACGGACCTCCCCCGGCGTCTCGTCCGTCAACGTCCGCTGCGTGGGGGCTGCCCTCGCCAGGCCCTCCGACATCTCCTTCCTCAGAGCAACCAACTTTTTCTCCACCCTGGCCATGAGGGTGTCGAAGAGGGCCTCCAGTCGCTCCTCGGTTATCGGCCCGGCCTTTCCTTTGGAGGAGGAGGAGGAGCGGGACGCACTGGCCTTGGCCCCGTCCCCTTTCTCCTTCTGTCCTTTCTCCCTCGGCCTCACCGGGACCGCTTTGGCCGCAGCGAGCTCCAACTTCGGACCATGCCCCTGCCTTTGCCGTCTTGATGGACAGCTGGAGGGTTACCACCAAATCCCTGTAGCCCTCGTACAGCTCTTGCTCCCCCGCCGGGTCGCGACGTCTCCCCCGATGGGCCCTCTGGTACAGTCGCCGAGCTCGGACGCATCCGTGACTCATTTGCGCTATCACCGGCGACCACTAATACATTGCCCGTGTAGAAAGGGCCCATTTAGAAGGTCCAGCACCGCCTTGCTCCTCAGGTCCGTCCGAGGGGAACCCGACCCTTGTGCCTTGGCGTTGAAGTCCCCCAGGACCATCACCGGACAGGGCCGGCGCCCGCGTCGCGAGATGCATCCTGTGACCCCGTCCAGGAACTCCTCGAACAACCTGAGGTCCCGCCGAGGCGGTGCATAGACCCAAATCACAATAATACACCCTCGCCCAGACCGCGGCAACGTAGCCCTGTCTCTCTCCGCCAGGGAGAGCAGCAAGGGCATCGAGGCCCCTCCAAGGATGACCGCCACAAAACCGCTCAGATCCCCGAATTAGTTAGGGGGTTCGGGAATCCTGTACGTCTCCGCGGGAATCGCCAATCCCACGCCCCACTCGACCATAAAGTGGACGAACACGTCCTGTGCCCTGGGCGAGTGGTTGAGATTGGCCTGGCGCAGTAGAGCCATAGCCCCCCAGTTATATTACTTATTATAGCTCCGTTACGGTGGGAGTCTCCGCCCTGTGCTGCTCCGCAACCAGTTTCGTGGCCAGCAGGGGCTGCTGACCCCTGATCCTGGTGCCTGGTTCTGTCATCTCTTCGGGGGAGGCGCACCCCCCCCCCCCTGGTCCCCATAAGCTGACCAAAGGGTTTCCCCAAGTCGGAGCACGAGGAACACTTGAATTCATACGCTGCGCCACCTTGTGCTCCAGACTGCCACAGGTGTGCTAGCGCCCACTGCGGTCAAAAGTGCTGGTGCACCGCGGCCTCACATGGCCCATCTCGAGGCACTGCAGCGGGCGATCCGCCAATACCTTCACCCGGGCGGATTCCACCCAACTCGTACCTTCTTCGCCACAACCATCTTCCTGGCCTCCACTAGAGGACAACGCCTTTAACTCCCTTCCCTGGGGGCGTATGGGGGGGGGGGGACTCGCTGACCACGGAGTGCCCCTCTACGTGAGGAAGGTCCTAAGGGACTACCTGAGGGACAGGTGGGTCGAATATCCGGGCAAAGGTGGCCGGTTGTGCACGAGGGAGGTTGATCGTGGTGTCCCACAGGGGTCGGTCCTAGGCCCCATGTTGTGGGACATCGGGTACGATCGGGTGCTGGAGGGTCCTTCTGACCCTCCCGCGGATGGGGCCGTAATGGCCGGGCGTGGGGAGGCACCGGAAGTGTCTTCGTAGCTCACGGGGCCTCCCCTACAAGCGCCGAGGATAGGTAACCGGGGTGGTTTTAGTCGGTAAAAATCCGACACTACCTCCTGCTCTCCCCCAGGGCAGGAGCTGTCTTTCGAAGATTTCCACCTCGTAAAAAAAAAAAAAAAAAAAGAAAAGGATTCGCACAATGTTAAGCAGGTTAATTCGTGGACGAATGGGTAAGTTTTTAATAAGTAATAAAACACTTTATTCCTTTCGGATAACGAATAAAAGTATCGAACACAGTTATTAAACGACTTATTAATTTATTTCTTATTATTGAATAAGCAAAAATTTCACATTATCCTTGCTTAAAGACGATGTAACACGCCATGCCAATGCGTTTTTTCACGACCACGACCGTAGGCGATTAATTAAAAGAATAATTAGTTTATTTCTTATTAATGAGTATCCAAAAATTCCACAGTATGCTTAATTTAAGCCGATGTAACATTTACTGTATGCTTCCCTCCATGCCATCATCACGACCGACCGCAGCCGAGAGGTACGCGCCCGCGGGCGCTCTCATTGGCCAGTGTTTTCCGTTAATAACTTACAAACGAAGCTGCAAACAACATTTCGGACAAGGAAAAAGTCGTTCAAAATCACCCCAGCTACCCCCCCTTTCCCGATGTTCCCTGGGTTTTAGGCCACCCTGTATATACGCTTTTAGCAGTCAAAGGGTTAATCACACAAATTTTGAAGGAGCATTCAAATTCCAGCGTCAGCTGAAGAACTGTATATCTGGATATCATGAACTGTACAAAACATTAGTAACATCATTATAGCCAAGTGTAAGTACTGATTACATTGTCGGAAGAAGAAAAGCAACACAAAACGAGAATGAAGGTTTGTTGGATATTTACTAGTGATAGTAAATATAATATATCATGCTGTAGCAAAATTGTCTCAACGTTCTTAGAAATGTCTTACTAACATAGATAGTAAGAGAACCAGATGGGTCTGCACTTGGAGAGTCAAAAGGGCCTAGGTTGTAAAATGAAACAATGCGCATTCGTAGGTATAAGTGGACCCCAGTTCTTTGGGTGTTTTCATTCAGTTGTAAAGAGCATTTCATAGAGAGAAGACATTCCTTCGGAGCTATTTTAAATACACGGATTGAGTAAAATATAATAGTTATTTTATTTAACACACCATATCCAATAAGGTTCTTTCCATTCTAAGTTCTCCATTCTAATTTTGTTTGTGAATACCCATTGCCTTTCAGGTGCAGATCTGATATGAGGATTACTTCTTCAAGTGATTCTAATTCACAAACGGAGTCGAAGATTGTTGGATAGCGACAATAATTCTGCTGAAACAATGTAAAAGTAATTGTTAATTTTCATTTTTTTCTTTTTCAAAGGAATTTGTTAGGCATTCCTATTTTCTTCAGTTTTTATAATCTCTTTAATGCGATTATAGGATCATTTTAACTCATTACCTTGGTTTCATGCAGTGTTATAAAAGTATTAAACGTATGCCTAAATTTTGACCGTAAGAAAAGTCTGTTTTAGGCAATTTTTTTGATTGCAGTTTTCTGTGGAACGTATCTACTCCATAAAAAAGAGAGCCGACAGTATTTGCATATCTATTTTCTATAGAGTATTCTATATAATATAACAATATTGAACTAATTTCATGTAAATAATATTCAAATATTGAATTGCACATGTAATAAAGAAAATATTCATTTCAATGAATTATTACAGTATAAAAAAATATATGTACAATTCAAATGCTTGTTACACATTCGTAAAATCAAATTATTGTTTAACATTGCTCAAGTCTAGCAGAGTTAAGAAAATAATTTATCCAAATACTTTTATTTCTCATTTCAAACGTTACCACTACTTTCACTGGCTAGCAAACATGGCCGACATTCAGGGATGAGGACGCACTGTTTCATGAAGCGCATAAAATTAATGATCTTTATTGAATTGCCAAAACAAGTTCGTGCTCCGGTGGAAGATATTTTTTTTCAGACTTAAAATCTTCCACTGGAACCAGAGCACTATTATTCTCATATTTGTTATTCCGTTTTAGTTCGACTAACAATAAGTAGCTCTAGTGTGCATTTGTTTACAACTGCTAACTTTTCTGGCGAATCGGAAGATACTATCAGCTGTTCGTTTCCTACGGATCAGCTGTGTTTGACGTTATGTTATCAAACAAATGAATACTTCTTATTATTAGATACACGGTGCGTCATTTTTCCTCCTACGATACGAATGTGACAAGTTAATTACAGATATAACGTACTAATTTATAAGTTTATGCCGAAACAATGGTTCTTTACCAGTGTTCGACGAAATTATGAAAGCTAACTATACGAATATAATTTTTAAAAAATCTAGTCTACTGTTCTTTATTTTTGCTGTTAGTTTTACGACCTTATAAATTTGTACGTTTTTATGTAACATTTCTAACAGGTGTAATCCAGAAAGATAAGAAGAATGAACCTAATAACAACGGAGTTGCTTGTACCTACAAAATACATAAAATTAACAGATGGTAGAATTAGTGTAACGGTCCATAGAAACTGGCTAACCAATTTACTCAACCCGGGTGAAATATGTTTCATTAATCATGAACGATTAAGCGAAGATGAAATCGCGGCTCATCCCACACTCGAAGAACTGGGTCCAGATTGGATAAGAATATACATCAGAGTAAGCTAATTTTTTGTTAAGGCAGAATAAGATATATTAATGCAATTACATTTTGCACGCAACATCATTTCTGCACTTAGTGTTGTTAATTTGCAATATTTGCTACTGTTTTAAGGCTACACATATTGTAGTTTATCTGTGCGACTATTTAACTTTTATGTACAAACAAAAACGAATTGCTCGTATTGTGCTTTATTTCAAGTTTCAAAGGTATCGCCAAACGTAAACACAAAAGAATATAACATTATATGTATTATATTGAAATAGAAAGTAGTAAAGTGTCTTTACTTTGGAGCATTTTTTTCAACTGCGATAAATAAATATTAAATAAACTTTTATTGAAAACAATGTCTGACGCCTTTAACGGATAGAGTGTATCTTTATGAACGGTATAAATTATATGTAAATTAGAAAATCAAGTACAAATTGTAATTACAAAAATACAAATATAATTAAAACAAATTTTTAACATTTAAGAAAGTTGAATTACAGTTATCATAATTCTCAGATCTATGAAAAACAATATAAATATGCTGTTCCATTACCAAGAGGAAGGAATATAAATGGAAATACACACGCAGATCTGACATTTTCACAATTATTGCACTATGTAGCAGAAACTAACTATCGAAATTTGTGGAAAGAGTGTTACAAGAAATATTATAGTAGGTATTTTTAGTTAATTTTCCCAAACGTACACTCCTTCGTAGTACACTCCTTATTTTTCGAACGAATGTATCCATATCGTTCTTAATTTTATAAATTTGTATATGCAGGTCCATGGAATTGTGTAGAACACAAAGATCAGTATAATATAAGTGCCAATGTAAGCGATACAACTATTATGCAAGAAGTGCTACAGAAAATGTATGGCTGCGCTTTAGTACAAGTTCGAAATGGAAACACAATATCGGTATCACCTGGTATGTCAAGGGAAGTACATTGCAATCTTCTTCCAATACTGTTTGCTATTGAAACCACATCAGCCTTCTTAACATTGCACGAGCAAACTGCAGAATATTCCCTTCGAGAGTAAGTATCAACCATATATTTGATTTACATTCTGGTCACTTAATTCTTTCTGCGACTCATTATTTATTTTATCACTTAAAGGTGTTTAATGTATAGTCCTGCTGCTCTAAGTATGAGTCATGGAAAACCACTATTCCTGGTATATCAATTGTTACAATTATCCAGAGACTTGCACGACCGAGGTCTGGTTTTGGGTGAAATTACCCTTAGCGATATATTACTTATGGATAACTTTACTATTCAGGTTAATATTCTGCTATGCTTCAGTAAATACATTTTATCTATCGAGTTTCCTGTTGAAATTGTAACTTCCCAGAATTTATTATCAGGTATTACCAAAAGCGTGCGACAATGTATACATAAAACCCGAAAGTGAGCTATCTCAAATCTCTACTAGTCAAGAAACAAAGGGAAAAGGCTTTAATGGATATAAAAAGAATTTTGATACGAACTCATCGAATATCAAATTTGGAATCAACGAAAGCATAGAAAAATTGTGCGAAATGTGGATTTATAATTGTATCAGCAACTACGATTATTTAATCGCATTAAATAATTTGGCTGGTAGAAGATACGGTGATCCGAGTTCTCATCATGTAATGCCTTGGGTCACAGACTTCACGTCACGATGCGGTGGTAACTGGCGGGATTTGACGAAATCCAAATTTCGATTAAACAAGGGCGACAGACAGCTAGATCTAACGTTTGATTCACAATTGGCCGAAGTATACATTTCATAATACACAGGGTGAAACATTTAAATGGGTACTTGTTCCATAACGTTAGGAAACATTAATGTACATATCTGAGGCTGGATTATCGGAACGGTACATTATTGTAGGTGGTTGAATTTATCATTTTACTCCCTCTAAACATATGAACAAAAAATGACAAAAAAGAACTTCTTTCCCGCCATAGATATTCTCTTTAAAATATTATAACTTTTCCCTTTTGAGTTGTTTCACAGAATCAATAATAACGACGATATTTAAGTATTACCACTTAAATGCCTCACCCTGTATACCGAATTAAGTTTTAGAGTGTAGTAATTACTTAACTGGCAATAATTTGTACAATACTCGTAGGTAGGGCATCATGTATCGGATGTACTGTCAGAAATTACATATTACGTTTACTTGTCGCGTCGTTACGACAAGTCTGTCCTTTGCAAATATGTGCGACCACAGTGGGTTCCAGGAGAATATCCTGCGTCCATTCAAAGATTACACGATTGGAGTCCCGACGAATGCATACCACAATTTTTTTCTGACCCTAGTGTTTTTAAGGCAAGATAAATTTGGGAGTTTATACATGTTACGTGCCTGCATAGTGTGTATGAATTGTGGCTTGTAAAATTTCAGTCAATTCACGAAGATTTGCCAGATCTAGAAATTCCTGGATGGGCAACATCTCCGGAGGACTTCATTGAAAGACACAGAGAAGCGTTAGAAAGCTTTCACGTCTCTGAACGATTACATCACTGGATAGATTTAACGTTTGGTTATAAGTATGTATTACCTTCAGTATAACGCACACTATAATGCCCTTATTGTGACTCGGCCTTTTTACTTTACAGATTATCAGGTTCGGCAGCAGTAAAGTCAAAGAACGTCTGTTTACAGCTCGTGGACAATCACACCAGTCTAACTAATTCTGGGGTTGTTCAACTATTCACGCAACCACATCCGCAAAAAATTATTCCATCACCTTATTGGTGTAAGATTCCACCACGATTGCGTTCGTCTTTCTTGATTAATAAATATAGTATGTTTACAACGAAGATCATTTCATTTTCAAACAATTTCTGTTCGATTTCGTGATAATTAAAAGAAGTGATTACAGAAAATGACCTAACTGGAACCAGAACTAGCGATGACGAAGATCACAGTTCTGGATTCGAAGAGGAAGAATTACCTACATCAATTATAAATACATCGAGGTCATCGCCCTTAGTGTTAAGCCGATTTTTAAGTCGTTCCCGAGGTTCTTTACTCGTTACTGAAGACAGCATTAAACAGGACAAGTCCATAAACCAAACGATAACACTGCCAAAAGATTATAATCCTATTACAGCTATTATGCAAGTAGAAACCATGCACGCATTTATGAACAAAGTGAGCTCTCAAGTTTATAAACCAGAGATTGAACTGCACGAAACATTCACTAATTACAAACAAATTGTGGCTAGTGGCCGTATCAAAGAACAGCAAATTCTTGGTTGCCTTATAGTGGAAATATTTCTGTCTAACAAATTCCGAGCTACTTGGAACGCTGAAAAAGTATCGTTTTCAAAACGACTTGCCACGTGTTTAAATACCTTGAAAATGTCAGCCGATTGTTTACCAAAATGTGTAAGAAATGCTGTGGCTTTACTTCTTCAAGTTGACATTATACCAAAGACTTACAACATCGATAATATAGAAGTAAGTGACTATTAAATAGTCAGTATTAAAAAATCGTTTAATGATCACCATTCAAATATTTAATTTGATAATAATTAAACAAGTTCGATATGTTAATTATTAAATTTTTAGCCCTATAACTAATTATTTCATTGGGCGTTTACTCAATCGTATTTATATTAAAGTATTTCAACTACGTTTGAAAATTGATGTTACATGTAATGTATGAAATTGGATTGACTGTATGAAAATGAGCTTGGATTCAGAACGAGTCGACGAACCTAAACTTCTGAATCCAAGTCATTGAAAGGTCATGGTATACTAGGTCGTTGAACCCATCGTGACATCAGCTATAACGCTAATATGAAGTTTGTTTATACCACCACGTTTCCCCCCTCGAGCAATACAACTTTTGTCTTGAACATGTTCTCCCATATTCAATCTCAACAGAGATATTTACGATTGTAACTTTTCAGGTAATTGATATGCCTTTTCGTTATCCGACTATTACACACATGGGTCTACCTCCACCGTCTGCGCACCAATTTCTCCAGCCAATACTTTCAGGAAGTTTGTTTCCATTCTCGAAATATTACAAATATTTATTCAATATCGTAGAAATGTTGCAAGAATATAACAGCTTAGTACGTGAATTAAATTTTACAATGAAGTCCGAGGAAGATATAGACTTTATATTTAAAACGAAAACAAAATTCCTTTGTAAAATTAGCGAGTGCAAAGTAAAAGCAATCGCACGGGAATTAGAGCATTTATTGTTCCACACTGGAATTGCAAGAGAAGCGTGTCTGGAACTGATAGTACCACATATACAGCAAATAATGGAAGAACCTTACAGCGCTGTATTGGCTGCTTGGTATTTATTTGACCCCATTGCCAAGTAAGTATATCGTTTAGAAATTAAGATTTTCCTTACACGTTGAAAAATATTAGAAATTTGTAATATTAACTTAGTAATCGTAAACTTCAATGTCTCTTTTATTTATCTTAGACTCGTAAGATGTTTAAATATATTTTTCGATTTATAATGTGAGCAATTATTAAAAAATTGAACCGTCGTAATTTTTTCCAGAGCATTGGGTCCCAAAGACACTGCACAAACTTTTCTCTTGCCTATAATGAAATTGTATGAAAATGGTTCCTTCATGGATAGTTCCGTACATGCTGATGCGCTACCCTCCGGATTAATGGCAAAATTTAAAACTACTCGTTTATATCACAGAAATTTTTTGTTAAAACTCATGGTAAGACTGGGGCTGAAACGTTTTTTGGAAAATTTTGTCGCACCCCTCGTAGAAGCAGTTGGAGGATATAGAGATTATGTACAAGGATCTCCAACCTGCACTCATAAAACTGGCAATCTCAAGTAAGAAAAAGTTGTACAAAGTATTGAAGCAAAAATCCCACTTTGTTCAGTCACAGCTATACATTAAACGGGTTGTATTTGCAAAGACTGCAAATCAGTATTAACCATATATGTACTTTGCTACAACTTATCGTTAGATTTGTTTTGATACTAACTACCTTTCCATCAAGATAACGTTATTATAGTTTGTTGTAGCATCTATACAAATAATATTACGAATCATTTCTTAAAATTCTTCCACTACCTTGCAGAAGCTGCGATTTAAATGGAATGTGCAACGAAGGAGAGGGAATTTTATCTCCTTTAGACGAAGACTTTTCTGCAGGTTCAGAACACAATATTTCTTTATCGCCTGGACCCATAACCAGTGATTATGCTCGTGACACAAATTCAATCGATAACGATGTTGAGGGTAAGTGACTAGACGTAACATACAAGATGTTTCGTTCATTGGGTACATCGTAATATCTTTGTTATTTCTGCCAATACGAAAAAATATCTGAGCCCAAAGTTATTTGACACAGACCGGCGAATATCCTGATTTCTCTTCTCTTAAGGTCATGTTTTTCGAGTTTGTCGAACATGTCATCGATGGTTTGTCGATGATAATGACACATTTTTAATACGGTATTGTTATAGCTGATAAAGAATGGATTTCAGACATGTATGATACATGGATAAAATGATTTTGAATGAAGTAATCGCAATAGTTTGAAGGCCACTGGGAAGTTGAAATTCATTTGGAGGTCAATATATGATACATGCTTGAATTTCATTCTTTATCAGCTATGATAATACCGTATTATTATTGAAAAATGATCTATGACATTGAAAACTCGAAAAAATGACCATAAGGGGGTTGTCATTTATAATATTCATCAGTTTGAGTCAAATAACTTTTTTTTTATTGGCAAAAACAACGGAAATATTACGATGTGTGTCCTAAACAAAATGACCTGTATATGTAAAAAATGCTGTAAATCTTCGAAACCTATTCATTTTACAGAAGTATTTACAATGGAAACAGAAGAAAACTCTTGGATATCGCTAAATCCTGGCACTCCATATGAAATTGATCTTCGCATCGATCAAAGTTTCAATTTGAATGATGACTTATGCGAAGAGGGAAATAAAATTTCACCATTGAAATCGGTTAAATCGCCAACAATTCCTATACCAAAAGCTTTAAATAAATCTCTAACAGAGTTCAGTAATATTGGTTGCAATGTAGGAAGCAAGACCTCTAATGATGAATTTACTTATGGTGGATTCGGTCAGTCTACGAATATTTCTGAAGAAATATATGCTGCGGTAGTGGACGAACAAAACCCCATAACGTTACAAACAGACGACACAAAATCGGCGACTATAATACAAGAACGCGTTCAAATAGATCAAATCTATCAAAAATCAATATTGAACGAGTGTACAACTTCTGAAATGAGTGCCGAATCTATTATCTGGTTGTCGCACCGCCTTGGACCTGTGCTTACTGCTCGATATTTGTCCCGCAATTTGTTACGAATGCTAACGCTATGTTACACAGGAAAAGAAAATTTGACAGTGATAAATGATACCTGCCTATCCATGGAAGGAATTCCCTGGAATACAAAGGTGTTAGTTGGCGATCATAATGCTACCAAAGTTTTGGAATGTCTTGCGGCTATTGCAGGTTAATTTGTTTATATATTAAATAAAAGTTAATAACGAATTATCATTCATGTAGAATTCGAAAAATGAAAAGCAATTATATGCTTTTGTACAGGGTTATATGGAGAACAAATTATAGTATTGCAATATTTTGCGCACATGGTAGAGCTGCTGGCTCTTTGTAAAAGAAAATTAACGCAAAATCTAGAAGGAGGACTCATTTCATGCTTAACTCTCTTAAACCACATTACTCCATACCTCAGCGATGCGGCACTAATGGACGTGCTTCATGTACGACTACGTTTCCTGAATCCCTTTAATACTAAACGAACTTATTTCGACCAATATAATTTTCATTTGCAGGAACCAATTGTCAAGGCAATACTGTATCCTACAGTTCGTATATTATCATCCACGAGGTTTACTTTTCCCAACGGTGTACTGACGCGAACTCTAATGGCTGAGAAATGTTTGGAAACTTTATTTATGTTTAGTTTACGATTAGGAACTGTTATTACGAAAAATCATCTAGCTGTACCTCTTCAAAGATTTTTCTTAACGTTCGATAAATCATTTAATCAAGACGTTACAGCAAATTTTGCAGATGAAATTAGCCAGAAAACGATAAGTGAACATTTTACAAGGTAAAATACTATACTATACAGGGCGAGTGGATAAGATCTAAAATAACTCAATGGTTATTCATGTTACCAAAAAATATTTCAAACAAAATATGTTTAATTCAAAGGCGCTAACTGAATGCATGCACTTTCATTTTTCTTATGTTTTTTATTTATTGAAATATCAAAATTATACTTGAGTTTTTAAATGCCAATGCATATTTTCACTACTTCTATATCGTAGTCGATAAGAAGACAAATTCAACGACCTACAACATAATGATCTTCGGTTGACCTCAAGCCTCAAAATTAGGCAGAAATATTTTGACTAATTGCCACTTATTTTCGATGTTTTTGTTTAAAGTATGGGTCCGAAGTTGTAGTCGTTTACATTCCGATACTCTTCCACGTCGCGTCCGAATTAATGACAAACTTTACGGAGTTTACCCAGTGTAATTTATATACAGGTTCTTGCAAAACTCAAGATTATCTTCATATCTAAATAAAGTAAAATCAAACAAAAATAAAAATGCATGCATCTAGTTAGATCTCCTTGAATACAACTTATATTTCATTTGAGACATGTGTTGATAACATCAATAACAATCGAGTTACTTCAGACAACAGTTGTTTAACTCAATTATTAACTCAACCTGTATATCATTGACAATAAATCATTCGAATATAATCATAGTATAACGCGGAAGTATTAATTTCTGTAGGGTAAAGGTTGTTAATGAAGATAACAGAGATACTATTGGACATCAAGCAAATTTTAATGCAGATGTTGCCGATTCTTATTCTCCGCCAGTTGTAGAACACACAGATGCGTCTGATCCACAAAAAAATAAGGTAATCAAAGATAATCGATAAATTTAAAGTACTAGATATTTATTGCATTTTACTAATCGTTGTAAATGTTATGTTTCCAATGTCCTTTTAAAGGCACTCGAGGAACTCAAGGCTGTCTTTACCACAGAGTTTGCTCATAAAACGTACATGCTTTTCTACAAATGTATCGACAGCGAAGTGATGGAACAAATACTCAAAAATCATGAACACGTTCACAATTTATGTCGTAGATATGAACAAGAAACAAAAATTGCTTCCAACACCGGTACGTTATATTCTTGCTTTGATTGAAGTATAGTTGCCAAACTTACTGAAAGCGCAGAATTCATTTAATTTTAGTCTATTCATTCATTGTTTTAAAGGTGAAACCAAGTATGCTACGCCATACAGTAACAATTATAATACAGCAGAAAGTTCAGACATAATAAATAAAGATATATCGAGTTTTGGAAATATATCAGTTGTGGGGAATAGATTTGCTGTGCAAAAAAGTGATGCAGGAGAACATGGTGCACCGGATGGCACATCTAATCGCGAAACAAGTTCCGCTTCGTCAACTGGAAGGCAATTACGAGGAAATTGGTTAGCGTACTGGGAACATGAAATTGGACGATCAGAGAAGGATACAGCATTTAATATAAAGCAAATAAAACTTCAAACTTTTAGCGGTCATACAAATAGTATCAGATGTTTGTATGTATTAGACAATGAAAATAGTTTTATAAGCGGAGGAAGAGATAAGACTGTGAAATTATGGAGTCTGAGAAGTCAGGTAAAGTTATATATTAAATAATTATTATTAAAAAAATACAACGTTAACTTTGGATTTCATTGGAAACATTTTGTAATTTCACACTGTATAAGAAAGTTTATCTTCCTAAAATATATATACTATTTAAACAATGGAAAAAGAGAATGCTACCAAGATTTATGGTTTCAAAGAGTACCTAGTATGTATTGTTGCAATAGCTCTTCTTCCAAGTGAAAATATCAAGGAAATTTGAATATCAATTTTATTTTCTTATTTGAAGTGTCACAGTAAATTTGTTATGTCAAAATCTTGAATTTAAAATTAAGAAAGAGTAACTTAACTAATTTATTAACTTGAAACTTACTAGTTGTGCTTCCAGTAATTTTTGAGAACAGGGTATGCTATAGTACTGAAATTCACGATGTCATTGAATCTGCACACCATTGAAACGAAGTAAAATATTTAGAACAACAAGTGTAGAATTTTATTATAAAAAACGGGATCGACCTTCAAGTTTCTTCGAGACATTCATATACAAGCAAATTATTATCCCTATACTACATGCCTTCGAAATTATAAACTCCTGCAGCTTAACCTTTTCCTATTGTTTGAAATAACAGTGATTGTTTAGATAGATAAAGTTTGTTATTTGCTTCTCAATAGGGGGATGGAAGTACTGTCTCCTCTTGCCAGTACACTTACACAGGACATAAAAAATCTATCCTGGCACTTACATTCCTAGAGTCCTTAAGATACGTAGTTACCTGCGATGGAACAATTCATTGTTGGGACCCTTTCATGGGTTCACTTCTTGGGAACCCTGAAAGTTCCCGTCCAGTCCCTGTAAATACATTGGCAGCAAGCCCGTCTCCATGTACAACTTTACTCGTCGGTACAACCGATATTACTCTAAGAGTCATTGATTGCAGAACGTTTCAATATGTAAATGAAATGAAAGTATGTATGACCGAAAAATGCATAATATGTACTAGATTCCATAAGTTAGCATCAATCATTTTTCTTCTTTCAGGTATCTGTAAATCCAACAGGTTTAATTAGATGTATTGCAATAGCACCTAGTGGTTATTGGGTAGCGTTAGGCCAAGCATCAGGTTTTCTAACAATTTTAGATATTCGTACTGGTCTTATAATTGCATCCTGGAAGGGTCACGAATGTGAAGTACGTTATATGTGTATTATGTATTAAGCAGATGATTGTATTAAACCACGAAATATTTCACATGGTACCTTTTTCAGATACTACAGTTAGAAGCAATTAATGAAACAACTATAGTTAGTTCTTCGCTAGACGAGACTATTGCTGTGTGGAGTGCATTGGATGGGAAATTGAAATTTCATATGAAGTAAGACAAAATATTGTTTTTAAATAATGACTTTCTTTACATTTGGGAAGTTCTTAAATTAATGTGTGTATAATTATAGGAAATAGAAAGAACTGTTGATGATAATTGATATTTTAGATTTTTCTCGAAAATGATTTGCTTCTATTAGACATTATTAAGTCCTAAAGCACGTTTGAGACTAATTTTGTTACTCAAGATCAACACAAAATGCATTCATCTAGTTAGCCGCCTCGAATACGACATATTTGATTTGAAATATTTTTGTATAACATTAATAAAGACCGAGTTATTTTATAGAACAGTTTCAATGGTACAAAAAGACTTGCAAAATTTGTTAAAGGAATATCTAAATAAATATTTCGATTTTTCAGGGGCTCTACGGAACCAGTCCATTGCATGTCGATGTACGAGCAAGAATTAGTAATCGGAACAACAGCAAATCGAATGGGTGTTTACACATCCATAGAATCCACAGCCTCGTTCTCATCATCGAAGTTAAAATCTGACACATTTAAGGGTCTCCTTACCACAATGGCGGTTCTTCCCCTTAATCGATTACTATTACTAGGTGCCGATAATGGCGGCATAACATTAATTTGTTAAGTCTCTTTAGTGAATGCGAAGTTAAAAAATATAAATAAATCTAATTTATTACACAATATTATAATTTTACATACAGTATTAGTCTTCATATATTCCCTTAGCTGTAACATGCTATGTACAAAATTAAAAATAAATCGAATTTTTTAAAGGTAAAAGTATGAAAATGATCAATTACGCATAGTTAATATCTGTCCTTGTTCCAACTACTTTTAATGCAAGATCGGCAGACATTTTATAAACACCAATATCCGCTAGTATTTCAGTTCCAGTAGTTTCGTTGTTACTGTTCAGTGCTTCAACTAGTAACATCGCTGAGCCCAACATAATGTTTAATAAGATACATGCTTCTTTAATCCTGAAATATTGGAAAAAATTGAAAATACAATAAATATATTGCATAAAGTATTAAACTATACACCGTAGGCCAAAACTCGTAGTACAATTGAGGCCAAAGAAACAGTATTACGCAGAATTAGATGAAAATGACGAATAACAAAATTTTGTTGGGGGCTTCGTTTTCTGCATCTAACTGGCGTTAAAGATTTCACTACAGATCGCCGACAGTAATTATTTCTATACAAGATACATTTGTACCAGAGAATTGTTCCTTCTGCATTATCGCGAATTCGTCGACCGCAGCCACGGCTTTCATTCCGCGATTGATAACGATCAGCTTCCTTACAGCTGCTTTACAGAAACAGAAAGCTCTAGTGATAATTCGCCAATTCGGATACCCTTCACGATACATTTCCATCACAAGCTCTAAATGCAAAAATCATCAGAAGCTGTCCGCAGTGAAATCCATAAGGCCAGTCATCAGTTAGCTGCACCCGTACTCGATTGATTTTCCAATACATTTTTCTCGAAAACGAAGCCCTGATTTCGTTATTCTTTATTTTCGACTTATTTTGGGCTATATTGGCCTGGCCTCGTTTGTGCAACGATATTTGGTTCACAGAGTGCATATAGAGTTAGTTGGACCACAGGGAGAGAACAGCCAGTGTTACTTTTATTACAAAGAAGGCTCTATATCTCGTTTAGTTAAAACAAATGAATCAGCTTGAATTGACCATGTACAGAGAGTTGTCACGAAACTAATCTACAAATTACGCTTAAAACTTTGTGCAAATGCCACAACTGTTTTTGCAAAAAGTGGTCGAACTATCCCAAACTTACCTCACTACAAAATCTCATAGTACATTTTAAAACAGGGACTTAATACCGGTATTACATCCAGTGACTTATACCGGTATGCTCTTGGATACCGGTATTAGGCTCGTGAAGCTATACCCAAACCGATAAAATACCGGTATTTTTTCGGTTTTTGTACTGTAGAGCTGCGTTTTAAGTTAAAGGGTCTCCGAAAGCAGATTGCCCGCCGCTATTCTGCTGGAGGGGCGGTTTATGGTAGGTAATGGTCCTGCGGGTGACCCCACATGGCACTTACACCAAAACCGTTTATTTTCAAGAAACGAACTTTCTTTAAACTGATTTCTGACATGTATGTATATCGGATGCGATGTTTTAAATCCATGTCTACAAATATTTGTATAATAAAATAAAAAAACCGTATAAAATACCGGTACATATAGCTAAATATACGGGTATTTCGGTTTCTATAAGGGTTCTGAGGGTACAACCGGTATAGGTCCCTGTTTTAACGCACACAAATTTCTTATGCAGATCACATGTAGTATCACATGAACCCTAATTTATGCCCTTCATACGGCTTCTATATGCGATTATATTACAAAAACCTTACTATATAATTTGACATATAATATTAGGGGGACCGGAAAGTAATGTCGTTTTTTTACATTAAATTCAAAGAAATAAATTTTTAATCAATGATGTAATCACCCTCGTTATCAACAACCTTTTGCCACCTAGTGTAAAAATTTTCAGTGCCGGATCGAGAAAAATCAATTGGTTTTTGAGCAAAATATCCGGAGTTGGCATTTTTGATATCATCCAAATTTTCAAATTATTTGTCACATAGAAAGTGCTGAAAATTAATGAATTGAGGTGGGAGGTACTGCCTCAGCCACCATTTGAAACCAGCCACCAATTTGAAAATTTGGATGATATTGAAAATGCCAACTCCAGATATTTTGCTCAAAAACCAATTGATTTTTATCGATCCGGCACTGAAAATTTGCACACTAGATGGCAAAAGGTTGTTGATAACGAGGGTGATTACATCATTGATTAAAAATTTATTTCTTTGAATTTAATGTAAAAAAACGACATTACTTTCCGGTCCCCCTAATATGTATTCATAAATGTATCGTGTGTTTAACAAACTATAATTTTACAGTATATTTATAAATCGAATGTTCGCTCTTCTTCGTGGAATTTGAATGACTGTATAATGTTATGAGTTACAACCTCGTTAATTTAATTAACTAGCAAGTTTCAAATGTTTCAAATGCAATAAACATTCAACCTTGGATTGCGAAATAGTCGAAAAGTTTCAAGAAGTTGGCATAAGAAATACGCATACGAAAATATTCTATACATTTTTGAGTAATATAATTATTAAATTGTAACTTACAGTGGAAAATATGATTCGGGTTTACTGATATATAAGCCAAATAACGAAAATAGATTTCTGAAAATATCATACTGTAGTTGTTCAGCACCTCCTGTATTAAAGTGATTGACTAGCACAACTTCTTCCAAGAGGAACTGCGACAAGAAAAATATCCATTTAGTGTTGCAGATTTAATATAAAATTTATGAATGAAATATAATGAAATAATTTAAAAATTGGTTTCTAACTTGATCGAACTGTGATGTTAAATTTTTCCAGGCCTGTTCAAATAGCGGTAAAGCAAGTGTATTATGCAGCTGATTGAGCTGCGTCGCTAATTCTTGAAACATGGAATAACCGCTTGGCGTAACGGACAAGGAAACAACTTCTTTAGTAGACTGCATCGCAAACCATCTGTAAAAAATACGATCTAATTGAACTTCATAATATACCATATGCATTTTGTTCATTTTTGATTTAAAAATGATGTACCATCATATGAAATAATTCGATATTGATATTTTAGTTTGAAACGCCGCTTACTTGTCGGTCCTGTACGGTCTACTTTTCGCCTTTACATCTAAAGCTACGGAATCACTAATTTCGTTGATCAATTCCTTTTCGAGTCTTCTTAGAAGTGCAACAGCTTCGTCAAAAACAGAACCTTCAACCTCGCCTACATTTTTAGTGACATCATTCCCTTTCAATGTAGCAGTTTCGACTGCTTCAAATTGTTCTTTGAAAAAATATAGTTGCAAAAAATGCTATTTCATTCAAATAGAAATACATTTAAATTAAATTAAACTCCTGGTGATAATAATATAATACGTGAACATTTTTTGTATATTTAAAATACTTACAACTGTTACTCCCCATTCTTCCAGAACTGTTCCAACGTAATGCAATGTATTAAGAATGCATGGCATAAGAGACGTTAAGGGGTCTTCGTAGTTTTCGTGTAATAGTTGAAGCAACCTAACTCTCCAGTCGTCGATTAGTTCTAATTGGAGCTCAAGAAACTGCAATCTACGTAATTTTATATTTTATAATGATTTATAATGATGTAAAATTATGTAACTTAAATACTTGTAATCATTAGGTGGACCAACGAGTAATCCACTATTTTGTTTATCAATTTTGTTATTTGACAAGATGTTCTGAAACGATTCGGAGACGTTTATAGTAGTAATTGCTGCTAGTTCATTGAACTTTTTCGTGTTTGCTTGTTAAGTTAAATATTTCAGGTCTGTAGGAAAATTGATTTTTGTTTCCAATAAAGTGATTTATTAATAAAGAAAGTGTCAAGAGGCAAGTAATTTTAAATAGTCTAGAACGTTTTAAATTGCCTGGAATATTCACTGGTCGTAACAACGCTCTGTTATTACTTATTTATATATGAATAACGAAACGACTTATGGCTGAAAAATTTTGACCATCCTTGCAAATTAATATCAAGTCAAGCAAAAATAGCAGTCAGATTGAAAAAGATCACAATTATTCTTATGAATTAGAATATTAATATAATCAAACCTGATCAAAAAATAGTACATTACTAATTGGACCACCTATCAGTTTCTTCTTTTAATATTTTATTTAGTAAAGAAAATTAATATGAAAATTCAAGTGTAACAATGAATAAGATATTAATCATTGTATTTAAAAAAAAGTGTTTTATTTCATTGCTCCCTCGGGAAACTTTTATAATATACTATATTTTTACCTGTGACCCGGTTGAGGTAAGTGCTTGTATCTGTCAGAAATTGTTGTAAGAAGAGTTAGAAAAGCATCCGCGCACTCTGTTACTTTCATATCGTCAGTATTGGAACTTGATATCTTTTCCCAAGCTGTATTCGAATTCAAAATGGCATCCATTTTTTCAGTGGCATCTAAAAAGTTAATTCGTTAACGTGCATGTAAGTTATATATGTATACAAAGTGTCCCACTAACTCTGTTACAAGATGATATCTGTATTACTTTCTATGCTACGCGCATAATGCGACATTTCGTCTGACATTTCCGTGTAGCATAAAAAATAATAGATATATCGTCTTATGACACAGATAGGGGGATACCTGTATAAAATGATTTAATAAACAATATATGATACTTTGAAACGTTACATTTCTTCTCCATGTTAATCCACTTCACAAAGATTTGAGCTTGCGTAAGTACAAAAACAGTGGCCGGTTGAGTTGGAGGATAAAGTAATGTTTCCCTTAATTCTCTTTCGAAACCTAAAGCTTCATCGACCAAATGGGCAAACAAAGCGTCGTCGTACTGCACTATTGATAATTCCTCATGAAGTTTTTCAACTGCCAATTGCACTAAAGCCCTCATAAATTCTACCTATCCGCAAAACAATAATTCATAAAAAATTACCTTTTATTACTTTTACTTTTTCGGAATACATAATAGTTTATATTTACCTTTGTGTCTACGTGATTAAGACCTATAGAATTCGCAGCGGGTTGCACGTTCTTTTGCACCCACTGAATATGATCTTTGATCCAAGTTAATATTTGAGTGAAAAACCATTCTGGTTTATCCTGCCGATTCGTTAACTTGGAGCCTGTGAAGTGATATATAAACCTTTGCCTAAGTGGACGTACCAGCAATGAAATCGGTAAACTCACAGGCGTAAAGTCAGTTAGAAGAACCGACGTTACTACTGATTTCACAGATTCTTCTCTATTGGTATTTGGTTACAGGTAAAATATGTTTCTGTATCAAATATTGATTAGCAAGCTTACCGAAATGAAGCAACAACTTATTCAAATAACGAAAAGGATACGGTAATTGTAAATGTAATAAATACTCTGTAAGTATTTTAAATTTTGTGAATATTTCTGGCATAGGTGTATGCAACGTATGTGCATTGCTACCACAGAAAGGCCACTTCAATATTTTTAATATATCATTATATTCCCTGAAAATGAATATTATGCATTTTCATTATAATATACCCATTATATTATACATACAGTTAACACGTTCGCTGCCCAGTGGGTTATGATTATCAAACTGATTAATTGTTTGGGCATTACACAGAGGAGTATTTGTATATACTACTCAGTGTTCAGTTTGGATTCTTCGAACATAGATCTTACAGTGTGGATAGTAAACACGGGTGATACAAAAGACATAACCGAACGTTGTTTTAAAATGCTGAAAATAATTTTCAGTTGGGCAGCGACCGTGTTAGTAGTACCAATTAAATATCAAAATACATTAGTTAAAAATATACTTTGATAATTTCTCCTTTATAAGGTTGTGCCAGAAGTGTAGCGTTTCTTTCACATAATTCTGAAGATAATGGCAAGTAGATAGTCGCAATTGACAACTAATGCCTTTAAGGTCTGTGTATAACGAGATTGTTGATTCGTCATCGCCATTCGCTAAAGACACTTGTAGTCCATCGCTGAAACCGTGCAACCCTTTATATTAAAAACTAATTACAAAATACGAGTAGCTGAATGATATTTTACCTAATATTTTCAATATATTTGACGAAATTCAAATACGACAGGGATTTATCCAGATAACTTATAACGTCAATAATTTTCTGCATTTCCAAATTTTTATCATTCTCGTGCATCGTTTCCTGTATACTGTCTTTAAACTCGTTAGAACTCTCTTCTAGTTGCTGAAATTCAAGGCCAATCTTTTCAACATTTTCTACAACAGCTTTTACTTTCGACGGAGCTTCAGTCGATGCCATTGACAACTAAAATTTGCCAAAAAAATTCCTTTCATATCAACTGAATAAAGGCAAATTAAAATATCGCAGTATACAATCACAGCTTACAATAAACTTTGTAATAAAGTTTAAACTAAAGTTGTATATGTTTAAATGTACGTACTGATTTTTCGATTTCATTTTTCTGTGTAGCAAGAGAACGATGAAATTCGTATATTTTATTAAGTCCTTTTAAATCGCTTCCCAATTCCGCGTTAAACTTTTGTATAATTTTTTCCTTCGTGTCTATCATCATGCTATGTAATGTAAATAGTCGACAAAGTTGAAACTTAGCACTTGACAGCTAGCGGATTTAAGGTTATGGTACTTTATTTTGTCACACGTGCATATAGGGTCTCCTGTAGGAGATGACAAATCCGGAACTTTTGTGTTGCTGGGGCGAGTCTGAACAACTTTTTCTGTTACGCAAATGTTGGTTGCAGCTTCGTTTTTGAATCATTAACAAAAAACACTGGCCAATCGGAGCGCTCGAAGAGCGCATGGCCCTCAACCGAGCTCTACGGGCGCTCTGATTGGTCAGTGCTTTTCGTTAAGTCAGAAACGAAGTTCCAAGTTCCAACCAACATTTTAGGAATGGAAAAAGTTGTTCAGTCACCCGAGCAACCCCCCATTTCCCGATGTTTAGTTACTTACCCTCTATTCGGGAGGTTTTCAGAAATTTCAAGGTCATATCCATTTTCCTAAGTAGCATGCTAGACTTTTTTTATTCTTAATACAATAGCGAGCGTTTATAAAACATATTAAATAATATTATGAATTTAATGTTTTATAAGCGCACGATTAATACAAATGTATCTACTTTAATAATAGTTCATAGAAATTAAAAATATATATCATTTTTAATATGAATTTTCATATGAAAATTGAAATCTAGTACATCGATGTACTAGATTTTTCTGTTTGTGTATGCAGTACAGTAGTACAGTATATGTATACTTACAGATGTAGAATAGAACGTGTAATTTCGTATTAATCGTATGCAAGAATCAAATTGTGATATATTATTAGGCAGAGTTATAATAAATCAATGCATTGCATTTTATGCAAATGTGTATTTTCATTTGACAGAAGGCGCTTAAAGTTTATACATATAATTATAATAAATTGAATGCATTCTACGAGATATGGAGTATCATTGGAGTTAAAATATATGAATTTGTGTAGAAGACTTGATGCTGTAAAATGAAATAAGACAGAAATAAATGTTTAAAAAATGTATTATTCGGATATATTAAAGTCAGTGAAATGAAGAAAACGTAACGAAAATTTCACTCTTTGTATTTAATTGATAATTAATTTAACTTTTCTGAAACGCTTCGAATGTATTATTTTTTATTTTTGTACACCTGGCACTTTACTCATAATGTATACAAAGTTATTCGTGTTATACCTTGGTGCATAATAATGAAATAATGTGCGTATCCTCAAAGGCAACAAACAGAGTACATGCATAATAATTTTAATGTTAAAATTAAATTGTTAATGATACGTCCACTTTTCATGGAACAGAAATAAATATTAACATATAAATATGAGGAATAGGAGAATATACAGTGCGCAGAAAAATATTTTATTTTATAAATATTGCAAACAATGTTTGGACGGAAATTATTTCTCAGCTCGTATTATAGAAATATATTATGCAATAATGACAATCAATTCGTTATACCGTCATATAACGGTATGTACACATTGGTGTTTTATTGTATCTAATTAATAAATTATAATCATTTGACATTAGAATCACACGATGACTACTAAGAAATACTGACTCTCCAATTCAATCGAGAAACTATTATTATCATGCTAATATCTAAACTTTATTTCACAAAACCATTCGACACTAGACTTTTACGACTGTCGTATAGATAGAAATATGATTCTACACGGTGTCATAAAGAAGTAACTATAAATTGCAGACAATTTCCTATTATTTCATGCTTCTTGCGTTATAAGTTTTAATTGCAACAATTAATTACAGCCAACGGGTTTTAATCGTTTTATTGTAAAATATTGTCTGCGGCGTATGACAATTTTCAACTTAACATTGTTGTACTTTTTAACGAAGAAGAACATTCTATCGAATAATTAAGAATGAAAAGATAGTTTCTTTTTTCCTGATAATATTTATAAGGCACTTTGTATTCCGTTATTTTAAAGCAGAAATATGAGATATACCCTACGCCCTACACGAATTAATGGGCTTGGCAAATGTATGATCTTGTAAATATTTATTATTTATTTGAAGGCACACTGCAAATTACTGTGTTACAAGTATTATAATTATTTTTCTTACACAGTATTACTATCAAATTTATTGCAGAATTTCTGTGTATATATTCAGTCGAGTAATAAGCGCAAATCATGCCTTTATATTAACAAATATTTCAACAGTGATACTTATTGTTGAATAAATAAAATATAAATTTTTAAATTAATTTAAAATAATTGGAATATTTATGTACACTTCGGTTTACATACTTTCGCAGTACAAAATCAATCTTCGCGATCTTTTCCTTTCTTTGGAATTTTACAATAGTCCCATACATAAGCGCTAATGAAATATTGTACGACAAAATTATGATCTTTTTTTTCACAATCGCTGTCAATGGTTAAACTACTGGAACGAAGATCAAAATATTTTGTTCCGTTTGAAAGGATTTACTAATTATAGTTATATTCTTTTAACATTACATTTGAGTATCAAATTCAATCTAAACCGAATCCACACATTTCAATTTATATCCAATTCGTTACAGAGATCGGCAATGTATTGGGTTGTTTAGAAAATTCGTAGTAAAATACGAGGTTCATTAAAAGACAACATGCCTCCACAGTTTGCTTCGAGACTCTTTACAATCTATGAAATAAGTTAAAATTCATATCGCGGGTTATTTTCAACTACAATCTTTTTTATAATTTACTTCTCTCAAGAGAAAAGTTTCCAATTCTGAAATGATAGAACCAGCTGCATACAATATCCTCACCAACATTATATCATTTTTGATCTGCATACCAGTCTTGCTCGTGTAATACCAACACAAATTGTACACGATAGGAATGGTCTTTCTTGTCCTACAACTCATAGGTGCTGCTCGATAGAAATCATTTAAGAATAGATATACAGGGTGAGTCACTTAAGACTGAAAGTTGAAATCTTTTTGAAACTGTTAATTACATCGATAAATATTTCAGCCGAAAGTCGAATGGTATCCAAGGGGGTATTATTCGACATAACTATAATTAAAATTTTTGTAAGTGGATGCGTAAAAGAGATTTAAAGATGAAGCTTGTTTCTTTAAACAGAAGAAAATTAGTATATATTTAAATGCATCAAGCGATTCAGGTTGTCACTCTCGATAAAAACCGAAAAACCATTAGGAGATGAGATGAGGAGATGAGAATATTGGACATTAAAATATCTTCTAATTCTAAAGTAATGGTTTTTCGGTATAAAGGGTTTACTACTTTTTCATCGACAATTCGGAGAAAAATTGGTCGATATATTAAAACACATTAAAAAAATTCACTTAACCTTCGAATGTCCTCTACGCATCCATTTACATAACTACTAATTACATCCAATAATACCTCCCTTGAAACCATTCAACTTCCACTCTTGGGCGACTCGCTCTGTTTATTCATTCTATTGTACATGTTACTCAGGAGCGACGACAATGCAACAGACGACACAAAACGCTACGAACTTCTCAAAACAACCCAACCTAGAGAAGGATAATGGACAAGTTTAAAGAAGTCGAACACGAATGTTCTTGAGCTTACGTAAAAAAAAAGGATTAACTGGTATATACTTTAAAGGGTATCCAGAAGGGAATCTAAGAGATCCAACTGATTCTCATCCCAGCCCGCGGTGGCAATCAGCAAACCAGTGAGATCATCTTCGCTTAAACTAACTTGCGTTGAATCAGGAATTTCCGAGAGACAGTCTGGGATTGGAGGGGATACGCTACTAGGTGGAGTTTCGTATAACGTAGATGGACAATTAATCAGGGATGCGCCATTGCTCTGGGCATTGTTCGTCGTTGCTGCCGTTTTCACGGACATTATCTTCTTTGATCCACGAATTCGCTGGGTCATCGACGCTCGTCGCTTCGACTTTCTGCCTTCCTCCATTCTTTCCAAATCCAATTTCCAGAAACCACCCTTGCCCGGTTCGTCCTTCGAGCGAGGCAACTTCACGAAACATTTGTTCAACGATAGATTGTGTCGAATGGAATTCTGTTCGAAATGAAACGAAATAAGTTGCGGCGTTCGGTGTATTTATTTGCGGCATTTCGTGCTCGCGGTATACTTTAACGCATTGTTCGGGGGCTGTTTTGTGCATAGATTAACGCGTTATCGCGTGTAGTTCGTTAGGCATCATTTCAGGCAATTTAACGGGACTAAAATTGTGATTACAATGTAAAGGAGAGAAGAAAAATAATCGATATGCAGATTTGGAAAACACTATTCGAGTAATGCCGCAATGAGAATTTACACAATTTGGCATCTTTGTACCGGTATGGCTAATCAACAACGTGTTAAGGTTTTCCTTTTTACGAAATAATTGCACCGACCACCCTGTCACGATGAATATTATACAGGGTGCTCGTTGTTGCAGACGACACAAATTTTTATCTGATAGTCTGACAGAGAAATGTTGTGAACAAAAATTATATAGCATTTAATGGATAATCTTACGAATTTAAACATTGCTGTAACACCTTTTCTTCGATGAAAATTAATCAGGGTTGCTTTCACCTTCTTGAGTGGCCCCATATAATTTTTTCTGTCCTTTAATAGTATTCATTGAAATGAAGAGAAATTGCTTTTCCTTATTATCTTCAGGGACAAGTCTGTTTAATATTTACATTCCATGACCAACTATCACTGGATTACGTTCGCGTTTGACTTAGGCGTTAATGAAAAACCTCATCGCATTTACAAATTACATTTGAAGCAAATTATTGGGGAAATATAACATTCCTTTACACGAATGAATTGATTTCCAGGCAATGGAAATCTGGAGAAGTTGTCGCGATATTTTTCCGAAAACTAATCAATTATTGAAAAACAATATTGAAATGTATTGCTCCGATAAAGATAATAAAGATAATAAAATAGTATTTTGGCTATTTTCTATATTACACTTTGTTGTCGATTAAGTTCTGAATAATTTTCATTAATAACATTTCTTTGTCATGTTATCAAAAGTGCCCGAAAAATTGTGGCTGTTGTTAAAATTAAAACCCTGTACAGGAAATTTTGTACATACCTGCCAAGCTGGGTCTGCGTATTTGTAAAACAGGAAGTTTTCTCGAATCCACGCGTATATGTTTGAAAGAGACACTTTATTATTATTTGCACGCATAGCTAGGCAAATAATTGTGGCATATGAAAATGGTGGTTTTGCATCAGGATCGGTTCGATACTTGTCAGCATTTGCAGCAAGATCTGTACCAAAGAAGAGAAAAACAACAGGGTTATAATTAATTTATCTTTCTATGTTACTTTAGGCAAATTAATTTTAGCAGACAGACCGAATTTCAATCTCTTTAATCGCAGATAGGTACTATCAAAAATGTGACTGATAGTTATACTGTGTAGGGTATGTTACACGCATCAATAATAATGATGAAAGTGGTTCAATCCTCAGTCATTTGAGATATCGACAAATAAATAGAACATTTTTTTTTAATTGATACAGTAATATCTCAAAACAGAAATTACATGATAGTGTTGATAATTGGTTCATGTTTGCTGTAGTTCATAAATTAATGATACAATTGACAAATCATACTAAGTATTTTTGCATTTATAGTCATCTATATAATATTCCATTGAAAATGATTAGATATCCTTTACCGTTTATCATTAATATGTTTATATTAATAATACTGTTATTGTTATAAATCCTGTACCATCCTCTGTTCCTTCTTTGCATTCAATCGTGTTTATAAATATGGTCCTTACGCCAAGCATTTAAATAACTTAGGTGTGCCAATAAATATATGCTACAACTATGTTACATAGCCAAATAATTTGGATTTAATCATAGTGAACAATGAATAGTTAATGAGATATAACGTGTACACTAGTGACTGTACATCGTAATAATAACCGCTATAATATCTTTTTGCAATACGAAATAAAATGATTACTCGTTCCTCAAAACAGAAGACATGCACCGATAGGTAAAATATCTATTATCCACTATTCTATCTGTTGAAACTGATCCCAAGGCATTAGCTTATTGTTATTATGTAGCAAATGGCAAATAAATAAGGGTTGTAATACTATTTAATAAATAAGGACTGTTATACCCTATAATAAATTCTTAGTAAACCCTCAATTTAAGTCAATTTGAATAATAATTATGTCTAAATTTTTAACTGGTCTCTATACAAATTTGGAAATATCTTCTTATACAAATACAATATTTGATGTTCTTATGAATTTAACCCCTATTTATCAGCACGATAAGACACTGTACACGTACATTTTCGTTCACCCTTTACCTACCAGTATATTCAAGTAGGGTAGACCGAGGCGAATCGGATCACTTTTTATTTGATGGTAAAAAAAACATAGTTACAATTTAAAAACCCAATACTTGATTATAAATTCGTAACAAGTAACCATTTAACATGAACATTCATAATAAAAAATATAAACAAATTAAAAAATTCGTCTTTTATGGACAAAAAACGAAAAAGTGGAAAATATCCGATTCGCCCCGAGGGCGCCTGGGGGCGAATCGGATATTCCGAATATCTCTAAGAAAACAAGGAAATTGTCGTAAAATAATCTTTGGTTATAATTTTATAAAGTATAACTTGATAATAGTAATGTCAAAGACCCTACGTAGTACATGGGTGGCAAGTATATTGTCCTTAAACACCACTTATATTAGCACACTTTTCGTGCCACCACTTTTCACAGATAGTGCACTGTATCCAATCCTCCGCAGGTGGATGAATTTCTCGTTACAATAAATGCAATGCCACTCTCTTTTATGTATGTGCGAACCATCTCTACCTACATGTATAAGTTATTAACGCATTTAAAGTCATACAACTAATTAAATAAACAAAAAAAAGAGTGATCCGATTCACCCCAAATGAAGTGATCCGATTCGCCCCATATAATAATAATTTTAAAGTGAATAAAATACGTAAACAAATTATGATATAGTAGTGAAAATGATATCAAATATTATTTCTGGACACTATACAAACTAATAATATTAAACACATTTGGATGTTAAAGCTTACCTTTTATTTTTAAATAAGAAATTGTAAGCGATGTATTTTAGATCTGCGCCAAAATTATTACGTTCGTCCGCGTAAGGCAAACTTGAAATGCGTGTCAACACTAAACGTTATTGTAAAACAATAAAAAAAACAATTGAAAGAGGTGCATAGAGAGGACGTGAGGAATGTATGTACGACCTAAACGATTTTTTCCATAGTAACATAACAAATTTCAACTAAATACTTATTTCGATCCGATTCGCCCTGTGATCCGATTCGCCTCGGTCTACCCTACATAATATATATAAATTATTTATTAATTTCCATTAATTCCTGTATCTACTTTAACACGAACTGTCTCGTGTACAATGAAAATTTAAATTTATTATAAATCTTTACACACTGTATTACTTGTTACAGATAAATTACATTATTCAGAGTTTGCAGTTCTATTCATGACTAATATTAAAAAGACTACATAAATTGTCGCAACAAAGTAAACCTGCACTGCAAAGTTTATAATTATTACGCATATAATTCAAATGTAATCATTGAAAATTGAAAGCCCTATAATAAATTCCTACGCTTTCAGGCAGCCATCCCTTTCTCAACCAAGAAATCAGCAAGCAGAAATAATATTTTGACTTGGGAATATATTGCTAAGATGAAAATACTGTATGAACAACAGTATTACATATGTATGTATTAAATATACCTAATAGAAATGGAAAAGCAATTGCAGAAACAGGAATTTTGCTTACCTAATTCAGCCTTAATCAAGGGTGAAAGCTTTTTCCTTGGTTGTCGCGTCACAGGCGGTGGAGATGGAGAACATGGTGGTGTCGGCAAGCTTGAAGCACTCGTAATGTCGAGTGATTGTAACCACGAAAGACTTGTCAATTCTGCTTCAACACCGTAATCATCATCGTTATGCATATTTTCCTTCATAGCTGATGAACCACGACTGACCGGTGTTACAGCGTCGATCGATTCTGCCTTCATTTTCACCATTTTTCATCGCATAAATATCGAACGCGTACTGAGGTCCTGGGTACAAGTATTGAAAAATTAAATATATGTGTATATATTGTACTATTGCGTTAAATTAAATAAATTGCCATTCAAAATTCGTTTTATATTTTCACTCTCGAAAGGGGGTAATATTTATTTCACTCGTGCTCAGGAACAGAATTTCGTCGTGGACTGCACTTTCATGAGCGAAACTTAGAAACGTATTTTTTATGAAAATCCGAAAGTGCGACATATTTGTTACACATTAATGTTATTATATTAAGATTACAAGTATAATCAGATGTAAAGAAAATCAGGCAATTTATGTTAAGTGTAACAGAAATAAAATACTCTCCAACTGCAAAAGGAATTACTAAGAAAGTAAATTGGAAGGGAAAACTTTTCCTAGAATGGGTTCTATTAATAGCAAGACAATATATTGAAATATTGGAAGAATATTAAATCATGTGCGCAGTTCGAAAGCGTACCACGTTTAAATAATTTTCAGCAAAATTGTCACCCAGTGTCACGAATTTGCAGAAAACGATCGTAAAAGAAAAAATGATGACAACCGTACAAATTCATTTTTGTATAATATTTTCGGTTGGAATACCACATTGGTAAATAGTAAAAGGAATATTCTCTTTCCACTTTTAAATCAGATCTCCCCATTTCCACACGGGGGTTAAATGCTACTATATTAAAGGAAACATATATTTTGCCAATGAAAAAACCCTTGCGAGCTGTAAAGTCGCAAAGAGAAAACGTTTCCAAACGGATCGATATTTAAAAACTTGGCCACAACACACCTTATAACATTTTCAAAAGCAACACGTCCAAAGCAAATTGCCGCCCCGCTTCCTTACTCTCGTTATTGAACTTTCACCAAAGTGCAAGGAAACTCGAAAACGTGAACCCGGTTGCGTTCTGTTACATCACATACGTACATCCTCGCCGATATATAGAATAAAACATGTAAACCGCATGATCGTTCGAATGAAACTAGCACCAAGGGGTAACGAAAGGCCTGATAATCCCCCACTTTGAATCTACTTGGCTGCCGTGAACCATTGGTCATGGTTGGTGTGCGTGACAGGTGTTGGCTCTCTTTTGCAGGTGGACCATATGTACATGGTGTTCAACCTGCGTGCAAACCTTTCTCCCTTCCCTTCGTTTTTCGACCAGTAAACTCACCCTCGAATTCTCAATTTCAGAATAGTTCCAACTCAAAATTCAATGTTCATTCTAATCGTCTGGTTTCGTAGAATGGAAAAATAATATCTTGTTCAAATGGAAATTGTATTTCCACGTTTTACGGCTGTTAATTTTATTGGGAGAAGAATATAGTTTGGGGCAGAATATAATTTCGATTCGGTGATTGTTGGAAAATGGTAGAATACACTGGACGCTATCGTATACAGGGTGGTCGTTGTAATTGATCGGCATTCTTGTAATGCTTTGAAATGTTGTAACCGAACTGTACTGAGCAAATTGATTTTTATTTGTATGTATTGATTGATAATGATCGGTGGAATAGGTGGAACTGGAATCTTTTATTCTGAAGGTTTTAGTTTTTTTTCTTAATTAGGTTCGCGACTTTTAGATCAGACTGGGCTGTAGCACATCTTTCGAAGCCTTGCCAATTCTTTCTTTTATTAAGTCTTCGCTGATTTTTTTGAGAAAAATATTCTCATTTGCCTAAACATTGATAGAAACTGGTGTATGACTTCAAAATTGCACTGACCAGTAAAAAATTGATAAATCACAATTGTTTATGTTTAACAGACTATTCGGCGTGATTAAAAATTATTTTTCAATTGCAATCGCAAAATTTGTTACTTTTAATGTCGCAGAGCGGATAATACAAATATTCTGTTAATTTTTTACATGTTATGCAATGCTAGCTATTTATTAGAATGCATGGTTTTATGCAAATATAGTACGTCGAAATATGCAAACCATATACGCACTATACGTAGAACGATTGTGCTACATTTTTATTACCATTATATTTATTGCGACTTTCAATGTTGCCCCTTGCACAATGATTCTGTCGATTAAATTATTTGATAGTTAATTATGCACGGAATGTGCACAAAATGTGCATGGTGTAAAATATGTATGCGTTATATAAAATAATAAAAAAATAAAATGAAAAGTGCATTTTCACAATCTCCTTGTGGCAAAACAAATTTAATTTTTTATCTGCTTTCTGGAAAACTTGTCTATAATAGTATGTGCATAAATATTCATACAGTGTCAAGTTAAATATATTGTGGTATGGGCGAAGATAGACGTGGACAATTGACTGGCAACCATTCTACACTCTGTTCACCGTTCGGCTTCAATAAGTTATAATATTGTAAACTTGAATGTGATTTATCACTGCGAACTATTAACAAAAGTCATATAGTAGGTTGTAATTTAGTTAATCTTGAACGTCTCTACAACATTCAATGGGACAAATGAGCTCTAAATTGAGTTCTATTTAAAAAAGAAGCAGTGTCTATGTTTTTTAATGGCACACAAATGTTTTCAATTGTTAATGCTTGTAAATTATTAAGGGTTCAAAAACTTGTAATTCTATAGTGTATACAACAGTCTTTCGCTTCATTATTTCAAGGGTTAAAAAAGACATACATATATTTAACAAATGATATATGTACATTTCGTACAAAATGCGAGCAATAAATATGTAAAGAAATTAATATTGAATAAAGGTAAAGTGCCTTTTGGTTGAAAATATTTTTGAAAATTATTGCATAATCCTCTCCTTATTAATGTGCTTCCCGCCAAATAACATATTCATTCATTATATTTTGATCACTTATGTATAATCATTGTTAAGTATAGAACGTAAGATAATGTAGAAATAATAAAATTATCAATTACATTATTTTGCGTATTCGAAAGTACATTTTGTAACAGGGAAACTAGAAAGTAAAAAAAAAGCTGGGGAAATGTGTTATTTTCTGATGTATTTCCATGCAGCAACGCACAACTAATTTGCTTGTCTAGCACCTGCTCTCTATTAGAGACAAAAGGCACGTGTTCTGTAGATATGCACGCGTCATTTAACATTATGGTTGTAACGGGAATGCTCTATTGTCATTTTCACGATAAAAACAATTTTTACAAAATTCTATTCATATTGCGTATAAATTCTTGTTAAAACATCAGGCGTCGCTAGCAGGAATGTTTATTTAAGCGTCATGCAATATATACCATGTTTTGCGATTTTTCTTATTCAATTATTTATCGAGATGATTATTATTAAAAATTACATTTTCTAATTTGACGTTTGAAAAAAAGTCAAGAATGTATGCAAAAAAAGTCTTTTTTAAGGATTTAGCGATAATTATAACACTACAATCTTCAAGTAGGTATATAATTGCAAATACATATAATAAATATTTTAAAGGTATAAGAAAAGGGAATGCAATAAAAGTGACAGTACGAAGCAAAGTATAAAGTGAGTAAAATGAGTAATAGATAATTCTATGAATTAATATCTAATACAATCAAAGAACCATTATTTATAATTCTAAAAAAAAAAATTTGTATAATAATATTCCATTCCATTTACTATATTCTTATAATATTCTTATAATATAATATTTGTAACATTCCATTTCATTTCGTTTCTTCGTTCTTAATTCTGCATAAAATAATTTAACAATGCTTGTACCATAATTCATGGTCATTTGCTGCTAAAAATGTCTTTTTTAAATAACAACATCAAATATTATCATTTACAAAATTATTCTATCGTGCAGGCTACCAACCTGAATGTTATTTTCATTTAAGTAGTTTTATTTTTATTTTTTCCATAACATACTACTATGTTAAGCTTAATGATAAGCGCGATGTATTTTTCTTATATCCAAAACCTAAACACTTGCAAACAAGTGTTACAGAAAATTGCATTAAAACCGACCGGTCCAAAAATTGTCTGAAAAAATAGTTACCTTACATTCTCCACGACGAAACAAAATTGATATTATAAGCACATGCATAGTGTCCTCCGTTTATAACGATTTCCATGAACTACATATTATTATCGATGCAACTCGAATGATACCTACGATCAATGATTTCAATGTGCATTTATTCTACTTGCGCAATGACGTGTTCCCTCATCGTTTATGACTCATTTACTTCCCCATTCATTCCATCGTGAACTATATGTATTTTGTGCTTACGAGGAAGCACACTGTGCTTACGAGGAAACGTATTCAAGCTTTTATGCACCTGTGTCACTTTGGAGCCACATACCCGATCTTCGATTTTCTAAATCTTATTTCTTGTATAAGTATATTGCAGTTATGCCATTCTATTGCAACCAATGTGTTCTATTGCTAAAATTTCTAGTCACAAGATTTTTGTCTTGCAATCCATTACTTAAAATCTTTTCAAGCTAACAAATAAATTGGACCATAGAGAGTTAAAGACAAACGATTAATCGCAAATAGTAAGTGTATCAATGTAGCAAATACTATACGCATGCAATCTCAGTGAATAATTATTAATTGGATATTTAATGTTTGGAAAATTCATACTATAAACTTTGAAATGCGGATAATAATTATATTGATTACAGATAAGACAATAAAATATGATAAAGCAAGAAGTAACATTAAAAGTTGCATTAGACATGTCTAATTACATAAATTGCATAACAACTAAATAAAATAATATTTGAAGATTGATGTAAAAAGATGTAAAAGATATTTGCAACTATAAATACGCATCGACTGCAGTAAAATAGAAAATACAATTTATCTGAACATTTGTTAGTTTAATATTTTGAAATTTTATTCAATTTTCTATAGTACGTTTCTATTTGTTAGATAATTCGTTCTTCCCCGTGTGCACAATACTTTGAATGATATTCACATTCAGTTTGAAAGTTATTCGTTTGATTTTTTTTATTTATAGCTATTCTGAGACTGCCAAGGTCAAAAAATAAGGTGGTTATTCCATATTCATACCCTCTCCTTCACATTAATAAATTAGAAATGGGCCGGTTGTCTCGATTTTAGATCTGATTTGCTTAATTTCCGTATAAGACTTAACAATCACTTTCTTACTGTATATTAGTTGCATAAAAATATAGATTTAAGCGACAAATAACCCATTTGCTCGAGTGAACTCGTTCAGATATTAAATTAAACATTAGCGAAACTGTTATTAAGCACCTCTGAATATAATAATGCTTACAGAATATTCATCCTACATTGTACAACATACAACACAAATATTATCTTTTAAGTGGATTAGAAAATTTTAGATTAAATTTCTTAATAACGATATCACTTAAATATCACTCAATAACATTGTATCTTATTATGCTATAATATTTCAAGATCATTCGAAGGGCTTGACAGAGTTATTAAGAAAAGTTTCCTTCCCAGATCCATTGTACTACTTCATAAATAGATATATGTGCTTTGCATGAGAAATTTCTTCTGTTTACAATGGTCAAACGCAAATCGATATCGCAGGTGTGGAGTGCAATCGACTTTTTTGCAGTATCCTCAAATTAAGATTACTGGTACCAACCGATACCAGCAATAAATTAAAAAAGGAAAACAAGTGCATAATTGCAGGTTGCTGTCTGTCGTTGAGATAATAATAATTGAATCGGTGAGTCGAGGAACAGTGCGAGTCCAAAATTAACCATTTTCACGCTCGATCTAAATCTCAAAACTCAATGCAAACTGCACACACCTTTCAGATAGCCTCTTTAGCGGAACGAATGCAAAGGCAATCAACATTTTCTCAAGAAATTTGTTGCTAAAAGACTGCTCAACAAAGTGATGACCACCTTTTTGGAACACCACGTTGGATTTACCCTAATAATCTCTTTTCAATAAACCAATTTCTACTTCAATTATAATCCAAACAATTTATCAAATGCTTTTCCTTCTTCCTATTGCGTTATTTGTTCAGTTTCATAACTGAAAATTCTACAGCACAAATCCAATGGACTTATTTTAATGACTTAAATTTGATTGAAAAGTTTAACAACAGTTTACGTGAAATTGAAACGAAACTATAACATCAGTGACGCGTATTGAGAGACGAACAAAAAAGCTGCTTTTTTAAGTGCGCTTTTCAGACCTGCCTCGTTCCTCGACCTGCCGATTCGATTGAACCATCTGTCTCTAGAGGGCAAGTGAAAATCAGGTGGTTGCACGGCTGAACAGGGATGGTCGTGTTACCTGCTCGTCTGGTACAGGTACTTTCATTGATCGAATCAGGGAGGCAGTGACCGTCACTTATGGTATCCCAACGTAAAAGAGAGGGGAAAGAACCGCAGCTATTCGACGACGAAGAGAATGGCGTGTTAAATTTCAGAAGCTTGCCTATTATTGGTTGGCGTTCGTTAGGATCGTTAGGGCAAAATTTCGCTGATAAATTTATATACACGGGCGCGATTTCACCCTACGACGCAGAAGCATCGCGTGGGCGTTATCCAATGTTTGGCCAACCCTCTTCGTGGAATCGTGAAACGATATTTAAATATTGAGCATTAGAGATCGCACGGTGTGTACGAATTAATTTTATGGCAATTCGAATTTCGAATCGCCTATCTATCAATTTTGGTATATTTAAAATCGGGTGATTTACATGGATTGTACATTGTTAGTGCACAGGGTGGTCTCCCTTTCAATGCAGAGGGTAGAATACGTCTATTTCCCCTGGCGATAGAAAAGAAAATATTGTAGCATCGAAATAATTTCGTTTGTTGCTCGATATTGTCATTTTTATATAATCTGGCATTTTGTCGTCGCCATAGTGTTAACGTTTAACAGAGAAACGAGTTGAACTGTGTATCATGTATTGCAGGTATACATATAGGGTAGACCGAGGCGAATTGGATCACAGGGCGAATCGGATCGAAATAAGTATTTAGTTGAAATTTGTTATGTTACTATGGAAAAAATCGTTTAGGTCGTGCATACACTCCTCACGCCCTCTCTATGCACCTCTTTCAATTGTTTTTTTTATTGTTTTACAATACCGTTTAGTGTTGACACGCATTTCAAGTTTGCCTTACGCGGACGAACGTAATAATTTTGGCGCAGATCTAAAATACATAGCTTACAATTTCTTATTTAAAAATAAAAGGTAAGCTTTAACATCCAAATGTGTTTAATATTATTAGTTTGTATAGTGTCCAGAAATAATATTTGATATAATTTTCACTACTATATCATAATTTTTTCACGTATTTTATTCACTTTAAGATTATTATTATATGGGGCGAATCGGATCACTTCATTTGGGGTGAATCGGATCACTCTTTTTTTTGTTTATTTAATTAGTTGTATGACTTTAAATGCGTTAATAACTTATACACGTAGGTAAAGATGGTTTGCATTTATTGTAACGAGAAATTCATCCACCTGCGGAGGATTGGATACAGTTCACTATCTGTGAAAAGTGGTGGCACGAAAAGTGTGCTAATATAAGTGGTGTTTAAGGACAATATACTTGCCACCCATGTACTATGTAGGGTCTTTGACATTATTATTATCAAGTTATACTTTATAAAATTATAACCAAAGATTATTTTACGACAATTTGTTTGTTTTCTTAGAGATATTCGGAATATCCGATTCGCCCCCAGACTCGGGGCGAATCGGATATTTTCCACTTTTTCGTTTTTTGTATTGTATTTTGTATTTTGTATATTCAAGTATTGGGTTTTTAAATTGTAACTATGTTTTTTTTACCATCAAATAAAAAGTGATCCGATTCGCCTCGGTCTACCCTATGTATGAGCCACTCATTGGCCAAATCGGTTAACTCCACGAAGCAAAAATATGGAAATTTATTTTAAATATAGAAAGCTAAGCGTCAATCAAGCGCTTTGGGGATAAAATTTAGAAAGCTACCTGATGGGCGACTCATATATCGAAGCACGTTTTTATAAAGAGAAAACAAGAGTGTAATATGTAGATACATGTTTCACTTGAAATATGTAGATATTTATCTTTACGTAACTGTTAAAGCAACTCACAACGTAATTTCTATTAACTGTTTCAATATCTCATAATGCAATTATGCTTCTCATATAATTTCTATAATTATATTCTGCTTCTTCTATAATTATGTGAATAAAATTAATTCGTATTAATTATATAAATTATGCAGTGAATAACAAAAAATCGTGTCAGCAAACGAAACTCTGTTCTATTGCAATTATATATAGTTATTAAAAGTTAAACAAATTGGAAGAAACATGTGTCTAAAACTCTATAAATACAGATTCAATATTACGCCTTAACCCTTCTCCTCGGATCTGAATGCATGCACCGAAATGAATATTGTATTTCTGTTCTATAAATAAAATAATTCATTATATAAAGCGTACAAAAATCTTAATCCTAGTATCAATAAGCATTTGTTCTCTGATACCAATTGCCATTAAAAAATTCCCGTGCCTCTGCTAGCATATTTAAAAATCGCCTTAGATCCGCCCACCCTTGGAATATCTTTACGTTCCACCTATTTTCCCAATAAAGATTCGCAAAAAGAATGATAAAAAAGCGGCTCGAAATACAAGGCTCGTTCTATAACAACGGTACCGAAGTATCCATACATGTTAAAACATGATTAAACAAAAAGCGAACAGTTGAAAAAATTACTTAATCGGTTATTAAAATATTAATTATTTATTTACATACAAATTACTTTACATTGCGATCGAAATGGCACGTATTTATTTCAAATGTGATTTGTCTTTGCCCAATCATTAGGACCCCAAGAAATAATACAAACGTCAACAGCAAGTGATATAGAACAGCAGGTTCGAACTAAAAAGTAAAATATGTAAATGCACCACGTGCCGTCGAAAGCTCGTGCCGTCTACGTAGCCCAAGTGGAAGTATCTACGTGCGCGATCAATAATCTCCTGGGAACATCCGTTCCCCTGCTGCCCTATCCAGGTGGCCACCCCTGCAATAATGGCAACACCAGCAGCACCAACAGTACCAGTATCAGCAGTAGTAGCACCTGCTACCCTCCCTGTGCCCCGTCAGGTTGTGACTCATGACTACTTTCCGTTCGACCACCGTCTGTTATTACTAATTGCTGGTAAAATAAATGCTTCGCCTACGCTTTTTCCCATTGCAATTACGCTTTCTTCCAGGCAATGGTTTTTCCCCGGTCGTTGTATTTATTTATTCATTCACTTCTCCTGTACACATTTGGTGCTAGGTGGTAGATCGTCCTGCTGACTTTCAAATATTTTGAAATATGCAAGGTTTTTTCTAACGTTTCATGTATAAGCATGACGAACTTTACCGATTCTCAAAACGTTTTCAATTTTAACCAATGAAAATAACTTATTGCCCATCCTATCGCGTGAACCCTCGTACTTCTTTCTACTACCCTTGTGTTATATGTTAAAAGCAGCAAATGCAAAGTTTGTTAACTACCTGTATACGTATTATCGGTCAAAAGAACCACATCCTTTGTAGATATACGAATATATAGATTTAAACAACAAACAATACAAATTGCTCGAGCGAACTCGTTTAGACATTGAAATAAACATTCGTTAAATCGTTATATGTACCTCTGAATATAGCAATGTCTAATGTCTTATCATATAAATAATAATAGCTGTTAAAGTAAATGCTTCACCCACGCATTTTCCCATTGCATCTAATTACACTCCGTTATAAAAATATGCTTTACCCTTGGTCATTTCATTTATTCATGCCCTCTTCTTGTACACATTTAGTATTAGGTTGGCAACTAAATTCACGAGCTTTTGTTCTGTGCCTGCCTCTTTTGTTTATGAGAACTGTACTTGTAGCTCCGTTTTTGTTGATCGGTAGTATTATCTGACCTTCGAAGTGCAAAAATTCAAAAAAATTCGTTTCCTCGACTCTTACAAAAATGGATTATTCTGCAACGGGACAACGTTGGTCCATACTAGTATATTTCACGTCAAACGCTGCAAAAAATTGGCGGATCGGACGGAAAAACAGCGGATTGTCCACCATCTAGACCAGACGCTGCTCCAAGCGTTTACTAATTTAGATCGTTAAACCAGTCCCCGGCTGGAAAACGTTTGTCCAAAGTTGAGGACGTCAGAACGCACCTATCCATATATTTGGGATCAAAAGGCACCAATTTCTACCGGCGAGGAATTGAAAAATGGTCGAACGCATGGCAAAGCATTATTCATTCAAGTGGGGCATATATTGATTACAAATTGTGAGTTGTATAATTTCGATAAATAATTTCGTTTAAGAAAACCCGAAGGTTGCCCGCGAACTCGGTTGCCAACCCACAAACATATTCAGAGTTCATTTTAAATTCAATTCTATCCTCATTTTGTCTCATCTCATAGTGTTTGGAAGTCTGTATTTTGGATTATTCAATTCTGAAAGCTATGCAAAAGTATACAGTTGTTATATTCTAGGTATGATGTACGGAAATAGTTTTCCCTAACAATAAGTCATATAACTTATTCGTGCGATTTTCTCGTGCTTTAAATTTTCTATTCAATTCCATCCACCATTCGTTCCATTCTTTCACTATTCAGAAATCTGTATTACAGTGACCGTTAGTAATTGAATTGCACAAAATTAAATTCTGGAAGCGCTTAAAATTATAAAGTAACTTTTGTATACAATTCCATCCCCATCTTAATCATAAGTGCGTCTTGTATATTATAAAATTCTATTCCGAAAACGCAAAAGATTATACAGCCACGACATACTACAAATTTTGATCGCGTTGTATACGATATTTTCCTAATAAATATAGATAAAAATATAGATTGTAAAAGGAAATGTACGTCTTAAATATCACTGCGCAGCTCTGCAAAAAGTTTACAATTCAAACAGCTGAATTAGCAATTAATTTCGCAGTGTAGCGAGATAAGTGTAATTTATACAAACGTAAATCGTAACAATTATATTTTTCGGTACCAAAGTGAAAAGTGTTATAGGCGTAGCTATAAATTATTAAATAATTGTCTTGAAGATCATTTTCTGTAACAATGTGATTGTGTGGTGTCCATCTATGAAATCACTGTGTGGCAATATTAGGCTTCGTATGACGGAATTCTCACAAAAACTGATTTCAAATTGCATAGGATGTTTTAAACTGTCCAGCAGAGGGCATTTTATTTGGCAAAGCCCTTGGCCCTTGAGAAATATGGACGCCATAGCAAAAAAACCAGGTGATGATTTACCATCAATAATAACACTGTTCGACAAATTTCAACTTTTTTTTGGTTTTGTAACCGTCAATATGCGTTTCTTATAGACTTTAATGTGCTGAATACGAATCTGCAATCCGTTTTTCTCCAGAACGTACCATTTTTGAAAAAATCAATTTTGAAAAAAATCGCAAATTTTCAACATTGGAAGTGTTTTGAGCTTTTGCGGTAATAGTTATTCAGTTGCGCTTGGTGCCAAATGATTCTTTGAAGTTTCACGAATAAAATGGTATATGTTGTTATTAGACTATAAACATTTAAATGTGTTTAAATAATGATCAAAGCGAAAGGGACACCGAAAATACACCCATTTTGGCTGATATCTTTCAGTTTATTTCAACAACTAAGGGTCCAGGAGAAAATCTATTTTATAAATTGATTTTTTCAAAAATGGTACGTTCTGGAGAAAAACGGATTGCAGATTCGTATTCAGCACATTAAAGTCTATAAGAAACGCAGATTGAAGGTTACAAAATCAGACCCGTGTTGAACAGTGTAATCAGTGTTTATACTCACAAGGGACCATATCCGACCCACCCACACCAATTTAAAACACACTTATATGGGGGACAGTTTTCTAAAAAATATTTGACACGTCTTTCTTTTTTTTCGGCAATCGTCCATTTTGAAGGGGTGAGAATACACAGTCCCCGAAATTAGTGGTTGAAAAATATGTTTCTGGAACACGTCGAAATCTAAGGGATATCGTAAAAATTTTTTTTTGTTTCAGATTGTATGGTTTTAAAGGGAGAATTTAATCGCACAAAAAATTGGGGAAGAGACCAATGGTTAAAATAATATAAAAAGTATGTATTTTTTAGTATATTTTTCTTGTTAAATATCAATCTAGATTTATGTGCGCGAACTATGGACGAAAATAGAAGATAGTACCTACATATGTACTTGTTTTTGGACCTTTTTGTCTTTGACCATTTTTTTTAAAGGTGTCAACGCTGTGAAAGCATTTTTTTAATAATTTAAAACGTACATATAATCCGAAAGATGGCAAATATTCTGCAGAAATGATTAAAAAATACAGTATTAACTTTATTCGCGCATTTATCCATTTATGAAAACGAACATGGCGAAGATCGTTTGTATACTCAAAGACTTAATGGACGTAGAAATTATTAAGTAACAGCCCAAAGGTGGTGATGTTTGCGAGCAACGTTTGCACCATTTTCACGGTTAATTGGACTAAAAGTATTGTGTCAATAATTTGATTAAGTAAACCATTATACAAGCTATTAATCTCCGATCGATAAAATAGAACGTTATTGGGGGAATTTGTTTATGTTCACTTTTCATTCGTCGTTGCCTGTCACAGAAGCGCGTTAGTCCTTACATTATAATTTATCAAAGTATGTATCGCCAATTGAACAAGCATGAGGCAATCAATTTTCAAAATCAAGCTTCTCTGAAACTAAGGTTCAAAGGAGAGCTGTACCAAAATTGCAATTAATCACCATCTGCCTTTATGTATCATTATTTCCGGTACACCCCTTACAAATGATAACATACTAACTTCAAAAACATAAACTACTTGAAATCCGTGTAAGGAACATAATATTACAATTGAGAAATACAGTTTTAGAATTTGCACACTTTGTTTTCAATTTACAAGAAAATAAATAATATAGTGGAAATAATACATTATGCTCATACCTATAGCACAGTATCTACGATTCAAATACAAAATCCTATAAGCTGCCATTAGAGTATTTCTGATTATGTTGCATAACATTTAACTATTTTCCTAGATCTTTGATATTTCAATCCAAATTTCGTTACCGTCCGATTTTCTAAAATTCAGATATTACGTGTCATTTTATGCATAAGATGGTCAATCAACAATGTGTTAAGAATCTGAAAGGAACGTAGACTGACGTTGAGAACCTATTATGGAAAGCTCGAAGAAAACTACTTAGGAAAACAGTATTTCCTTGAAAAGTGTAGATCGACTCTAGATCGATAGATTTTAGCATATCCCCTTAGGAAACGTTTATAGGTCACCACACGAAACATGATGTGGACGTATTTCAATGGCTAACTCGAAAGTCCAGTTACTACTCCGCGTAGTTACAAATATAGACGCGACAGTGAGTATAGATTTCAGGAGAATGATGGTGCTCTTATAAAATATTCAAAGGAATTGATTCCAACTACCACAGCAGTAAGGGCAAATACGGCAGGGCGAGTAGTTATATCGACCATAATGGTAAAACATCTAAAAAAAGGTACACTGCTTTTATTTATTATATTGAAATAAAAATATGCTTTAACATTGCAAATTTAACAACCACTCTTAATTGTCGAATAAAAGAATTGATACCTTTGAAATGAAATCTATAAGAAGTATTAGTTTTGTCTTATTATAAATAAATATCGTTAATTAAGATGAAGCTTTGGTAAAATTTCTATTTGGTTAATAAACTTTGCTATAAAATACTGTATGGTGTTGTCGAACGTAATAGCAACGAAATATTAATTTATTTTTTAAACAAGTTTCATATACATACTTCCTCTCATGAAATATGTTTTCGATGTGATGGAAATACAAATGTTATCCATAAATATGAATTAATGTAGTACTTACCTAGATAATTGTTTCGCATTAATTCATCAAAAAAGAGGTATGGATTTTGCAACCGATTCGGAAATGCTGTAGCAAATATCAACATGTACTAATTTCATTTTATAGCATACTTTAGCCGAACTTAAAAGTTAAGAAGGAATTAAATAACAAAATAAAATAATTACGATAAATTGAGCTACGTATTATAAAGTTTACTTAAATAATATAATAAAATGAAAAGAATAACAACCTTCACTTGAATAACAATCAATTTTAATAATAATACAAGATAAGTCTACTCATTGCATTTGAGAATTAAAAAATTAAGACTTCTTTTTAAATTTCACGATTCTTTAAAAGTTTTAGCGAGCAATGCGAATTAATGTTACCTTTGAAACTACCCCGAAAAGCTGCTGGCATCATACTATTGCCATCTTCTTATTCAAGTAAGCGGTACCACTAGGTATACAAATGTAAATACATACAGGGTGTCCCATTTTAATCTATAACTGCGAATTACTCGTAAACTCTCAGTTGCATGAAAGAAATCGAATAGTTTCGAAGAGATGGTAGCCTATTGTAATTAGCTTTCCTGCAGTTAACGCGTAGAGGTCATATGAAGGCTGTAACCTCTGTAGAGGTTAACCTGCAATAGCCGATTTTTTCCAGATTCTGCGAGGAGGTTTTGTAAACAGAATGGTTACAGATTTGATGCAGAACCTTCTAAACATTTAAATGGCTCATATTGCAGGATCTGCTTGGTTTCTGCTGCCAATCTGCGATCAGATTCGGTTCAGCAGGTTCTGTTTGTACAATCCAAGCCAAATGCGGACGCAGATGGCGACGCATTTGTAGACAGATTCTGCCAGTTCTGTTGCCACTCTGCACGCGGATGGTTGTTAGGGTCTCGCTGCAGCGAGATTATTAATTATACATAAAGCTAGCATTCATGAAAAATTCAATTTCCAAAGAAGCACTACTGTTGTCGCTTCTATAAAATATTTTCTTGCGAAAAAAATGGAAAGACGATAGAGTTAATGAATAATCTTCCAAGAACGCCTCGTTAATTTTCTCTATACTTCATTGTATTAAAGTCACATACATTTTAAAAGGCATACGTTACTTGAATGATTTATTCCAATTACCAATTTGTCCTATAGTTAAGTCTATCATTCAAAAACTAAATCTGCTGAACTAACATTACTCTAACTGCATGATTATAATAATGCGAATGTCCAATATCCTATCTTTATATGAAACTAATAAAATAATTATTTTCTACTAAATATTTATGAATTTCTCAAAAACATATAAGTCGCCATTCTACAGGGTGTAAAGAAAGTAAGTGTAAAGAGCACGCAATTGTAGCGTCCCAGCCAGCCTTCTGGAGACACACTAGCAGCAGAATTGCCATAAATATTGACCGAGCCTGGGCACAAATCCGTAAACAGCTGTTATGCCGATTGGGCTGCGGCTTGCGAAAATGAATTGAATCTTAAAAAGGAAAAAGAATCGACTGCATTTCTATCACATTTATATATAGTTCTCTTTATTCCTAAACACTCGTACTTCGGAAAAAGTTAGATTTTAAATACCACTTATCGTGCTAGGTTTGCCGCGCTAATCTGTTCTAGTAGGTTTTGTTATATTATAGCCGCCGATCCGCTGCAATCACTGAATGTAACAGATAACGTATCGAATCCGTAGCCCATTCTGCTTAAAATGCGTGTCAACAGGCATAGGGTACGATCTGTTGAGGGGTGATTCTGCACCTCTGAATCGGCGGAGATCCGTAAATAAAAGTTGGTGTAAAATTGTTCTTGACCTTGAAACTGGAGGCCAAATTTTTTTTTATTGCATCGCATTTATCGTAAGGATAAAAAGTCTAAATGGAACCATATGGCGCAAATGCATCGTTTGCTCAATATAAATCGTTAAAGTCTTGCACAAATATGATTGGTAAGTCACACGTAGAAAGAAACAAACGCCCCACAATAGCAAATCTCGTCTATGCACAAGCATTTGTCGTGACACGTTACATGTGTGCGAGCTCCCCATCACAAGTTATCAAACATTACTTTAAAACAGAACGTTAACAGTTTATATTGAGCAAACGGTGCATTTGTAACATGTGGTTCCATTCAGACTTTATATCGTGGTGAATAGAATACGATGCACTAAAAAAAAGTTTGACCTTCAATTTCATGGTCGAGGACAATTTTGCACAAACTTTTATTTACAGATGCCCACCAATCCAAAGGTGCAGCATCACGCTACAATGATCTTTACACTCACTTTCTTTGCACCCTGTACTTTTTCCAAAACTTAAGACTCCAAAACATTTCTAATTATGTACGTTCATACATGTCCACATACACACGTGTATAATGTATATTAAACGCGTGTAGTTATATTTATATATGGTATTTATTTTATACAGTATTTATTGTGTGCTTTTATTAATTTTGCACACAAATTCAATTCAACAAAGGAACTACGTCGTTATACTCGTAGAAATCAAGATAGTTTTCATTAAACATGATGTTATTGTTATCCTTCAGACATGAGGAACTTGGTTTCTTCTATTATCAACATCAAAATGAAAATGGAAGATATAATTTTCGTCGTAACACTATTGCAACCTACACCGATATAATAATATTGCCGTAACACTAAACCAAATGAAATAAAGCTATCTTTTAAAACTTACTTAATACATCTAAACATGTCTTGGCAAAAGATGAATAAAAAATATTAAACTAGTGTTCGAATAGCAAACAAAAAATATTACTTATTATCTCGGCAAGATAAAATATCGAAGTTTTAATGTGTATTACGTTCACTCATTCTAACAAGGGTAATTATATTCTTCTTTGTTTTTTCTCTTTTATCCCCAACGGTTCCGATCAACAACAATACCAAGCAATCACAAAGAATTGAAACATAGTACATACTTACTTTAACATATTGCATTTCGATATAATTCATTATTATTTTAAATTATAGACTGTTGAAAAGTTCTAAATTTATTATCAACGTTACAAATCGCCATTGAAATAGTTGATCGTTAATCAAGATAAGAAACAGGCAACTTTCTCATAGTTTCATAACCTGTATCATTGAAACCGTACTACAATTTCAATGAGAAAAGCTAATTTAGAATTTGCTTTCTATACGCTATTCAATAAATGTCAACTTGTTATTAGAACACTTCTAGCCGCTATGTATACAAGAACTCTGTGACACGATAATATGATTCTACACAAAATGATTTTATTATCGACAATGATCGATGCTGATTAATTTTACTACCTACATTAAATCGAAGTGCAAATAACCTACATCATTTACAATAATCAAATTTAAGATTTAAGATTTGAAAAATTATAGAAATTAAGGTACAAATGTATATTATTTTATTTCATTTTCGATTTAATGCCGGTTAGTGGTGAAAGGCGTCAATCCTCTGAGACACATGTTATCAAGAACGCCACTTATATAAGCTGAAACATCGACCATATCTTCTTCTGCTTTTCTAATAAAAGGATGCTCCAGCAACTTGTTGTATTTCGGCCGCTGAGTCTCTTCTTTAATTAAACTTAAACGACAATAGTATATCGACTGTTATTTTATGTACAAACACAGTTTTGCAAGTACAGTCGAACCTCGGTAATTCGGAGCGCAAGGGAAGAACTTTCTAATCATACAGATTTCATCCTATCGCAGTTTTCGAGTAAAACATGTTCAACGAACGAACATTCGACTCACAGAGGCTTTGTACATGGGTTAGTATTGACTTTTTGTACGTACACCGGGACACATTGTGCTCTAGGAAACGAGCAGACGGAAGATGAGAATAAGAACAGGCCAGAAAGCCTGGAAATTTAAGGAAAGGATAAGGAAAGCACGGGAGCGAAAAATAGTTAAGAGATGTTTAGAGGAAAAAGAACGGAAGGAATGCCAAATCAATTGCAGGGGAGGAAGGGAGAATTACTTAAAAAAGAATGGATTGAGTCAGGTCGGACTACATTTGACAAGAGGGGAAGGAAAGAAAGTGATGGAGAGCCTGAAAAGAAGAGATTACGAAATTCAGGAGCAAGAGCAGGATAGGAGAATAGAGCAAGCAAAATACAATGAACGGTACACATGAGAATCGCAACAATACCAGAATATTTAAATAAAGAAGGAAGAGCGAAGAGCCAACAATTAGTGGTACAGGTAAGATGTGGAACCACGGAAAGATGGAATAGATATTGGGAAAGAATTAGAAATGATGTGCAATAAAGAGATAAGAAATAGGATAGTATGTAAGACAGAATAGGTATGAAAGGAACGGCGAAAGAGAAGAATGTCAAAGATAAGTTAGTATTGTAAACGTAGGTTAATTGAAAACCAGGTCCAAATTTCGTGGCTGTGAGGCCGAAATAAAGAATATACTACATACTAGTATTAAATTTGTCTGATCCACCAATGCTAACTCGAAAGCCATTTAGGCCTAGTGATCTAGCAAAAGCCTTAGCTTTGTCACGTACCGTCGGACCATTTATGCTAACATTTTTATTTATGCACTGCTCAAACCATTTTATTGAACACTCCTCAATGGCAGAAAATTCAACCCTTTCTTCTCTTGCAATCTAAATTAAGCACGAAAATTCGAATTCTGGAGGCTAGTATGACAGAGGACATAAAATAATTCAAGTTGCAGGTAGTTTATATTTCGAAAAGCAGTGGTTCTTACAACGAAGCCGAAGGGAATGAACGAAATTCTAGTCTTACAGAAGTTTTCGAGTTGCCGAGGTTCGACTGTAATATAAACGTAAATTAAAATTGAATAACTTACCATGTATTAACAAAATTCACGAAATCCATGGTAAAGTGATTTCCATTTTCATTAGGAGATAATCGCGGAGGATCACCTTGTACAACTTGATAAAGTTGTTCAAAAACAGAATTCCACTTCGGATATGGAAAATAACCAGTCGCAATTTCCATCAATGTAATACCCAGTGACCAAACATCACTTCGAACGTCGTAACCTTTTGCACGTTGGGGATCTATCCTTTCTGGCTGAAAAATAATTATAAATTCAATTGCTGCATATCATTGCATACAATCAGCGTGAAATATCGTGAAATGTCCGTGGTATTACGTACAGCCATGTACGGCCTGCATCCAGCATCTCGGGTTCGTGCAATAGAATCTACCAACTGTCCTGATATACCAAAATCGCAAAGCTTTATATTACCGTGTCGATCTAACAGTATATTACTAGGTTTTACATCTCTATGAATTATTCTTAATTTTTCCTTGAGGTAATTCAACGCCTTTACTGTGGCGACAGTAATTTTTCCTAAAATACGTTCTGGTATCCTCTCCTTCAATACCTCGTGAATAAACTTATAAAATATATCTAACGAAGTGTCCATGAGCTCCATACAAATCCAACAATCACCCTAATCAAAACAAGATATTCGATTAATGAAAAAAGAAAGAAGAATAACATAATTGAACATTTCTCCCCAGACTCTTACCTCCTTAAATAAAGCTCCATAAAATTGCACAATGCATGGACATTCATTAGACTTCATTACAACTTCTAAGTCCATTAACAGTTGCTTTTGCTCCCTTTCGTCCACTGTAGAGCGAATTCTCTGTAATCAGACACAGTACTATGAACGTAACTATTTGTTAACGGCGATAAAATTATACTACGTACCTTCACAGCCATAACAGTATCACTTATCCTATGTATCATCTTATTTACAGTGCCGAACCCCCCACGCCCTATTTCTCCTAGATCTTGAAGATCCTCGCTCGTAAAATCATATACTACATTTGGTGATAGCTGTAATTTTCCAGTACTTTGCATCGACTGACACATTCTTAATTTATCCCTACAGAATAGAATTGTTTGAACCAATAATATACACAATGCAGTAATTAATTTGCGTACACAAAGTCTTACTACCTCGCCTTATCAGGTAGTTCTGGCGGTACTGTGGTGCATGGTCTCGCGGGTAGCTTAGGCAAAGGTAAAGGCAAATTTGGACGAGTAGATCTGCAATTAGAAAGAATAAGACTCAGGGACTATAAATCAAGTACAACAGTAAGGTCTCTCCACTTGACAGTACTTTGGAATCTCAACTGTAGAATAGATAGGAGATTCTCTATCATAACACTTAGCCAACCAATCGGGGAGATCTCCCCCTTTTGACAGTTCTCTGTGGCGCGTGCGGTCGGCTAAGTGATAAGAGTGAGCCAGCGTTTTGAGAGCCCTCTGTCCAGATGGTCGCAAAAAAAGAAAGCATGTGAAGTGAGGACCAATGAAAAGGAACAGGGACAGAAGCCAACCTTAGAATTCATTTATGAGAAGTCCTCAATTGCTGAGTTCATTTATTCTACTACATTGTGGACTGATTTGCGAGGAGAGCATTTTGAATGGGGATAGGGACTGAGAATTAGAGAGACCTTATTGTATTACATGGCCAATGGTTAAATTAACGAAACTTACATTGGTAGACAAGCTGCACTTCCAGTTGAATTAGAATGAGAGGAGTTGGTTGAATTGGTAAACGGTACATTACTACCTTGCGTTTGCAAATTCAATTTAAATTGTCTTCTTTTCTCTATTACAAAATTAATAACGTTATTATGTTACAATAATTGTACACAGGTAATTGCTATTAAATTATAATATTTATATATGTATCTATGTATATATGCACATACGTGTAGACACAACACCCGACATCTCATTTTGAACGTCGTTAATAGATCCAAATTCCAGATGTTGAAAATTAAACGGTCTACTGGAACCTAAATATTGCGAGTACAATAGAAACCATTAACTCCATTGAAACATAGACAATTATCTGTAATTTATACTTGTCGCTAAACAATACATGCATATGTCTAAAAATCTATGTACCTATGTAGGCGTGTAATAATAAAATGATAGCAACGAAATCACGATTTACTATCATAGATAACCCTTTACGGTCAGAACTGTTCAAAATCAAGTACTCTATAGAGCCAAGTAGTAACTGCTGGACTGTAACTTTCTGTTGCACAATATATATGTATATCTCAAACCTACGCTACAATCCTTGAATTCGTATCAACATTAATATTTATGTTTGCTTCGAAAGCGCAAAGTGGACGTTGATTGAATGCACATACGAGTGCTTCCTTGTTGGCGATTGCTATTTATCGAATGTATATACAGATTGATCATCCGCAAAGGGTTAAAAATACAAAACTCGTATTATGTAAATAAAATTATTTATGCAATAATCGGTAAACTCGATGACACCGTAACTTACTTTGATTAGTTGGGGTTGAAAAATTCCCACGATTCTCGGTCATTTTCTTCAAATTCTTAACACTTGGTTGCCAGAAGAAAAACCTCTTATCAAAGGCGCTCCTTTTAGGAGACCTTTCCGCAAGATTTTAACAATCTAGCATACGTATTCCGCGGTGAGCGCACCATTTGTGCAATTTCGTTCCTTTTTCGGACAGTACAGAAAAAAGAGGATCTTATTATTTTCGTAAAACACACGACATTGATCGCAAGATTCCTTTACATTACAAAAGTACACCTTACCCATAAGCTTATCGCGATCGCTTATTTATTTCGCGAGCGGAACAGCGATGTATACGTACCTTTCGATATTATACGTGCACGCAAGTAAAAGAACGAAAGACGATACGAGTTTTATTTCAATCTACACCGAATATTTCTTAATAATTGAATAAAAAACTTCTTGCGTGGAATTGGGCTCTTGCTTGTTCATTTATTTTCGTTTTACATGCACATATTTTCTGGAGACTCCACGAACTATTTTATAGTTCTGCGCCTCGATCGTGGTAGGCACTAGCAGCAACTTTTATGGGGCAGAGTACTTACATCCTCTTACAATCATGTTTCATGGCCAGAATTTCGAAAATATGTACTTCTATGTAACTTATAGTAGTATTTTTTATGTTCATCGTTTCAGCGAAGTAAATGCAAATAATGAAATGGTTGCGTACATGTTATTCTGATATTTAAATGGTCCTGTTATTCGAAAAGGAAATTATAGTCCTTCCACAAACAATTATAATCATTCCTTCTGTATAAAAACACATTAGAAATTAAAGGACATGAAACAATATATAAATCATTGACAATGTTTATTTTAACATTATTGTTCCATTATACATATTCCTGAAATCGATGTAACAGACTTATATGCGACACATCTACAGTAAGTCCAGAGCTAAATGAAAAAAGTGGTGGGGGATTCCCCATCCCACTAAACAAACTACAAAGCTCGACCGCTCGTCCAATCGAGCAGGGCTGTGCCATGCCAATTTGAAATGGGTGCACATATACAGAGTATATGATATACTGCTGATCAATGTGTAAACGGTTTGAGACAGTGTCCGTGCCAGTAGCACGGCTCGCGGCTCGCTTTTGTCGGTGTCGCTAGGTTGTAAAGCAAAAACAAGGATAGAACGATGGCCGAGGCAGCCGAGAAATTTAAATGCCACCGTGTCGGCGTGATTACACAAATGCAAAACGACACTATAATAAAAACGACAGCATAACTTTTTTATTTCTATTTTTTTCGACTTCCAATTTTTTTAAACATATTGCTGAAATTCTTCCGATTAAAATGAGACCAGACATGATATATTTACAAATACAAATACAAGTACAGATATACAAATACAGATGCTTGTTTTCTTTTTTTTATTAATTAGAATAGTGTAATAGGTGACAAGCATCCATACTTGCCATGAAGTAGAAAATGTGAGTCCAAATAGAACAAATAGTAACGGAAATAAAATTGTATATAGAAGTCTCTGCTATTTTGGCTTGTGGTTTTAAACGGAATGAGCAGAACATTGTCTCCATATTTGGAACATTAGAGTTTGTTAAAAAGGTGTAACTCCACAAGCGTTATATCGAAAGTGGTTCCTATACTACAAACCAAGGATAATGCGGCGCGAAGAATCGGAATTCCATCAAATACTTAAAATATTAAATAAAATGTATAGCTATACTAGTAGTAACTGAACTACTAGTGTAATTAAAAATTAATTCATAAGCTTTTCATCTTATTGCTTAGAACCAAACATCGGCAGGGCGCTTACGGCCCTGCCGATCGGCGGGCATCAATCGGCCGCTCTCCCTCCACTTTTTTCATTTAGCTCTGGACGTACTATACCACATTCAGAGACACATGTGTGCAGGTGTCAAACTACGTTCATAGTACGTAAAGGAATTAAAACGTGAAGTTAAAACAAAACAAACGCATAGAAATGGTTCTTGCAAGAATGCGTAATTCGTTGATAGTATCCAATTTAAGGTGAAGTTAGAGAAACCTTTCATAATTTGTACACAAATGCAACCATCAATTTCGATGCAATTGTTGATAAAAAGAATGAATGACATAACCTTCATTGTTGATACCCAACTAATTTTAATAAGTATTCGATAAAAGCCTCGATATGATTAATTAGTATAATTAACACATTGACAGGCGGTCCCGCGACGTAAAAAATATCGTGTGCACCCGGCCGAAATTTTGTTTTATCCAATAATATTAGTTATTTATGAAATTTGTTGCTTTGACCAAAATGTGCTATATGACAGTATAGGAGTTTAACTACGGTTGGATAATAAATATTTAAAACTAGAAACAATGCATAAAAATTCTCCAAAAGTAAAAATAAAATAAACATTACAGTAGACTCCGTACAAAGTGTAATTATACTTTACCCGGTGTCAATGTCTTAATGTGATTGAGAGTTTCGAAGTGAATTGTTTTTTCATATGCAAACATCTATTAATAAAAGAAGTTTCTAATACCGTAACGAATAATAATTATATATAAAGTTTATTTCTTTCATAGGTATAATTTAGCAAACACTATCCAATTTTATAGTAGTTTTCCACCGCATTATATCAAACCTATATATAAGAAAGATGAACAGCAAGCGATATTCGCAGGAAACGAGGCGAGCAAAATAGCCCATACAGCTATAAAACCAGCTTGCACTAATGAAACCTGTTCAGAATTCCATGATCCATTAGTTCGGTACATAATGAAAGCATTAGTTAAATATAAAAACTTACTAGCATATTAAATAATAGATTACTTATACTTTATATTCCAGGAAATTCACAAATTATATTATGAGGACAGGTAGAAAAGACATGGCCAGGAAATTGATAGAAAAGACCTTTGAAAATATTAAAATATTGCAGCTACAAAAATATTATAACACTTCGACTACAGAAAGGGAATCTATTATATTAGATCCGAAAGAAATTTTTTATCATGCTGTAGAAAATTCTACACCTATTTTGGAATTACAAAAGATAGTGAAAGGTGGAATTTCATACCAGGTGCAAATGAGAGTTACATTTACAGAAGCATTTTAATAAATATTCCACATAATGATAAATATTATCACGTACAGGTCCCTGTACCAATAAGTGAAAATAGAGCTAAATTTGTATCCATGAATTGGTTAATTCAAACTGCGCAAGCGAAAGGAAGTACTGACAAGTTTGCAGACATGTTGGCGAAAGAGTTAATTGCTGCAGCGAACAACGAGGTATAAAATACAAGTTTAATTCAAATATTATATGAGACAAAACGATCACTTTACTTATATAAATTACATTTATCAAATGTAAGTCAAAGCTCCAAAATTCATTTGAATACTTTATATTACAGGGCCGAGTTATAAAGAAGAAAAATGATATACATAAACAGTGCGAAGCGAATCGGGCTTACGCGCATTATAGGTGGATGTAAAAAGAGGGATGTTGGAAATAAAATTGTTATTTATATGCAACTGATGACACTTATTTAAACACGTTGATAAATCTTAGTTAACATCACCAAATATTTTATTAAAATCTGATTGTTTGATAACTTTTCCGTGCTTGAGAAACAGTTTCAATTTGTGTTTACATGGTTCAACAATCAAGAATCTATAAAGTTTACTATTATAGTTCAAAGGAGATTCCGTAATAGGTGTAACACTGTCAAGATCTGTCTTCAAATCTGTTCTATGACCCCAATAATTCACATACGATATTATAACTTTTTGATTGTCTTCGTTGAAATATATAGATCCGATCAAATTATTGCACAGATAACAGCCAATATGTAAGGAAAAGGTTAATATAGAACCTAAAATACATAATAATGATATAACAAACGCTGATGGTATAGTTTTTTATGAATATAATAAATACTATTTAAACTTACTACTGCTCAAAGCAAGTACATTCTCAGATAGTGATATGATATTCAACATTTGAAGTGCTGTAGTTACTGGTATAGTTATTCCACAAAAAATGGTAATATTACGTTTTACCTTGTTCAAAATGTAAGCAGGTACAATGTAAGGAAAAGTATAAATTACATTGTAATCTGGGTACTTTATTGATTTCATTAAATTAGGAATATTACGTTTTTCATTATCTGATACATTGTTATAGTTCCGAATTGTGTGATTAACACTACTATACAAATTGAATCTTAATCGACTACAATAATTCACTGTAAATAGATTCTTGGGGATTTGTATCATTCTTCTTGTTTGCAATAAAATTCGGTGACTGAAGACCAAATTCACTTCTCCCCTCGTGTTATGAACTCACAGTTAGAACACTCACTAACAATCAGACCCACAACTCCCGTCTAATTATGCAATGTGTGGAATCAGCGCCTCTAGTAGTAGAACGATTCATTATTTTACGAAACCTCTATAGTACTTATCTCTTTCATTGGTGTATGTATAAGTACATGTTTTTTGTATTTAAAATTTGATTTTGTACCAATATAATTTGCACAGTACATTTCTATTCTTATATAGTTATTTTATTCAATAAAGTTTTATTTAATAAAGGCCATAGCCGGATAAGGGAGGAAAAAGTACCCCTAAACCAAATTCGGCTTGCAAGGAGTCATTCGATAGCTTATCAAGAAAAACCAATTTGCACCAAGTTTCAACCCTGCAACTCGACTGGGAGGGTAATTACGGCGAAAAAACAAAAATAGTGTTTTTGCTCAATATTTTTTATTTTAGCGCATAACGGATTTTAAATTTTAAATTTTAAATTTTAAAAAAAATCTGAGACACTTCAGTTATGGAGGCACATATTATAGAAGTTTTTCAGATTTTCAAATTAGAAACCCGAGCTGCAAACAATAAAGGACGTCACAAAATGCAGAAAAATGCCGATTTTGTATTGAAGAAATCGCGGCGGAACCAAATATATATTTTTTTATTAGTTACATATTATTGATACTATTACTCTCAATTTTTTTCAGATTTTTCAATTAGTTGCCCGCAGTTTATGGAATTAAAAACCGATTTCGTCGTCGCTTTTTGCGTGTCAGAGTAACTTATACGGCGAGCTCACATATATTCTTTGTCCAATAAGTGTTTTATGCAATGTTCAATGTTTTTACATGCAGTAAACCAGCATAGAAATTGACGAAACTATATAAACCAAATCAATTGAAATTACATCACTGGTCTGCATGTACTTTAAAGTATTTCATATTTTTTCAACGGCATCGGTGGTCCTGCTGTAAAGTGACGAACCGCTAAGCCGCTGCAAACTTTTTTATAGGTTCGAGCCTCTCACGGGTTCATTTGTATTTAATTCCTATTTCCAGTGCATTCCGGTCAATTGGAATATATTAGGACCGAAATAATTCCCAAAGAAAGCGAATTTCAACAGAATTATAGTTATATTGTAGTTTTTGTTTCTGTGCTTTAGTATCTGTCCCAAATATCCGGCGGTTCCGCTTAACCGGTGTCGTAATTAACCAGAATCCACTGTATCTTGCCAAATATGGTACTGTTTAATATTTCTAACATTAACGTAATATATGAAGTGCATTTTCTGCTGTCTTAGATTGAACAGTCGTAGATGGAGTGCAGGAAAACTCAGGTGATGTTTTACTACTATTTCGCCTTTCTTTTAGATCACACAATTATTTCTTTTTCCCAAGTAATTATTGTTGCGAATACAATAATCTAGTATTTTTTGCACGCTAGGAACCTATCAAAAATTGTGGTACCCGCGGAAATACTTAGCAACTAGCAAATGGAGACCGTTTTTCTCCAGAACGTACTCCGTTTTTGAAATAATCTATTTTTTAAAAAATCGCATATTTACCACTTTGGAAGTGTTTTGTCGTTTACGGTAATAGTTATTCAGTTGCACTTGGTGCCAAATGGTTCTGTGGAGTTTCAGGAATAAAATGATATAAGGTGTTATTAGATTATAAACATTTAAATATGCATAATAAAAAGACACCCATTTTGGCTGATGTTTTTCAATTTATTTCAAAAACTGAGGGTCCAGGAGAAAATCTAAATATTCTACGCGATAGAGCAGATCTTTCTACAAAGGAAAGCATAAACAGAAGTTACCAAATCATTTTTGTGTTCAATACAAGCGACATAGTTTGATAAAACACGCGGCGGCGACAGTGACACTCATTGTCAGCAGAAGTTGTACTTCGCCTCTAGTGATTCCGATACGCTGACAATGGAACATATCGAACTGTTCTGTCTCCGATTTTGATGGAACTTGGTGGATATATTAAGCAGGTGAAAATAAGGGACACGCATTCTTTTGTGGCGGCCCAATCGCTTTGGGGGGTGAAATTATCCCTTGAAGTTTCAGCAGAAAAATGGTATCTCGAAAACTGTCACTGTTTTGCCGCGCACCCGCGACGTACCATGTGGACAGGACCGAGTAGGTAAAACGAAGGTCGTAAATCTTCGCTCCGACTAGGGTCGCGTCGCGTGATGTTTAGGCGTTCCTATTCTTATTTCGAATAGGATTATTATTGATGTAAATGGATACTCAATGAGATTAACGAATTCTTCAAGTAACAATGCGTGATATATTTGTATAACAAGAAAGTGATGTTCGATGTTGAGTATAATGACGAAGTATCGGGTGGAATCGCGATGTTCACACCTCTCGTGAGGACGGATACTCCGGAGTCTTTTAGAAATGACCCTGATATGCCGAACTGGACGCTGCAGGGTTACCCGGGTGGTGAGCCACTGCGAATTCAATCCACCGGCTGGATATCAAGGTTGATGCAAGAATGTTAGAAGTGATGTGTTCGTATGAATTATCTGTTAAGACTCTTAGAAGTTATGTGTTAAGACTGACTTCCTCCTCGAGTGCTTCTCAGCACGTCGACTCGGAACCTTTTTTGGGCACGCTGATTGGACATTAGCAAAAATGTCTAGTTTCCAATCAGCGTGTGTTGGAGGTGTGACCGCACCCTTCCTTTGCGTCCGAGGCGCGTTGCATGAAGGAGAGCGTGCGACTTTGAACGCTGCAGCGGAATTTCCATCAGGGTCCTAGAGCTTGACCTGGCCGTGTCATCTGGGGCCCAGCTCCGAGGCCCTTTTGGAAACTCACGTTTACGACGCATGCAATGAACTGCTGAAGTCGTGCATGCCTCATTTCTGCTACCTTGGCAGATTAGAGTGTAAAACGACTTCCTCAAAAACAGTTATAATACTTGCGCGTCATAAACGCCCTAGCCATCTGCAAGTTGAAAGTCATCCCTTGTGCAGATGCCTAGACGCCTTTTTATGAAGGTACCGGTATTAGAAATATGTAGGTTCCGCGGGTGTGCCGCGGAACAGTCACAGATATAAGAAAACTTCTTACGAAAAAGTTCCATGGCTTTTTGAGGTAAAACAAAAAATGGTCACAGATTTTGTAAAAAGTAATTTGTTTATAACACAAAAATTTATTGTTGCATTATTTTAAGAGATTCAACTGGTTACATAACGAGAAAAAAGAACCGAAATTTTTTTCTGAATCCATTCATACATAATATGATGGATTTGCCTCCTAGAGTTTTGTAAATTTTCATATAATATGCAGATCGCGCGAGTCCTCCGGGCTGCGGCCGCACGAGATATACATGTAGAGGCATACGGGCGGATATTATTTTGAGATTCGCATTAATTAATGATAACAGGGTCATCTAATACCATCTAATTCGCAATATATAAAAAAATACGTGTCCTTTATTTTCACCTGCTTAATATATCTGTTGGATTCCGGGGTTAAACGAAATCGTGTTTCAACAATTAATTTTGCAATGATAGTTTTAATATATTAGGAGTACCGTGACGAGTGTGCGCGACAGAGTAACGGTGTGGGTCGCGTCCAAAACTATTCTAGTTACAGTAGCCATTCTGCTACCATATACAACATATATTGTGATTTTTAAGGGGGGAAAGGCTGACCTTAGTCCTTGTTGTTGTCGCCTTAGCCGACGCGGAGTCTGGCCCTCGGCAGTAGTCATATCGCTGACTACTGCCCTAGTGCATAATATTGACTTTGACTAGGCCAGGATCCGCGGGCCTTACACTCATCGGCGACTCAAGGGCTGGTCATCCAACATATCCACCAAGTTCCATCAAAATCGGACAGTTCGATATGTTTCCTTGTGAGTGACAAATAGGGGGGCCGCCGTCATAGAGTACCACTGCCGCTGCCACTTGTTTTGCCAAACTATTTCGCTTCGACATTGAAAACAAAAAGAATTTTGTAACTTCCGTTGATGCTTTACTTACCACAAAGGTCTGCTCTATCGCGTGGCATAGATAGATTTTCTCCTGGACCCTTAGGTTTTGAAACAAATTGAAAATTATCAGCCAAACTGGGGGCATTTTCGGGGTTCTCTTCATTTTTATCATTATCTAAGCATATTTAAATGTTTATAATCTAATAACAACATATACCATTTTATTCGTGAAACTTCAAAGAATCATTTGGCACCAAGCGCAACTGAATAACTATTACCCCAAAAGTACAAAACACTTCCAAAGTTGAAAATTTGCGATTTTTTTCAAAATTGATTTTTTCAAAAATGGTACGTTCTAACAAGATATATGACAAAAGAAATGGTAGCACAGAAAGTGCTCTAAGTTCATATTGTAGAAGTTATTTTTCGTAAACTTCACATAGATTGGAATAGAGGGCAGGTTGGGTAATAAGATATCAGTCTGCTTCAATTAAACACTAACTTTATTATTATTAAACGTCGACACACGACACTCTCACACGATACTCACAATACTCTCAATTCAACACTCTCTGCTCACGATACGTCTCTCTTAAACTCACGCTTAGTTCTGCTCTAGCTCTCCCTTAGCTCTCACTCATTCAGGATACACGCTGCAGACATCCCTTGGCGACAGTCAGTCGCGTCCACCCGAATCCTTGGGCCGCTGTACCCTCCATTCACGCGATCTCATCAAGTACTCAGCTCCAAACATATCTTTCGCACCTCGGAGTCATTCTAAACAGTCACGCAGTATTTCCAATCCCACAATATTTACGTATATTAGATTAAAATATTTAAAAGTTGACGTGTGTTGGCATCTAAATTAGATGATCTAATAATCTAATCATTAGATTAGTGGTGACTAACTGGCGGCTCGCGAGCCAGTTGAACCCTTATCCCCACTCTTTTCTGTAACATGGGCGAAGGGGAATTATCCCCACTACGTCTACGTTTACGGCACGCAATAGGAGAGGGCAGCGTACCTCTGTTGAGGAGAAGCGTAAATTTTAGGTAACGGAAGAAAATAGGTAGCAGTGAGAGTAGGATGAAGTAGAAGCGTTGTAGGGGAAGGTAAAAATAGGGGAACTGTAGTGGGGGACTCGCCCGACTGGTAGTGGGGGAACTTTGGTTTTCGGCGGGGAAGAAGTTAGTCACCACTGATCTAATGTATTACTAAATAAGGTTTTAGTTCCGAAAAGCACCAGTGGCCGATATCATTTTTTGACCGCGTGTATTTATTAGTTTTCGACATATTAATGAACAACCTTTAGTACTACCCATTGAAAACGGCGTATACAGAAGTTACTTATACATTGAATGAAAATAGCATTAATGAATTTGGTGTAAATTATTTATTTATAATTCAAAATTCTATAACATTGTTAATAAATGGTTAAAATAGTACAAGGGTTCTTTGTACACGATTGTTTATTACCCAGAATTACTTCGCCGTATAGTTAGTGTGTTAGTATTACCAAGTATCTGCGTGCAAATTTGCAGCAGTTGGGAACCGAACTGACAGAAGCTGTCTACAAATCCGTAGCCATCTGTGTCCGCACTTGGCTTGCATCTTTATCACATAGCCAGATTGGCGGCAGAAACCGAGAAGATCGACAACAGAATCTGCACGGTTTTTGTCACCTGCTGTAGCAGGTTTTATTACATTTCTGCCGCCAATCTGCTACAATAGTTTGCTTTAACAAATGCTGCCTCAAATCTGTAGCAATTCTGTTTACAAAACCTGCAAAGAGGAATGCGACATTGCAGGTTTGGCTGACTGGAATACTTAGTAGACATTATGTACATTTTTTCCTTTGGCCTACCATTACGTACAAAATAACAATAACAAAGTTATTCATTTTGTACATCGTTTTAATTACATTACAATATTGTTATAATATATTTTTAACTATATAATAATACAGCTACCATTTGAAAACTATTTTTTTCTATTAACATTAATATTTAAACACTGCACAACTTTTCAAATACATTGTTTTGCAATTTAATTTATTAATGGAGGAATAGATCTTTGTAATAATACAGCTATCAATAAAATAGTGCACTTATTAAATTAACACTTAAATATTAAAAATAAATATAAAATTCCTTTAATACCAGAGTACATTCAGATCTCAGTTTCTTTACTAATGTACGACATTTTTAACATAGAAAATTCCTAAAATCTAATTTTATAAATAATAATTAAAAAAAGCAATTTTGTGATGCAATATTTCGTAAAAGCACTTTTATCTTAGGAAAAAATAATATTAGATTAGAAGTTTCTGCCAAAGTAGCAGAAAAAGTATTTCTAAACAATTCATAGGGTATTAAAGTTATACATTATAAATCAGATTTTTGATCGCGATAAATAATTTAAACGATTAATAAAGTTATTTCCTGATGCAATGATTGTATGTATAATAAATCAATAGATATACATTTGTAACATAAATGGGGAACACAAAGAAAACATATTTTTTCATTTTCTAATTATATTCTAAATGTTCATAACCTTTTACGTTCAAGTCTCATTAATAATTCATAATTCATTTGGAAAATTAGGGATGGCTTTCTTGAAACGTCGAAACCTCGAAACCCCTCGGGACTAGAGAAAGTTTAGTGTTTCGAGAATTTGAAACTTGGCACTTTTATCGTGATTCGAAACTTTCGAAACTCAAATAAGAAAAGGAATTGTTCGTAGCCTGCACCGAGAATGTTCGATTCGTGTGTATCCCAAGTATTCGATGCGAGATTTCGAGATCGCGAATTCTTGGCGATCGGTTTTTGTTTTTTAGAATATAAATAAATTGGCGATCGATCGTGAAAGATTTATTGTTGACTTCAAAAAGTTTCTTTCTTCATTCAGTTCTTAAAACAAAATATTCCTCTTACAAAATAAAATCAGCACTTCAAGTTTCGAAAGATTCGAATTCGAGCCTCGAGAATTTAAAAATTAGTTTCGAGCCCATCCCTATGAAAAACCAAAGAAAGAAAAAACTACCAATAAGATAATGTTAATAGAAGAATAACCATATACTAATAAATAATATATAAAAAATGATATACATACAGGGTCCCTTAACTTCTGTCCTTCCCGGAAATGGGGCGTAGCTGGGCTGATTCTGAACAACTTTTTCCATGACCAATATGTGGTTTGCAGCTTCATTTTTAAGTTTTTAACGAAAAACACTGGCCAATGAGAGCGCCCGCCGGCCGGCCGATGGCGCGCGCTCAGGCACGAACCTATCAGCTGTCACGATGGGGGGGCATCGAGGGTACCGACGGAAGCGTGCGGCAAATGTTACATCGTCTTAATTAAGAATAATGTGGAATAATTCGTTATTCATGAATAACAAATAAACTAATAAGTCGTTTAAGAACAGTGTCCGATACGTTCATTCATTATCCGAAAGGAATAAACTGTTTTATTACTTATGAAAAACATATTTTATTTAACAGCACGTTTTTAGGTGGATAAATTATGTTACAAGAAAAACGATTTGCACAACTAATGTTAGAAAAAGCTGGTTAAACTTACCCATTCGTCTACGAATTAATCTGGTAAACATTGTGCGAATCTTGACCTAGGCAACGCTCAACAGCTGATGTCACCGGCCGGGTCGGTGAACTCACTACACTCACGGTGAATTCACTTCAAGATCACTTCACTTCACGGTCACTATCACTTGCCACTGTGAAATGTGGGAACATTGGAAACCGATTTATTTTTCTTACGTTTAAACATTTTGTAATAGTCGGCGTTTTTACGATTCATGTTGTCCATTCGGCTAGCAGAACGACTCTGCCAGCTTAAACGCCGCACTCGCTTCCACACGCACACGCACACACACTGTCTCCAAATTTAGTGGAATTCGGGGGCAGATGCCGATCACACAGGGCAGCATCGGCCCCTGCGTAGTGTGCGTCGCAGTGTAAGCGTCGGCCCTACCAATGTTATCACATTAAAGAACATGTGCGTGTGCGTGTGGAAGCGAGTGCGACGTTTAGGCTGGCAGAGTCGTTCTGCTAGCCGAATGGACAACATGAATCGTAAAAACGCAGACTATTACGAAATGTTTAAACGTAAGAAAAATAAATCGGTTTCCAATGTTCCCACATTTCACAGTGGCAAGTGATAGTGACCGTGAAGTGAAGTGATCTTGAAGTGAATTCACCGTGAGTGTAGTGAGTTCACCGACCCGGCCGGTGACATCAGCTGTTGAGCGTTGCCTAGGTCAGGATTCGCACAATGTTTACCAGATTAATTCGTAGACGAATGGGTAAGTTTAACCAGCTTTTTCTAACATTAGTTGTGCAAATCGTTTTTCTTGTAACATAATTTATCCACCTAAAAACGTGCTGTTAAATAAAATATGTTTTTCATAAGTAATAAAACAGTTTATTCCTTTCGGATAATGAATGAACGTATCGGACACTGTTCTTAAACGACTTATTAGTTTATTTGTTATTCATGAATAACGAATTATTCCACATTATTCTTAATTAAGACGATGTAACATTTGCCGCACGCTTCCGTCGGTACCCTCGATGCCCCCCCATCGTGACAGCTGATAGGTTCGTGCCTGAGCGCGCGCCATCGGTCGGCCGGTGGGCGCTCTCATTGGCCAGTGTTTTTCGTTAATAACTTAAAAATGAAGCTGCAAACCACATATTGGTCATGGAAAAAGTTGTTCAGAATCAGCCCAGCTACGCCCCATTTCCGGGAAGGACAGAAGTTAAGGGACACCCTGTATATGTAATACTTCAGCTGTCATGGCAATATATAATATTTGTTCCTAGCATTTAGTCTAAAATGCAAAAATTACATTTATTTTCGCTGACTATATTTCTTCTTATCTGATTTTAAATATTGGTCATTGTTTCATTCAATAACGGCTATATTCCCTTGGCGAATAGCCCAGTATAAACATTATAGTATCACAAAACAATGAACATCAAATTTGTTTAGTGTTAAAATATTAAGGTCGCTTACTTACTGTTGTATCAATTTATAATATTAATTGGTAATCACATTTCATTGTCGTGTAATAGATTGTATAAGGCATAAAAAATAGCAATTACATTATTAGTACACTCTTGTAATTATGTCTTTTAAGAAAAGTAACTAAAAATACGAGTGTTCTTGCAAATCTCTACCCTACTTACTGTATAACAATAAAGGAGTTTTTTTATCTACTTCATGTTTCTATCTTATGGAAATTGTATAATCTGAATACGAATACAAATTTTGGCACAGTATCCTGGTAAATGTAGAAGTTCCCTCATTGAATAGTCCATTTTGCTTGCTTACTAGGTAAACACGTATATTGATGACAGGATGTATATTTCTTTAGTTCCGAATAGGAAGACATCTTTCCAAAAGGTTTATGCTATAAAAAACCTACTTAACATTATTGAAAAATAATTTCTATGCACTGTATTAGATAAGTATTTTTATATTGCATACAATGAGTGGCGTAGCTACCGCGGAGGGTTGGAGCAAATTGCTTCAGGCGCACCGTTAGAAAGGGCGAAACAAAATGTAAAACATTTGTAAAAAAAAAATTTTAATTAAAAAATTATAATATTTGTATTTATTAAGTTGAATATATCTTATTGTTGAAATGCCTTGAATCTCAAATAAATTAATTATTAGTAAGTAAGGTCTGAATAGAAATACTTACATATACATATGTCTTTAAACTGAACTCTCCAAACAAACGTGTGACCACTTTCGAGGAACAAGGGGGAGGGGGGCACAGATTGTACTTGCTCCAGGGCGCTGAATATGAAGCTACGTCACTGCATACAATGTTAGGCATTGCTTAGGACTGCTATGTTATACCAAATTATTATTTCTCATTTTTAAAACTATTAGAATGTCTGTTAGTTACTTTTCTTGTACAAATACATATAAAGTCATATCTTAAATGATCATTTTGTAATAACTAAGATAAAATCGGCTTGCCCCTAGGTCTTTTACTAATATACTGAGTGTTGTCTACAATTCGTAGACACAATTTTGACCATTACGATACTTAATACAATTGCACTCGTCATATATGTATAATTTCTACATCGTCAAGTTTTTAAATAATCGTAAAACTTTTATGTCAATCGTATTAATTTAAAATTGATCTTCTTAACTAATATTGGAAATGTAATACTTATTTTGCGAAGTTGTCATTAATATCAGTAGTTTGAAAATTTGTCGTGTCGGTGGGAACAAACTTAAGACAACTTTTGTTCTTATAGCTCTTCGGCGTGAGATCTCAGTAATTTCGATAACGACGGTATATCTGATACAGGAAACACATGATTCAGTATGGCGTAATAATGAAATCCAGCTGCTACAGCAACGAATATATGCCAAATTGCATGTGCGCAAGGTATTCTTCCATCTGACTTAAAAAACACCAAGCCAAGAATGTAAAAGAGTCCTCCCAGTTTTAATTCAGCAATATTATAATAATTGTACTGTAAAGAATAATGTATACATTTCTTCATGATTTATGATTACGCTTACAACTACGTTAACCCTTTCGTTTCTTATAAATATTATGTGATCAGTTGCTGCTGAATATCGGAAGTCGTATATACAGGGTGGGGCAAAAACTTGGATCACCTGAAATATTTCGGGTAGTTAAAGGTATATGAAAAAATCTTATACACGAAACTTGTACGGCACGAAGGGAGACATAAGGCGACATAAATACTTTTTACGTGGGTGAAGGCGCACAAGACATTTCAAGGTTAAGTTAATTTTTTTTAACGAAATGCCACATTTTTTAGTTCATAATCTGATAGTATTTTTTTAGATCAATTCAACGATATGCAACAATACACCATTCCGTTTTATGGAAATGAAGAATAGGGAGTCACATATTAATCTGACTTTCTCTAATCTTGATTTCCATAACACGGTATGGGCTATTGCTGCGCACCGTTGAACTCGTCTCAACGCATTCTAACAGATGACCCTGAAATCTCCGCTATGTCTCCCTCATTACAATAACATTATAATATTATAGCAATATAACATTTTTTCATATTACTAAAAATAACGAATACATTCCAGGTGGTCCCAGTTTTTGCCGCACCCTGTATACGTCCTTCGTAGCGAAAGGGTCAAACGGAGTGATGCTTTAAAAATTAATTATATACTTACAACATTAATGATAGCAACGCTAGGTCCAACTCCTATAAGTAAATAAAAAATTGTTTCTAACATTTTGTACCGTTCATGGAAGATTTGTTGATATAGAATGCCTAATATCGCCATGATCCAAACTGCATAGCGCATTGAGAATAATAATTCATCGTCTGGGAAATGATCTACGTTCAACCAAGGGAAATAACTGGCTGCTATAAATATATAAATCATAGCACGATCACAGCGGTGCAATGCATCCTTAAGAGGCCTGTAATGTAATAGAAAAGTACGATTTTTTACAAACATCAGTTTTAATCGCCACGAATATAAAATTAATAAGCACAAACTAAAGCTGAATATACGTAATAGTAAGTACCTGTTCTTATTGCAGTAGTGTACACTGTGGAAAAATGTCGATACCGTAAAAACGAGAATCAAAGATGTACCATAGACAGCAGCTGTCACTAATTGCGTCCATGTTGTAGATCGACGAATTAATTCCAAGCTACCTATTACAGATGGTAGAACCCAAATCCCATGGGTAGCTACATTCGCTATGTGTTCTACAGATGTAGGAGTATACGCTTCGTTTGTACATGCTCGAGGATTCATCCATTTTATTCTGCAAGAATTTAACACATTTATATGCCGGAATTCAACACCCTGTAATATCTGCCTCTATTTATTTATAATTCTTCTATACATATATATACACACGACTTTGTGTAGGATGGATCACTGCAAGGGGACCATGCGGTCACTCATAGTAAAAGTTGTACAGGTCGTATCACAAAATGTATCGACTCGGTACTTTTGTAAGATAAGGAATTTAGTCGAAAATAAATTACCAGTCTATGGTTTAATACTTGACCGTAACTCGTACTGAAAATAAAAAAATTAACATTATTCTTTATTAATGAACAAAAATAATACAATTACATATATTCAATACGTCATACGATACGACCTGTACGATTCTCACTATGAATGACTGTATAATATGCTATCGGAAATAGTAGAAATATATCATCTCAAAAAAGAATAAATCATTAGTCAAACAGGATATTACCAAATATGTATTTCGAAATGGTATTAGAATTTCTCATGACAAAAGAAGACAAAACCAATTTTCCGATGTGTTATTCTGGAACAATTGTCTATTACAGTGTTTACACGCTTAAATATAAACCATTATATATTATATAATATTATATTATATTATATTATATTATATTATAGCGTCCACCCCCGAAAAAACTAATAAGACCAGAAGATGCCCGACACGACACCATTCAACCGTATTCTGAAACATTTTTTGCTAGGATTAACAATTACCGAGATAATCAGGATGTCAAAATCAAGTGAGACACCCTGTATATGAAATGAAACGGTTGTTTCACCAAATAATTCGTCAGAGCGAAATTAGACAACGAATTGTTATATTAACCATTTCGTTTCGGTTCGTGGTCATACTACGTTTATAGTCCTATAATATTAAACACATTTATTAGATCACATTATAAGTATTTTTCTTCTTATTTCCAATTGTGCTATTGACAATGTAGAATGATATGTGGTCAGTCATCGTATTTCTATTTACTCCGTTATATCTCTTAAACTTTTGCTCGGGTACGTAATAATCATTATGCAGATAAATTTTATTTCTTCGACATTTCATTAATTTCTCAGTTTAATTTCAATTAAAGAGTCCAAGGAAAGAAGTGATATTAGATCGATCTTGTCGTTCAGACTTATCGTCGCATGGCTACTTAAGTCGATTACATTATTACACCGCCCACGGGCAATAAAAGCAATGAAACAATTTTACCGAATATCGACACATTTTGTACACTACATAAATGTATAGCTTTATTAGAATGAATGCGGAGTTGTATCTTGAAATGTTAAAAGCGCAAAGCGATATAAAAGTAAAGGATGAGGAAGATAACAAAAAATGTTACTCTCAACGAGACAGCTTTATGTACGTTTTATTGCAGGCAATGAGTTGATATTTAACTATAAACGTTGATATAATTCTTTTAGAGTGGCTTGTACATTTGGATTTATAAAAATTGATTTCTCGAATCTCCTCTAGTATCGCCATCGTTCCACAGATAACTAAAAAATCGTACGATTGCACCATGGGAGAGAGTGGTTGTACGATCTGGTCGACGTCGACCGACCGTACGCTAGCGATATCTGACTGAGATTTTTCAGATCTTCGATCAATCATTCTACTAGAGACACCATTACCAGTTTCGACACATGTATCATATTTATCCCGAGAATTAAAGGTGTAATGGCGAACGTCGGGATAAGTCGCCCGCGTTATTAGTTTCATGTGTGGCAAATGATTGAATCCAATATCTCTGTCGTCTATGATTTTAATTTCTATGATCTATTGAGTCTATGATCTAATTTAGGCAAGGTTTTCCTTAGAACTATGTTGATTGAACAATTCCTATTCAATTTCTAACATTGGACGTACCTTTATAATCATAATCAATTATAATTTTCTGATAATAATAAATCACATTTAATAATGGACACTATTATCTGATCTGCAATTATTATTTTTATTCAATTTTTATTCAAGGCTTATAGAAAAGACAATCCTGCAAATTACAAACTGAATTTACTGTATTTCTGGTTCTAACAATCAAATTACAACACTTATTATGGTCATGAAGAATGTATGCTGTTTTCTAATATGTGGAAAATAATGCAGTAGTGAAAATAGGAGATAGGGACTTTAAAAAAAGGTTCATAGAAACATATAGGGTAATTCTAACAATTATACTAGGCTGTATTTCAAGTGAAACGTGGCAGAAATGATCCAGCAAAATTTTGTATAGTTTAACATACTCTATTACTCTGTCATACGATTTTTTCGGCACTTGCAAAATGCTGTTACACTTTTTGTTTTGAATGGTATTATACCACTTTATTTACGCAAATCGATAACTTGTATCATCCTGCGCCCTGCGTATAAGTCTTAAAAATTCAGTTCTTCAGGAAATCTTTTATACTATTACTTAAATGCATTATAGTACTTTCAATACTATTAGTACTTGTCATCGCGTCATTGTGTTTACGAACATCGTATCATGTATATTAATAATAAAATCAGTACGAAACCATTCGCTTTCAAGAGGTTTCTCAATTGTGGTTTTTACAAAGATTGTCGAAAAAGTTGATGCGTTCATTGTATACAGGGTGTCTGTTAACTGTGGGACTTCCCCGGAATGGAGGGAAGCTGAGGTGATTCTGAACTACTTTTTCCTTGACCAAAATGTGGTTTGAAGCTTCGTTTTTGAGTTATTAACGAAAAACACTGGCCAATGAGAGCGCCCGCCGGCCAGGCGCTCAGGCGCGATCGTGGGTACCGAAGGGAGCGTGCGGCAATAATTCGTTATTCATGAATAACGAATAATTCCACATTATTCTTAATTAAGACGATGTAACATTTGCCGCACGCTTCCGTCAGTGCCCTCGATGCCCCCATCACGACAGCTGAGAGGTTCGCACCTGATCGCGCGGCCTGCGGGCGCTCTCATTGGCCAGTGTTTTTCGTTAATAACTCAAAAACGAAGCTTCGAACCACATTTTGGTCACGGAAAAAGTTGTTCAGAATCACCCCAGCTACCCTCCATTTCCGGGAAGTACCACAGTTCAGAAACACCCTGTATATTATATGCAACAAAGGCTCAGCGGCTACTGCAGAAATGTATTGCCTCATATATGTACACTACTCGAGTGTAACCATTGCGAAAAATAGAACAATACGAAAGAACTTAAGGAAATCCACAAACAAGCCTGATCCTTTCCGAACTTTCTTTTTCGAATCTTGAGAACATACGTTTAAATGGATAAAAATTGAAATTGATATTTATTCTTCGTTCCAATATAATATTTAAATGTTATCAAGGAACTTTGTTCTCAGACATTCTTTCGTATCGGAAAAAATGTGGAAGACATCACGGTGTACGTCAAAAACGAAACATCCTGTACTCTGCGTTCGCCGAGAGTTGGCGAGTGACAGCATATTGCGTTCTCACTCTGCTGCTACCATGTGCGTTGCTGTTATTGGCTACGGCCAGTGACAAAGAACGACGACGAACATATCGAGACAAAGTGAGATAGAATGATGAATTTAGAGCATTGGCGTAGCCTCCCCATCAAAGTGTACACTATGTATTAAGAAATTTAATGATTTCCTGAGGCTACGCCAATGCTTTGGAATCATTCTATTTCACTCTGTCCCGATATGCTGATCGTCAACCTTTGTCACCGTCTTCAGCCAATAGCAGCAAGTCACGTGATAGCAACCGAGTGAGAGCGTAAACTGTCACTCGCCAACTCTCGGCGAACGCACAGTACATGTATTACCAAGATACTTGTGCCAATACGTAATAAGCTGCATACCTGCTAACTTACTACTTCAATGTAATCTTTGCATCCTTAATTTGCGATAAGAATATCTTGCTTCAATGAACACAGGTTGTGTAGAAACTGTCCCATTCGGGATTCCAAAAATTCGACACAGTTTACAATTTGTTTACAATTTAATCAGGCCCGTAACTCTTGAATTTTCACGATAAACGATTAGGCGTTATCTAACACGCGGTGTCCATACGTGGCAAAAATTGTGGCGAAATAAACCAGCTAAAACTGGGAAGATGGATCGTATCGGACATACGTATGTCTTAATTAACTTTTCTATTATTCTTGTCCCTTGGACTTTTCACTGCAATACTTACCACATATATTAGAAAACATCCAGTAAACCAATGTTTTGTAGTACCTTAAATCCGTTTACAGTATCACGAACATCGCAATTGCGTGCACGAAGTTGAGTAAATGTCTCCTGAATAGTGTTAAACAAAAGTAAAGCCTCGTATAATGATATTACCGATCTGTGCAATTCGCTTAACAATAGAACTAAAACTCAAATTAGTTCGGTTGTACAGGCCACTAATAGCACATAAAGCTTTAAATTCTTCTTTTATCCCTCTCTATTTTCTAAATACTCTTCTGTCTTGCATTTTGCAAATTTATATTATACAAATGACAATCATAAAAGGTACTATACTGAAAAAAAGGTTTATCTTGCTTTTATTGCAACAAAATGAGAGCATTCGAACGAAGTGTTAGTAGAATTACATATTATATCGTGACATAAATAAATAGATATTCATGTCTATGTAAAATAAACTTCGCCCTACAATGATTATATTAATAAATGTATAATAAATGTATATTAATAAATGTTTTCAATGTGCAATCCTCCAAAGTGCTTAACGAACAACGATTAACATTAATGAAGTGACAGTTAGTCTGTTCTTATTGGTACACATTTAATTTAAATCGCTGCAATTGATTGTAAATACGTTCGTTGAACTCTCACAACTGCTAGACGTTTTAAGATACATAGTATACATATACCAGATATCTATTGAACCTTGAAAGTATCGTATCAAGTTCGAAAACGAGTAAGTACACAATTACAAAACCCAACAGCTGCACGGTGATTAAAACTTTCTTTGATTTTGTTCTGTCATGAAAAATTTCACACTCGGGCTTACTCTGGTTGTCTTAAAATTGTTGCACACGCGTTTGTTACCTATTATTTTCGTTTATATGGAGACCATACTGTAATATGCAAACATTATTTTCTGTCAGTTTACCTGCATTCATTTCAATTTTGCATTTGAAATGTCAATTAGCAGATTTATCATTTTTAGCGATCAAACAGAGAAATAGAATTAAGATGTTCACGATAAAACGATTTATCAAACAATATAATAAGAACGATAATGTTAAAATGATTATTAGATTTCACAAGACCTACAATTACATCTAATTAAAATGCCATACAAAATCTAACGCGATAAAAGCATACACTTGATTCTTAATTATGCTCAAGTGAGAATTCATCAAACCTCATATATGTATATTTGCATGAGTTGCTGGGCTTGTATTGAATAGGAATTACAATAATGCGTGGTTAACTCCGCCAGAATTGCGATCAAATTACGCCCGTTAATATTCTAGTGTTGTTCTGACAATGAAAATTGCTCGTTCTCATGGGCCACCGGTTCACTCGCCTCGAAGTGCATTGCAAGCGAAAAAAAATATAGAGTAGGAACAAGCGAAATGTACCAATACGTTGTTTATCATTACTTTCGCCGAAATACTAAAAAATTCGGGATTCCTTTTTTTAAGAGTTGCAACCAGTACCGCAGTTCATCACATTTTAGAATTTCCGCGTTATCTAAATTATTAGATTAGTGAAACCTATTGTAATTGTCATATTTAAGGATAGTTTAGAATATAATATATATTTTAGCTTGTTTCTAGACGTTTGCAATATATGTATATTTTTAGCAAATAAGTTGAATATTTATCGAGAATTATAAAAATTGATTTTTAGTAATATACACAAATGAAGGAAACTATATTCAGTTGAAATTGTATTATATATGCTACTAAATTTTAAATACGTTTAATATGAAACGAAGTACTAGTTGCAAACTGTTAGTTTAACCTTATCAGTAATATGTGATAATGTATTGAACATATATGTATAAGAACATAAGTATGTATATTTATCATGCATATTTTCTGTGCCTCTCAATCACACGTGATACAAAAGAAAAGAGATAAGGAAATAGTTACATATATGCATACTTTCGTACACAGCATTACTGCAATCACGCTTTCGTATTTTACTTTCGTGAAAACTGAAGATTTCTATTTTTATGGCAGAATAATAGAAAAAATGATTTGAAGTCTTTAAGTGGATTAGCTATTAAATTTCCTTTCTTTTTTATTATTTTAACTAAATTGCGAAGGGTTTAATGAAATTGATAAAACTATGCATATAAATAAAACTGTAAAGCGAATCTACAATTAATCCGGTAAGCTTTAACTTTAAACAAAACTTGTGTAGCTTGAGTTATTTCAGCTTGGTTTTGTACGAAGTGATGGTTACATGTATCCTGATCTTTCCTCTTATGATTCTTCGTTTAAATTAGTGGTATTGAAACCATTGCAAAATCGGAAATTAATCATTTTAATGTTTGTTATTACAAAACAGTTAATATTTTCTGGTAAATGAAATTTGTACCGGAATTTCCTTGCAAATATCAATCGCAACTAGTGTAACTATTAAGTGTCTTCTTATTTATATTAACATAAAGTTTCATCTCTGAAACATTTTTTATAAGAACTAATTTGTACTCATTCTTTGAGACCATATATTTCTCCATTAACTACTACTACCATTTATGCTACTGGATTTCTAGTATACTCCAAAAACAAAAGAAGGGAATGCAGCAAATAACTATAGGTACAGCAGAAAATGTAAAAAGCAAAAATGGAAAAGGCAAGGAATGTGAAAGCTACTTGAAGCTACGTTACCTACAAACAGCTAATGAGGTTGCAAAAAATGTAAAAGAAAAGGAAAAACATTTGACACCTGAATGAATAAAAAATTTTATTCGTATTTTTACAGTTTACATAATACAAATATTTAAAACCTGCATAATACAATAATGAAAACACTTTTCTATTCATTCGTTTAATACATTTCAATTTTAAATAGGCAAGCATTTTTTCTAATGCATAATATTTGCAGGTGCTTTGTACGTACAAATGAGCAATTGAATCGGTTTTATTTCTGATGCAATAAATTAACTTTGTATGAACTTTTGTTTTACAAGAAATAAATGTATAAAACTTTATATTCCAATGGGATATACTGGGATGATATTTATTCGGTTAGGATAAACTAATACAATGATATCAAAATGTAACATTTACACTTGAAATGATTCTAACTTTTGATTTGTATTACATATCGAATTATGGAAACTGCATCATTTGTAAGAGAGCATAAATATGTACAGCCACAAGATAAGATAACATGCTTAACGTAAATTCAGAAAAATGTATTTTATCATTATGGAAGCACTAACGTCATAATATTTTACTCTTATTCAAAAGTTGCAAAACGGCCTACATATGATTATTATTATTATTTTTCATTTTCAACCTCCCAAATTACAAATACTTGCACATGCAATTTTTGCAAGAAGTGATTAAGGGGGCCGACTCCAGGCGCCATGACGTGTGTGCGTGCACTCACACAAACAAAGGAAAGCATGCACGTATACGCCATGCGCGACAGAGAGACCCGATTTCAAATTTGACTATTCCTGTCTCAATAATTGCATTAATGAAACTTTCGCGGATATAACACACACGGGTAGACTTCACCACAGTCGGGGACTTACGTTTGAACGCCAATAAACACCATGCGTTCAGATGAATGGTATTTCTTGAACTGGCAAGCTAGAGACAGACACCGATGTAGGCAACAAGATGGCTGCAGGCATTTTGACACATTTCCCAATTAGCAAATATTGAACGATTTAATGATTTATTCACTGATAACACGAAATCCCCTACTTCCTTGAACTAGCACAAGATCACAGAAATTCGATTTTTCACAATTTATTACTTCTGGAAGGCGGAAAAAGTAAAATACGATTTGCACGCATCCGACGTAAGAATAGTTCACTGATTCTCCGTCGGTGGCGTTTATGCTACATTGTAGTGAATTTGGCCAAGTTACCGTCAGGGTCGATAAAAATACAAATCAGTCGGTAATTGTAAGGTATAATTTCACACCACGAACGGCGATTCATACGTGAATACGTGATGCGTGAACACAGACATCAGTAAGGCATAGTTGCCGGCACGTATCAAACCTCTGTCACGCTGTTACAATTATAACATAAGCATCAGCAAAATGAATCGGCTCGAGCTGAGATGTTTATTCGAGCCGCTGCAAACTTTTTTGTAGGTTCGAGTCCCCTTGGGGTATATTTTTTTACATTCATTTTATTTCATTGCTAAGTATATGACAATGATCAATATTTGTTTACAAATGTTTTAAAAATATTTGTTAAATACTTTAATTTAATATACGTAAATATGAAGTTGAAGCGATTTTTTCTACCGTTTTCTTCCCAAGTATCTTGCCAATTATGGAACTGTTTGATATTTCTAACATTTGGACGCGTATCACGTCAAAGCTCAAAATGATCAACTCAAAATTTCAATCATTTGGTGGTATGTTTCATTTATATTACCAATAAAGCTACTATGTTAATATATATGAAATATATTAACTATATTATACAACAATAATATAATTGTAATATAATTAAAATATATGTAAGATTATCGAAGGCGCTTGAATAGGTATTCAAATGATTATGTCGGCGTGTATGTGTTAAAAAGTTGTTTTGTTTAGCTCTCGTGACCGTAGTCTGTACAACAATACAATGTCACCGTGGTCCTTTTCGATCATTTTATGCTTCGCTCTAAGCAACAGAAAGCTATGATAGACAAAGATAGAGCTATGTACGTCAGATGTACAGTAAGTCCAGAGCTAAATGAAAAAAGTGGTGGGGGATTCCCCATCCCACTAAACAAACTACAAAGCTCGACCGCTCGTCGAATCGAGCAGGACTGTGCCATGCCAATTTGAAATGGGTGCACATATACAGTATATGATATACTGCTGATCAATGTGTAAATTGCTTAAGACAGTGTCAGTGTCAGTAGCACGGCTCGCGGCTCGCTTTTGTCGGTGTCGCTAGGTTGTAAAGGAAAAAACAAGGATAGAACGATGGCCCAGGCAGCCGAGCCATTTAAATGCCACCGCGTCGGTGTGATTACACAAATGCAAAACGATGCTATAATAAAAACGACAGCTTTACTTTTTTATTTTTAGTTTTTTCGACTTCCAATTTTTTTAAAGATATTGTTGAAATTCTTCCGATTAAAATGAGACCAAACATGATATATTTACAAATACAAATACAAGTACAGATATACAAATACAGATGCTTGTTTTCTTTTTTTTATTAATTAGAATAGTATAATAGGTGACAAGCATCCTTACTTGCCACGAAGTAGAAAATGTGAGTCTAAATAGAACAAATAGTAACGGAAATAAAATTGTATATAGAAGTCTCTGCTATTCTGGCTTGTGGTTTTAAACGGAATGAGCAGAACATTGTCTCTATATTTGGAACATTAGAGTTTGTTAAAAAGGTGTAACTCCACAAGCGTTATATCGAAAGTGGTTCCTATACTACAAACCAAGGATAATGCCGCGCTAAGAATTGAAATTCCATCAAATACTTAAAATATTAAATAAAATGTATAGCTATACTATTAGTAACTGAACTACTAGTGTAATTAAAAATTAATTCATAAGCTTCTCATTTTATTGCTTAGAACCAAACATCGGCAGGGCGCTTACGGCCCTGCCGATCGGCGGCATCAATCGGCTGCTCTCCCTCCACTTTTTTCATTTAGCTCTGGACGTACTATACCTATGACGTGACAGCTAGACGGGAATCGGTGTGACACCGCAACTATGACGCAGTGTGAGGGCCGTCATTTGTTTGTAAGATGAACCGCGGCCCGCCAGTTGGCTGTGCCTGACCCATGTCAAGCAGCAATAGGGGCCCTTCTCTCATAAGTTCCAAAAATTATTTTTTTACACATATTTATCAATCTGTTTTTTTCAACTTGACCCTTGTATCTTCTCTTTCATTTGCACTATTCTCTTTTATGTTCGGCAAAAATCAAAATCTCAACTTGAGTCGAATCTATCGAAGTTTTCTTGAAAAGCAAAACTGTAATAGATATGACAATATCAGCTATGTCTCCGTATTTTTTGTTTGTCATTCTACACAATGACCGAAGCAATGGAAAAAAGCGAATGAAATGAGTTAACAATTATCAATATATGCCTATTCGGTACTCGCATAAAATCTGTACGAATAAATATTTTCCTTTATTTCTGATTATTTGTAAAAAAAAATAATTGTGTGGTATAAAAGAAAGGCGAAATAGTAGTAAAACATCACACGAGTTTTCCTGCACTTCGTCAAGACTGTTCAATCTAACAAAAGACGTCTGAAAATGCGTTTCATACATTTTATTTTAATGTTAAAAATATTAAACAGTACCATAATTGGCAAGATACATGGCAAGGGAAACGGTAGCACGAAGAGCGCTCTAAGTTCATATTTACGTATATTAAATTAAAAAATTTAACAAATGTTTTTAAAATATTGGTAAGCAAATACTGATCATTGTCATATAGTTAGGAATTAAAAAAACATTAATGTAAAAAAAATGATAGCATAGGGGGATCGAACCTACAAAAAAGTTTCCAGCGGTTCAGCAGCTATATATGTCTATTCCCGGCAGGAATCGAAACCTCGGCTCGAGCCGATTCATTTTGCTGGTGGCTAGGATTGTAACAAATGTGGCAACAGCGCGACAAAACACTCAAAGCATGTGATTTGACAACTATGGCCTCCCACTCTCCATTTATAATTTTGCCTAATGACGTTAGATGTCACACCATGAGTTTATAATTCTGTATAATGACTTTAGATGTCACCCCGTCAAATGCCGATGCAGAAGATTTTTCTGTTTTCATTAACGCCCGCTCTGCCGAATGGCGCTTATATCGATTCGGAGTTGGCCCCAAAAGAGTCGGCCCCCTTAAACTTGTACAGTAATGTCTTCATTAGTGTCCCTCGCTCGGGACCGAATGGGGACACTAATGGGGCGCAGACACGATTCTCGAGCGAGTTCGGGTCGCCTTTGATGTTGTGGCAGCCGAGGCTCGAGGCAGCGTTATAGGAAAGAGGCAAGATAAAATACCCGTGTACGTGAGACAATACAGTAATGTCTCCATTAGTGTCCAAAATTGTGTCTCCATTAGTGTCCTTTTCCTATCCCCACCACTTGGGGTGGTGGCCCCCTGAGTGAGTTCGGGTCGCCTTTGATGTTGTGGCAGCCGAGGCTCGAGGCAGCGTTCCAGGAAAGAGGCAAGTTTAAATACCCGTGTACGTGAGACAATACTAACGCGATCAAAATTTAAGAATAAAACTTCTGCATTTTTGGTCCGTTTTGAATGACATTTTACCAAAATGTTCGTTACAATCTCCCGATTAAAATGACACCAAGCACGATATGGTTTGAACAATTTTTACTTATCATGGTATTAATAATTGTATTCCTCTTTATTATTGTTTCCGATAGCAACCGGAATGTGTATATTAGTTGTTAAGAATAAGGTAATTAGTAGTGAGATTATAAATTTCAAAGTAAAATTTCGATTCCATGTCTCCATTAGTGTCCCTCGCTCGGGGACACTAATGGGGCGCAGACACGATTCTCGAGCGAGTTCGGGTCGCCTTTGATGTTGTGGCAGCCGGGGCTCGAGGCAGCGTTATAGGAAAGAGGCAAGATAAAATACCCGTGTACGTGAGACAATACTAACGCGATCAAAATTTAAGAATAAAACTTCTGCATTTTTGGTCCGTATTAAATGAAATTTTACCAACATGTTCGTTACAATCTCCTGATTAAAATGACACCAAACACGACATAGATTGGTGCCATGGGACTGATTATTTCGAAGACCATTATTACTACCATGATAAGTAAAAATTGTCCAAACCATATCGTGTTTGGTGTCATTTTAATCGGGAGATTGTAACGAACATGTTGGTAAAATTTCATTCAAAACGGACCAAAAATGCAGAAGTTTTATTCTTAAATTTTGATCGCGTTAGTATTGTCTCACGTACACGGGTATTTTATCTTGCCTCTTTCCTATAACGCTGCCTCGAGCCCCGGCTGCCACAACATCAAAGGCGACCCGAACTCGCTCGAGAATCGTGTCTGCGCCCCATTAGTGTCCCCATTCGGTCCCGAGCGAGGGACACTAATGGAGACATTACTGTACTAACGCGATCAAAATTTAAGAATAAAACTTCTGCATTTTTGGTCCGTCTTGAATGAAATTTTACCAACATGTTCGTTACAATCTCCCGATTAAAATGACACCGAACACGATATGGTTTGGACAATTTTTACTTATCATGGTAGTAATAATGGTCTTCGAAATAATCAGTCCCATGACACCAATCTATGTCGTGTTTGGTGTCATTTTAATCAGGAGATTGTAACGAACATGTTGGTAAAATTTCATTTAAAACGGACCAAAAATGCAGAAGTTTTATTCTTAAATTTTGATCGCGTTAGTATTGTCTCACGTACACGGGTATTTTATCTTGCCTCTTTCCTATAACGCTGCCTCGAGCCTCGGCTGCCACAACATCAAAGGCGACCCGAACTCGCTCGAGAATCGTGTCTGCGCCCCATTAGTGTCCCCGAGCGAGGGACACTAATGGAGACATGGAATTGAAACTTTACTTGGAAATTTATAATCTCACTACTAATTACCTTATTCTTAACAACTAATATACACATTCCGGTTGCGGTAATTATTTAGAAAAGGGGGGGTCTCACCGATTTCGATGATTTTTGAATATGTTGTAGAACTCAGTATTCTAAACAACTTTTTCCTATGCATATAACCGCCGCTCGGACTTAGTTTTCGAGATATTTGCAAAAAACTATAGCTACTACTACATTGAATTTTGTCTATACGTGCACGATCGGGGCAACGTGTGTGACCGCCGCTTTTCCGGCAGCCGGCGAAGAATCTGTATACCGGGTGGACTCATCAAAATTGTATCTCTAGAACTAGATATACCATATCAGATTTGGTATTGGCGGGGGAGGGGCTCTGCCCCTCCCCCTGCAACCCCTACCCGTAAATTTCTAACCAAACCTAACCCGAATCTAATTTTTATTTAATTAGATATGAGTTTGGGTTAGGTTTGGGTTAGATTTTTCTTTTTCTCATATAACTCATATTTGACTTAATAAAAATTAAATTCGGGTTAGGTTTGGTTAGAAATTTACGGGGAGGGGGTGCAGGGGGAGGGGCAGAGCCCCTCCCCCGCCAATACCAAATCTGATATGATATATCTAGTTCTTAAGGTACAATTTTTTTTCACGTATACACAAAATTCAATGTAGTAGTAGCTATAGTTTTTTGCAAATATCTCGAAAACTAAGGCCCAGCGGCGGTTATATGCATAGGAAAAACTTGTTCAGAATACTGAGATCTACAGCATATTCAAAAACCATCGAAATCGGTGAGGTCTGGCCTCTTCCCTAGATTTACCAAATTTGCTTTACACATTGTATAATGTTCGCCGCTGGACGCTACGCTGTTATATACAATAGAAACGATGGACAATTGCCGATCAAACGCTAACACATACGCTTTCACGGACGCGTGCGTATAGGCAGAATTCAATGGTGTAGTACCGATCTTTTTTGGGAAAAATCTCGGAAACTAAGGCCGAGCGGCGCTTATATGTATAGGAAAAAGTTATTCAAAAGGTTGATGTCTATAACATACTCGAAAATCATCGAAATCGGTGAGACCCCCCCTTTTCTAAATAATTACCCCGGTTGCTATCGGAAACAATAATAAAGAGGAATAAAATTATTAATACCATGATAAGTAAAAATTGTTCAAACCATATCGTGTTTGGTGTCATTTTAATCGGGAGATTGTAACGAACATTTTAGTAAAATTTCATTCAAAACGGACCAAAAATGCAGAAGTGTTATTCTTAAATTTTGATCGCGTTAGTATTGTCTCACGTACACGGGTATTTAAACTTGCCTCTTTCCTGGAACGCTGCCTCGAGCCTCGGCTGCCACAACATCAAAGGCGACCCGAACTCACTCAGGGGGCCACCACCCCAAGTGGTGGGGATAGGAAAAGGACACTAATGGAGACACAATTTTGGACACTAATGGAGACATTATTGTATTTTAAAATATTGCAAATGCAGGATGTATTCAAGCGCGCGAAAAAGCACGAACTATCAGCTAAAGTAATGTCTAAAATAGAGCCAAGTGGAAATTATTTTCAATGGATGTCACAACGCATTCCAGTGAACAATATGTTAATACAGTAATGTCTCCATTAGTGTCCAAAATTGTGTCTCCATTAGTGTCCTTTTCCTCTCCCCACCACTTGGGGTGGTGGCCCCCTGAGTGAGTTCGGGTCGCCTTTGATGTTGTGGCAGCCGAGGCTCGAGGCAGCGTTCCAGGAAAGAGGCAAGTTTAAATACCCGTGTACGTGAGACAATACTAACGCGATCAAAATTTAAGAATAAAACTTCTGCATTTTTGGTCCGTTTTGAATGAAATTTTACCAAAATGTTCGTTACAATCTCCCGATTAAAATGACACCAAACACGATATGGTTTGAACAATTTTTACTTATCGACACCTTATTGACACCTTAAAAAATGCATCATTCCATTTAAAAAAACAAAGTTGACCTTCATGTGACCTTTACGCGTCCACCCCCGAAAGAACTAATAAGACCAGAATATGCCCGACATGACATCATTCAACTCTATTCTGACACATTTTTTGCTAGGATTAACAAATACCGAGATAATCAGGATGTCAAAATCAAGTGAGACACCCTGTATGTATAAATTCGATGTTTATTTTATTACATTTTACAAAAGAACCGAGATGCTTCACCGAAATACAGTCGAACCTCGGTAACTCGAAGCGCAAGGGAAGAGTTAGAATATTCTAATATTCTAATCAAGGTTTCGTCCTATCGAAGTGTTCGAGTAAGAGATGTTTAATGAACGAAAATTCGAATCACAGAGGCTTGGCATATGGGTTATTAGAGCTAAATTTTTCTGGACAACCGTTGCTGGCTGCAAACTTATCACGGCCTAGTGACGTAGCAAAAACCTCAGCTTTCCCACGTAACAATGGACTTTGTATGTTAACATTTTCATATCTACACTGTTTAAACTTAAACCATTTTAATAAATATGCCTCAACAGCAGGATATTCAGCTCTTTATTTTCCCCTACAATCTACATTAGGCGCAGTAATTCAAATACTAGAGGCTGCTATCACAAAACTTGGATTCATAGAAGTAAAATTCGTCCACTCGCAAAGATTGGTCTTCTCTGAACTTGTGTTGCAGAGGCAAAATAACGTATCTAAGTATGTAGCAAATAATTCGAGTTAGTAAAAAGTTTATTTTTCGAGTTGCAACGGTTTTTGCAACGAAATCGAGGGGAATGTACGAAATTCTAGTATTATAGAGGTTTTACAGTTATAGAAGTTCCACCGTATTTCTATTAACTAAATCCCATGTACTTACTTTGTAGCAGTACAATGTTCATAGTGATGCAATATGTGCAATGTAATTTAGTGGAAAAAATGTTGCAAAAAGCATACCAAAAACAAAATGCAGATTTTCGTAATATCTTAGCAATAAATACTCGTATTAGAATTCATACACATATACGTCAATGCACAAATGCAAATAATAGCTACTTATCATACTATGTCCGACGATAATATATTCTTTCCATATTTCACATTCCAAATGTCATACGACTTGTGTATTCCACAATAATATTACTGCCTAAATTGATATTGTTTCCACTTACAAGCAGATCAGTGACACGTTCCATTTAATTAAGAACAATGAAGATACCCAAAAACATGCAAAAGTTTTAGCTCTACGGGAGAAATGAAAAAATTGAAATGTAAACCGCAGGAAGTTTCTATTTGCTGAGAATGAAAATACAAAAGGCTCAAAGATCATATTTTCCTTTAATTTATTTAATCAAGATAATAATATTTACAAGTAACAAAGTTTTTCTATGCTTCTACTATGTATACAACGTTAATGCAAGTTCTTACATTTCCTATGTAAAAAGTGTTAAAACCAGTTGTATTACATAAGGAACTAAACTTCTAAGGTTTCATAGAGGCGTACAAGGGTAATATAGAATGACATGCTATATGAAAAGTTGTTATTATTTAAGTACGCATTACAAAGAAAAGGTAAAAAGATAAACTGTACAATTCAAAGTATTAAATACCATGCAACGATTAGACATTGTTAAATTAGTTTTTGAAATAGTGTTGCACAATGTTAGTTTCAACAAGCACTGTTACATTAGTAATTAAAAAAGTTAAGCAAATTAATAGAATGCCAAACACGGACAGATTAACGTTTGTTAATTTAATATGAGTTGTTATATCTTACTCTTTAATACGTCGAAATTGTAAAAGATTTTTTATCGGTGCCGCAACGAATTCATGAAGACTAAATATATCCATGATTTTTTCGACAAAATATTGAATATGTCAAATATCTCGGACCAACCGACAAGCTTGGTTATAAATGTAAAATATTAATCCGCGCGATAATTATATATGTTTTACCTCGTGCTTCATATTCTTAAATTAAATACACGAAATGTTAAAGATCGACAGAACTGATATATGTTTTCATTGTAGACAATTTACTTATTCATTTCTTAACACTACCGCTACCGTTGCCGCAGCACTACTGACAGTGAATGATCTTTAGCTATCGTAAAGAAGATATAGAAGTTATATGTATACGTGAAACGTATACATATAGATACCACAGTTACAAAACCGTAGCGAAATATTTAATAGTTGATTGGTATATTAGTTTTAGACAGTTTTTCATATCTGGGTGCATTATTATTAGTAAATAAGTAAATTGCGATACAGTAAAACTTAAAATTATTTTGCGGTCTCTATTATTTAGATTTTAAAAATTGTTTAAATAAATATATATATTTATTATGTATTTTTAAAATCCGTATACGGTCATCGAAAGTGCAAACAAAAATACTATTAACTAATTAATACTATTAACTAATTAATACTATTAGTATTTATGTCTGTATAATTTCTATTAATCCGAATCTGGTTGTCTTAATTTCTGTGGTAAATATGAATGTTAAATTTTCCTCTCCAAATGGAATTGCAATATTTTCGCAATGTTTTTTAATTAGTATACTATTAGTATAGTATAATTAGTATACTACATGTATACATGTCAGAGCAAATAAAACGACCGTGTTAAATTAAAAAAGAAAGTACGAATAATGTATGAAAAATGAAAAATGAACGGAACTTGGCGTCGCTTGAGCGCGCGCTCGGGCGTTTCTCGTTAATAATTCGAAAAGGAAGCTTCAACCAACATTTTGGTAAAGGAAAAAGTTGTTCAGAGTCGCCCCAGCAACCCCCCATTTCCCGATGTTCAGTTAGTTACGGGATACCTTGTGTAGACGTTACTAACACATTGAATGCTGCCACATTTTATTATCCACCCGACCCAGCATCTGTACGGTGTCCCAAAACTCGTAAACATTGACGGTCTCCACATAGGGGCCGCTTTTTTTACTTATCGATCTACGTTCAACATTTTTTTGTAAAGTTTAAAGAAAGTCCTAAAATTTAGGGGCAACAGTAACGCAAAACACCCTGTATAGTATTTTAATAGAATACTGTATTCGGAAAAATTCAAGTTTTTGCATATGTTTCAGATTCATACATACTTGCGATCGCATAGCGATAGTAGGTATCATAAATATCTTTCAAATAATTATATGGTCTAGATTTTTTGTTAACATTTGAATATTAAATGCCTATGTACAATTTAATTTTATTACAGTTGGATATTTGTATTTTTATTTGAAACATTATATGCTTTTATATTGGTTTGAAGAATATTTAATATGTACTATTCATTTATCCATTCCAGTACAGTTTATTCTAGATCATCTCAATCAGGTCAAATGGCTGCTCAATTGGTGTAATAATTATTTAATGGTTGTGCAATAATTGTTTTGTTACAGCTTATGTTTCACAATGAGGTGTATAATTCGACAATAAAGAGACTTGTTTATAATGTATTTCTTATATATTTAGAATTGAATCGATTTTCAAAATTTACCTTGCAAATGTTATTTAGTTTTCCGTTCATTGTTAATATATGTTTCAGATCATTCCATCTGCATTTTTCTTTTATTCTCCGGTATAACTACATTTAACTTTGAAAAAAGAAAGATTTTACATATTTCTTGGTAAAATCTAGTTTTAGCAATTTACAGCTAATAGTAAGCATAATTATAAAGCTTGCACAAAATTCATCAATAGTGAAAATACTCTTGTAATTATATTCTAGCGTACAGTATCAATCAGATTTAAAAAGAAATTACTCTTTCGACGACTTGTCCTACAATTTTTACATAACTTTTGTAATGATATACACTTAGTTGATTATGCAACTGTTTTTGCCTTTCCCATCTTTTCAGATTTCTATGTTATTTAATATTATACATATAATATTCAACTTTTTATGATTTTGTAATACTCTTATTAATTCTCTATTATGGTAAACTATTGTTTTAAAGTCATTTAATATAAATATTTATAAATTGTACCTTTTATTATTTACAATTCACCAAACATTAAATATTATATTTCCTTAATGTTTTTTATTAAAACAGTTTCATTTCAGAGCAAACGTATATTATTAATAAAACCATTTATTAACATATTGTACAGTATTCGCTGTTTTCATTCCATCTATTGATAACAATTAATATATCACATTAATGTATATCTTACTTTCAGATGGTAGAAAAGTATATTTACACATTTCCTCATTTATGTACTCTGCTTTACAAGGCTATTTCCGATACGATTGGTTATGTACCATTTCATTAAAATATACTCACTAGTTTTCAAATTACATTGTTACGCGTAGTGTCAAGTCGATACGATACAATTTTGTAAATATAAAAATGATAAGATAACAGCGATTATTCAAAACAAATACCAAAGCATATACATAATAGCATAAAAGCGAACCATCCATATTAGTTGCCATGACAACAACTATACATAAGTACTTGTTGTATACATGTATAAATTTTCGTTTCAGTTTCATCGTTCCTGAAATTCAGCGAAGATTGTCAGCTGTTCGATAGACGGAACGATGGTAGTACGAAGCCAGTATACTTGCACCATACACAGTCACTTGTAGGAATCGTTCGACATTAGGTTCGACACTGTTCACACAAATCTTGTATAAGCGTGCGCGTGCGTGTATTTGTTTAGCGTACGTGCAAGAAAGAAGAAGAAAAGGGATAGAGAGAGAGAGTGTGACGGACAAAGAGAGGGGCAATAAAAAACAAAGGGAGAAAGAGATATAAAAAGAAATTAAGAAAGAAGTGGATAAAAGTGATCTGTACGCGCACCGTCTGTGCGATTTATGCAAAATCTCGTGCATAACGTGGATGTATTGACACAAGGATTAAAATACAGTATATCAGGACTAATGAACCTCGCAAATCAGACTACTGATCGTGAAAATCGTATTTTCTTTGTTAACTTCAATCAGGATTGCACGTAAGTGTCGCACTCTCGATTAGTTAAATCTCGAGGACGTCGTCCTTTGTTCCCTAACCTTAGTTTTCATTTCCTTTTAGAGATACGGTATAACTGTACTTTAAATCGGAAATGAAATATGCTGCTTATCTATGTTGATTTCTATTTTCTTTCTTTATCGTGTACAATAACATCGCTGAACCTTTTACACGCTCATTGACGCGTACGCCTCTGCATATTTTGTAATGGTTACGTTTTCTTACGTTATTTAATCTCATTTTACCTATTAATTGCGTATTTATCGATGTAGCAGTAATTGGAAACAATTACGTCGTGTATTAGAGATGTTCTGATAGTTGCAGTATTTCCCATTAGATCATTTCTCGTGCGTTTTTTATTACCGTGTTTTATTTGTTATTAATGGTTTGGGTTGCCTTGAAAGAAGAATTTACCATTTCCCTCTTGCACAATCAACACTATCCATGGTCTGGACCATTTGCGATATAGTGTTGTGTGTCTGACTATTTTCTAATCTGTCTCATTACTTTTTACAATTTTATGATTGTAATTGATTTGCACGATATTTTTCCAGATCTTTGGCAGTAGGATCGAAAGCAGGCTTTAAACTTTTTTCGTTAAACTCGGTAGACCAGCTTGAAAAAATATATGAAAATGGTAATGAATATTGAATCAATATTTCACAATATAGAAAGAATTCTATAATTCGGAAGTCGTGCAAAGTTTGTTGGACCCTTTGCGCTCGGAAACTATTTCAAGATTTCCTTTCACGGATTCAACAATTATAATACGTACTATAACAGGAAAGGAATTACGATCGGTTTAGTGTTTGGTGAAACGGAATGCTAGATTTGATAAATCACCGAACGAATAATTTACGTATTTCACGTACATTTGGAATTCCGAGTTGCAAAGCGTTTAAATATATTTTGTTGTCTTCAGTATGTTCTATTATATCCCCGATTACATAGGTCCTTTTCTCAATTATATATAATTATGTAAACTATAGATGTTAAGGACGTATACATTGTTGAACGACTGTTCAGCAGCAGTCTTGTGGCGGTGGTTAGTTTAAGATCGCCTCGTAAACTGAAAGTTTGTCATTTTGGAAAAGGAACAGAAATTTGTCACTGTAGCTACTCTAATACTATCTTGGCTGTGAAACTGAATAGAGAGGTAAGAATCTCAAAATAATAATTACCCATTATGATATCATAATAAGTATTGTTTTGTTCAGGTCTTATAGTTTACTTCAACCTTTCATTTTAACTTTGATTAAAATAACATGGAATATATCCCGAGTTTCAATTTTCTGATTTATATGAAATTTATACATTGTATTACACGTTTCAAAATATTAAACGCATGTTCTACATTCTTTTTATACTAATATTATACCTGGAGAGTAAAATTGACTCGTGAGGAAACGGGTATTTGATATTCTGCTTAATACTTTAACACAGTGATTGCCATGAAAATCACTGGTGACCAGCACTGGAATTGTTCCCGGCATTGTGGTGGCATAAAGCATTACATAACTTCAGTTTTTCACAAATGTTAATGATGTACATTGGCAAAATGTTGTATCGTATTGAAATGTAAAATTTTCACTTGGGTGCTGTGGGTGAAGTGTACGGAACTTTTCTGGCCTCAACGCTTTGAACACTACTAGATTTAAAATAATAAATTACATGATAGAATCAAATATCAAAGGAGAAGAATAAAATTGATGAATTTACATATAATTTCTTGTCTTTTAGTATTTTATATAAATGACAAAAATATGAATCTAATACTTGTGCATTAAGTTAGTTATTATGGTTATTAAATTACAATATGTTACATTAATACGATTTTGTTAAATAATATAAATTTGCAGAGGTTAGTAGTATGTCTGGAAGAGTCATTATACATCCACAATATAAAAGACATGAAAGTATTGCACACAATTCGTGACACACCGCCAAATTTAGCTGGGCTGTGTACACTATCGATAAATAGCGATAATTGCTATTTAGCTTATCCAGGTTCAAATACAATTGGTGAGGTTCAAATATTTGACGTAATCAACCTTGTAAGTATTACAAATAAATTGAAGGAAAAAGAGGTGTAATATAACTTTAAACATTTATACGCGGTCTCATTTTTAGCAAGCTAAAACAATGATACCTGCACATGACAGTCCATTAGCAGCACTTGCATTTAGTCCTAATGGTACCAATGTAGCCACAGCTTCTGAGAAGGGTACTGTTATTAGAGTTTTTCATGTAAGTTTAAATATTTATGCATTTTCGATCACACTGCCGCACAAAACGAGATCAGTTTTCAGTGCGTAAGATGTTAGCGTTGAGCTTTACAGTAATTTTCGTGGTGTGTTTACATGTGCTTTCAATTAATTTTCAGATATTCTGTTTTTTAAAAAAAAATTTATGATTAAAGCTTAATACTCTAGAATTTATTCGAATATTATCAAATTTGGGAAGGTTCGTTGGCAAAAAATTGCTTAAATCATATCTGTAAAGTTACATATACGACAGTGTTTCGCGTTCATGCGACAAATCATTGTTTTCCATTTTCATCACTTCAGTTACTAGATTTAGATGCATTTCTAAAGATGGTTTATATCCTTAAAGGTTCACGATGGTACAAAACTATTTGAGTTTCGTCGAGGAGTTAAACGATGCGTATCTATAAGCAGTCTTGCTTTTAGTATGGATTCTATGTTCCTTTGTTGCTCAAGTAATACAGAAACAGTGCATATTTTCAAGTTGGAAGAACCAAAGGAAACGTATGTAATTAGCTTTTACTATTTTAACCCATTGCCTCACACTTTTAGTTTTAAAACCGTGTCCAGAAACGCACTTTTTTCTTTTTCGTGTTTTGACTTGTTCAGGACTTGGAAAATCGTACAGAAAATCAACTTACACTTTTACTTTTTGTTCAATACTTTACGGAAGAATTAACAAATAAATGCATTGGTACAATTCGTACTAATAATATAATTGGACGGCTATAGCCGTTGTCTGCGGCAATGGGTTAAATAAGATACTTATTACATTTCAATTTTAATTAACTGTGGTAGATTACGACAAGCAACAGAGGAATCACAAACTTGGATGGGATACTTAACAAAGGCTGTGTCTGCGTCAGCTAATTATTTACCGTCTCAAGTAACTGACGTATTCAATCAAGGACGTGCCTTTACTAGTGTCCATCTGCCATTCCAGGGACTAAAAAACGTTTGTGCCATCACGGTGTAAGTTCAACTAAGTTTGCGCTTTTTGCTAAATACATATACATGTGTAAACATACTTTCTTTCTAATATATATATATATTTTTTATTACACAGCGTACACAAAGTACTTAGGTTGTTGGTGGCTAGTGTTGAAGGTTATTTGTATGTTTATAATTTGGATTCAACAGAAGGTGGAAATTGTACATTGCTTAAGCAACATAGGTTTGTATTTTTGACGAATTTTTTAAAAAACATGTAGTAGTTTCAATTAAAATGTTTACTTCGAATTTGGTGCATACAAACAGTATTTTAATGTGAAAACTTAATTTATTCAAAGTGTACGTCAATATAGGATTGCTTTTAATATTTCTTTAAATCGAGGTTCTTCTTTTCTATGTTTTGTATATATATGCGCGATTCAAACAATATATTTTGAGTTATATATCCTCTTAGTATTGCATCAATCGATCTAAAGATATGTAATTCAATAATAAATGTTTATAGATTAGATGGAAAACTGGATAAAGTAGATTGTGCTAGTGTGTCTACAACAGGATCAGGATCTGCTGAAACGCCCGCAGGAACTGCTGCACAAACAGTACAAAATACAGGTATGACGATATTGTATATACGGGGTTTTCTGTAGAAGAAGAAAAATCCGAAAATGGGGGGTTGGTGGGTAGACTCTGAAACACTTTTCCCGTTACAAAAATGATGATTGGAGCTTCGTTTTTGAATTATTAACGGCAAACACTGGCCAATCAGAGCACCCGTAGGGAACGGTTGACAGCCACGTGGTTGAGCGCGCGCTCTACGGGCGCTCTGATTAGCCAGTGTTTGTCGTTAATAATTCAAAAACGAAGCTTCAACCATCATTTTTGTAACGGGAACAGTTGTTGAGAGTCAACCCAGCAACCCTCCATTTCCGGATTTTTCATTTTCTACAGAAAACCCTGTTCATTAGTATTTGAAAAATAAGATAGACTTTACGATGGAGCGAGTTGACGATAAAGATACTCATATGAAACTGACACATAAAAATGAAAGACTTCGATAGTAGATTTATGCAAAATTTCATGTACACATAATATATTAATAGCGCATTTATTTTAAAGTTGGAGCATACTCCTAACAAGTTTCATGTGTTAAAATATTTACAGATTAAGTTTGGCAATTACCACTTCTGTTTTTTTAAGGCATACCAATACACATAAAAATATGTTGCGTATGCGGTATTTCATACAAAAATTATAATCTTAAACTGCTTTACATTTTATTGATGGACATGTGTGAATTTATTTGTACATAATATAATCAAAGGAATTGTAAATTTGTAGAAACAAGCGAAGACTATATTTCATTTTGGCATTGTAAGTTTGTATCGTCGTAGCATTTCTTATTACGTAATTTACAAAAATCCAAATAAATTACGAACATAGATCTTAATTTTGCAAATTAAATATCTTGTATAATATATCAGAATTAATTGATATTGCTGTATATAAAAATATATATATATATATACATATACATATACATAGAAATCAATATTGCATAATGTGAAATTTGTACAGAAAACAATGAAAAATTGTACATCTTTTAAAGTATAGTTTTTTTTATTTCCTCTCTATTAAATGTTAAAGTTAGTAATCAATAAAGTGATGTAGAAGCAATCATAGTGAAGAAGGGTTTAACTTACGAATATCTAAATAACTTATATCTTTGATAGAGTGTAACGAAACATGAATACAAAAGGTTTAATATTGTTTTTAATAAATGGTGTACCTTGTATACCAAATCGTAAAATTTGTATCACTACCTAAAGCTTGTAAATATTTTATTACAGACATTCGCACTTTATTATGTTAAATGACTATTTTTGTCTTAAATACCATCTAAACTAAAAAGAATAAAATTTAAATACGACATATTTTTGAAACATAGATACAATAAAAAGCATAACTAAATGAGTAACAAAGCCGTTTAAAGAATATCATTCTTTGGTGTTACATGAAGTAAATGATAACTGAAAGACGTATAACTAATAATACAGTTTCAAGCATAACATTATGGTGGAACAGTAAATTTGAATATGTACATAGTTTTGCACGCCCAAAATGAGGTGCAGATAATGTTTTTAACGCCAGGTTTACGGACTAGTTTGATCAATTATTTTTACTGACTTCAAAAAATTAATTCACTTAATTTGGAAACGAAATAATTAATTTAATTCTATAATATTAACAGACCTTCATTAATCTTTGTCTTTCAAATACTGAAATGCGTCAAATCGACGCGTTCCGTAAACTTTGTGCTAAACATGTAAAACAATAAACGTTCCAGATGACCGTTTTAATGGTTCAAAACGTATACGTTTTTATTTTCAATTCAATCTCTACTACAATAACAAAATATTTGGTTTCATTACCACTGTATCTTGGCAGGCTAATTCATCAATGACTAACATAGTCACTCCTAGCTTTTTTTGTAAATCATATGTTTTTCAAGACTTCAAGGTCAGTCTGAAGTGATTTTTTCGTGGAATATGATATTCTCGTACTCACATCCATATAATTAATGAGAATACGAGTGCAATGTCTCACAACTTTTTGCCCATAAGATTATCTTGAATATTCTTACAAAAAAGTATAAGGAGTACCTCTATATATGTATACATATAAATACATATAAATTTTAGTGTCCTTAGTTTGGCTCTTTCTGGTTCGAAAAATCTTTTATTTAGAGGTCACTGCTTGAAGCTAGAAGTAACATAGATAAAATAATCATTCATTCCTAACCGAATCGAGGTTTTCGTAAAGTGTACTTTCGCTATGAATATTCAAGCACAAGGGCATCTAAAGGTCAGAAAGTTATGGCCATTGTATTTGTATCTTTATCGATTACAAGATCATGTGTCAAAGAATAGTACGTTTTGCTAAAAAAATTCAAGGTGGTCTTAAAACATTTGGACATACGGTTTAACAAAATTACGTTCAGTATTCAGTATGACTCTTTAAATGGAATACGTCTTTCATAAGATATTTCCTTGTGATTGGCAACAAATGCAAACCATTTGAGTAACTTGCTTTGTACGTATGTTGGTACATTGTTTTGTATAAAGATTTTTCGTTTTCTTAAGCGCTAATTAGAACTACGTATTTTGGAAACATTCTTTTGGTCAGCCAGTACTATGGGATTGGGAATCAATATCGTATATGAATATCGAGCATCTTAGATTGGGAACACGAATGATCAGTTATTATCACTCATTTTATATGGCAAAAAGTAACATTCTTTAGAAGTTTTGTTATATGTTCAGTTATGCTTACTTATTACATATAACAGTGCTCCTGGTTCTTGGGGCATTGTTTTAAACAATTAAACTTGACGGACTTGAATGACAGAAATAAATTGAGAAATGTGAGCAGGACAATTAATTACAATTCCATGGAAATTAGTAGAATCATATTACCTAAATTTTAACACGTTAAACGCCATGTCGGTCCCCGGGAGCCGATAGTATCAAGTTAAATGGAATAATACTTTACAATTCGTATAATATTAAACAACATGTTTACACTTTTTGTAATGGATTTTATTGAAAGATTTTAAACAAAGATGAAGATTCCCTTACAATTATTACAAAAAGTTACGGCTTTCTTTGGCACAATTGCTAGCCATTTTTCGCGCTATGTAAACAGTAAAACAAGCAATTAGTTTCGCGTTTAACGTGTTAAACAATGTTCCTAACGGAATAATACAATTGAGTATCAATTACTTGCATTTTACTTGTTTCAATTTCTCGTACATTTGTATTAATAAGATTTAATTGTAAGTAGAGTCAAGCGTGTTACCACTTTTATCTAATCCTTTGCGCTGATACTATTTTATCACATTTTTATTGTACACTTTATATTTTCTGTTTTCTTGCTTCTAACCCCTCTCAATTAAATAAGCAACTTCTCTAGGGGCTAAAGGGGGGCCCCGACAATTGACCTTACTTGATGTAATTTTTTTCTTTTTATTATCCACTGAAGCCTGCATAAATAGCTACGCGGGTGTATTGCGCGGCCGCTCGCCAGGCTCCATGTCAGGTACTGGTATATCCTCTATTCTGTCCCTTGCTTTTTCTCGCTCTCATTCTCCATACGCATTCCATTGAAAAATTCTATTGTTGCAACTTTTTTTATAGCACGGTTTGTTTTTTCACTTTATAGAAACAAAGAATGAGAGTAACGTCGATTAATAAATTCTTATATGGTTTGGGTATTTTTAAATAGGTACACTTACTTCAATCTGATATTTAATCATAATTCCAATATATTGATAACATCATTAGATACAGCTAGGCAACTATTAGATCGTAACTAAGTAAAGGATATGGTTAATATGCACTTGTGCATGCGGTGTACTAAACACTATTTTCATTTAACATAATATAAATAAAAGTCTGCACATCGAAGTATCCGGTTCAGCCTAATGAATCGAATTGGTAAAGAATTTTCTTTTTCTGAGCATTGAAAATTATTAGAAAATACAATGCAGCGTGCAAAATTTCAAAGCGTCAGCCATGTGGGGATCAAATCAACAGGTAATAGTTTTGTATTGTTCAATATGAAAAAATGTAGCGATACAAATGTTTCTGTGGTGTAAGGTATATATTATTTGCAAAACACGCATTTGCGTTCTTCTATTTTTATCGGACCATATCTATCACATGATTTATACGATAGAAAGTCAAGAATTTTTAATTCTTTGTTAATAGTTCGATCTTATTTTAGAAATAATTCATAGCAGTAATAGTGAATAAAAGTATTAAATATTGAAAGATGATATAGAGAACGAATAATTTTAAAACTAAGTCAATATAATTTGATTACGAAACGTATTTTGCAACGTTAGTAGACAGCAAACAAGAAAAAGTATTTATTCTACCCACATTTGTCATAATTGCCTCTTTCAGTCGTAAATACAAATATAAATGTTATAAGATGTTTAAAATAATTTGTTTTTTCCGGTTGAGAGAAGCATAAGGAAAGTTTAAGTTTACTATAAATTTATTTCAATGTACTTTATTTAGGAACGGTACTATTTTTTGTATTTGACATAATTACAGAAATAAGTAATGTTAAAATTAACGAGCTGTTAATTGGAATATTTAAGAAACGAAATGATACCTTTGGTATCTAGATTATTTTGAGTTCCACAAGATTTGTGATCTGCTTATTTGCACTCTTATGATACACGTAAAATATAATCAAAAGATTTTTTTTTACTATTAACAGCTATTAACAAGTATACCCATTATGTTGTAAGAGAATAAAGAAACAATGATAATTGAAATATTTTTCTATTACATTTAATTTTGATGTAAATGTAAATAGTAATGTAATAATTGTTAAGTGCACTCCTAAGTGAAAAATATATCATGTATCATTGAATTTCGGTTTCATACATCTTTATCGTTACATCCGCTTAAAATAGTGGTTAGTACAAATGATTATAACTGAAATGAATGAATGGATTTATAGAGTCAGAGAAGTATCATGAGATGATAGCAGCGACCGAGAGTCCTCCAAGATATTCGGATCCGTTTCGTTTGAAAGACGACGCTGAATTCCCACCTGTTACGCAAAGGACGGATTGAGTGTAATTAATTCAGGCATATCAATAATTTACTGTGAAGATGAATTGTATCCAACAGTGATCGAAATTGACAGGACACTGAGTACAGGTCAAATTGAAACTATAATCATAGCTAAGACTACAAATTCAAAACAGCAACAAATGAGATTTTTTTTAATGAGAGTGGTATAAAGAAGTCATAAACAACTTGTGTAAATTGCATAAAGGCTAAAACTGTCGTATATATATATATCTAAATGTTCATGTCATATCGAAAATTAAGAACTTCAAATAGGTTTTATTACAATATTTTTGCTCACATTATAATTTTCCCCAGTCAGTATTTTACAATAGAACCTGCATACAGTTGATTTTTTAGAACGCGTAGTAATTTAAACGATGATTACAGTTGCTGCAGTGCTTGAAAGAAAGAACATTGATAAATCTCAAGCTATAAATTGCTTGAAGATATTTAGTAAGAATAAAAGAAAAAAAATACGTTTAACATGAACTTGCGTGAAACAGTATGTATACATTTAAGTATTTTTACTGTGAAGTACTAAAACATAACGGTTATAGTAAAATACTACATACATTAGACACGTAATTAAAGAATATGTTGTTTGCGGTGCATGATATTTTTTATTAAATATCTTATACCCTTTCTTTATTCTGTGTTCAGTGACTACTAAAACTTTTTATTCTCTTAAGAAAATGTGTAAAAAAAAAGATTTAAAAAAGTATAAATCAACTTTTTGTGAATAGTATGTAATACTTACGAGTTTTTAAAGGAATTTTCCACTACAATATTTGCCAAAACCAGAAATATACTGAAATATGTCGGGAATGTATTTCATGCATTCTCTACACATGAAATAATAGTTTAAATGTGAAAAACAAATTTATATAATTACATTAAAAATAAAATGAATTTCTCTGTATTTTAGTTTCTATTGTGTTCAAGAGTTATTTTGAACATATAACATGTAACAATATATCTGGTAGTACTTTTAAAAGATAGTATGGTTAAAGATCATTTATTAAAGCAAAAAGTATTAAAAAAAATGTATCTATTTTCCAATTATTATACTTTATTCAATTTATAATGCGAAATATGTAATGGTGTACTTGTTATATTATATAGCAACATGCTATTTATACATAGTGTGTTTTTTAATACTTTTGTCTATTAATAGTTGAGTGTATTCCGTGAATGCTCATTTTTTTTTTTTAGACAAGGGTCATTTGATTCTAAATACAAAATTGATGGTTAATTCAGTTATTAATTTGATAATTGGCTAAGACACCCTTATATGTAAATTTGTTTTATATTACTTAATTTTTCTATACCTATATATAGTAAGTAATCAACTTTAAAATTTATACGAGGCGTTCAACGAAATTTTGCTACATATTTATTTAGAAAAGCATCTTGAATAAAAAAGTGTTATGTACACTATATGTCTATTATTACTTATGAAAAATGTATTAAAAAAAAAGTGTGTACAAGTTCTTATTTTATCGTTCACCTTTTACGAAGTGAAGGTGTGCTTTCCATTTGTTAACAATTGCATTTGACGTTATAAAGTCTTTTTTTTTATAAAATTTTATGTTGTATGCTGTAATGTGTGTTATAGGGTAACAAAAAATACTTTAAACAAGAAAGTGAAGAAAATCTCTTATTGCAAGCATACCATCCGGCAATATTTTAAATTTATCATAATGTTTTAATGAAAAGAAGTAGACTTATAGTGTATATTATGTTTTCTTTTTCATTCGCAAAATTTGTTGAATATTTCATAGGAATCCCAATATATAATACAAAATAACAGCATTTCTTGGAGTATATAAAAAATATTGCAACGAATTGGTTTACTACATTTTAGTTCTCACTTTTTGCTTTTGCTGTATATTCAATTATATTTATCTGTGCTTTCCTGGCTCTCTATATTTGTTCTGAAATTTCTATTCGTGTTTATTTTTGAATATTAAAAGGGAAATAACAGAAAGATTTCGGAATAATTATATAATAGTAATGGTAAAGAGACAGAAGATCGATGCGTTGTCTGTAGCACCGATCGTGTATGATTTATGCTCACTCTGTTTAGTATTTCAATTAAAACATTCGTATGTAATTGAATATAAAACTTTTGCTCAGGTTTGACGTACAGACATACATTTCAAGTATAAAAATAATATTATTACAGGTTTTTTAAATTTTGTATACCTTGTTTGTTTGTACTGTTGACATTTGCAATCATACTTTTCCCCCTTTTTCGGAATTTATATTTTTATAGCTACGGACAACGCGTACTTTTCATATATTAATTAAAATAATAAAGGTATATCGATGAAAATGTAATAATCAAGGTAAACAATAAAATACGCGAATACTGTAGATCGATAATGCCTTTCGGTGCTTTTGTATGAGTTTAACGTTTTCTTTAGCGAATAATTTTAATGATGTCAAAATAAATAATGCAGTACTATGTAGATAAGTGATATCGGAATGATTTCTGATAGACAAGGGTGATAGAAATGTAAGAATGAATTATCATTCAGTAATTCATCAGTTATTGCAATTAATTAGTTGAATAGCTGGTAATTAATTCCAGTCTAAACATATTTTTGTTTAATCTGCCTATAACCTTTATTTAGAGAAGAGACGGATAGAATCTGATTTTCACTTTCTTTTTTAACGATGTTTTTAATTACTGGATATTACTTGACACAGCTTAATGTCGTTATTGAATAAAACTTTTAAGTTATAAAATATGCAACGAAAATATAGGTCAAATGAGGTCCCACTTTCAGGCATTTTATTGAGAGAACCTCTATCATAAAGTGATAATTCAATGCTCCTGTTGAAATTTCACCTAGTGAAAAGTGCGATCACTTATTTGGAGAGTACTGTGCTATTAAAAACAATGTACATATGCATATATACCTCCTTGAGGATTGAGATTGGATATATAACTTCTTACACATACGTGTAATTATGATATTGAATTAACGAAAGGGACTTAGTTTTGAGTTAAGAAAGTATTTCGAATTTTTCCAAAATATTTGTGCGCAATAAAAATGATATCGTTAGTAACAATAAATTTTTTTACAATAAATTATTATATTATTATAATATCCTTTATTCATTTTACAGTATATGTAATTAAACTTTTACGTTTAGAAAAAATGCGACGTTATAATTTCGTTAAAAGAACGAAGTCAGTTTGCAAAATTTTACAATAGTATAGTACGTAGATGTACTTGTGACGTAGGTAATGAAAATAAAGTGTGAAATGATATAAAAACAAAAAAAAGAAGGACCTTACTTGTATGAATTTAAATTGCTAAACGTCTAATGTAATGTCAGGGTATAATGCCATCTAATTTAAAAAAATTGTACGCATTGATTTATTTTTCTGTTCCCAATATATCTATGTAAATACTTAAATAAACGTTCATAAGAAAATGTATAGTTGAAATTTTTAATTGTTTATAGGAATATACTGTATAACTTGTACCAACATTTGTAACTGCTGTATAAATAAACCAAAATTAAATAACTTTACTTATGGATAACTTCACTTTGCCATTACAGATACACAATTTAATAAGCAGCGATGAATTTATTTAAATAAAATCATGAGCGAATTGTACCCGGAAATGTAAATCGTTTTATCAAAAAGTCAATTTTTTTTTAACTTTGCGTGAAATACGATGAAAAGGAATAATTTTAGTACTGTATTTTATTCTAAAAATGAAAGGTTTCAAATGATTCTTTGGTAATTTGTAAGTAAATTTACTACTACAAGCAGACTGCAAATTCACCAATACACATCACCAGTTCCAACAATTTCACTGACATTGCATAAACTTTCACATTACTGTAACCTCAGAGTGTGAACAATGGAATCCAACAGAGTGGATAACGTAGCTAAAGAGTCTATCTCTGACTGAAGTTGAAAAAATTTATAACACAGTTACAGAATCAGAATTACATGTTTATGTAAATAACTCAAATATAAAATTACATAGAAAAACTTATAAACGGAAAATTCGTATAATTTTATGCAATGTATATACAAAATAACGTATTATATTAGGGCAGCTTATACAGACACATAATTGTCGTCGAATTATAATAATACTGTATTGAAACAATTACTACTTACTTTCAAACTTTACTCGTATATCTTTACTATACGTATAAATTGAAATTAAACAGATGTATATAATTTTTCGCATCGCAAATACAATTATTGTATATTTTTCTTTTCCTCTTCAATTTTAATATAAAAGAACGTCTTAATTACGCCGCTATACTTTTAGTTTACCGTAATAAAAAATTTCCCCCTAATTACATACGTAATATTGCATATACTTACATAGAACATCGGTATTGAATTATATTTGTGTATTTTTGTATTATCAATTTTTTAGAATTACTTCTTCTGTAAAATTTGTGTATATAAACACAAAAGTATTTTCTGTAGACAGGCCCTTTTCTCGCATGCTCACTGTAATGAGGTACACTGACACGAAGACTTAGCTGTAAAGATCATCATCTCCATCATCCTGGAAGGGTTGATCACCTTGCGTTGTGTCTTGAGTACCACTCGTTCCGCTCTGCGGAAATCTACAAACAATTCAAATTCTTCGTATATACATGTTCACTTAATTACGCTTGCAAGATATAGGGATTCGTTCGCCTGTATAATACTGGTTTATATGTAAAAATATAATACGATATAAGGTATTAACCCTTCATACTCGAACGTCGGCCGCGAAGAGACAACAATAATCTATGTGTAATTCGTAGTTCTGAGTGGTCTTTAACACATTGAATTTTCGATGTACTTTGTTGTCTGGATTGTCTCGCAAGTCGATGTGTTAATATTATTATTTTAAATTTAGTCTATCTTGAGGTACCACTGTTTTATACCAGAAAAAAGTCCTCGAGTGCAAAAGGTTAAAAGTAATCCAATTCTTTCTTTTTTTACCTGAAATTGCTTCCAAATCCGCGAGACTGTTGAAGTGTCTGTGCGAACATTTCATACTTCCGAATATCATTATCAGACACTGAACGTCGCGCAAACCTCATTGCCTCTTCGAAATGAGCTCTAGTTATTTCCGGGACAGGATCGTCTTCATCCATCTTCGATAAAAGAGTACAGAATTAAATGCAAATGTAATTGAATTATTAAGTACACGTATGAAAATTATCGTTATCACTTTCGTTCTATAGCAATGCTAAGAAACCTGTTCTTGAATTTTTCATACTTGTCTCAAATTCATTAAATACTAGATATTCGCTTTGGATGTGCATCCTGGTTGATTCATCCACAGTGAAAGGTATAAAGATTGTTTTCATCTGCATTTCATCCAAAGTGAACATCCATAATGACTAGTGCACGAAGTAGAATCGGGTTATACTTTGGATGAATTCACGCCCGCAGTGAGACGGAAGTGAGAAGTCTAAACGTGCCCAGACAAAACCCTTATTTTTTGATTTTATACAATTCGGTTAATTTTTGTGGTCTTGTCGGTACAAAATAATCAGTAAAATTTAGTTCTTAACTGCATTTATAAATAAATTATTGAGATTATTGGGCAAAATTGGAGATGCTTGTTTGAAATTATAGAATTGAATACAATTATAACTATGGTTCGGAAATCCTTGAAGTTGTTTTTCCGGGAAAGTTGAATATTGCTAAGGAGAAAGGGTCAAAAAAAGTAACGGTGGCAACGATGCCTTTATGATTGGAGGTCCGAGGTAAATAACAGGTTTATAGTCTCCAGATGTGTTAAAATAGAAAATTAGAGGCATCTACCAAATACACTGAAATGAAATTACTTCGATATATTTCCGAAATGACTTATATCGAGCAGGCGTGCTATTACGTTCTCAATTAAAGAGAGTGAGACCATATTTATGCACACGTAAACGTGCACGAAGATTCGTAGCAGGTATCCCCAACGGTTAATTATGCCGCTTACAATCTGTCTTTCCAAAACCCTAAATGTATGATACGGCCATTGAGAGCAAAAAAGAATGGTGAATTTTGAAAGTCTGGTGCTTGAAAATATTAATTGCTACAACCACTACTGCAAAAACGTCTTGAAACAAAAATTCTGACTAACCATCTTTTCTAATATTTTACGGCATTTCCTCTGCCAGAGCTAAAGTTATCAATTAAATCCCGACACTCACTACTTTACTTGCCGACATTTTCAGAACTAGTGAAGTGAAATTAATCATCGAACAAGTATAAATACTCCGGCTTTCATCTTTCACATTCGCCGTGGATGATTCATCCGCGATGAACATCCAAAGTGAAAAACTGTAAATTCTCCTTTAGAGACAATAATTCAATGCAGTGGTTTGAAATCTAATAAACACTTTTCATTCGCAATTAGAGACTGTCCCAATACTTCAAAACAGTGCGTTGAATCTCTCTGTTCTACAGTTTCATTATTTCTTAATGTTCACATATTCTAGGTATATTGGCAGCGAACAAAAAAATCGTATATGCAGGGCGAGTCGGAAAACGTGATTAGTTCAGATTATTCTATTATTAGTGGGGTCATCGAACATATTTTTATTTAGTATAACATCTTTTAATTCGATCTTTGAGATGATTATAATAATTTTTTATGTCGAAAATTGAAGGCGACTTTGATAACTCAAAAAAAAAGGGTTGACAACCCAATAATAGACTTATCTAAGCATCTAAGCTGATCATATTGTATGGTTCACCCTATACAACGTCCCAAGAAGTTTTCATAAACATTCATTTGTTTATCGGTTGTCATAAAATAGCATCACTGCTACTCGCGATGACCTGCTCTTACGTTTCGATTGCGGAATCAGCAGACCCAATGAATATTTGCGTGTTTCATGCTTGAAAATTACTTACTCGCGGGAAAGTTTTGAAGACACGTTTACTATTCACATTACTGATTAATACTAAACGGTATATTATTCTTGAATATTTTGCACTACAAATAAGATAGCACATTGTTCCTTATCACGATAGATAGTATTCTGTTGTTCCACCGAAACGAAGAAATAACTTCTAATTTGCTTGCGTATGAAAATTGTCACTTAATACTCCAAAGTATATACTTTAACCCTTTCACGCGTTTTTGGGGAAAGCACACGGTATTCAAGATGGAAAATACTGAAATAAAGTTAATTACTATCAGTCTCTAGTTTTGGAGGAGACACGGAGAAGGAGAATTAAGATAAGAACAGGTCAGAGAGCCTTCAGATATGAGGAGGAATTGATGAAGGGAAAGAGTAGAGAACTGGTCAGGCAGTGCTTAGAGGAAAAGAGAAAAGGAAGATACAGGACGAGGACAGGGGAAGACAGGGAGAAGTACCTGAGGAGAAACGGACAGAGTCAAGAGGCGGTGGAAAGAGAGCAGGCGCGGGGCGTAAGTATGGAAGAGACATTAGGGGAAAGAGATTTAGAAGTACAGAGGCAGGAACAATATATTAATATAAGAGACTCCAGGTACAGCGAAAGATATAAGCATTTAAGGACGGAAGGACTGCCGCAGTACCTGAGGGAGGACGGGGAGAGAGGGAGTCAGAGGTTGATAGCGAGAGCGAGATGCGGATGTATGGAGGAGACAGGCAGGTACTGGATGGAGGAGGAAGAGAGAAGTTGCAAGCTGTGCGAGGAAGGGATGGGAAGTCTAAAGCACTGGGTGGAGGACTGTAGAGGAATGGAGGATTGTAGGGGGATAAGGTTGGAGGAGATAGTAGAGGGACGGAACAGCGAAAAGGCAGTGGAATGGTTGAGAGAGCTAGAGAAAAGAAAAGAGAAGGAGGCGAAAAAATGAGGAGAATCGAGGGGTAGTCGGAACAAGTAAAGTATAAAGTATAAAGTACAAATGAATGAAAATAAATACGGGAGAGATCGGGATAAGTGAAGGAATGGACGTGGGGACGAATGGAGAGTGAATGGGAACAAAAGTGAATAATTAACCAAAGAATGCGTGCAATAGATTAGATTAGAATTCAATTAAGTTAAGTTTAAGTATGTACATAAGAGTTTAAGCCGTAAAAAAGGCATTTTGTAGCCGGAAAGCCAAAATTACAAACAAATAAATAAATAATAAATAAATACTATCAGTCTCTATAACGTTAATGATTGCTTTGCAAGCCATTCAACAGCTGTACAACTAAGGAAGTAATTCCAAACACTTGTCTCGTTCTGAACAATGCAACCTCGCACGCAGTGTGCACGAATTTTGTTTCCTTTCGTTTTTACTACATTTTACTACATTTTACTTTCAAATTTTTCAATTAACGTTTTGCATATATACATAATAAAGATAAGCAAAAGCATAACAGATGTTTGCATCTGCATATTTGTACTGTACTTGACCTGAGATAACTGAGATTGGTCGTGCCCTACTTAGCACGTTCTAGTTTGGCCATACACGTGAAAGTGTTAAAATTAGGAGTCCCTATATTTCTCGTTTCTTTTAAATACCTGTGCACACGCGTAGTAAACGAATCCAAGTTTCAATTTATGTCAAGTTGTTTTTTACTGTAGGGTACACGTGTATATTCGTGAAACGTTGAGAAGCAGTTTGGCAACTTTCAGCAACAAACAAATCTCGGTTTGGTCGGGGATCGCACAATACCGTACAAGTGTATTAAGAACACAAATTTTTTATTCCTTAACCCCTTAACGTACACGCTCGAGTTAATTCGAGCGCGCTAAACCGGCCAAACTGTGCACACTCGAGATAATTCGAGCGGCGTTGTATTTTATGCTGCTAATTTTGCATTTTTTTTTATTTTTTTGCCAAGACAATGTTCTAAAGTGTGTTCTTCTATAAAAAAAAATTGATTTTTTTTGGCCGGTTTTTTTCAAACAAACTGTACGTTAAGGGGTTAATACACATTGCACATGTCTCATGTACGCGTGTATTGCAATACACGTTCAATACCAAGAGGTCCAGTTAAAACCCGTAAAACCTTGCATATTGTTAAACTGTACTTACGTCCATAGACGATGCCGATGGATTGTTAGCACGTTCTTTCTCTCGTCGAATCTCACTTTCGATGCTTTGTCTAATAGCGAGTTTGCATGCACGTTGGCAAATTTCTGTTATATCAGCGCCCGAGAAACCATGCGTTACTTTAGCTATGTAGGTTAGCTCTACATCCTGTAAAATAAACATTGACAATATATTTAGGTAAATGTTACGATAAAATGTATAAAACCTTTAGAACTATACAGGATGGGTCATCTAAGATTAGGGTTTACATTTTTTAAATGCTTTTAATCACTTTTGATTGACGTTGCAGTTTAAGTATTCTTGGCACACACACGGGCGCGCAAGCACCTTTTATGACTACCTATCGATAACTTGATAACGATAAAAAATAATCTTAGTTATAATAAAAAATTCAATCAGGAATTACATTATGAAGAATATTGATGGGGTAAGCAAATTGCACAAAAGACAAAAAAAAAGTATTAATTAAACAGGAGTGAATTTTCTTCAAACAATGATACTAGTTATACCGTTACATATATCATTACTTGTAATCTTTATATGTATATTTAGGGTTATAGTGTATAATAATACTAAATATTTGTTCTACTACATTAATTTTACTCATTTTGTAAAAGAGCGTGAAAATAAAATATAACGGGCTCGACTTGCATTAGATTACGCTGCATACTGATAACTGACTAACTTTTCTCGAAAAATTAGTTCACTGATGGGAAAATGTGACATGTACACAGTGTACATATTTGAAAAATACCAATAAAGTATAATAGGTCACGAAGTGCATAAGCAATATTAGAATACTTAAAATTAAAGAAAATGAAAGAATAAAAAAACCGATTCCTGTAATCGAGGTCCTACGGTTTTATATAAATTGCCAAGAACGTGTGAACGTTAGAGGTATCTGATTTTCTTTACCTTTGCTACGGGCGATTTTCGAAGATTGGCTCTGAAAATTGCTTCTCGCGACTTCTCATCAGGCAGTGGTATGTAAATCAGTTGATCTAATCTACCAGGGCGAAGAATTGCGGGATCAATGATATCAGGACGATTAGTTGCGCCTATGATAAAGACGTTCTTTTTGGCACCCATTCCATCCATTTCCGTCAGAATTTGATTAATCACGCGATCCGCTGCACCGCCAGCATCGCCTATGTTGCCTCCACGAGATTTGGCAATGGAATCAAGTTCATCGAAGAATAATACACAAGGAGCTGCTGCCCTTGCCTACAGATTCAATGGTGGTAAGTGAAGGAATCCTTTTCGCATTTCATAAACTTAAATTATTACTTACTTTGTCGAAAACGTCTCTGACGTTAGCCTCAGATTCACCAAACCACATCGTTAATAATTCTGGTCCCTTTACAGAAATGAAATTTGCTTGGCACTCGTTAGCTATGGCTTTAGCCAACAAGGTTTTACCACAGCCCGGTGGCCCATAGAATAGTACACCTCTTGATGGTTGCATACCGAATTTCAAGAACTTATCGGGATGCTCAACTGGATACTGTTACATCGAGGTAAACAGTGATTAATGTTAACGTAACAATTTAATCGCATAGCCGAAATATTTGAAACTAGAATGATTTTCTTACCTGCACCAGCTCCTGCAATTCCATTTTAACGTTTTGTAAGCCACCGACATCGTCCCATGTAACAGTTGGAACTTCCACAATTGTTTCTCGTAAAGCACTTGGACTACTCTTAGTCATGGCATACTGAATCACAAATAGTAGTGTTATTTATAGCGCACAATATAAATCGAAAACTTCAAACAAAGTTCAATGCACGTTAATCTATATTTACTTTGAAATTATCCATTGTGACGGCAAGAGATGATAAAACTTCGGCATCTATGTGTTCTTCTTCTAAATCAATGAGATCCATTTTTTCACGGATTTGTTGCAGAGCTGCTTCCGAGCACAGTGAAGCCAAATCGGCTCCTACGTGACCGTGTGTTTCAGCTGCGATCTGGGTAATTGCATCGACTCATTAAGTATTAATAACATCGGTTACAACTTAATAACTCTAACGATAATAACTTGTACAAACCTCCTCCAATTCAACGTCATCGGCAAGTTTCATATTTTTCGTATGAATTCTTAAAATTTCTAAACGACCAGTAGCATCCGGTATTCCGATATCAATTTCTTTATCGAAACGACCAAAGCGACGCAAAGCTGGGTCGATGCTGTTAGGTCGATTAGTAGCAGCCATTACGATAACATGGGAGCTTTGTTTCATACCATCCATTAAAGTTAATAGCTGAGAAACTATACGACGCTCAACTTCTCCGTGAGTCTATAATTAAATATAAATCATTAATTACATAAATGATTTGTAAGCGGATAAAGTAAAATGTTTGATGTGAACCTTTTCTCTTTTCGGAGCGATCGCATCAAGTTCATCGATAAAAATTATAGCTGGCGAGTTTTTCTCAGCTTCCTCGAATGCTTTTCTTAAATTGCTTTCCGATTCTCCAGCAAGTTTACTCATAATTTCAGGACCTTTAAACACAATCAATTAAGTAATATTTCAAGATAAAATGGCAGTTTAAAATTGTCGTACCATTGATGAGAAAGAAGAATGCTCCTGTTTCATTTGCAACGGCACGAGCAATTAGAGTTTTTCCTGTGCCCGGTGGACCATATAAAAGAATACCACGTGGTGGTTTAACTCCAATTGCTTTAAATAAGGATGGATGTCTTAAAGGTAATTCTACCATTTCCTTAATTTGAGCTAACTGTTTACGGACACCACCAATATCGTCGTAACCTACAGCATTTAATGCTTCCTCCTCCTCCTACAAATTTGTTGCAATATTTGTATTACAATGCGTACAAATAGAAGATCACTTGTAAGATTATACCTAACTGACCTCCCTCTTAATCGGATCACCTTCATAGTGAATAATTGTATCAGGAGCTACAATACAGAATGGTCCAGGGTCTGTTTCTACAACTTTAAATTCTACGACTCGCATACCACCACGTACAATAAAATTATCATCTTTGTGAACTGGACGATACGCCTCTAGGAAGTATGGTTTCAAATATACTTCAAATAAGTTTCTATAACAAAAATAAATATTCTATTAATAACAAATTATGATAAATAATAGAAATTTTAGGGTAATGAACTATCCTTTTCTACTATTTTATGCAACAAGAAGCTGACAGCGAGAAGTATATCTAATATCTGGGCATGAAAATCTAGTACAGATAAAGTACCAGTAAGGTTTTATAAAGTACAGTCTTCAAACAAATAATATCAGAATTTTTAATTAATCTTTATTTGATTTTGATTTTGATTTTGATCCATGTAATTCAATGCATTCAAGGGAAATTCCCCGAGTTCAATGTTGCCATTTCATTATTCCAAATGCAGTAGGTTTTGTACAATTTTTCCAATACAGAATAAAAAAAAAAGAAGAAAAAGAATACTACTGATAATTAAATTCTAAGAAACATATAAAACAAAAATGTAAGAAGAAAATTCAATTTTTTTTTTGTATACTATGTTAAATTAATATTGTGTAAAAAAAAAGATGAGTATAATGTTAATATTTTACTATTTACGGAAATTATTTGATTTATTTGCACGTCTATTTCATTAAAAATTTCCTACCCTTCAATTCAGTTACAATTTATATTACCAATTAAAAATATTATAAAATTTTACTTATTACTTCATATGAACTTCGCAAATATTTGGTTTTGAATAATACTTCAAACAACTAATAATTAATTTCAACTTTTAGACAACTTGAACAGTCCGCCTTTGTAAGATGCAGACAAAATTTGTAACACAAGGAGCTTATGAGTTTCTCGCGTATAACTTGTAAAGTAACTAATATAATAACTAATATAATTCCACTGGATAAAGATTTTTGAATTAGATGAAGAAATAGTTATAGCGAAATACCTAAGATGTGTAATAGTTTGTAAGTATTTGCAAATTTCCAAAAGTTTTCTTGTAAGGCGAGGAAAGAAAATTATGTTACTATTATTATTGTAAAATGTTTCAATATGTATTTTTGATATTTAAATAATAATTCTCTCACTATAATGTATATTTGTTGCTGACCAATTTATACAAAGCATGATTACTTTATGAGATCTAAAGTATGTTAAAGATATATACATATATCCTTAATATTTGTTATAGGACATCAAATATTGCTAATAACTGTAAAATCATTTATGTTTACCAGTTATCTGAAGCAAGGGATAGGAAAGTCAATGCACGAATAAAAATGAAAACTGCTGCAAATCCAGCCAGAAAAGTAAAAAAATAAAATAATGAAGATTGAAATATGAACTTAAATAAAGAAACAGCTTCGAAGCATAGGAAATAAATACATTATAATAGATTGACAAAAGTTGTTGATTTACCCTGTGAGGCCAGTTACTGTATCATCCATTGGTAGAACATGAATGCGCTTTCCATATTTAACTTCAGGACACGCTTGTACAGAGACAACATCGCTCAAGCGTACACGCAGATTATTTCTTATAACACGGTTCATGCGAATTTTTTCATCAGGGCAAGTTTCATCGGAAAGAACAATGCACACAGTTTCCTTGCGTCTTTTCCCCTTTAGCAGCACTGTATCTCCCCTAAAGAGTTGCAACTCATCCATTTTTGCAGGCGAAAGAGCCACAACAGAGTTGTCATCTGCGATGGCTTCATCCACTAATAATCTATTTGGCTTGTCCTTCTTACGAAGGATTGCTGTTGCCAAATCTTCGCTGTTAAGACAACAAGACGTTTAATTAATTTAGATAGAATAATGATAGCAATTAATTAATACGGTGAGTGCCGCGTGGACTATTGATGGTCCACAATTTTCTATTCACATTGCTTTAACCCTGTAGTTCCTACCATTGGCCATAGGCAACAGAGAACTAACAACTTTTTCGTGAGCTCTGACCATTTATAATTTATACAGAAGGAGAGTACTATAATGTCTGTCCAATGAGACGACAGAGTAGACAAGGGAGGACAGGAGCGGGCTGAATCACAGATTTCAGATCCCTGTGAATTAGAAAATTCTGACACGGTTTGTAACACGCATACTATACAAGGAATCACAGAATAACAGTACAACTTCACCCCTGCACATCAACAAGTGGCAGTCACAACTATCTACCATGTGGAAGTTTTGTTTATGTTTAATGTTTCATTCACCTAACCAAGACATCGTACTCGACACATTAACTAGCAAGCAGACATAACTTCTGCATTGATTTCAAATGGTCCGTAACCAGAGGGCTAAGCATTTCTATGTAAAAAGAAACATCGTCATGAAATATCTTAATATTTTTGTGATCTCCCAAGTATTATACTAACATTTATATATAGATCTTATAAATGTTATTGCACATATCTTGCAAACATATACAATGAATACAGAATCGTGGATCATCCAGAGCACACAAAACGTTAACAAGGATTTATGCAAATTTGGCTCCGATACTTAAAATGCCTTAAAAATTAATAAAAGCTAATACAAATTTTTATTATCAAATCTTGTAGTATTACATCAATTCTTTATTGTTTGTATTATATTGGTAGCCATATTGGTTACACTTAACATAATGATTTTAATACTTCATTTGTTTTAGCTTCAAAAGATGCTACTCATCCATTAAAATTTTTTTTAAGACATGTATTTTAGAATGTTTAATAATTGTGATTACACGAAATTACATATTTAGTATCCAATAAAATATAAGTTTTTTTAAGACAAATCTAACAATTATTAATCAGTTAAGATTTTTGGTTTGCATCCAATTATCTTAAAGTATTACAATTTTTAATATCAGCATAAATTATACAAGTTTCGTTGGAATTAATGATTTTTATTACCTTACAGTTATTAAAAATAAGATGTAAAATAAGCATAAAAATATTTTTTCTCAATTCATATTTGCTCTACATGTATTAATATTTGCCAATTACAATCATATTTTGGCTACGAAAAAATAATTTTAATTTTTGATAATGATCTACATATATTTGAGAAAGAATAAAAAAAATTGTTTATCCTTACCCTTCAAAAGTAACAATGCTGATAGGAAATAAATATCTGTTAAATCTACAGAAAATGGTATGTTTTATTGTTCAACTATACTTCGGATGTACAGATATATTGATATCGATAGTAATTATCAATTAAAACAAATTGGTGTAATTAATATTTAAAAACAATTGCACTATTTCCATGCACGGTTAAACTTTCGAAATATCGTAAAATATAGATGATATTGTTCAGTTTTTCATTTTATCCATAATTTTTCTACAAGGATGACAAATGCTTAACGAAAAAGAAATTGCAATGTCAGTAAAATTCCTTTGTCACGTTCGGTGAAGTATTCAGCCATGGACAATCGGCATACGAAAATGTGAGGCGCTATTTGCGCCACCATAAATTATTATCAGGAGGAAATACCAATTTATTAGGTACTATTGATCTTTACAATATTCAATTCGTTAAATGTTATTTATTTTCCTAAGAATCTATAAAAAGACGCGTTGCGTCGACATGATGACAACGTAAAATTGGAAGCCAGCATGGATGCAATTTTTATTTGCACACGTCGCGTCCTGATCTTCGATGTATCGGAACGAAATTATTCTACATATTATTTGGTCGAATGTTTTCTTTGTTAAATTCAACTTACCTTTTTGGTTCACTCATTATTCACTTGATTTTAACGCAAAAGAAAATGCACACGCAACGATCAGAACTCAGTATCGCAACACGTACAAGTCAGCACACTTACAGCCGATCCAATGAACATTCCTCATTTGAACTTCCATGGCTTGCATTGGACTCCCCCTTTGCCAATGAAAATGTAAAGGCGTATATACAATAAATGTACAAAATTTATATATTTCTTTTTATACATATGTTCAAAGTATTAAAAGGTTCGACTGTTTAAAATTGCGAACGATATTAATTAACTATTTTATCAATCCTACTTGTTTAAGCAAATATTTTCTTATTGCACAGATTTGAAAGAAACTAAATCAACCACATAGTATACTTTATCAATCATATTTAACTAAAGTATTGACAGAATATTAACGTCTTTTAGTGCAGAAATTAATCAAATTTAGGGCATGTCTCAACGAGGCAATATAAATAGTTTGCAATCTATCAAAATTTTGAGTAGAACGTACCTATATGTATGTGTACGATTATTCCTAGATATTTATTTAACTACATAAACATTAAGCTATTAAATGTAATACAATATCCGTAAAAACTATAGATATTCATGAAAAAACGAGACGTCTCTTTTATTTCCATCCAAATTTTGTGTCAGATTTATTAGATGATCTAGTAGCATTTAATTTTGAAAGTGTGTTGAGTTCTACATCGCTTACGTCACGGCATTCTTAAAGTTAGAATACGATAAATATACGTACTTGTCAAATCGGTCTATGATGGTTGGAATTAAAGGTTATTCTACTATCTTTAATTACATAAATGCAAAAGCTCTTTTCGTACAATAATGAAACAAATAGTTCTTTCGATGGAAATTTAATAAACAAATCTATATTAAAGAATGATATGATGAAACATAACCTTACTATTCTTATTGTCATTGCTGTCAAATTTATGTATAAGAGCGGCACATGTTTGTACATTAATTTCAATTACACATACGAATATTCTATTTAATTGTAATCTGACTTAAACCCGCTGTAGTTGTTCTTAATAATTCTCCTTATATCAATCGTATCCTGGCGCTATAAATATTTCTATATGGTCAGATATTTTACGAAGTAATATTCGTAATCTTATGTTAAATGTTTACTACAGTGTTGTAAAACTAATAAGAACATGAATCTTTAAGGATATAAAATGTGTTGCATCGGATATATGTTTAAAATAAGGAAATATAACCTTGCTTTCAGTAACATTCTTTATGTTCTTAGTTTTTTATATAAAGTATCTCTTATTATTCCAATTTAGCCTTGGCATATATTTTGTACGTGCTGCTGTTTTATGGAAACAATAAATACATATTGTTTGTGTTTGTAAAATATTTTGTTTCTAATATTGTAATAGAAATTTATATAATATATAAGAATTTTCAATAATTTGGGTTTATATTAGTCGTTTATAAATGTATAACTTATATAAATGCTTTGCATTTTCTTACCGATGTATTATTATTTTTAAACTATTTTTGTTTCTGTTTCATGTTATTAATGGACTTCATGCGCAAACAGCGTAAGTAAACAAATACTTTGAAAGCAGTTTTTAATACCTTGGTGACCGCTATAATTTAATAATAAACCTACTCTGATACTTTATAAAGGGTACAGATGCAAGTAAATAATTGCACAGATTTTTATTTAAAGTACGGAAGCGGTCGTCTAAAAGGTAAAGATCTTTTGTCCGATAATAATTGAAAACACAACATTTTTTTATAGATTAATAATTTTGGCATTTGCTGGTTCTATTGGCATGACATTTGTCATACTTGGGTGCGCTTTGCCTGTATATAAGTAAGTGATTACTGCTATCTAATTATTCGGTTTATATTATAAGCTACCAAAACATTAGATGCGAGGGCACATTAAATTATAATAACTTGTATATTTATTTTTATAATGCATTTATCTTTAGAGTATGGTGGCCATTTTTTGTTGTCTTATTCTATATATTGGCACCAGTTCCAACAATAATTGCGCGTCGATATACAGATGACTCTGGGAATAATCCAAATCGATGTTTGGAATTGGCAATATTCATGACTATGGGCTTTGTTGTATCGTCTTTCGCTCTTCCTATTATCTTAGCTAGATCGCCAGCTAACGATCCAGTGGTACAGTTAAATTATGCGTATTTTTCTGTTCGATTATTCAAATATATCTCTAAGTAAACATAAATATGAGACGAACAAGCATAATTATTAATTTGAACCCTTGTACATTTTCAGATACAATGGGGTGCTTGTTACTTGACTTTGGCAGGTAATATTATTATGTATCTAACCCTAGTCGGATTTTTCGTAACTTTCGATCAAGAAGATTATGATTATGCCACATGGTAAAATCTGATTGTACTTATTTATTAATTTTACATGGTAATATTTTAAAATATATATTATTGTTTCTAATTCATTCCTTGTGCTTTATATATATATATATATATAATGCTTGAATACTTTCAGGTTTTTGCAAAATGAAAGGAAGAATGTAAATCATATACTGCACTGACTGACAATTGTGTGTTGATTCTAAGTCACCGCAAAATCTATAGTATACAATTTATATCTCATAAAATTATTATAAGTCATTCGTATGGTTTATATTAATACTATACAAAAAAAATAGTATTATCATAATTGATATTAAAATCATCGATTTATTTTGCTATTAATATTCAGCAACTAAAATTTCCAACAGCCGAAAGTGAAAAGTTTGACAAACTTCCGTAGATGAAATTAGAAGCGCAATTATTGCTGAAACATGTAAAACTTAAAATATTTCTATTTATTGAACATAAGTTCTTCATAGCAATATTAATAAAGTTACAGTTTTTTTTATATTACGTGATACTTTCCATTATTTTTGCAAGTTGATGCTTATAAAATAAAAGTTGTAACTTAGTTTGCAGCATAATACTTTATAAACGTTTTATATACAATTAATATCTTAGTACATATGAACAAAATAAATCCAATTTTTGATATACGATATATTTTAAAGTTACATTGAAAAAAGTACGAATCATAACAGCACCTTCCTATTACAGCATGCGAGGAAAGCAAAAATGTTCAATTTTTGTTAGTTACAATTGAATACCAATCAATATTATAATACACATTAAGAGTTCAATAAATCTATGGACCTATTATGGAGTGTATTTTACAAAATGTTAAAGGAGATAATTGCAATCATCTATTTCTTCGATTAATTTACATCGCGTATTTGTATAAGGGATAATTACTACAAATTTCATAAACTGTAAGTGTTATTTTCATTTTTAAATAAACGCAACAGATATCTTCAATTATAACAAATAGTAAAAGAATTATATTTATCGTTTTATACTTACGTTTTGTTCCATATATGTCGTACAAATGTTATCAATATTAACAGTTATTGTAATAACAAAGAAAGGTTGTCATTTATTAATTACTACTTGTGAACTTTCTTGTTAGTTACCTCAAGATTTCTATTTTGATTTCTAACCTAAGAAGTTGTAAAAGATACTTAAGCAGTACGCGGACATCCATTTTATAAAATTTCATGGTTATTAGAGTTTACTATAAATCAGTTTTTGATATAAATAATGCATGGGGAATGAATACAAGCTGAATAAAAAATTCGAACAAGAAAAAACTCGAAAAGCTTCATAGCTTTATAAAGAAAATATTGTTACTAACTAACAATTGTATTATAAATATTTTATACTTAAAATAATTATAGTTAGAACAATTATATATTGAAACTTGATTATTATCAGCACTGGATACAGTACTACTATATATACAAAGCCAAGCTTTATAAATTTATTAAGTTTATGTCTGGATAATAAAAATAATTAGACATTATAAAATATACAAATGGTTTAATAACAAATATATATTATTTTTCATTTTTTATAAAAATCATGTATGGTGTAACATAAATTTGTATACATACTCTATATAAATAAACGAAGTATTTAAATAAGTTTATATTTCCATGTAACTGTTACCAAATGTGGGAAACTTGTACACAAAATATTGTCGTTTATTATACTATATCTTTTTCTTAATGTTAACATTGTTTAACAAGCATATATATACATATTGAAATTCCACGAATAAGAACATTTTGTTAACGTATACTTTGCATATTTGAAAAATAGTTTTCTAAAGCTACAACATGTAATTAAGTAAAAATTAATTTGATTTGTATTAATGTGAGATGCTTTTATACTTAAATTAATGGTTCGACACATTGTACGATACATTAATGAATCACGGTATTATATATACTAAAGTTGTAGGAAAGGTGTTTTCTGATTACTTATATAATATAATAATAGTAATCGCAAGGTCCACCAAGAAAAGTAAAGTACAGAATTAACGAGTAATGAAATTGGCGAGGAATACGACTACAAAAATAGTAGAAGAAAGGAGGAATATAAATACACATCACAGTGTGTACAAAAAGAAAAGAAGGATTGTTAGCTGAATAAAATGAATCTTATGAAGAAGAAATGGTCATGAGAAGAAAATGATAAACAATGGGATGCTATACTTTCATGAAAAAATATTTATCTCACTGTGTACAATATTGCCTATTACGATATTGTATTAAACTTGTCACGCTTGATTTAATAAAATCAGGTTTCGTTTTGGCCCAAGTTTCCAACTTGTGAAACATACGGTCGATCTCTTCATTGTCTACTGAAGAACAGTGATGTTCATTGGCGTTGTTCATGTTCTCTTCCCCAATCGATTCTTCTTGCTCTTCGCATTCTGTAATCCATTTTGTTATTTCTTCTGAAAACTTACTTTCTTCACGGTTTTCTGGATTTTCTTTAATAATCATAACTATAGGATCTTGCTGTAGAAGTTTCCTCCAAGAGTATTTAATATCTAACATTGTTATTTCATCCCATGCTTCGCTGATTAAATCAATAGAATCCTTTATGTCATAATTGCCATAAAATTCTTTGATTCTGCCATCATATTGCTGTATACGACAAAGTAATTTTTGTCGGAATAATGTTTTACATTTTCTAATTACACCTTCTTCCATTGGTTGTACAATTGGGTACATATCCAGTGGCAAACTTACTAATTTAAAATGAAGGTCCTCCTGCTCTTTTTCAAAAAACATATTATTCTTAGAACGATCAACGAGCAACAACACTTTTCCTACTCTCTGTTTCTGTTGTTGGTACTGCCTCACGGTAGGTTTAAAATGATTGGTATACCAATCATTAAAAACAATTTCATCAAGGCGAGCACTGTTTTGACTTATATAAACTACTGGTAACAACTGTCTGCAATGCTTTAAGGCCTGTGGATTAGCATATTTATTAATAAACAGCAGTGGCAATTTGTGCGTACCAGTAGCATTGGAGCAAAGAGCTATAGTAACATAGTTCATCCTCATCGTTTCTCCCTCGCGTGACAATACTGTTTGCGGAAGTGCCCTCCACATTAAATACTTCTCATGTATGTTATATACATTCTCTATCTTAATATCGTTCTCGTTTAATATTTTTGTCAGTTTATCCGAAGTTAAATCATTTGTGGACGACATTTCTTCCTGCAAATTTGGAACATTTACATTGTACTTCTTCTTGAAACGCCATAGCCAACCCCGACTTGCTGTAAACTTTATCTGCCCGCCAATCTCTTTGTGCAACTCTTTGGCTTTCTCTTGGAGAATGCTATCGGTAAATATATCGCCTTCCGCTTGCCTTTCCAACATCCATTTGTGCAAACGAATATTTATCTCCTCGTGTGGCGCCACACGGTTTCTTTTCATCGCCAAACATTTTGGATACTGTGAAATTTTTCGTAGCGACTCTACGTTTTTCCAGTATCGCTGGATAGTTCTTTTATGAAGACCATACTCTATGCAAAGTTTGTTGATCGATACGCCTTCCTCTAATTTCTGAATGATCTCTAAACGCTTTGCAAGTGTAGTTTCTCCTTTTTGCGCAGAACTGGATGTTATTTCAATGATCGGTTCAATTATTTTCTTGTCTTCCTTTCGCTCGAGATTAAAAAATATCCGCTCTACTGTCTCCATAGACGTTACCTTTGCATTCAAAAGACAGTAGTACCCTTAAAGAAATCAGTACACCCGTTATTATTCTATAGACTTTACATCAATGCAACGTATATAATTTGCAAACGATAGCAGAATTACTGGTGACTACCATATAGAATATACTGAGCTTGATTTTATAATAAATGATGAAACTATAAGATGTTATGGACACACTATCCATAGAAACTAGTTTTCCTTTTTGAAACTATCAAGTGATGTTATTCAAGGTATTCGTTCGAAATGGTGTTATCCGTCTATACTATACGTCTGATGGGCAAAACCTCTGAACACTTTTTGTTATTTTTATCTCAAAACAGTCTGTTCATGGCCTAAACTTAAATCCTGAATCAATTTCGTAAAGGCAGTAATCTAAGACATGGATAACGTCCAAATAACATTTCATGGCACCATATGATTCTTTATATCTTGTTTATTTTCATTGTATACATATAAGTAACAATTAGTGTCAAGCAGAACGAACACATAATACTATTAGCAATTCTTGGAATGTTTACTTCCCGCAATGAAATGCGCAGTGAGCGTTAGGGGGCACCACTGTATAGAAAATTTGTGATGACTCGCCTACGCACCATTGGCGGTGGAGTCGCGGATCTAATCGTGTCAGTCTAATCATGTTTTTCACGTTTTAAATATACAGGGTGTCCATTAACTTCTGTCCTTCCCGGAAATGGGGCGTAGCTGGGCTGATTCTGAACAACTTTTTCCATGACCAATATGTGGTTTGCAGCTTCATTTTTAAGTTATTACCGAAAAACACTGGCCAATGAGAGCGCCCGCCGGCCGGCCGATGGCGCGCGCTCAGGCACGAACCTATCAGCTGTCACGATGGGGGGGCATCGAGGGTACCGACGGAAGCTTGCGGCAAATGTTACATCGTCTTAATTAAGAATAATGTGGAATAATTCGTTATTCATGAATAACAAATAAACTAATAAGTCGTTTAAGAACAGTGTCCGATACGTTCATTCATTATCCGAAAGGAATAAACTGTTTTATTACTTCTGAAAAACATATTTTATTTAACAGCACGTTTTTAGGTGGATAAATTATGTTACAAGAAAAACGATTTGCACAACTAATGTTAGAAAAAGCTGGTTAAACTTACCCATTCGTCTACGAATTAATCTGGTAAACATTGTGCGAATCCTGACCTAGGCAACGCTCAACAGCTGATGTCACCGGCCGGGTCGGTGAACTCACTACACTCACGGTGAATTCACTTCAAGATCACTTCACTTCACGGTCACTATCACTTGCCACTGTGAAATGTGGGAACATTGGAAACCGATTTATTTTTCTTACGTTTAAACATTTTGTAATAGTCGGCGTTTTTACGATTCATGTTGTCCATTCGGCTAGCAGAACGACTCTGCCAGCTTAAACGTCGCACTCGCTTCCACACGCACACGCACACACACTGTCTCCAAATTTAGTGGAATTCGGGGGCAGATGCCGATCACACAGGGCAGCATCGGCCCCTGCGTAGTGTGCGTCGCAGTGTAAGCGTCGGCCCTACAATGTTATCACATTAAAGAACATGTGCGTGTGCGTGTGGAAGCGAGTGCGACGTTTAGGCTGGCAGAGTCGTTCTGATAGCCGAATGGACAACATGAATCGTAAAAAGGCAGACTATTACGAAATGTTTAAACGTAAGAAAAATAAATCGGTTTCCAATGTTCCCACATTTCACAGTGGCAAGTGATAGTGACCGTGAAGTGAAGTGATCTTGAAGTGAATTCACCGTGAGTGTAGTGAGTTCACCGACCCGGCCGGTGACATCAGCTGTTGAGCGTTGCCTAGGTCAGGATTCGCACAATGTTTACCAGATTAATTCGTAGACGAATGGGTAAGTTTAACCAGCTTTTTCTAACATTAGTTGTGCAAATCGTTTTTCTTGTAACATAATTTATCCACCTAAAAACGTGCTGTTAAATAAAATATGTTTTTCATAAGTAATAAAACAGTTTATTCCTTTCGGATAATGAATGAACGTATCGGACACTGTTCTTAAACGACTTATTAGTTTATTTGTTATTCATGAATAACGAATTATTCCACATTATTCTTAATTAAGACGATGTAACATTTGCCGCACGCTTCCGTCGGTACCCTCGATGCCCCCCCATCGTGACAGCTGATAGGTTCGTGCCTGAGCGCGCGCCATCGGCCGGCCGGCGGGCGCTCTCATTGGCCAGTGTTTTTCGGTAATAACTTAAAAATGAAGCTGCAAACCACATATTGGTCATGGAAAAAGTTGTTCAGAATCAGCCCAGCTACGCCCCATTTCCGGGAAGGACAGAAGTTAAGGGACACCCTGTATATATGTATGTGTGGTTATTTCTTACGGAGTCCCTTACAAATTTATGCTTGATAAGTCTGTTTATAGGTGTGGGGACACTTCCCACATTCACCACTAGGGGACGAGCACGATGATCCGGCTCCCGAAAGTGGTTGTATGAGTCGCCACGACATATATACAACCTCCGACAAATTCCCTACTATCCTAGTGTGTCTAAGGCAGGGCCTGCTAGGACGCCTTACTGATGAGTCCACTAGCAGGCCTAGGACGAAACACAATCTTCCTCCTTCCTCTCTTTTCACGTCGCTTCCTCCTTCCGTCATCCCCACATAGGACTACAGCGGAGCGATTCAGTAGTCAAATGCTATTGGAGGGGTATGCTAGCATGAACTATCGAAAATATCGATTTTTGTTCCATTTCTTTAAAGAATATGCAGGATGTCACAGCTAAAAGAGGAGATCACTTTAATATCTCCTTTGTTTTTTGTGACATGAGAAATATTCAGGGCACAATTTCAATGGCTCAGGACAGGTCTCTTTCGGGCCGATTTTCAGAGGCTACGCCCCCTATCCCCCCGGCGGAATTTTAAATAACAAAAAAATTGCACCATACTTCATTAACGAAATATTAAATAAACAAAAATACGCAACATTGTTATCTAGTGATTTGAACAAATTGCAATGTCATGTGGTATCAGCATGATGGCTGATCAGCATGATGGCTGATCAGCAAGAATAATCTAATTGTAAGCTCTTGAAGGCACGACGCGTCGTTTTTGAAGACACAAATTTGGATCAGTGGACGTTTGTTAAAATAAGTTTCCGCAAAATTGTTTATAACAATAAAAGTGAATGCTAAATTTTGTATGGAACATATTGAAAATGCCGAGGATATCAGTGTGCTTAGTTTTGAACAGGTTTCATAATGAGTGTAATAGGTTGAACAAAGTCAAGTATCACAGAAATGCTCAGTTTTAGGATAAATGTGTACCTTAGTACTTTCATGCTCAGAATTCACTATTATATTGATATTAAACATAGAAATGGGACGTTCTTTGAAAAAAGGGCAAAGTAACCTTTGTATCTCCACCACGCATCCATTTGCGTAGACCAAATTATGTACTCCTTTAAATCCTACAACTTTCAAAAGAAACATTTTCACGTATTGTTTGAAATAACAAAGGTGTTTCAGATAGACTGAGTTCATAGGACACCCTGTATATCATCGCTCTAACTCTATTTAAAACAAAAATGTATTTAGGTAATCTGCGTATATCTCATTAGTATAAAGTATAAAGGATATAAGTTCAGGATGATACAATGAAAATTGTAGTTAGGGATCAACAAATATTCAGTTCTTTTAAGTTCTAATTCCATACTTCGAAAGTTGTTGATCTTCATAAACGCTAGACTCAGTTTTCTCAATTTACAAACTAGTGGAGATAGAACAGTTAAGTTATTTAAATTAGTGATAACAATGTTATAGGTTTTACAAGTTTGTTTGTAGCAATATACTTTATTAATAAACGTTCAACAAAACAATGCGATTTCATTCATTTTCATATATTATTCCTCATGTTCCTTCATGTTCAGACTTTTACTGTTTTATTTACATCGGTGATTTTAGAAATTGTTAGGATTTAGAATTCTGAAAATTAAAATAATATTACAAGCTTATTATTTATTACACCTAATCTTGCTACCATTTGCCAAGCTTGTTTAACGATATGCTCTATGTTTTGTACATTTTATACTATATAACGTTTTCAAATTTGTCTTTTTATTAAATCCCACTATAAATATTAGGGAAGAGTAATGATTTCGTTAGTACTTCTTTACCGGTGCATTCAATTCCTTGGCTCTATGTTAATAGCGTCAGAGACAAAGAATTCTTTAAAGTTGTTGAGTGCATTCTGTACACTATTTATTTACAATTATATGTGTAATTTCTATTGGCATCAAGTACAATCCAGCACAATCATTCAAAACCCTCAATGTGGTTACCATAGTTACTCTTTTGTTTAGGACTCCAACACTTCCTGTAAGATACAATTCACATTTTATGTTAAGTTTGTTTGTACAAAGGTAATGCGTTTAAAACAAAAATTATGCTATGTATTTCATAACGGATATGTCCATTGGAAATAATATGGAATCCAATTTAATAATTTTGTTACGCTCATGATTTGTTTCTTTTGAATTTCATATTAGTTCTTAATTATAATATAGTAACTTGAATATTTGTATATGATGCAGAAATACATGTAGAAAGTATATTTATGTTGGTTTATGTTAGTAGATAAAATGTTTGATATTGTGTAAAAGTATTCAATTGCGCTGATCTAAGAATTATTGCCAGTAGTTGGATATTATGACTATAACGATTAAAATGAATTACTGTTTTCGTACGCATGAATTATTTATTACGGTATTAAACAATAATTATCCTTCTAGCATTGAATTTTCATGCCATGCAATGTGTTTGCATAGGTGTGCACTGCTATATACCGTAATTCAACAAATAATCATTTATAGAATAATGAAGAGGGTGAATAAAACTGAGGACACTTTCCAAGCACAATGGAAATTAACAGAGTATTCTACAGATGGGTCTTTGTCAGAAGCTTCATTTTCTGAGCACACTACAAGGGAGCAAAACTTATTGCAAGGTCACTCATGGGCAAGACAAACAACATCATATAAACATTCAGAAAAGCATGTACATATAGTTGCACCATCAATGTACCAGCATGATATAAAAGATTCAAAATGGCAAAAAAACTATCTTGGAGATAGTCTTTCTACTTCTGAACAAAATGTTAGTAATAGAACAGAATCCAGAGAGTACATAAAAAGGTTTGAATATAATGCGCATGGAGACATTGAGTCCCAGTTTTTACCTGGCAATATAATTCCTTTGAGAGATTTAGCGGATGGTACATGGTTGTGGAATAAAGCTCAGAAAGATTATATTGATTCACGTCGCAGAAAACGGTTTTGGAAACTAAGAAAAAAAGAAGGCAAGATGTCGTCGGCACAAAAGGTAATGCAAATTTATATTTGTAATAATCTTTTAAATGAATTTAGTACAATTTGAATTGATGTGTCTTTAATAAGATGAAAGGAAGGTCAGATAATAATTTATAAATTGGATTAATTGTATATGTAGTTCTGATGTACAGGGTCTACCATTTATCGCGGAACCCATGCACGCGCGAACTTGTGTAAATGGCAACGCCGCAAGAAGTCGATACACGCGTCATCTATGAACTGTTGGTGAAGGTATAAAGTCTTGTAGGGGGCGCAAGGTTTGGCAAGATTGGAGAGACTGGTTATGATTTGGATTGTAAGAATGGGCAAACGGTTCGACTTCGACTCTTCGACACTGTTGCCACATCTGTTACCATTCTGGCCACCAGCGAAATGAATCGGCTCGAGCCGAGATTTTGTTCCATCCCTCTCGGTTATATTTTTTTTACATTAATTTTTTTTTAATTCCTAACTATATGACAATGATCAATATTTGCTTAACAATATTTTAAAAACATTTGTTAAATATTTTAATTTAATATACGTAAATCTGAACTTAGAGCGCCTTTTGTGCTACCGTTTCACTTGCCATGCATCTTGCCAATTATGGTACTGGTTAATATTTCTAACATTAAAGTAATATATGAAGTAATATATGTATAGCTTTATATTGCAACCCGTTTCTGTAATTTAACAACGCAAATATGATCCAAATTATATGTGCTTAGTCTCATTTTAAGCACGAAAACGTCAACAATATCAAAATAAAATTTTAAGAACAAAATAAATAAGTATAAAAATGTTTCATCGTTGCATTCTACTCAGGTAGCGACTGACCTGCGGGTGACTTCGGTGCGGTCTCTGCCGAAGTCGAACCGTTCGCCCATTCTTACAACCCAAATCGTATCTCGCAATCAGACCAATCTCCCCAATCTTGCCAAACCAACAGTTCATAGATGACGCGTGTATCGACGTCTTGCGGTTTTACCATTTACACAGGTTCGCGCCCGCACGGGTTCCGAGATATGTACGTGGTAGACCCTGTATTTTGTCACTAGCAGCGGCAATTTTACATTACAGTCAGCCAATCCTGCAATCGCAAATTCTGTCCAGATTTTGTTAGCAGATTTCTTAAATAGAATGGCTACAGATTTGATGCAGAACCTGCCGAACATAATCTAGCAGCAGATTGGCAACAGAAACCGAGCAAATCGGCAACTTGAGCCATTTAAATGGCCAATCTGCCATCAGATTTTGTTCAGCGGGTTCTATTTGCAGAACCCCAGCCACATGGGGACGCAGATGGCTACGGCTTTGTAGACAGATGCTGTCAAGTCTGTTGGCAATTTGCTATCAATCTGCACGCAGATGATTAGGGAAGTAGGCAACATGTATACATTGTATAAAGAAACTTAAAATCCAAAATATACTATTAGAGAGACATAAAAATATTTGTGCACATGAATCCTTCGGTGACTAGTAGGTAATAAGACTAATACAGATATATTGGAAGCGAATACATTACATGGGCTTGGATATCGGTATTAGGCTCGCGACACTATACCGCAACCGGTATAATACCGGAAAGTTTTTGGTGAAAGCAGAAATAAAATACCGGTAAATACAGGGTCTACCACTTAACGCGGAACCCGTGCTCGCGCGAACTTGTGTAAATGGCAACGTCGCAATGAGTCGATACTGGCGTCATCTATGAACTGCTGGTGAAGGTATAAGGTCTTGTTGGGGCGGAAGGTTTGGCAAGATTGGTGACAGGTATGAGATACGTTTTGGGTTGTAAGAAAGGGCGGGCGAACGGTTCGGCGGGCGAACGGTTCGATGAATCGGCTCGAGCCGAGATTTTGATTCCTGCCGGACATAGCCATAGTTGCTGAACGGCTGGAAACTTCTTGGTAGGTTCGATCCCCGTCGGGTATAATTTTTTTAAAATGATTTTTTTTTAATTCCTAACTATATGATAATGATCAATATTTGCTTCCCAATATTTTTAAAACATTTGTTAAATATTTCAATTTAATATTCGTAAATCTGAACTTAGAGCGCTGTTCGTGCTACCGTTTCTCTTGCCATGTATCTTGCCAATTATGGTACTGTTTAATATTTTTAGTAATTTCTAAATTTTAATTTCTAAGTTGAATATTAAAGTAATATATTGCTTTATATCGCAACCCGTTTCTGTAACTTAACAACACAAATATGATTCAAATTGTATCGTGTTTAGTCTCATTTTGTACATTGTATAGGTAAATATACAGGTATTTCGGTTGGTACAAGGCTTCTGGGGGTACAACCGCTAAATACCGTTATCAAACACGCTCGGTTGCTGTGCTAATGCATTGGTTCACGACAACGACAGGGCGCGGTTGAGAGCAACGCGCTTGAGCGCGCGCTCTACGGGTGCTTTGATTGGCCAGTGTTTTTCGTTAATAATTCAAAAACGAAGCTTCAACCAACATTTTGGTAACGGAAAAAGTTGTGCAGAATCACCCCAGTAACCCCCCATTTACCGATGTTTCATATACGATGATACATATCATGAAGCTTATGTGGTGTAGGAATAGTCGCACGAGCACTACCGTTCCTATTTAAAAACTAAACAGAAAATTGTTGAATTTTTTAAACTGCTTGATTGTAAAGCATTCTAAAATATTACTGCAAAAATCCTGCAGGAAATTTGGTGCTTTCTATTTTCACTTACTAAATTGAAATATCGTGAGGGTATACCACGAGTATCCCCTTTCACTTGTACACGATTGTTGACAACAACATGATAGAGAACTATATTTTCAGGCGTTTCAAATAAACGAGGCTGAAATTCCCAAGTCAGTTGAGGAGCAAATAGATACTATAATGGAAGAAATTAATAAGAAAAAGATGGAATCAATTAAGAATAACGAGGATTACGTTAAACCATTGTATTTTAAAAATTATTGCATCGATGACAGTGATGCAAGTTACTATGATACGACTTCCCTTGAAGAAGCAAAAAAATATATAGCTGAAAAATTCGGATATCTATTACAGTATGATTATAAAATTCAAATTGCTTTTGCATTTTCATCTTTTGCTGTATCTAATAATCACATTTAACATAGATCTTCCGAATTCCAGTTTCGATGAATTAATAACGGATTTAGAAATAGAAGTCATTGACGCTTATAAACAGTTTGTTATAAAATCATCAGGTTTGGAACATACGTTTTTAAACATACGAGCACCTATACCGTGGCATCAATCTAAACTCACAGCAAGCCATTTTATGGAGTACAATTTGTTTATTACGAATGAAATTTTGAAAGATATCAGGAATTTGTATTTTCTGAAGTAAGTTCTATAGGATTAACATTTTAGAATTAATTATAAGTATAATTTCATGAAATATTGAATGGAGAAATGGTGTTTCTTATTGTAGCACAATCAGTACACAATGACTCTTTCTATTCAAAACTTACAATTAATGAATTCTTTGACCAACGTGTTTAATAATGAAATTCTTCAAGCTTGATAATAACCACTACGTATTAAAACAATGAACTTTTCAGATATTACGACACAATGATAATCAGAATTACAGATATAGGAACAATTCCTATTGCAGCTTTTGAAGTAGAACCTAAAATCAATTTATTATGCAACGAAGCCGTAGATCTACTTGTGAAAAATTGGTTGGCTGACGTTGCCAACTTTTTTTTAGAGAAGAAATATGCTTGGTCCTGTTTTATCGAGAAGCATTACAACGCATCCACAGCACTGATCGAAAAATATTTTAGAAGTGTAAATACGCTTTTATCTAAACAGTTGAGGAACATGATTATGAAAACTCTGAATCATATTAGAGAATTTTTTACGCAGTACGAGATGGGGAATTATTTTGAGGATGAATACAAGGATCTTATGTTTTTCAAGTAAATCATTCATTGCGTTCAATTCATTTTGCTGTTTCACGCGTAATTCTTTATTATATTTACACTTTAGACCTCCATTTACGACAATCACGGTGGAACCGGAGCTTGGTACCGCTAGTTTACATTGCAAACCGAGCGTTTTAGAAGTGCAAGCAATAATTTCGCAGTGTTTCGATAAAATTATTGATGTTGGATCGAAGATTCCAAAGATTGAAACAATTATATTTCCTGAATTAGAAAATGAGGAGTTTCTGTTTCCTGTGTCACGGGACGAAGAAGCGGTAAACAAAGTGTATCAAAGTACCCAGTTAGCCATCTGTCCTACAAATAGATTACAAATCAGCGACAGAATCTGTCACGATGCGCCAGAATCTTGATCCATCTGTGTCCGCATTTGGCGCCCTCTGTGAAATCAGATTCTGGAAACTGCATTACTTGCCAGATTGGAAACAGATCTGGCAACTTCTGCCATTTAAATTTTATATGTATGCGCATATACGTGCATGCTTTCCGTTGCTTGTGTGAGGGCACGGTTACTGGACGGAGCCCTTTAATATTATTTTTATTGTTTATTTTTTGAGGGAAAAAAAGTAGTCATTTTATTATTAATATATGTGCTAGTTATTATGAGTATGGTATAAGTCAAAATTTCGACTTACACCACTTTCATAATAACCAACATATATGTATTTATTAATTTAATATACATATTGACAGTTTCGGTGTTCAGTTTTACATTAACAATTTCTGTCAAGTCATACTTTATATACTATCAGTCAAAAGTTTGAAATCAGGATTGTAAGCAGTACAAACATAAGCAGAAGACATTTGAAATAATATTCCTGTATGATTTTAAATCAATAAGAGTATTTCGAAATTGTGACTGCTAGTATTTTGTTTCTTCTTTGTTGGGATGATTCCTCTTCTCCACTGCATTTGATTCTTCTTGAAAGATCTGTGTTGCTGTACACAGAAAGAAGAAAAGCAATTCATTAGTATTAATCAAAGCAACAAGTTACTATGAGCAATGTAGGATCATTATTTAAAAAGGGGGAGTCCTCACCAGTTTTGAACACTGTAAAAGCATGTCGTCAAGGTTAACATTCTGAACAAGTTTCCTGGACTCCAGACTATTCACCTTCTGATAGTTCTGATATAGTCCCTTCTCTCCTGAAATAATGGTTTTCCAGAATAACGTGTTTATTATGGTTTTTATACAAAATGTTATGATTCATACCTCAAGATCAAAACTGTTGAAGCATGCGATGTCATCTGCTTAGTGAAACTTAGTGAATCCTCTGCGTCGCTGTATATGAAAACAAACAAAAATACAATTCATTACTATTAATCGAAGAAACAAATTGTTCAGGATTTTGACCTTAATAACACATATCGATCTTACATGTGTCGAAATGTGGCATTACAGTCACAGTGTGTATCCTCTTCTTTCTTGTGCTTTCTCTTCATTATCGTCCATGTTGTCACCAGGAAAAAGCATCCTGAAACATTTAGCACGAATATTATGTGGATCAATATAAAACTCGGGGCTCAAAATACTACATTTATATATACGTAAAAAGCAGAGAACTTTACTTCCATATCAAAGATATCATCGACCTCTTGTTCGTACTTGCCTCTGTAGGTGGATTGTAGAGAACGTCCGTGATTTGCGGTAAAATATCCGTGTCACTCCTTGTTCGCTTTGCAAGAATCTTTTATGAACGGAGGAAGCTGTGGGTTACTGATGTTCGCAATAAAATCCTCGCCCACGAGGTCGACGCTTAGGACGCATTATCTGAAGCTTGAGGATCGCGTAGATTTCACTTTTGTTCACTAATTCGTCGCACCCACGACTTTGAGATGCTTCAGCACTTCGCGGCAGATATTGTGAAGGAGGAGATCTTCTTAGAGCCATTGTGTAAATGGAAAAAAGTTAATCTTCCAAGGTAGCGTCTAAAATGGACGCCGCTGAATCGTGAAGTGAAACACGTGCGATTTTAATGAAAATCCACACGAGTCACATCGGGGTCACCAAGTTGTGGGTTTAATATATTCCACTAATAAAAATGCTCTTGGATATCTAACTCTTTGGATACAGTTTGCAATAAAGGCACAAAACAGTCAGTGTTTTATGCTGTTCCAGAACACGTCGAGGAACTCTCGATTTTATAAAGTAATGGCGTCGAGAAAATCCGAGCTTCTAAGTTTCTCCTATAGAGGCGTGGAGGTAGCAAAAAATGGCTACTTTTTCCTATAGAGGCGCGGAGGTAGCGATATACAGTAATGTCTCCATTAGTGTCCAAAATTGTGTCTCCATTAGTGTCCTTTTCCTATCCCCACCACTTGGGGTGGCGGCCCCCTGAGTGAGTTCGGGTCGCCTTTGATGTTGTGGCAGCCGAGGCTCGAGGCAGCGTTCCAGGAAAGAGGCAACTTTAAATACCCGTGTACGTGAGACAATACTAACGCGATCAAAATTTAAGAATAAAACTTCTGCATTTTTGGTCCGTTTTGAATGAAATTTTACCAAAATGTTCGTTACAATCTCCCGATTAAAATGACACCAAGCACGATATGGTTTGAACAATTTTTACTTATCATGGTATTAATAATTGTATTCCTCTTTATTATTGTTTCCGATAGCAACCGGAATGTGTATATTAGTTGTTAAGAATAAGGTAATTAGTAGTGAGATTATAAATTTCAAAGTAAAATTTCGATTCCATGTCTCCATTAGTGTCCCTCGCTCGGGGACACTAATGGGGCGCAGACACGATTCTCGAGCGAGTTCGGGTCGCCTTTGATGTTGTGGCAGCCGAGGCTCGAGGCAGCGTTATAGGAAAGAGGCAAGATAAAATACCCGTGTACGTGAGACAATACTAACGCGATCAAAATTTAAGAATAAAACTTCTGCATTTTTGGTCCGTTTTAAATGAAATTTTACCAACATGTTCGTTACAATCTCCTGATTAAAATGACACCAAACACGACATAGATTGGTGCCATGGGACTGATTATTTCGAAGACCATTATTACTACCATGATAAGTAAAAATTGTCCAAACCATATCGTGTTTGGTGTCATTTTAATCGGGAGATTTTGTAACGAACATGTTGGTAAAATTTCATTCAAAACGGACCAAAAATGCAGAAGTTTTATTCTTAAATTTTGATCGCGTTAGTATTGTCTCACGTACACGGGTATTTTATCTTGCCTCTTTCCTATAACGCTGCCTCGAGCCTCGGCTGCCACAACATCAAAGGCGACCCGAACTCGCTCGAGAATCGTGTCTGCGCCCCATTAGTGTCCCCATTCGGTCCCGAGCGAGGGACACTAATGGAGACATTACTGTAGTCACTCTCCCATGCACAATTTAAATGGCTAAAGTTTCAGAATCTGCTGCATGTCTGCTAACCCCGACTCTTTTTTCCCCTCCTCCGCCAATCCACTGCCGGAGTCGGGTTTACCAGATTCTGCATCACATCTGTGGCTATCTGTTTAACCAACTCGCTAGCAAAATCTGCTCTGGCAGGTTTGGCTGACTGGGTATTGGATTACATAATAAATATAGTTTTCATATATTATTGTTTTAACATAATCTATTACAATAGTTGAGGACCATTAGTTCTGTTATAACAGTAACATTAAATAAATTCGATAGGTTCTAAAGATAATTACGGATGTGTTGAATGTCGTCGGTGCTCATGTTATGGGTCCACAAATTTATTTAAAATGTTACGATCCTTTATTGTATATTATAAATGGCGAAGCCAAAAAGAATTTGGACGAGTTCTTTAAGCTGGAGCCAGCCCCATTTTTACGTGAATTTGAAAATAAAATAAAGGGCTACGATGATATCAGGAAAGAGATTTGCATGTTTCGCAACAAGGTAATCATACAGATAAAAAACAATATTCCAAAGCTGTGCGTCGAGTATAGATTCCTTTCGTTTCAGATCCCTCTGAACCTGATAGAAATTGATTGTTCAATTGTAAATAATACTCTAAGAGAAATTCTATACGAATTGCGTACCGAAATCTGTGAATATTTCGCAAACGAGTTACGATCTAATAATCGGGATTTGTGTTCGAATTTTGATAAAATAGCAGAAAATATATCGAAAATGCCCGAAAAGACGAACGAGGTTGTTGAATTGTACAATTACTTGTGCGAAAGTCGGGATTCGACAATATTCAACTTGAAAAGAAGATTGGCACGATCCATAGAATTGATTTTATTCCTTTTCGATTATCAGCCGCACTCGAACGAAGACATACAATTGAATGCTCGTACGATCACGTGGCCTAAGGAAATGGAAACCGTAATGGACTTGGCGAACATTCGATTAAGCATGAGGAAGGAATATCTCGAAGAAGTGTTACGCATTAGAAGAGATAACTTTGAATCCAAGATAGAGGGCATGCAACAGGCAATTGATCAGTTCAAGAAGAAGGATCCCCCTGTGTTAACTATGGACGAAATGGAGGATGCAGTAGAGGAGATCGAACATCTCTCCATGGGAATGGAACAGATCAGGAAAGAGGTCGGAGAGATCAACGAAGAAGAAGCTCTCTTGGATATGGAGTTAAGTCCGTATCTGTTAGTTCCAACGATGTCGTCTGTAGTTAGCACTCTCGACACACTTTGGCACACCGTATTAGATTTCCATACAAATTACGAGACGTGGTACAATGGCCCGTTCTTGGGTCTCAACGCTGAGGAGATCAGTGAGGAAACTGATAACATCTGGCGAACGTTGTACAAGGTGTCGCGCATGATCACCGATATCCCCGGTGCACGCAGAATCGTTGAAATAGTCCGCGGAAAAGTGGACAAGTTCAAACAATTTATTCCACTCCTGCAAATTATATGTACACCCGGATTACAGACGCGGCATTGGGAACAAATTAGCGGCGTGGCAAATATAGACATAGTGCCATCGGATACCAGCACCCTTTCCGCCATGGTCGATCTTGGATTACTGGTACACATAACTAGACTCGAAGAAATATCGTCCGCCGCTGTTAAAGAGCACGCGCTCCAGCAGAATTTGCTGAAGATGAAGGACGAATGGGCCGATATCGAATTTAAATTTACGCTGTACCGCGAAACTGGCGTCTCCATTTTGACCGCCGTAGACGACATTCAACTGCTGTTGGACGATCATATCTTGAAAGCCCAGACCATGAGAAGTTCCCCTTTCATAAAGGCGTTCGAGCACGAAATGCAGGCATGGGAGAACAAGTTGTTGCTAATGCAGGACATTATAGATCAGTGGTTAGTGTGCCAAGCAACGTGGATGTACTTGGAGCCGATATTTAGCAGCGAAGACATCATGCGTCAGATGCCAACAGAGGCGAGCAATTTTCGAAGGATGGACAAGATTTGGCGTAAGGTCATGGCGTACGCCAATGAAAACAGCGGGGTGCTGCAAGCTACATCGATGCTAAATATGTTGTCAGAATTGACCCTGTGCAATACTTTGTTGGATGAGATACAGAAAGGATTGAATGATTACCTTGAAAAGAAACGTCTGTATTTCCCAAGATTCTTCTTCTTGTCGAACGACGAACTGTTGGAGATACTTTCTGAAACTAAAGACCCGCACAGAGTGCAGCCTCACTTAAAGAAATGTTTCGAGGGTATTAGCAAATTGCGATTCACTTCGGACGAGGAAATTATTGGGATGCTATCCGACGAGGAGGAGTATGTTCCTTTAAGCGGAAAGATTTATCCAGCTGACGCTAAAGGGATGGTTGAGAGATGGTTAGCTCAGGTCGCAGACCTTATGGTAGCTTCTCTTCGAGACATCGCCGAGGAAAGCATCATAGCGTATTTCGATACACCTAGAGAGGAGTGGATATTCTCTTGGCCTGGCCAGCTTGTTATTTGTTGCAGTCAAGTACATTGGACCGGCGAAGTATGCGAATCGTTCGAAAATCATTCCACGGATGATTATTTGCAGCAATGCAACATGCAAATAGAAAGAACGGTTGCACTGGTAAGAGGTAAACTAGATCCCGGTGCAAGGGTAACGATAAATGCTTTGATCGTGATAGACGTTCATGCACGAGATGTAGTGAGTTTGCTTGTCGAGAAACAAGTGAACAGTGTTATGGATTTTTATTGGATATCGCAGCTGAAATATTATTGGTTGGACAACAGCATAATCGTTACAATAATTACAACTAATGTGTCGTACGCTTTCGAGTATCTTGGGAATACGCCAAGACTTGTGATAACTCCGTTAACTGACCGTTGCTATATAACTTTAATGAGCGCATTGAAATTAAATCTTGGCGGTTCACCCGAGGGTCCAGCTGGGACCGGTAAAACCGAAACGTCGAAGGACCTTGCGAAAGCTGTTGCCAAGCAGTGTGTCGTTTTCAATTGTTCTGACGGTCTTGACTACAAAGCAATGGGTAAATTTTTCAAAGGACTCGCCCAGTCCGGGGCATGGGCCTGCTTCGATGAATTTAACAGAATAGAATTGGAAGTCCTCTCCGTAATTGCTCAGCAAATATTATCAATCCAAAGGGCTATAAGCGCCAAAATGGAAACATTCTTGTTCGAGGGCTCCGAAATCAAATTAAATCCTACGTGTTACATTATTATAACGATGAATCCCGGTTACGCTGGTCGCCAAGAACTTCCAGACAATTTGAAGGTCCTCTTCCGTACAGTGGCAATGATGGTCCCGGATTATGCTATGATAGGAGAAATTACATTGTACTCCTTCGGATTCATAGACGCTAAGAACCTCGCGGAGAAGATAGTTCATACGTACAAATTATGCTCCGAGCAATTGAGTTCACAGAATCATTACGACTACGGCATGAGGGCCGTGAAGACTGTTCTCACCGCGGCTGGAAACTTGAAACTGAAGTATCCAACCCAAAACGAGTCCATTTTAGTTCTTCGCGCGATCATCGACGTTAATCTTCCGAAATTCCTGGCTCAAGATATTCCCTTGTTCAACGGAATTTACACAGATCTGTTCCCGGGTATCAGTCTACCGGCGCCGGATCGCGACGAATTGATAAGTCTGGTGAAAGTCGTTCTCGAGAAACAAAATCTGCAATCAACGGATTGGTACATGGAAAAGATCGTTCAAATATACGAGATGATATTGGTGCGTCATGGTTTGATGATAGTAGGACACACGTTGAGTGGAAAGACACGGGCGTATCAGAGTTTGGCCGAAGCTTTGGGCCAATTAGCTGGTAGACGACGCGCTACTATGAGAGAGAATGCGGCGACTTACAAAATAATCAATCCGAAAGCTATCACATTGGACCAGCTGTATGGCAACTTTGATCCAGTGTCTCACGAGTGGAGCGACGGTGTTCTGGCCAACATGTTTAGGGAATTCGCCCAGTCGTTGTCAGTGGACCGGAAGTGGATTGTGTTCGATGGTCCTGTGGATGCAGTATGGATCGAAAGCATGAACACGGTGCTGGATGATAATAAAAAGCTGTGTCTGATGTCCGGTGAAATCATATCAATGTCATCTAAAATGAATATGATGTTCGAACCTGCCGATTTGGAGCACGCCTCACCAGCTACAGTCAGTAGATGCGGAATGATTTATATGGAACCATCTCAACTCGGTTGGAGGGCATTGCTTGAGTCGTATAAAAAGTATCTTCGAGACAAGTTGCTTTTCGAACAGTACGAGCTTATCATAGAATTGATCGAGTGGTTAACCGAGCCAATTGTGCTTTATATAAAACTCCATTGCAGAACATTTGTGGAAATCTCAGATCTCCATATGTTTTTGGTGAGTACGATGAATTTTGATTAGTGTTCGTTTACTATTTATATTCATCAAAATCAGTGCTTATTGTACGCATTAAAATGGGTGCAAATTATTCGTTTAAAAAATTGTCCCTGAAGATATCATGGCACTACCAATAATATAGTAGACCTATAATATGAAAAATGAAAAAACTATTGGAATTTCGTGTTTACACCGCAGAAATGTACGAATTGAAACAATTAATTAACATTTTTCGTATCAAATATTCTGTAATAACATTGCATTTTCTTAAGATCGATTATTATCCATTTTCTTTGCATTTTGTTTCTCGTATTTAATAAACCTATTTTATATTATTTTAGTGAATTTATGCACCTATATTATTGTAATTCATTGTTTTAGTCCTTTACAAAACTTTTAACCACAATGTTGGACGGAGAAACACAAGTTAGTACGGTTTGGCTTCAGTGTATTTTATTGTTTAGCGTGGTTTGGGGGATGTGTTCAACATTACTAAGCGACAGCAGAAAGATTTTCGATGTTTTCTTAAGAAAGTTGTTACTTGGAGATGACGACGAACATTCTAAACCAAAAGCGTTTAAGTTAACGAAGCAACAGCTTTTTCCCGATAAGGGAACTGTTTATGACTGGATATACGATAAAAGAAATAATGGATGCTGGTTACCGTGGATGGACACAGCGTTACAGGTATCACAAAACAGATCTCATTTACATATGTATATTGCCAAAATTCATGTTTTCAGAGAGTTAAAATATTTTGGAAGAAAATTCGGGAAAGTGAAGATATATTATACTAACATCGTGTCATATTGTTTAATATACCCAGAACCATCATTATAACTTAACAGAGACTCGACAAATGCAGAAATATTACTATTATAGTTTGAAATACAGTATAATAATTTTAATTATAAATCTATTCACTTTCTCGAAATGAAAAGAATTCTTAGAATGAAGATAAGAATGCTCATTTTTGAACAATTCTTTCAAACCTCTTTTTTTGTGCAGTTTTCTAAATTGATGTTGCAATTCAGAATTTTAGAGTCTGTAGTTTTATATGAGAATGCAATTTTTGGTCTCTGAAGAGTAATAATTATTCATATCAAGAATTTTTCAAACCTGCTGTTCGGTAGAAAGAATTTGAAATATTTTATATTTTACTCTAAGCCGATCAGGAATAAACTGCTCATATTAATATTAATAATTAGTTTACATTAACAACATATTCCATAACAACTCAAGCCTAATCAACATTTTTATATTCTAGACATCCCTACTCCCAGATATGAAGTCCAATCAACTAATTATACCCACGACTGAAGTAGTGATACAATATTTCTTTATGACAAATTTTCTTCAGAAAAAGATCCCTATCCTATTCGTTGGCCCAACTGGCACCGGAAAATCTGTCATTGTTTCAAATTACCTACAATTTCTTCCCAGAGAGGAATACATGGAGAATGTCGTGAACTTCAGTGCTCGTACTACTGCAGCGCAAACCCAAGAAATCATAATGTCCAAATTAGATCGTAGGAGAAAAGGTGTCTACGGTCCACCAATGGGAAAAACGTGCTTACTATTTGTCGATGATCTAAGTATGCCGCAGAAAGAAATATATGGCGCACAGCCTCCGATAGAACTAATTCGTCAGTGGATAGATCATGGACATTGGTTCGATTTGAAGGACACAACAGCGTTGAATTTAGTGGATATTTTCCTGATCTGTGCAATGCTACCACCTGGAGGTGGTTCAAACGAGGTTACACCCAGATTAACTCGACATTTGCATATAATTGGTATCGACGTTTTCGAAGAGGGAACGATGACGAAGATCTTCACTTCGATCCTCGATGCTCACTTTTCGAAGGACTTCTCGACAGAAGTATCCAGATTGGGGAAAATGGTCGTAAGTGCGACCATGGACATATATCTTGCTGCTATCAAAACATTTCTACCCACGCCAGCAAAGAGCCACTACACTTTCAACTTACGTGACTTCAGCCGTGTCATCAAGGGTATACTTTTGGTCCCAGCTTCGAAAATGACCGACGCGGATAAGTTAATTAGACTATGGGTTCACGAGGTCTACAGGGTGTTTCACGATAGATTGGTGGACGACGTTGATCGAGAAACTTTGTTTAAAATGGTCCAGTTTACTTGCTACGATCAATTGCGACAACCGTTGAGCAAGGTGCTTAATAGATTGCTGAAAGAGGGAGAGCAAGAGATTGAAAGCCATCACGTATACGAGCTCTTCTTTGGCAATTACACCGATCCTGCTGCCGTACCGAAAGTGTACGACGAAGTGGTGAATTTAGACGACTTGCAAGAGAAATTGGAATACTATTTGACGGAATACAATATGCTCTCGAGGACACCGATGGCTTTGGTTCTGTTCAGATTTGCTATCCAACATATTTCCCGCACTACGCGAATTTTATTGCAAGAAAGCGGCCACGCGCTTCTAGTAGGAATGGGTGGATCGGGCAGAAGTTCCTGCGCCAAGTTGGCAACCAGTATGTGCGAATATGCGATGTATCAAATTGAAATTACTACCAGCTACGGATTTTCCGAGTGGCGCGAAGACTTGAAGAATTTACTATTACGCGTAGGATGCGATGGGAAGTCCACTGCCTTCCTCTTTGGCGATCATCAAATAAAGGACGAAAGCTTCGTCGAAGATATAAACATGGTTTTAAACACCGCCGACGTGCCGAATTTGTACAACACCGAGGAGAAAGCTGAAATTTTAGACAAGATGACGACCGTGATGCAAAGTTCTGCCCAGAAGACAGCTGAAGTTACTCCTACGATACTTCACAATTTATTTATCGAGAGGATAATAAAGAATCTCCACTGGATTTTAACGATGTCACCGATAGGAGATAAATTCCGTAATCGTTTGAGAATGTTCCCGTCCTTGATAAACTGTTGCACTATCGATTGGTACACAATTTGGCCGGACGACGCCTTGGAGAGAGTAGCACGCGTGTCATTCAGAACTATGAACATTGATCAGAGTCTGCGAGAAAAGTGTGTTCGTATTTCTAAACAGTTCCATACGAGCATCGGTGTTGCTAGTGAAGATTATTATAACACACAGGGTAGACGGTACTATACAACACCGACAAGTTTCTTGCAGCTAATCAAATCGTTTTCCATGTTGTACGGCCAAAAGATCGACGAAATTACCGCGCAGCAGATGCGATACGAGAAGGGGTTAGAAAAATTGGACTTCGCGGCAGGTGAAATAGCAGTGATGAAGGAAGAACTGCAAGCGTTGCAGCCGAAATTGATCGCACAGACCGAGTTGAGTAACAAGCTTATGGTCAGAATAGAACAGGACACTATCAATATCGAAGCAAGGAAAGAAATCGTGGGCGCCGAGGAAGCCTTGGCGAACGAAGCTGCCGCTGCTGCTCAGGCTATAAAAGATGACTGCGAAAGCGACCTGGCCGAAGCTACACCCGCTTTGGAGGCTGCATTATTCGCACTGGACACGTTGAAGCCGGCAGATATCAGTATTGTGCGGTCAATGAAAAGTCCACCGGCAGGTGTAAAATTGGTAATGGAAGCCGTGTGCATCTTGAAGGGGGTCAAGCCTGAAAAGGTTCAAGACCCTGCAACCGGTAAAACGGTAGACGATTACTGGCCAGCTTCTATAAAGGTACTCGGGGACATGAGGTTCCTCGAAAATCTGAAGAACTTCGACAAAGACAATATACCAGCTGCGTACATGAAACGTATCCGCGAAAAGTTTATAAACGATCGAAGTTTTCAGCCCGAGGCTATTAAGAAGGTGTCCACTGCCTGCGAGGGCCTCTGCAAGTGGGTCCGAGCTCTTGAAGTTTACGATCGAGTGATCAAAGTTGTTGCCCCAAAAAAGGCGATGCTTGCGGAGGCAGAGGCTGCTTTGGCTCAACAAATGGAGGCTTTGAATGCAAAGAGAGCCCTTCTCCAAGAAGTCACGCAGAAGTTGCAGTCGTTGAACGACGAATTCGCTGAATGTATGAGAGAGAAAAAGAGGCTCGAGGATCAAAGTGATTTTTGTAGGAAAAAGCTGGAGAGGGCTGAGCAGTTGCTGGGTGGCTTGAGCGGGGAGAAGACTAGGTGGCAGGAAACGGCTGTCACGTTGGGTGCAAGTTTGAAAAATGTTATCGGCGATGTCCTGTTATCTTCGGGAGTAGTTGCTTATTTCGGAGCCTTCACTGTGGAATACAGAAACAGATTGATCAAAGAGTGGCACGATTCTTGCATGGACTTAGAGATCCCGTGTGGTGACAAATTCAGTTTGATTGATATTTTAGGCAGACAAGTGGAAATTAGAGCATGGATCATTTTTGGCCTACCAGCGGACAATTTTTCTGTCGAAAATGGTATTATTGTGAAAAACGCTGATAGGTGGCCGCTCATGATCGATCCGCAGAACCAAGCAAATAAATGGGTAAAAAACATGGAGAAACAAAATAATTTGTTAGTTGTAAAGCTCTCGGACCCGAATTATGTGAGAACGGTAGAGACTTGTATACAACTTGGCATGCCCGTTTTAATCGAAAATATTTTAGAGGAAATAGATGCGATACTGGAACCCGTGCTTCTAAAAAACGTATACAAAGAGCGCGGCGTTTTCTACATCAAATTTGGTGAAAACGTTATCGAATACAATTACGATTTTCGACTCTACATTACGACACGTTTAAGAAACCCGCATTATTTGCCAGAAGTCGTAGTGAAAGTGACGCTGTTAAATTTCATGATCACACCTCAAGGACTTCAGGATCAGTTACTAGGCATCGTTGTTGCAAGAGAGTTGCCTTTACTCGAAGATCGTAAAAATCAATTGATAGTGGAGGGTGCAAATAATAAAAGAATATTAAAGGAACTGGAAGACAAAATCTTAGAAGTTTTATCCGCTTCTGAAGGTAACATCCTAGAGGATGAAACGGCTATTACAATTCTATCAACTTCGAAGACACTATCAGAGGATATCCAAGCTAAGCAAGAAGTCGCTGCTAAAACGGCAGTTGAAATTGATCTCGCTCGTGATGGTTACAAACCTGTTTCTGGCCACGGTTCTGTGCTGTTCTTCTGCATCTCCGAATTAACCAACATCGACCCAATGTATCAATATTCTCTACCATGGTTCATCCATCTGTATGAAATGTCGATAGCTAACAGTCAACGGAATGACATTCTGAGCATTCGTATAAATGACCTGAACATGTATTTTACAGCTAGCATTTACAGGAACGTATGCCGTTCTCTGTTTGAGAAGGACAAACTAATATTCTCCTTTGTTTTGTGCGTTGGCTTGTTACGCGCTGCTGGGCAAATACAAGAGGAGCTATGGATATTTTTATTAACAGACGACGTGGCTCTGCATAATCCTTACCCCAATCCTGATCCGTCTTGGTTAACCGATAAGTCTTGGTCCGAGGTAGTTAGAGCTACAAATTTGCCTGGACTTCAGCAGTTCAAACAATCGTTGGAGACGCAGACAAAACAGTGGAAGGATTATTATGATTTGTCTGATCCTCAAGAGGAACCATTTCCACATCCGTATCAAACCGTAACTGAAAGCTTAAGAAAATTGGTACTGCTCAAATGCGTAAGGCCGGATAAAATTGTGGCCGCAGTTCGGTTGTTTGTTATATCACGTATGGGGCAATCTTTCGTAGAACCTCCGCCATTTGACCTGCAAGCATGTTACAATGATTCTAGCAACGTAGCACCCCTGATTTTTATCCTCTCCCCTGGATCTGATCCAATGGCAGGATTAATTAGATTTTCGGAAGATTACGGAATGTCGAAGGAAAGCTTAATGACTATATCGTTAGGACAAGGTCAAGGTCCATTGGCAGTAAATATGATAGATAGGGGAATAAAGAGCGGGGAGTGGGTGGTGCTTCAGAATTGCCATTTGGCGGTATCTTGGATGAAGGAATTGGATAGAATTTGTGACGAGGTTATTATACCGGAGAATACACATCTTCAATTCCGATTATGGTTAACTAGTTATCCATCGAAGGACTTTCCAATTTCCATCTTGCAAAATGGAGTTAAAATGACTAATGAACCACCGAAAGGATTAAAGAATAATTTGCTGAGAAGTTACTTGAATGACCCAATATCTGACGCAAAGTTTTTTAACAGCTGTAGAAAGATTATCGAATGGAGGAATCTTCTCTTTTCTTTGTGCTTTTTTCATGCGGTTGTTCAGGAACGACGCAACTTTGGGCCATTGGGTTGGAACATCCCTTACGAGTTCAATGAATCAGATCTTCGCATTAGTATCTTGCAGTTGCAGGTAAGATTATACATGAGGTATTAATGCAATGCATTTTTCATTTGCGAGTAATCGTAGTTCAATATCTGCATGTTGTTACACGAAAAGATTACAAATGTTGAGAATTATATGAAATCTAGTGCAAAGTTATATCCCGTTTTGGTTAACCGTTGTGTGGTATTCCTAAAAGTAAGATAATTAAATAACTTTATGTCAAAATGATCCAATGTCACAAATCAAATGAATAGGAAAATAAAATTAAATAAGTGGTTGATTTTTTATTCCAATTCTTACAATACAATTCCGACAATAAAATAATTCATTCGTTTCCTAGTGTAGAAAAGTTTAAGTGGTGTGTCAATAAAGAAGAAAACATTGTTCTTGACATGAGTTTGTTGAATTTGTTAATTATTGTGTTCTCTCAAAATTTGTAGGCCTTTTCGTGTCGCTGTTTATACATACAGTGAGTAATAAAAGTTTCCGAACGACATGGTCATCAAATATTGTCTGTATATAAATTGTATGAAACATTGTGATATATTATATTTAAATAATTGCATTTTGAAAAAATATTTCCCAATATGAACACAAAATACAGAAAAGAGAACATTTATTCCAGGTAATATACATATGTATGTATATAAATGTATCAATAATTTCCAAAGTCACTATTAATTATATTGCGTGTTAATATTATTTTCTTACAAAGTCCCTTTGGAAAAAAATAATGTCTTGGAGATATTTTTTCATGCTAGATACTAATGTTTTAATAGCATATGCTCTTATAGTTTGCCAAATCCCAAATCTTATTTATGCCATTAAAATTTCTAGAAAAGTTGAAGAAATTATTTGAATGCATGTTTGCTAGTGTTTATTCCATTTGTTTCAATAAGCAAGAATGTTTGCCGCTTTATTTGCATACTGAGCTTTCCATACACACTGTACGTATCTCAATGTAAATGAATAGTCACAATTTAGCTCTGCATTTATAATTCTCCAATTCTTGATATTTAGCTTATATTTTTAAGAAAGTATAACAAGTTTAGATGACATGATATACAGTTAATCAATTTTTGTTGCGAAACATTTCTTAGATATTCATATTCTCTAATATGATTCTTATTTAACAAGATAGAAAATACATACATTTACTATAATTGTTTAGTCATTTTTCTTCTTTTTTTTTATAAATTCGTTTACTTTTTAGCTGTTTCTCAATGATTACGAACACGTACCTTACGACGCACTTCTCTATTTAACTGGTGAATGCAATTATGGCGGTCGTGTCACGGACGATAAAGATAGACGTTTGCTAAATTCAATACTGCAACAATATTACAACGAAGAAATTATAACTAAGGCTCGGTAAGTTTTATGAACACTTGGACAACTTTCGTTAAAGTTTTGTTGATACAGCAAATAGTTTACGAGTAAATTTAGGTGGCACAGTTAAATAATATCCTGTATTTTTATAATAATTACACATTTGCAATTATTTCAAATGTGCGCGATTCTTATTATTAGAAGCCTATTTATGCAAGTCTGTTTTTCTGGAATTCCGCTATAACATTAACTTTATTTTAGTATAACGGAATCAATAATTATTTTTTTTCTTTTTTTTGTATTTATTTTCATTACATCTACAACTAGCTATATGAAGCTAACCAGGAAATTTGATGAATTGAACTAAACTATTAGACATACTAACATTGTATGTGGTGTGTTCCTTTCTAGACTTAATTCTGCAGATCGGTTTTAATCTTCTGTTTTGTGGTGTGTGGTTTAGGTGCTTAACGGATTCGTTTGGATGATTTGATATTCGTTCCTTGTGTGCTGTAGCGAATTTCCCTATTAGGTGTTTAACACTGTGTATACCCAGATCTTTATGTAATGAATCCGTAGTGATGTACCATGGGGCAGCTGCAATAGTTCTCAATGCTTTGTTATGGAATCTTTGGATGATATTGATGTTACTTTTCTTTGGACATCGCCACAGCTGTAGCTTATTATGCAGTGTTAGTTTTGATTTCCGTCCCAGGATCCAATATATTGTTTTTATTTTGTGGTCGAGTTGCTTCCTTTTCTTTTTTATGTGGCCTTTTCATGTGAGTCTTTTATGCGTGTGCAAACCAAGGTATCTGACACACTCCTTTGTCTCAAGATTTACACTGTTAAGTTTGACTGCAGGAGACGCAGCGTGTCTAGTGGTGAACGTGATGTGAGCTGGTTTGTTTGCGTTGATTTTGATCTTCCATTTTTTGGCCCACTCTGCAGTCTTATCCAGAGCTCCTTGTAGGATTTGAGACGCCTTCGCGGGGTTTCAGTGGGAGGTCAAAGGCGCAGTATCGCCCGCGAATGTGGCCATAAGTACATTTTGTTACAAGTACTTGTTCCTCCCCGCAAAAACTACGAACTTGAACGCGCAATCGGGACCCGAACACAAGCTACTTGAAGCGACCACGTGACAACACCCACTAAGCAGATCTCCCATATTTCTACGTTAGCGATCAATGTTCAGCTGTACCATCACTAGCACACACTTCCTCATCAGGGTGCCTAGACAGCTGCCATTTTCTCCTTGATTTCATCTTTTCAGCAATTTTGCATCTCACAGTTAATGGATAGTATATTGCATGTTTATTTACAGCTTTGGTTTCAGGTGTCGATTTATATACTGCATCTTGCATCATACCGCTTCATCTATGTCGGTTGCAGTTTTTAGTGGGATTTTCAGATCTATTTTGTTATTGATAAGTGCTTTATAAAGAGACCAGTCAGTTTTCGAGTTTGTCCAGTGAGGCCGATTTTCGTTTTGTATAAACGTACAGCTCAGTGTGAGTATAATTGGTGAGTGGTCAAATGACAATTCAAAGCTTGTGTTAACCTCAGTGTGGCTTAATGAGATGGCTTTGGTTATAAAAAAGTCAAGTAGATCTGGTATTTTTCTGGGGTCGGTTGGCCAGTAAGTCCCCCAGTGCTGATGTGATTATATCCTATTGATGTCACTGTTTTATAGAGTTCTTTGCCTTTTGGGTTGCTAAGTCTTGAACCCCATTGAGGATGTTTCGCATTATAGTCTCCACCTGAGATAAATCTCACACCTAGTGTGTTAAAGAATTTATCAAATTTGTCTTTACTTACCGCGTGTCTGGGTGGGCAGTAGACCGCAGCAATTACAAGTGAGCTGTATGCATCTTTGATTTCGACAGAAGTCGATATGTGATATGATTGATTTGTGCTTATAGATATTAAAGAAACTTCTGTCAGTGAAATGAATTTCAGAGATTAGAAGAATGTCTATTTTATTTAAATTTTGAAATAATTCTATTTCTTGATTGATTACTCATGTTGTCAGTCATGGTCCTTTCCTATTGATGACAGCGGTAAGCAGATTTATAATCATGCTGTTTTGGTCCATTAATTGCTTAAAGAGAGATTCAGATTTCTGAAGGAAATGATTTATCATCTTGTTTGTAGAGTCATTACAGTCATCCTGCATTATGTTACCTTCTGTAGCTTGGGCGTAGCTTATATTTTCACGTACACTGTAATTTCTATTTACTGTTGTATTTTTATCTTGCTTACCTCTTACTTTCTGCAATTCTCGATATACCCTGCATCCTTTATAATTCGCAGGATGCGGGCCATTACAGAGTGCGCATTTTGCAGGAGTGTTTTTCTGCTTGGTGTGTGACGTCTGCCGGCATCGCCTTAGACGTATAGATTTAGGATCGTCGTTGGTAAAGAGAACGCCCTCCATACGTTCCTCTTCTAATTCTATTTCTAAGCGCCTGAAATTGGTACGCAGGATTCGCCACCAGGTCGCCATCGCCGTCGTCGTCTTCGCGCAAGTGGTCGCCCCTTAGCCACTTCCTATATACAGGGTGTCTCTTAACTTCTGTCCTTCCCGGAAATGGGGGGTAGCTGGGGTGATTCTGAACAACTTTTTCCTTGACCAATATGTGGTTTGCAGCTTCATTTTCAAGTTATTAACGAAAAACACTGGCCAATGAGAGCGCCCGCCGGCCGGCCGATGGCGCGCGCTCAGGCACGAACCTATCAGCTGTCACGATGGGGGGGCATCGAGGGTACCGATGGAAGCGTGCGGCAAATGTTACATCGTCTTAATTAAGAATAATGTGGAATAATTCGTTTATACTTATGAAACTAATAAGTCGTTTAATAACCGTGTTCTATTACTTATGAAAAAAATATTTTTTTAACAGCACGTTTTCAGGTGGATAAATTATGTTTTCAGAAAAACGATTTGCACAACTAATGTTAGAAAAAGCTAGTTAAACTTACCCATTCGTCCACGAATTAACTTGCTTAACGTGTGCGAATCCTGACCCAGGCAACGTTCAACAGCTGATGTTACGGCTGGGTTAGTATCCTTGCACGATCACTTCACTTCACGATAACTTCACTTCACGGTCACTTGCACTTGCTACTGTGAAATTTGGGTATAGTTAAAAACAATTTATTCTTCCTACGTTTAAACATTTAGTAATATTCTGCGTTCGTACGATTCACGTTTCTCGTTCGGTTAGCAGAACGACTCTGCCAGCTGAAACGTTCGCACTCGCTTCCACACGCACACGCACACACACTGTCTCCAAATTTAGTGGAAATCGGCGGCAGATACCGATCACACAGGGCAGCATCGGCCCCTGCGTAGTGTGCGTCGCAGTGTGAGCGTCGGCACTACAATGTTATCCACAATTAAAGAACATGTGCGTCTTCGTGTGGAAGCGAGTGCGACGTTTCAGCTGGCAGAGTCGTTCTGCTAGCCGAACGGACAACATGAATCGTAAAAACGCAGACTATTACGAAATGTTTAAACGTAAGAAAAATAAATCGGTTTCAAATATTCCCACATTTCACAGTGGCAAGTGATAGTGACCGTGAAGTGAAGTGAACTTGAAGTGAATTCACCGTGAGTGTAGTGAGTTCACCGACCCGGCCGGTGTCATCAGCTGTTGAGCGTTGCCTAGGTCAGGATTCGCACAATGTTTACCAGATTAATTCGTAGACGAATGGGTAAATTTAACCAGCTTTTTCTAACATTAGTTCTGCAAATCGTTTTTCTTGAAACATAATTTATCCACCTAAAAACGTGCTGTTAAATAAAATATTTTTTTCATAAGTAATAAAACAGTTTATTTCTTTCGGATAATGAATAAACGTATCGAACACGGTTAGTAAACGACTTATTAGTTTCATAAGTATAAACGAATTATTCCACATTATTCTTAATTAAGACGATGTAACATTTGCCGCACGCTTCCGTCGGTACCCTCGATGCCCCCCCATCGTGACAGCTGATAGGTTCGTGCCTGAGCGCGCGCCATCGGCCGGCTGGTGGCGGGCCGGGTGACGTGGCAAGATCTCCCTACATTACGTCCCACCTTAGGGCCGGGACGTAACAGGTGCAAGTATTTGTGGAATGATTTTCAGCACATTTCAGGCAATTGAATGGTTTGGTACAATACCCCTTAGTATGTCCATATTTTTGACAGCAATGGCACTGAGGTATCTCTTTCTTTTTACGCGGCGGTACGACTTCTATTATGTAAGAAGTTTTCTTAATTTATAGATTTCTTATTTTTCTCACCTGGTATTTGGTCCACAAAGAATAAAGGGAGTGGTCCTTTCGTTTTCCAACTACGAATATTAGTGACACTTCTGTTTTCAAAACCTTTTCTTCAAGTTCATCTTTAATATCCGCTGTTGGTATTGTAGGAACCGAATAAAAATGAAGGGGAGTCATCGGGAATCTAACCCGAGACCTTCGTATTACTAGGCACTGATCAGTCCATATACGCCACGGCCCCTTCTTGGGCTTCACTGTTCTTATATGGAGGCGCCCGATCCCACAGTGTTGAGCTGTGTAGATTTTTAATAACAACTGTGAAAGATCTTTCCTGACGTGGTTGAAACGCGTGAAATGCTATGTTATTTACTTTCAGGAAACGGACTAGTTTTCGATTGGCGTCTGGTGTGGTGGTGTTTACTTTGATCGAGGCCGCGATGAGTAATTATTTATTTTGTTTCTCTTAGGTCAGGGCTCGGAATTAATTGCACACAGCTCCCCCCCCCCGGTATCCGGGGCCCCACGCGGTCACTTACAACAGGCCTCGGAATTAAGTGAACTTTCGGGCCGATTTTCAGAGGCGACGCCCCCTTTCTCCGGCCGCACGTCTTGGCCCTCGCGATCGCCAAGCAGCTCGGCGGTCCTCAGGCGCGTAACCGCGCGGGTCGCATTAGGGCGACACCCGTAACCGTAGGTTTCCACATCACCCATGGGGTACTATTATCGATGCGTTTTTTTTTGTCAGTGGTATCCCCTGTAGGCCTATTCCACTGTGTCGCACGATAAAAAATAAATACTGAAAAACACTGTCAAAATTTTAATCTAGTTTGGAAGAAGTTGATTTTCGCGCACGTTTAGACGAGCTGGACAAATTTAAAATATCCACGGGCAAACTGGACGTCGCTGTCCGGATCATACGCGAGAGCGAGGAATCGTTTAACGCCGTGCGCTGTTCTGTCTTAATGCTGCGCATTTTAGAGAACGAACATTCGCACAAATACGTTGATCCGAACATTGAAAAAATTCGGAGAGCGAAATTTCTGAAATTAGGGTACGTTGATTCTTCTAGAGTTTTTAAAAATTCGGCTCCCTTTCCTTCCCTCGTTTTCAAAGAAATGTCGTGCTGAAGATCACACAGTTCTTCTTGATAGACGAGGGCTTGTTCTTCGATTTTAACGGCGAAAATCAACTTCTTCCAAACTAGATTAAAATTTTGACAGTGTTTTTCAGTATTTATTTTTTATCGTGCGACACAGTGGAATAGGCCTACAGGGGATACCACTGACAAAAAAAAACACATCGATAACAGTACCCCATGGGTGATGTGGAAACTTACGGTTACGGGTGTCGCCCTAATGCGACCCGCGCGGTTACACGTCTGAGGACCGCCGAGCTGCGCGGCGATCGTGAGGGCCAAGACGTGCGGCCGGAGAAAGGGGGCGTCGCCTCTGAAAATCGGCTCGAAAGTTCACTTAATTCCGAGCCCTGTCTTAGGTTTTACTTGTTGCCACGTCAGTTCTTGCTCTGATATATTCATATCGATGTGTTGTCTACATATCTCCTGATGTTGATTAGTGGGGGATGTACTTATGTTACAAGCCGTTACCGTATATTGTGTACAGGGTCTACCACGTATCTCGGAAACCATGCGCGCGCAAACTTGAGTAAATTGCAACGTCGCAATGAATCGATACAGGCGTCATCTATGAACTGCTGGTGAAGGTATAAAGTCTTGTAGCGGACGCAAGGTTTGGCAAGATTGGAGAGGGGATTGTAAGAATCAACTGGATTGTAAGAAGGGGTAAACACAAATTCAGGCGCGATCGGCAGAGACCGCATTGAAGTCGGACGGCTTGCTCATGTTGTAGCCCGTATCCAAATGCTCGAGCCGAGATTTCGATTCCTGCCGGACATAGCCATAGCTGCTGAGCCGCTGGAAACTTTTTTGTCCGACTTCAATGCGGTCTCTGCCGATCGCGCCTGAATTTGTGTTTACCCCTGTTTACCTCTTCTTACCATCCAGTTGATTCTTACAATCCCCTCTCCAATCTTGCCAAACCTTGCGTCCCCTACAAGACTTTAACCTTCACCAGCAGTTCATAGATGACGCCTGTATCGATTCATTGCGACGTTGCAATTTACTCAAGTTTGCGCGCGCATGGGTTCCGAGATACGTGGTAGACCCTGTATATCTACATATAGTACTGGCGTTAGTTGGATCTGTGTGTATGTTTGTTAAGATTTCTGTAGTCATGATAGATGTTCCCCCAGATATGGATTGCCCATAGAATGGAGACGCATAAGACGAGGTTGTGGTCACCGTGTTACTCGAGGAAGTGCATGTCGGCGGGGTATATAGCCCTCCACTTCTTTGCTGCATTTTGCATCTAACGAGAGCCGCCGATGCAGGCTAGAAGGTGGATGCGTACTTACCTAGCTTTGATTTCTTACTTTCTTAACTGTTCACCTATCTACACTATGCTTACACTCAAGGAATGCTATGTATACACTTCTGAAATCCTCGACAGTTCGGACGCGAATGGAATCAATAATGACAAAATATTTTTTTATTTAAAATCGGAACTGATTAATAGAGTTTTTAAATAAATGTTTAAAGAAATGTTTACATAACGGTGCAGTAAATATTATTGAAGCTTCCAACACTGGACGAACCAAGCAATGAAAGCTTATTGTCATGATAAAATAGCTCAGTATAGATGCATCAAAAGTTAAAGTCACCAGTAATTTAATAATTACATTATAAAAATATTTCCTTATAAGTTTTGCTGGTAAACCTGACTTATCCTTTTGATAATAAATAAATGTAAATAATCGGCGACTGTACGCTTTACAATAATTCCAAAATATTTGTACAGTATTAGAATGAAAGGCTATAGCCGAATAAGGGGGTCAAATGTGCCCCTAAACCAAATTCAACTTGTGAGGTGTCATTCGATTGCTTATCAAGAAAAACCAATTCGTACCAAGTTTCAACCCTGTAGCTTGACTGGGAGGGTAGTTACAGCGAAAAAACAAAAATATAGTTTTTGCTCAATATCTCCCATTTTAGCGCATAAAAAATTCTGAAAAAAATCTGAGACATTGTAATTATGGTGGCACATATTGTAGAAGTTTTGCAGATTTTTAAATGGGAAACTCGAGCTACGAAAAATAAAAAACGTCAAAAAATGATAAAAAATGCCGATTTTGTATTGAAGGAATCTTCTAACCACAATTATATTTTTTCTGTAGGTACATATTAGTGATACCACTATTCTCTATTTTTTTTCAGATTTTTGAATTGGGTGCGCCGCAGTCAAAAAAATTAAAAACCGATTTCTTCCTACCTTATATTATAATCTAGTTAACATCTCTTCAACGTTGTCGGTGGTCCCGCGGTAAAGCGTTGGGCTGGTAAACCAATGCAAACTTTTTTATAGGTTCGAGCCTCCCTCGGGTTCATTTTTTTAACATTATTTTTTTTCCTAATTCCTAACTGTATGACAATGATCAATACTTGCTTACAAATACTTTAAAAATATTTGTTAAATATTTTAATTTAATATACGTAAATATGAACTTAGAGCGCTTTTCGTGCTACCGTTTCCCTTGCCAAGTATGTACTTGAACAATTATGGTACTGCTTGACATTTTCTACACTAAAGTAATTGATTTAAAGATACTTATCTTTTCGATTTTTTGTGGAAAAGAAGCGTTACAGCAAAGTTTTTACTCTTCAACGCTATCTTGGTGAATTATTGGTGCCACTTGTTAGTTGCTAATTGTAAGTACTTCCGCGGGTGTTACAATGTTTGACAGGTTCCAAGCATGTGATAAATATAAAATTATTGCATTGGCAACAATAATTGGCAAGATACATGGCAACACAAACGGTAGCACGAAAAGCGCTCTAAGTTCATATTGGCGTATATTAAATTAAAATATTTAACAAATATTTTTAAAGTATTTGTAAGCAAGTATTGATCATTGTCATACAGTTAGGAATTAGGAAAAAAAATAATGTTAAAAAAATGAACCCGAGGGAGGCTCGAACCTACAAAAAAGTTTGCATTGGTTTACCAGCCCAACGCTTTACCGCGGGACCACCGACAACGTTGAAGAGATGCTAAATAGATTAGAATATATCGAGTGATGTAATATCAATCGGTTCGGTTTATCTAGTTTGATCAATTCCTATGCTGGTTTGCTGTATGTGAAAACATTAAAAATTGCATAAAACACTTATTTCGCAAAGAGTAGACGAAAATTCGCCGTATAAGTTATTGTGGCACGCAAAAAACGACGAAAAAATCGGTTTTTAATTTTTTTGACTGCGGCGCACCCAATTCAAAAATCTGAAAAAAATAGAGAATAGTAGTACCACTAATATGTACCTATAGAAAAAATATAATTGTGGTTAGAAGATTCCTTCAATACAAAATCGGCATTTTTTATCATTTTTTGACGTTTTTTATTTTTCGTAGCTCGAGTTTCTCATTTAAAAATCTACAAAACTTCTACAATATGTACCACCATAATTACAATGTCTCAGATTTTTTTCAGAATTATTTATGCGCTAAAATGGGAGATATTGAACAAAAACTATATTTTTGTTTTTTCGCTGTAACTACCCTCCCAGTCGAGCTACAGGGTTGAAACTTGGTACGAATTGGTTTTTCTTGATAAGCTATCGAATGACACCTCACAAGTTGAATTTGGTTTAGGGGCACATTTGACCCCCTTATTCGGCTATAGCCTTTATAATTTATACATCTCTGTAAAGAATATATGTAATACTTTTCATTTCAACGGTTTTCCGAACGTATGACAAATATTTGTTCAATATCGCGTCAGATTTATGCGGTATTTACGAACCTTCATTTATAAATATTATTTAGAGTATTTATTTAAATCTATAATATATTCACAGGTACTGTTTTTCGCCAAGCTGTGAATATCAAATGCCGGAAACTACAGATTATAGTGGATGTATAGAGTACATTCGCAGTTTGCCAATGGATCAACACCCAGAAGTGTATGGTTTACATAAAAATGCAGACATAACAAAGGATAATCAGGAATCATCGCAGCTACTTAGATGCGCTCTACTGACCCAGCCACAGATTAGTGGCGTGGGAGTCGAGAGAGATACCGATACTATGGTTTTTCAATTATGCTCCGACATTTTATCGAAAATACCGTTGCCGTTTGATACCTTAGAAGTTGCTAAAAAATATCCTGTACTATATATGAATAGTATGAATACAGTCCTTCGTCAAGAACTTATTAGATTTAACAATCTTATCACTGCGCTTCGGTGGACATTAGTAGACGTGCAGAAAGCTATAAAAGGATTAGTCTTAATGTCTTCTGATTTGGAGGAAGTTTTCCAAAGTATGAGTGTTGGCAAAGTACCTACCACTTGGAGCAAACGATCGTATCCATCTTTGAAACCGTTAGGAAGTTATATTAATGACTTGATAGAGAGGTTAGAATTTTTCCAAGCCTGGATAGACCATGACGCGCCAGTTGTCTTCTGGATATCTGGATTCTACTTCACGCAATCTTTTCTTACGGGCGTGTTACAAAATTATGCCCGCAAGTATAAGATTCCAATTGACCGACTAGATTTTGAATTCGAAGTTACATCGCCAGAAACTAACGTGGGCGTTCAACCGACTTATGGAGTTTACATAAGAGTAAGCGTTTTATTATACATAGTAGTTATACATGTAGAGATTATTTTTCGTAAATTTCACGTAACTGAAGTAGAGGATAAGGGAGGTAATAAAATGTCAGATTTTATTTAAAATACTAACTAGTTTCTTAACAAAATGTCAACACACGGCAATTATCTAACAATCACAACTCAACACAATTCGCATACAGTTCTCTCACAATTCTCAAACGATTCCGCCTCGCGCAAGCATCATCCACTCTTGTATACAGGGTGAGTCACGTAACTTGCACAACTCAAATAACTTTTAAATTATACATCTAATAAAAAAGTTGTATGGTTTTAGGGGGGGAAATGGTCACGTCTCAATTTATTTTGTACGTAGAAGGATAAATTTTCCCACCATAGATCGAAAGTAACCTACGGAATTATTTGAAACATAAAATTTGAAAGTACCCGGTGATCTAATAATATTTACAAGAATATCTAATAAATCATTATTCAAGCTTATACACTTGATATACTTGGCAGAATGCAACATCACAAGCGTTACGTATTGCGATTAAAATAATGCGTGCAGTTTTGCTAAAAAAGAACCTTATAATTATGTGTGTACGTTTATATGCAATATACGTATACTTAAAATAAGTTTGTGAATGTTTAATATTTCAGGGTTTGTATCTAGAAGGCGCTAGATGGAACAGTGAGATAAAAGAAATTGATGAGTCTAAACCTAAAATAATGTTTGACGTACTCCCCATAATATGGTTAAAGCCGGGTAGAAAAGCTGAATTTATTATTGAATTCGTATACTATTGTCCAGTGTATAAGACAAGCGAAAGGCGCGGTGTTTTAGCTACTACTGGACATTCTTCCAATTTTGTATTGTATATTTTATTCCCAACCCACATTGATGAAGCTCACTGGATTAAAAGAGGCGTGGCGTCTCTATGTCAACTAGATGATTAAATCATGGAGAAATATTTAATATATTATTATCAATTTAACATAAGTATCAAAATAAGACTCAATCAAAAATCTTTATACATATATAAAAATGTGTAATACAATATTTATTCAAAATATAATAGGAACTAATCCTATAGCTAAACAGAATCATTTAATTTAAAAAAAAGTATTTTACGAAATCTCCATGTAATTTTAACCATGCCGAATAAACATCTGACATTCAAGGCTTAATTATTATATTAATTCATTACATATCGTGCACTTTAATGAAAAGTTTGTAGGAGCAGTGGCGCTCAAGTCAAGTGGAGGCCCCAAACGGTAAAAATTTTGGGGCCCTCAAACTCAAGTTAGAAACAGAAGTTGCAAGAAAACTCTCATAAACTTATTAACAAAAAAGAAAAGCAATAAAAATCTTTATACAGATACACTGTTACGAGCCGGGGCTGTCGGGAACGCCTGGACCGGCGATGTTAATATCACTCAAGGAATATGGTTGAGAATTTATTAGTTGATTCTTGAGTTTCGTTATTGTTTGATACAACTCGAGCGGTTAAGTTGTATCCGTGGGAACGTTATCACTAATGTAAAGAATTACGGAGTAAAGATAGGTTTTAACGAATCTACTCGATTTATTGATGAACAGTTATAACTTTATATTGTAATCAGTTGTTTATACAAATGTAATTGTCGCGATATCAATTATTAGAGTGTGTATTATTACCTAGGCTGCACGGTGTTGACGCACTGGCGATGCGGGGTCGGAGAACGGTTACAAGGTATTGCCGAAAGAACTTCAACCGCACTTCGCGGATTCCAACGGGTTAACTTTGATTTGAATGGTGCTCTAAGCCCAATTCTCACTGAATGTAACCGACTCTGTACTAGCGTAATGCGACGTAACGATGCACGTAACTATGTAGTTATGAACCGAAGATGAGCAAAATCGAAGGGTTTATATAGTGCAAAATGTATGGAGGGGATTCATTAGAGACCTCCATATATGGTAAGATTGCAGGGTCTTGGCCGAAATCACGCATGTACTCAATCGGTTATGATAAATTCAGTTGATATCAAAAGGCCCTATTATTCGTATGATAGTGAGTGAAAATCCTTGGGCGTCTTCTGTTTTAGGCAAGATCGGACGGCACGTGCGAGTGCAGTGTAAAAGAACGTTATTCATACGATAGTGAGTGAAAATCCTTGAGCGTCTTCCGTTCTTAAGGGGGCCGACTCCAGGCGCCATGACGTGTGTGCGTGCACTCACACAAACAAAGGAAAGCATGCACGTATACGCCATGCGCGACAGAGAGACCCGATTTCTAATTTTTCGACTGTTGTCTCGATAATTGCCTTAATGAAACTTTCGCGGATATAGAACACACGGGTAGACTTCACCACAGCCCTAAAGGTATATTTGAACGCGAATAAACACCATTCGTTGAGAAGAATAGTGTTTCTGAAACTGGCAAGCTTGAGACAGACAACGATGTAGGCAACAAGATGGCTGCAGACATCTTGACACATTTCACATGTAGCAAATAGTGGACGATTTAATGGTTTATTCACTGCTCAAACAACCTTTAGGGATTCCTTGAACTACCACAAGATCACAGAAATTCGATTTTTCACAATTTATCGCTTCTGGAAAGCGGAGAAAGTAAAATACGATTTGCACGCATCCGACGTAAGAATAGTTCACTGATTTTCCGTCGGTGGCGTTTATGGAATATTGTAGTGAATTTGGGCAAGTTACCGTCAGGGTCGATAAAAATACAAATCAGTCGGTAAATGTAAGTTATAATTTCACACCACGAACGGCGATTCATACGTGAATACGTGATGCGTGCATACAGACACCAGTAAGGCATAGTTGCCGGCACGTATCAAACCTCTGTCACGCTGTTGTCACATCTGTTACAATTATAACATAAGCATCAGCAAAATGAATCGGCTCGAGCCGAGATGCTGATTCGAGCCGCTGCAAACTTTTTTGTAGGTTCGAGTCCCCTTGGGGTATATTCTTTACATTCATTCTTTTTTCAATACTAAGTATTGGATATGGTGTGTTAAATAAAATAACTATTATATTTTTCTCAATCCGTGTATTTAAAATAGCTCCGAAGGAATGTCTTCTCTCTATGAAATGCTCTTTAGAACTGAACGAAAACACCCAAAGAACTGGGGTCCACTTATACCTACGAATGCGCATTGTTTCATTTTACAACCTAGGCCCTTTTGACTCTCCAAGTGCAGACCCATCTGGTTCTCTTACTATCTATGTTAGTAAGACATTTCTAAGAACGTTGAGACAATTTTGCTACAGCATCATATATTATATTTACTATCACTAGTAAATATCCAACACTAAGTATATGACAATGATCAATAGTTGTTTACAAATGTTTTAGAAATATTTGTTAAATACTTTAATTTAATATACGTAAATATGATGTTGAAGCGCTTTTTTCTACCGTTTTCTTCCCATGTATCTTGCCAATTATGGAACTGTTTGATATTTCTATCATTTGGACGTGTATACACGTCAATCTAAAGCTCAAAATGTGTAACTCAAAATTTCAATCATTTGGTGGTATGTTTCATTTATATTACCAATAAAGCTGCTATGCTAATATATATGAAATATATTAACTATACTATACAACAATAATATAATTGTAATATAATTAAAATATATGTAAGATTATCGATGGCGTTTGAATAGGTATTCAAATGATTATGTCGTCGTGTATGTGTTAAAAAGTTGTTTTGTTTAGCTCTCACGACCGTAGTCTGTACAATACAATGTCACCATGGTCCTTTTCGATCATCTTATGCTTCGCTCTAAGCAACAGAAAGCTATGATAGACAAAGATAGAGCTATGTACGTCAGATGTACCTATGACGTGCCAGCAAGACGGGAATCAGCGTGACACCGCAACTATGACGCAGGTGTGAGGGCCGTCATTTGTTTGTAAGATGAACCGCGTGGCCCGCGGCCCGCCAGTTGGCTGTGCCTGACCTATGTCAAGCAGCAATAAGAGCCCTTCTCTCATAAGTTCCAAAAATTTTCTTACACATATTAATATTGTTTTATCAATCTGTTTTTTTTAACTTGACCCTTGTATCTCCTCTTCCATTTGCACTATTCTCTTTTATGTTCGGCAAAAATCAAAATCTCAACTTGAGTCGAATCTATCGAAGTTTTCCTAAAAAGCAAAACTGTAATAGATATGACAATATCAACTATGTCTCCGTATTTTTCGTTTGTCATCCTATACAATGACCAAAACAATGGGAAAAAGCGAATGAAATGAATTAAAAATTATCAATATACATATGCATATTCGGTACTCGCATAAAATTTGTACGAATAAATATTTTCCTTTATTTCTGATTATTTGTAAAAAAGAAATAATTGTGTGGTATAAAAGAAAGGCGAAATAGTATTAAAACATCACACGAGTTTTCCTGCACTTCATCAAGACTGTTCAATCTAAGACGTCTGAAAATGCGCTTCATACATTTTATTTTAATGTTAAAAATATTAAACAGTACCATAATTGGCAAGATACATGGCAAGGGAAACGGTAGCACGAAGAGCGCTCTAAGTTCATATTTACGTATATTAAATTAAAAAATTTAACAAATGTTTTTAAAATATTGGTAAGCAAATACTGATCATTGTCATATAGTTAGGAATTAAAAAAACATTAATGTAAAAAAAATGATAGCATAGGGGGATCGAACCTACAAAAAAGTTTCCAGCGGTTCAGCAGCTATATATGTCTATTCCCGGCAGGAATCGAAACCTCGGCTCGAGCCGATTCATTTTGCTGGTGGCTAGGATTGTAACAAATGTGGCAACAGCGCGACAAAACACTCAAAGCATGTGATTTGACAACTATGGCCTCCCACTCTCCATTTATAATTTTGCCTAATGACGTTAGATGTCACACCATGAGTTTATAATTCTGTATAATGACTTTAGATGTCACCCCGTCAAATGCCGATGCAGAAGATTTTTCTGTTTTCATTAACGCCCGCTCTGCCGAATGGCGCTTAGATCGATTCGGAGTTGGCCCCAAAAGAGTCGGCCCCCTTAAGCAAGATCGAACGGCACGTGCGAACGCGGCGCAAAAGAAATGTTATTCATATGTAACAACACATTAAATAAATTTATTTAAAAAAAATGTATACATGAATTTTCGTCTTGCTTTATATCTGGCAAAATTTTGTCAATGCTCTAGGATCTCCACAGACGCTCGTGGATTTAATAATGTTGCCGGTAGCTCATTAAAATTAAGTAATGAAAGTAGTAGTCTATAACGTTCGTTGTTGTCAAAATAAGCATAGCTCACAATTGAAAATTGAAAAAGTTGTTTTAATTTTGTGTAAAAAAATTTATGCTGCGAAATTGCACACAGCTCCCCCCCCCCCGGTATCCGGGGCCCCACGCGGTCACTTACAACAGGCCTCGGAATTAAGTGAACTTTCGGGCCGATTTTCAGAGGCAACGCCCCCTTTCTCCGGCCGCACGTCTTGGCCCCGCGATCGCCAAGCAGCTCGAAGGTCCTCAGGCGCGTAACCGCGCGGGTCGCATTAGGGTGACACTCTTATCAATAGGTTTCTACATCGTCCCATGTCTCATGGTCCGCGTGGTTCATATGCTACGCGCCTGAGGACCTTCGAGCCGATTGGTGATCGCTGGGCCAAGACGCGCGGCGGGAGACAGGGGGTGTTGCCTCTGAAAATCGGCCCGAAAGTTCACTTAATTCCGAGGCCTGACTTACAAGGAAGGTGAGGCAACCCGAAGATTCAGAAATGTATGAAACTTTCCATACAAGTTGAATATGCCATCCGTAATACAACCCTGTTTTCCGTTCGTGCCATAATTCGGTTTTAAGGGGTGAAATCAGCCTTTGAAGAAAATTGAGAATGATCCTTTTTGGTGAAATATCTCAAGAACGATGAGAGATAATTACAAAAATTCCACACAAAACTTGAATCACTTTATTGTGTTTAAGACAGCGTAAACAAATTTTTGAAAAGTCCATGATTTTTGATTTTTTTTTCCGCGTTTTTAAAAAAAAATGTTACACAATTTTGTAGACGCAATAAAGCGATGCAAGTTTTGTTTATATTTTTTTTAAATATCTCCCAGCGTTCTCGAGATACTTCACGAAAAAGAACTCCCTGAATTTTTTTCAAGGGCTGATTTCACCCCTTAAAACCGAATTATGGCACGAACGGAAAACAAGGTTGTATTACGGATGAAATACTGTACTTGTATGCAAAGTTTCATACGATTCTGAATCTTCGGGTTGCCTAACCTTCCTTGTTAGCCCGCTTACCGTTAAACCCGCCACTGTGTGGGAGTGCGAAGGGTGAATGATATCACATGTGTGTTGTTTGAAGTTTTCTATTTCTAACCTCCTGTGGCGCTGTTCGTTTAGCGTAAAAAACATTTGTTTATTTTTACTTGAAACGCTTTAAACGTAATAAGTCGTATATACATGGATTTTTATACAAATGGTAAAATGTGCCCCTAAACCAAATTCGACTTGTGAGGTGTCATTCAATAGCTTATTATGGAAAACCAATTTGTACCAAGTTTCAACCCTGTAATTCGACTGCGAGGGTAGTTAGGGCGAAAAAACGAAAATATCATTTCTGCTCAACATAAAAACATCGATTACCTTGAAAACTCCGAAGAGAATTGCCTATGCAAGAAAATATTCTTGCCATATGTTGATCGTTTGATACCATTCACATTATGTAAAAAATATTTTCTGCAACATCACAATTCGACGAGATATTTACGTGGCCTTACTTAAATGGACCACCCTGTGTAGGACGAATTGTAGTAAAAAGGACGATGTTAGAAATTGGTCAATTTTGGGCCTGGCTAGACATGAAAACTTTTTATGAGATATGGTTCTGCATATCTCAAAGAACTCGAAACGCATAATTATTTACCCTGGAGATGATGGGAAAGTTTTAAAAAGAATATTGTGGTTAGTACAAATCAGCTTACTAATCGTCATTGTCTTCTTCGGATGATAATCCGATAAATGAGGTTTTTATTTATATCATTTTGTTTATATTTTATTATGTGTTACTTATTATAAATTTTATCATAAATAATATAACATATTTAACCCTTTGCCCCCGGACGTCTCCTCTGGGGGGACATCGTAAGAGTAGCATATCATTCGGATGCGCCCGTCATACCCTCCCCTACTTACCAGAGGACACCATAGCTGGCCATAACACATGGCCCCGAACCGACTAGACCAGTGGTGAGCAAGCTTTGGCTCGCAGTGGGCCAACAGTTGAAATCTACTACTTTTCGCAGGCCGCAATATTAAATACTTAAATATAGTAATCGAATAATTTAATTTAAGACGCAAATTAGCCATTTTCTTATTTGATTTATAGCAAAATTTTCTTCTATTTTTTTTAACATATACACACTAATATACAATACATCTTATAGTGTAAAAGGGTATACGTTTACATATTTTTTTAATTAAATGGAGTTAACTAATTATTGAAATTTAATTAATGAAATAATGTCCTTGACTTTGTCCGTGTTGTCAATATTAGGTTTTAACTTTTGGCCAAACGTTGTTCAAAAATCACGCGTGGCCCGCGATTCACATGTTTTCGCGGGCCGCAGGTCTGTGGCAGACGTGCCAAATGTGGCCCGCGGGCCGCAGTTTGCTCGTTACTGGACTAGACTAAGGATGCATCGCGATGCATCGTGTGGATTTTGCGGTTCGACACGTTTCGACGTATGGTTTTTTGCGGAAATCATTGAAATGGTGGAGAAAATTATTTTTTGGGGACTGGAAATGTATGTTATCAATTCTTACATAATTTACCGACTCTCAGAAGAAGAAATAAAAAACCAATGACACATTACAAGTTTGTCAAAAGTCTTAGAAATATTCCCAAGTTTGGAGAAAGAAAAACGGGACTGTATAACAATACAGTCCCGAACAAACACCGGGTGGAAGACGTCAAACAACTATGTATTGTGAAACGTGTATAAACCAGCCTGCAATGCATATTATTAAAATTTATCATACTGTAGAAAATTATAAGAAATAAAATTTTGATTTTTTTGCAAAGAATATATTCCTCGATATCTACAAATTCATATAAATCAAATATCATTACAATACATTACTTGGTTGCAAAGCTTGTTGGATACCGCTCTACGAGAGCAAATATTTTTAACTCTGTAATATACACAATGACTACGATGAGCAATAGTAAATCGTCCTATTTCCTATTTCCTACCTCCCTGCACATTGACGCATAGCGACCCTTGAATCAGGTACAGTCATAAACTCCGAGCCATACGCCAAAACCCTAACCCTTCCATTTCCAGTACCTCGCATCCCTACTTCCAAAACTCCTTAAGGGGGTAGACACGGCACGTGACCTCTCCGATTCGGAAGGTCGGTATTACAGCAGCTTTAGCCTGCACAGAAATGGTAATACCGACAGGCGAGAGGGAGCTGCTTGTTATTTCGATATTCTAATCCGAATGTGGAAAGAAAGTGTCAGCTGTTGCATTGGACTTGGAAGAATTTAAACGGAAAGTCTGCTGGTAGTGCAAGCGTAGAAAATTCATTGTACATTTGAATTACTTAAAATGTGGTTATGCTTCAATATGTTTCGTTGCAGTAAGGAATTATAAGTGAAAAGAAAAAGTAGATGAGCTTTTATAAATTTACCGAAATCAGTTCCACTCATGTTAGAATATTCGAGGTACAGGAACGGCCGAGGCGGACCATGTGCATTTTGCCGATGCACGCTATCTTTGTCTAGCATAGCTTTCTTTTGGAGCGAACCCTAAAATGGTTAAAAAGGGCCATGGTGACGTAGGCGTCCTCACGACCGACGTTTTACTTTTTAATAAACAGAACACCTTTTAACATATACACGCCTACAGAATCATTGTAATAAGTAATACCTAATCCAGACATGTCTCTCACATGTCTCTCTGCAGAGAGACTACTCCTCTCAGTTCGATTATCTTACACTCAATTGTTCGAAACATTTTCTGCAAACCGTTTTTCCAACTGTTCACAATTGACCAGTCAATCTCGTACACATGTTTGAATGGTGATGAGAAAGTTTTGAACAATACATTGTATTGTGATGACAAAAAGGCAAGAAAAGATTGGCTGGAGAAATGGACTATCCCCCCTCCACATGGGGGAATGCTCCGTGGCGATAACGACGCTCGACGACGCGGTGTAATACGACCCGAACCAGAGTATCGGTGTGACTAATACTAATTCAACGATGAAACTTTTTTATTTTTTAATTTTTCTACATGCAACTTTTACCAATGTATCTGGGAGATCTTTCCGATTCAAATGAGACCAAACACGATATAGTTTGAATTATGTTTACTTGTTCATACAGACTATGTGGTACGTATTCAATTAGTATTAACAAGCAAATATAATTCAAACTATATCGTGTTTGGCCTTATTTTAATCAGAAAAATCTCGCAAGTACGTTAGTAAATGTTTCATTAAGAGAAATTCAGAAAGTAAAAAAAAGAACATATGCGGGACTCGAACCTACAGAAAAGCTTTTGGCGGCTCGAGACAAAATCTCCGCTCGAGCCGAAATCTCCGCTCGAGCCGATTCATTTAGTTAGCTGATGATCACATTTGTAACAGATGTGGCAACAGCGCGATAGAAGTCTTGATAAGTTGCGACAACTATGAATGCCTTACTGTGTCTGTATTCACGTATCACGTATGCACGTTTGAATCGGCGTTCGATACTACATACATACATAGGAGCGTAAAGCTTACAAAAAAATCAGGGAGTCAACTGTTGACTGATTTGGAGACATTTCCTTATTATATGTTTTATACAAAATAATCAAAAGAATGAAATAGAATAACAATAAGAGCAATGCAATAATTTTAAATATTTGACGTAACTACCACATTCTGAAAATATGATATCAGTACATCAATACTTCCAACCTCCGTAAAAAAGTTCCAATCTCTTCTTTTTTATTTTAAATAATATAACCATATAATTATAACATAAATTCGACAGCGATTTCAAGTCAAGCATGTGTTACAGTAAAAGCGTTTAGTAATTGTACACAGTTCCCAGTCAATACCTAAAATGCATATGACCTAACCTATAACCGTACGAAAATTCATACCTTGACTGAATCACGCTGTTACTGTAGCACATGTCAGAAGCCAATGCTTCAGTTTTGCTATGATTTTACGTTGGCAGTCGTCCTTAGTAGGCGCCACCTCATCACCACTACCTGAACTAAATTTGTGACGTCACGTGCTCTGTTTTAACGGCAATACTACAAGCGCACGGCGAAACTCGTCTATGGGAGTGCAGTCAAAAGTTTTCGCTTAATTTCCTTATATGAGAATATTTTGAGCTGGGTGAGGGCTCATTCGAAAGAGGAAGGTTCAAAGACTTTCGCGGCAGGCCCCGATTGTGTCCCAAAACTCTTTTAGTGACCTGAAAATGCCTGTATTCTGCGGGTGTATTTTGTCGTTTTTTGTTACACTTTGAACACTCATATTATTAGATATCAACACAATTTCGTTGAAACTCCTGTGCTGCGAAACTCTTTGAACCTTCCTCTTTCGAATGAGCCCTCACCCAGCCCAAAATATTCTCATATAAGGAAATTAAGCGAAAACTTTTACACCCATGTTTTGGCCCATATTATGTCGATATACAGCTCGCTGCATTACCCGTGTCTACCCCCTTAAAAAGGACGCGCGTAGGTTCGCAGAAAGCTTTTTGACATCCAACGTCTTCGGAAGAGTCACGCACTTAGAAGAGTTTCGAACCAATAGTAGAAATATCATCATCAAAGTGTTTTAAAGTAAATTGTAAGATTTCGATTATTAAAGTTTAGTTCTAAAAGTAAGAAAGTGTTATATTCTTAAAATACTAAACCCCGAAATCCAACAAGCTATACTATACAATATGACGCGACTTCTAGATCGACGTTTTCGCGAAAAAGTGCCGCCGAATTGCTGGTAGGTAACGCCCAGGATGGCTCCGAGTGCAAAGGGTTAACAATAATATAAGTTAAAAATCCTTTATTTAACGTATGTAATTTATTTTTTTACATTGATAACAGTAGAAAACCAAGTTTTAAAATAATATTTCACCATACTATGAACAACTTAAAATGATTTATGAGTTCTTTTCTATCTAGACGGGGCATTGTTAGACTGTAGACTGGTGCTCGATATGTAGATCCCGAAAACTACCCGTTCGCTGATCCAAATACATATGTATGTAAATAGATCCTCGGACGAGTAGATGTTTACGCTTATAATGAGCCACTTGGCGATAGGTGGAACAGTTGGCGATAAGTGGGCGATTCGCTTCGCCACAAGTTAAACTTAAATGAATGTACTTAATTATATAAATGCATAAACTTATATGAAAATAATCGGGTAGCTTAATAATAGTAATCTAGAGACTAACAATATCGTCATATAGATTGATCATAATATTTCAAGGTTATAGAAAACAGCACAAGGATTTGAATTAAAATACCACTTCAGTACTGCTGAAGTACAATTACGGGCGGTTTTTAATTGTAGTTCTTCGCGTATTGAAGTTCTAGAAGTAAGTCTGTATCCGAGTATTTTAAACCAAAATATAAGTACAAATATAAGTACAATAATATAAGTACAAAATTCGTGTCTGTGTTTGTCAGTTCGTGTATTCGTTCCCTGCTTTACGATATGCAGACAACCAGAGATTCCGAGGTCCGCTTCAATCAGAAGAATCACCATCGTTCTCGGAAGCCGATAACATAGAGACATAATTGAATTGAATAACGCTACGAAAGCTGGGATTCTGATTCGCCGAAAAATTTTATCTCTGCGCACGACGTGTGCGCGGTGACATTCACATGCGCAGCATGCAGGGCTCGATTGGAAGGCGAAGGAAACGCACGAGGGCAGCAGTGCGATTTCTGCAGGGCTATGCACAAGTTTATATGAAATGTGACTAATTGTAAGTGTGGTGATTCCGGTATGAAAGAATGTAGTATTTAACAGACTTAAACTTGTTCTCAGTTATGAACAGAGGAAGTTCTCTGCATTGACAAGGTATGTGGATCTGGTAATATTAAATATAATAAAAATTCTCAGGAATAATATACTACTGAGGTTAGGGTTTGGAATATTGTATAAAGGGGGAGGTAGTTATACACGTTATACTTCATTTCAAATACAAAGTGTACTAATGAATATCCAATTTTGCTGCAAGTTGTTCGTATTCACGTATATGTATTACTCTAATAATTAAGATAACTATCTATGTCTCAAGCTTTTGTTTCAGAGTAACCTAAATTTTGAATTGCGATTCATTATTTGGCCGAATTCAGTTCAAAGATTTCGCGTGTATCGTTATTGCGTCATATTTATATTCTTTTAACGAAATATTTTTAATTAATTCTAAAAATCACATACCACAGTTACGAAAAAATATTCGGTGAAACGCAATAATACGAGACTTACTAAAAACACTGTCAACAAGGTTCTGAGTTAGCAAATATTATGGTATATCGTGTGCATGATTTTTGCCAGAAATCCTGAATGTATAAAGAGAACATTACGGAATTAATGCAATAAACACATTTATTAAGAAAACAATTGCACGGTTGTAGAAAAAATAAATTATTCTTATATATTATATATACTTATACATCATAAATATAATATAAATCATATAAAGTTAGTTCTAACGTCCTAATAAACTAACATAACATAACAAAGTATCTTTCTATCCAATAAAATTGGTTATTTAGTTTCCATCCATATAATAGTATGAAAAGAAAAATATTTATTCATTACATAAATTTATTAGAATCTTTTGGTTCTTTGAGAAACATTCATATTCAAACATTCTCATTTCTTTTTAATTAACTTTAATTATTTTTAATCATTAGATGTTTCATATTTTTTTGAGCTGGAAACTTTGGAAAATCTTTATTATTTTTAATCTCATCATACAAATTATTACTAGAAGTATACTTGCAATTATATGTTACACTTACAATTGATTTGACTGTTTATACATTCAACCTATTCCGTTCTTTCATCCATTGTGCCCTGATCATTTAAAAAATTCTATCAACATTGGCATTATGAGGCAGAATCGCAAAAATATATTGGCACAACTTTAACAATTCTGAATGGAAATCAGTAATATCTGAATTTTCAAAATACTCTGGCCAATTCAAATTTGTGCTCATTATTTTAAATCCTGGATTTTCAAAATTTCTCTTGCGAAACTGTTTTAAATTACAAAATTGATCAAAACTTTTTATGTCATCAATATAATGATTTATTATTTATTATTACATAAATGACTGAATTTTGCACGTCTTTCCATTCAGGAACATTCGACAGCGACAGCCACTTGAAAACATTTTTATTAATTAATTAATTAATTAATTCTTTAAATTGTTGAGTCCATGATTTAATATAATCTACTAATTTTTGATAGCAACAAATAACATTATTCTTAAATGACTGAATTGCTTAAATGAACACGGAAGTACAATAGCAATATGCAGAAACGGTACACAGAATTCATAATTATTGAAAATTCAATCAATAAATAAATCACTTTAGCTACAAATTGTTTCATGTTTCTGTGTATAAAACACAAACTCCCAAGCGTATAAATATGTTTAAAGGTTTCAGTAAGTTGTGAATTTGCGAACAAATTTGATTTTCAAAGCATATATTGATGTAAAGCCATTCAAAAAATAGGGATCTAAGGGAGTTTTGCAATATTTTTACAGGAACATACAAGATTCTGGCAGGAAATATGGAATGTGTACCCGGGTACCTGGGTGCTAACATAACGGTTAGCAGACAAAAAGCTATGTTCAATCCGCAGGTCAAAAATTATAATTAACGATTCACAAAAATATCGATAGTTTCCAGAATTGAATTTGTTTCAATTTCTAGAGCTTTGGTTTTTCCTTGGAAACAATACATAACTGAATATGCAAACCACAAACAAGGTTCAATTAAATTTAAATTAAACAAGTTTTGTAAAAGTCTGCGGCTACTATCAGTTGATAAGAAATAGGATTTTAAAGCCAGATATATTAGAAGAATTCTGTCAAGGCAAGAAAACAATATATAATAAGTTCCTGTAATCAATCTTGACAAATTCACTATTTATTTTTAGTCCATGCCTTTCGGCTTTGGACGAACTTCCACCTCGCTTCTACATAGTCTTATAATCTTATATCTAGCGCTCTTATACTGTTACTCTTACTCTTACACTCTTATAGTCTTATATTCTTACTCTTACACTCTTATAGTGACAAATTCACTAAATTCCTTTAGGTTTCCTGTGCGATGGAGAAGTGGTTATAAACTTTCATAAAGATTGATTGCACACCAAATCCCAATGCATCCAAGCCATGCTTTGCAGCATTATGTATAATGTGGATTGGGCAAACCAATACCTATTAAATTTATATTGAATTTTTACTTCGATAATTTATAAACATTTTCTATGCCACCACTTTTGACTCCTCCAAAATTTGTATTGCAATTGTCGGCGAGATTAGGAATAGACTTATCAAACAAGTTTTTATCTAATTTTTCAACTAATAATGAACATATGGTTTGCGCCCTTTCATTAGGTAATGTTCGTAAATCAATCATTTTTGAACAAATACTTTTGAAACATCATTGTTACTCCATGATTGCTTGCATCTGTCGACACAGGCAAAAATGGCACATTGGCAGCTAACTCAATAAGGTCATTAATACAATAAGGCGCAATAACCTATGTTGAAATTGATGTTGTCTTTGTTCTGGCCAATGACAAATGTTTTGATGTTTCGAAGTCATCAAATAGCTGCTTTAATGTTCCAGTCGTGCAATTTGATGCGTTAAAACTCATGCGATGTTTTAATATATAATAAGATCATGTTGCTTTAGTCACTGCTACACGTGCGTCTAGTTTATAGTTTTTGGGAATAACAAAAGAATCTATTTTGCAAGATGTTTTCCCAGACTGAACAAGCGATCTATGTTTTGTCGTTTCCGTATGTTGTTTCAAATCGCCCGAAAATATACATTTTCTTTTAGTAGCCATGGCTCTAAAAATAAATATTTGACAAAAATGTTTGTTTACTACAATAAATAATTTTATACGCATTATGAGTATGAAATTATGTAGTAACACATACCATATTTAATGTATTCTGTAGTTTTACTATTATATAATAATATTATATAATAATTATAAATATATGACCTTGGCGCTGGTTTTCCCCCCTAACATGGCGCCTAGATAAAAGTTGAAGAAGATTACCTGTACCAATGTCGCCAACTACAAATTTACCAAACATTATCAGTAGCAGTAAATGATGAGAGAGTTCACAGCTTTAAGTTCGAATATTAAATGTTTAGTAAAAATTCTCATTTCAAAAAGGAGTGTTGTGGGTGTTAGAAATAAGACTGCACACTCGTTATATAATATTTAATATAAAAGCAAGAGGTACTATAAGATAAAATGTTACGTAAAAGAAACAGATCCTTACTGCATATAGTGTTTTGGACGCGGGAATCATCTTCAATTCCCCACTTTCCTGTGTCCAACCCTAAAATCCCTATACATTTATGATGGAATGTTCCTTTCAACGCTTTGGTCAGCATGTCCGCCGGGTTCTCGTTAGACGGGACATATTCTAGGTTTACCGATCCGTCTTTCACATGTTCCCCTACTAGGTGGTATGAAATGTCGATATGCTTTGTTCTATTGTTGTCGAGCTATTGTTGTCGAGCTATTGTTGTCGTGCAGTACAGCTTACATTCACCTGCAACATGATGTAGGATTAATTTACTTATAAGGGTAGTGTTATGCATTAGTTGTAATAGGTTTAATCTTGCGCCTCACCCGCCATCACTGGCAGGGGGTGGTGTAGGCAGCAAGTGTTGTTAATCCCTAGCACCAGGCGGCGTACCAAGTTATTCAGTACATACCATCGGCCCACCTCTGCTGACAAGAGCGAGCTGGGAAATATACCTAGGCGCTCGCGGCCAGGTGGACAAGCCAAAGATTTAGTCGCGAGACTTGTAACGCGCAAGTATTAGGAGACAGACGCTCCCAATAAAGTATATGCTTAAATACAACACGTGTCTTATTAGCCGTCATGGCTACCACACACAGCCCTACATCCTACAATGATGATTTAGTCCCAACTCCTTTATAAGCATTCTGACCCATGTGACTTCCTTCACATCATTTGCAATGGACCACGTATTCTGTCTCCATGGTTGACCTTGCGAGACATTTCTGTTTACATGAACGCCAGTGTACCACGTTCTGCCCAATACTCATAGTTACGCCGGAAAATGTGTGTCTATGATCTTGATCTCCTGCCCAATCCGCGTCACAATACAGGCTAATATTTAAATCTCTGCTTGCCTGTATGCTAAATTATCTACCTCTTCGAATGTCCAATCCTTCTCTTCTGAGATGGTCAAAGTAGAAGGAAGTTTGGTCAATATAAGGCCTCCTGACATGGCATACCACTATTCGTTGATTTTGTATTTTATGGCCACTACACGAGAACAATCAGTGACTGCTACAATTTTTGTTAGTATTCGAGATCTCGGTTGCATAAAGTGCGTGCCGCCCTTGTACAAGACTGGGAGTTCTTGATAACATTCAGGTGCAGTAGTCACATTGACTGTCACAAGCTCACATTTAGATATATTTATATGCTACTTCACCTCGTACAGTTGCTGTATAGCCAGGAGAGTCCATATACTCATACACGAAATTCTGTGAGGATCTGAAAGTCAGAAAAAGCATGTTATGTGTTATCTTCTTTTCCGCAACACATCTATCGTGACTAACATTTTTGTAGTCATTTGCTCTTTCATATGCCGGACAATGTACCGGAGCTTGCTGTTGAAGTATGACATTATGTTTAAATTTTCATTCATCTTGTTCGGTACGGGTATGTTGTTAATAAATTATAAAGACTGTATTCGACGTACCGACGTTTTTATTCTATAATATAATTTCCAGTTATTGTCGTGTCTATCGCTGTTGCGTGTTATGCGTGAACTGACTCGCGACTGCCGAAGCACACAATCTTCGCAGTCGAGAATTAAACAAAAGAGAAGCTCGGATGCTTCCGAAATCACGCCTAACCAATCCATTCCCCAACACATTTTTTTACCTCTTGCCGCAGTGTCAATGCGTACGAATCGTCTCTACAATAAGTAATGTCGGGTATTCTGTCTGAATTGCTATGACACCACAAATTCTTTTTTTAGATAATCTTGCACCAATTTGAAAATCGTAATCGGAGTAATTGATGAAGTAATCACTTCATATGTTTTATCTGTAGGGCATGTATTACTTGATGTCAAGGAGTTCCAGTAGATGTAACCTAACTTCGCTGACAAATATTCAAGCCTGTCATACAGATAGATAACCCGTTTATCTTCTACATCTACTTTGAGATCGCCAGTTTCAAATAGGGTGGAAAAATCGGGATTACGTATCGCTCGATCGTAAACCCTTCCATTGGTACAGTAATGTTTCGCACTGTGTTCATCGCTCGGGACCGAATGTGAACAGCCATCGTGTACAGACACGATTCTCGAGCGAGTTCGGATCGCCTTTGATGTTGTGGCAGCCGAGGCTCGAGGCAGCGTTCCAGGAAAGAGGCAAGATAAAATACCCGTGTGCGTGAGACAATACTAACGCGATCAAAATTTAAGAATAAAACTTCTGCATTTTTGGTCCGTTTTAAATGAAATTTTACCAACATGTTCCTTACAATCTCCTGATTAAAATGACACCAAACACGACATAGTTTGGACAATTTTTACTTATCATGGTAGTAATAATGGTCTTCGAAACAATCAGTCCCATGGCACCAATCTATGTCGTGTTTGGTGTCATTTTAATCAGAAGATTGTAAGGAACATGTTGGTAAAATTTCATTTAAAACGGACCAAAAATGCAGAAGTTTTATCCTTAAATTTTGATCGCGTTAGTGTTGTCTCACGTACACGGGTATTTAACATGCCTGATTTTTTCCTGGTCGCTGCCTCGAGTCTCTGTTGCCACAACATTGAAGGTGACCTGACGCTCGAGAATCGTGTCTGTACACGATGGCTGTTCACATTCGGTCCCGAGCGATGAACACAGTGCGAATCATTGCTACTATTCTATGCACGTTTAAATCCCTTTGTACGTGTGAGACAATACTAACGCAATCAAAATTATCGTCTATACAAAATCGTAGTCTATACAAAAATGCCTTTCCTTGGCAAAAGCGTCGGTCGTAAGGACGCCTACGTCACCATGACCCTTTTTGACCATTTTATGCAAAAGCTATGCTAGACAATGATAGTGTGCATCCAGGAAATGCACATGGCCTGTCTCAGCCGTTCACGTACTTCAAATATTCTAACACTAGCCACTCATCGCATCAGAAATATTAAGTAAATATATAATGTAAACATAATAAACAGAAATATTAAGTAAACATAATAATAAAAATACAATTTAGTGTAATTAGACATCAAATTATAATTTTTCCAAATTCATAATCTCACAATAATAAAGGGGAATACAATTATTATTACCATGATAAGTAAAAATTATTCAAACTATGTCGTGTTTGGTGTCATTTTATTTGAGAGATTGTAACAAATATGTTTGTAAAATTTCATTTAAAACGGACAAAAAATAAGCAAGTTTTAATATTAAATTTTGATTGCGTTAGTTTGTGTCACACGTACACGGGCATTTAAATTTGCCCCTTCCTCGTACTCCACGCTGGGCTGCCTCGGTTTTCGTAAATCACAACATCAAAAGTGATCCGAACGACACTTCCCAGAATCCAAGGGAGGCGGCCCCAAGTAGGGGGGATAGAAAATGAACAGCCATCGAATCACGATTTTGAACACAGTGCGAGACATTACTGTATATAACGTGCCTCCTGTTTCACAACCACTAGAGGATGATATAGATCCAAAAGTTGTCATAGAAAATAATTCTTTGTTTGTTCCTTTCTAATGTTTTTCGGCACCTTGATATTAAATGTTTAATTTCTATGTGGGATCTGAAAAATTTTGTTTTATCATAAATTTTAGGTTGGAGGAGTTGTATTCTTTTTTTTCAGTTGTTATGTTGTACTTCCGCTCTATACAAGGCCGGATATCCACTAAGGAAACCGTTGGCAATGTTTGGTCCTTATTACTGTTACGAGCCGGGGCTGTGGGCAACGCCTAGGCCGGCGATGTTGATATTACCCAAGGAATACGGTTAAGATTTTGTTAGTTAGGTGCACGGACGAATCTGATGCGAAATCAGGGAGCCGCTGGGATTGATGTATGCGAGGACGAACCCGGTGCGAAACCGGGGAGCCTCAGGAATAGAGCCAAGCGCGGACGAACCTGGTGCGAAAGCAGGGAGCCGCAGGAGGGTGAAACGTCGTGGACGAACTCGATGCGAAATCGGGTTCATACATAACATTACAATCAAATGCAATTAAGGTCAGGGATTCCTGGACTAAACGCAGTATTGAAATGTAATAAATCATCTTGACTGTTCCTTATTTGAATAGTATTACCTTGTTTCTTTTCTCAATTTGCGAAACCGACATTAGATTACGTCTTACGTCTGGAACATAGTATACGTTATGCAAAATGATCCAATTGTGCTTACCGTTTACCAGCGCTTTTAAGGTTCTATCCTCTTTTCCCTTTGCTCTCGGGGCTGCGTCGCTTTGTTTATCTGGATCCACCGCAGTATTCACTACTTCTGATTTTAAGTCATGGAATTTTGTAAATCATGCCTTGTTTCTGCGTACATGGTGTGTACATCTGCTATCCAGTAATCATGCATCCATGCATCCATACATCCATATCAACATTATTGACCGATACAAGGAATGCGTCATAATCTCTCTTTGGCTTTGGCTCTGGCTCGTACTTTCTTCCTCCTCTTTAGGGTCTTGCTCTACAGTCTCCAGCTAGGTGGCCAACCTTCTTACAATTAAAGCAATGATTTGGTTTTACTTTATCATTCCATGGCTGTCTGTATTTCCTTCCTTCTGGTTTATTCACGAATAAGGCTTCTTTGCGAAACATTTCCCTGTCAACGTTTTCTCTTGACACTCTTCGGTTATATTCTGCCAATAATACCCTTTGCATTTCCACAGAAGTAAACTTGTCGTCTGGTAGATTTGTCAGCGTCATGTTGAGCTTTTCATAGCTCCCTTTTTTTTTTGTTTTGGTTCGAGGAGGGGAAAATGCATTTACGCATACCTAGCCTACGCCGGGTTATGTGGGGCATGACTAAGATGTCATGCGGCAACTACCCACTAAAAACCCCTCCTCTATCGCACCATCGCATAGGATACAAAATTCAATTTTTGAAGTATATAGCAGCTTTTTTTTAGTATAGCAGATTTGTTGTATACATATATGTATGTTAATGCCTCGGCGCCAGTTAGCGCCTCACATCATACTTCAATTATGAAAGTAACTTCCAAAATTTATTCTCACCCCTGATAGACATAGCCTCAGGGGGCGCAGCAGCTGGCACTCAGAAGGTCCCATTTCCCCACGCAATCCCTTCTCATTTGCACTTGCATACGCTCACAGCCTCCCAAAGTACCTCATTTATTCTGCCATCATTCACCCTATTTACACGTCCAAGCCCTTTCCTGGCGGCAGTATGCACAACAAGCCTCGCGAGGAGCCAAATCAGCCTTTCAACGCGTGCATGTTGCCACCTCCGAGCTAGGGCTCTCACACACTTACGGAAAATGTAATAGGCAATATAATAATAATAAAAACCAAAACGAAACAAGCCTTCTAATACCTGTCGCATAAACATTCATTTTTCTCGCATCTACGTTACCAATTAAATACTTACTTACGCACAATGCCGTCGTCATGGGTCTGTTGACAGCGCCTGGGTCGACTTCTCAGTGAATGCTCCACGCCAGCGTCGCGTTCATCCACTCCTCTGCTTGTCCTCGGATTGTTCCTTCCATTTGATCCTTGTCGTGCCCATTGGTGGTGCTTTGCTCCTCAACTTCAGCTCCTGCTGGCAGGTCTGCTGTCATTCTTTAGTGCTGGTGTATCGCTGGCAATTCCTATCACCCGCGTATTTCACTGTTGTCATTCCACTGTGTTTTGCAATATGTCCATCGTCTAAGGTTATGTTTTTTGCGGTAGCGCCCTAAACTTTCTTTAATTCTAAGCACTATTGTTACATATTGTCCGAATGTTTTCCAATTTTTCTCAGAATACGTGGCGCCCCTGAGCATCGTGGGCGGGTCCAGATCCCTCACTTCAACCGGTAGGTTGGTCATCCGCCGCGGCGCCCAGGCTGGGCACTCGAAGAACGTGTGATATGGGTCATCGTTTTCCGCATCGCAAATCCAACATCTTCCGTCGTATTTTCCCAGCCAATACGATGCAGGTAGCTGGCAAAACAGCCGTGCCACGTTAGTGCCTGTGGCACATGATATGTGAGCCTACCGTTCTTCCTCTTTATACAGACCTTCGAGTCCGGAATTTCTTGCAACAACACTGTCCTACAGCACGAGACATCTCGAGATCCCGCTCGATGAATTCCATTAACCCATTTTCACTGTCTGCACGCGTAAAGAGATAAGTCATTTTTCTCTTTTTCACTTGTAATGTCACCGGCATTGTTAATGTTAGTACGTCCAGCACCACCGCGGAGACAGTTCTATACGCCGCGGCAATGCGTATCGCAATGCTCCTTCGGCCGAGGCAAATTCGTCCCTAGCCTATCTATGCTCAAATACGTGTGCAAAGACAGTGGTCGCATATAACAGCACCGAGTGGGGCGTATTCATCACAAGCTTTCTCACAGCAAATTCCGTCCGGCCTGTATGTTTCATAAGTCCACCAAGGGTCGCCAGCGTTCCATTAGCCCGTCGGCACGCATCTCCAATATGCTCCCTGAATGTGAGGGCCTTATCCACAATTACTCCCAGGTATTTTAGCTTATCAGTAAGACAAATGTCGATCCCGCCCAGCCTGATTACTTGGGGGCGTCGCCTCCTCCTAACGCCAGCCACCAACATTGCCTCAGTTTTTTCCCGTGCAAGCTGAATTCCCTTGCTTGGTATGCATTGAGACACCTCTTCATAGGCCATTGCAGCCCGTCCAGTCATTATATCATAGTCTACGGCAGAGACCAGGATAGCTAGATCGTTCGCAAAAGCCACGAACCTTATCCTGTCATTATCATGTCTTCTGAGTATGTCGTCAAACACCACATTCCACAAGAAGGGGCCAATTACACTGTTCAACACGGGTCTGATTTTGTAACCTTGAATATGCGTTTCTTATCAAATTTAATGTGCTGAATACGAATCTGCAATCCGTTTTTCTCCAGAACGTACCATTTTTGAAAAAATCAATTTTGAAAAAAATCGCAAATTTTCAACTTTGGAAGTGTTTTGTACTTTTGCGGTAATAGTTATTCAGTTGCGCTTGGTGTCAAATGATTCTTTGAAGTTTCACGAATAAAATGGTATATGTTGTTATTAGACTATAAACATTTAAATATGTTTAAATAACGATCAAAGTGAAAGGGACACCGAAAATACACCCATTTTGGCTGATATCCTTCAGTTTTTTTCAAAAACTAAGGGTCCAGGAGAAAATCTAACTATGCCACTCGATAGAGCAGACCTTTCTGCGAAGGAAAGCATCAACGGAAGTTACAAAATCATTTTTGTATGCAATATACAAGCGAAATAGTTTGGTAAAACACGCGGCGGCAACAGGGACACTCAGCAGAAGTACTGCGCGTTTAGTGATTCCGATACGCTGAGCGATAAGCGGGGAGCCGCTGTCATAGAGCACCACTGTTGCCGCCACGTGTTTTGCCAAACTTTTTCGCTTTGATATTGAAAACGAAAATGATTTTGTAACTTCCGTTGCTGTTTTCCTTTGCAGAAAGGTCTGCTCTATCGTGTGGCATAGTTAGATTTTCTCCTGGACCCTTAGTTTTTGAAATAAACTAAGAGATATCAGCCAAAGTGGGTGTATTTTCGGTGTCCTTTTCACTTTGATCATTATTTAAACACATTTAAATGTTTATAATCTAATAACAACATATACCATTTTATTCGTGAAACTTCAAAGAATCATTTGAAACCAAGCGCAACTGAATAACTATTACCGCAAAAGTACAAAACACTTCCAAAGTTGAAAATTTGCGATTTTTTTTCAAAATTGACTTTTTCAAAAATGGTACGTTCTGGAGAAAAACAGATTGCAGATTCGTATTCAGCACATTAACCCTTTGCGGACGGAGGCGCTCGACGGGCGAGCGTCGCTGTGGACGACAGGTATTAGAGCGCGCCGTAAAGAAAATGTTCACGTCGCGCGTTTGCGTTATAAAATCTATAGCTTTATTCAAATAACATGTTTATAAAATTCAATAACATCATAAAGAAACAAATTTAGTCGTCTTTACATAGGAGATGTTTTATATTCCTGCTTTGTGTGATACTGTTCGAAACAATCACCTATGTGCAAGGCCGGCTTAGCCGAACAAGTTGCACAATAGTACCTCGACTCTCTTCTTCCGTGTTTTATTTTTCGATTAGAGCAGACGAGGCAATCTTTACTTCTTCCTGTCTCATCTCTCCTAATAATATGTAGAAGGCCGTTGAGCCTTTCTGCTGTTCCAGAAGTCGTAGGAGCCTTGGGCTTAGCGTCCCGAAAATCTCCAATCAATTGACCTACCAACTGACGTACAAATTGTAAATGGGATAACTTTTTTATATTGTATGTCTTGTGATGTTCTTGATATAACAGATAGGAATTTATCACTGAAACTTCCAATCCCCAAAAAAATAATTTTCGCCACCATTTTTGCGATTTTCTCATGAAACAATACGTGCCTGTGTACTGATCTGCTTTATCTACCCCACCCATATATTTATTATAATTTATAACCACGTCTGGCTTCACAATATGTGTTCTTCCTTCTTTGCGTGACCTTTTAGTAACGGTTGTCGAAGATGCGGTAGCACAGGTGCTGAGCATGGTCACTATACGCTTGTCTCTCCAAGCCAATAATAGTAAATTGTTCCGTTTGTATGCAACGATTTCATTTTTTGCAATCTTTGGATTTTTTATTTCATGTGGAATAAATTTCCTATTCGTCTGGATAGTTCCAGTTAGATTACATTTCATTTCCAGTAGAGCAGTTGCCAAAGGAATGCTTGTGAAGTACCGGTCATTGAAGATATGGTATCCTACAGCGCCAGGATTCGATTGCAATAAATTGTGATATAATTGTGTGGGAGCTTCGTTGTATCGATGGTGGAAGAAGGAAGCGACGGGAAAAGAAAGGAAGGAAGAAGGTGTTTCGTCCTAGGCCTGCTAGCGGACTCGTCAGTAAGGCGTACTAGCAGGCCCTGCCTTAGACACTAGGATAGTAGGGAATTGTCGGTGGTTATATATATAGTCGTGGTGACTTATATAACCACTTTCGGGAGCCGGATCGTCGTGCTCGTCCCCTAGCGGCGTATGTGGGAAGTGCCCCCACAATTGTAAGACTATTCTCGTACTTATTGGCAGATCTGGTCTAACTAATTTTTCCGTAGTAAAACTGCCATAATATGGCAAAATAGTTTGTATATAACCAATATTGGCGTCTGCAAGGACATAAATACGGATACCCCACTTGGTTGGTTTCTGTGGGTTGTATGTAATAAAACTTATTCGCCCTTTGAATTTGACGATTGATTCATCCGCTGATAACTCCGCCCCGGGTACAAAATTTTCACGACATTTACTATCGATGTAATCTAAAAAATTGCTTATTTTTTGCGTCCGTGTTGCCATGTTTCGCGTACCCACAATATTTTCATTCATGTGCAGCATCCAAAATACTTGTAAGAATCGGTCTCTCCTGAATATTTCGGCAAAGTATGGGATCCTACATTTCGTGTCAGTGTTGCAATAATCTTTCAAGCTCGGAAGTGGCATTGTCCCCATAAGCAATATTATGCCGAGAAATGCTCGCATTTCTTTTGGTGTGACATTAGTCCATGTATGCCATGTGGACCGCTTTTCTAGATGTTTTTCTTGTATTCTATGGTTTGCGTACCGATTAGTCTCCTCAACTATTTTTCTGATCAACTCATCGGTGAAGAATGAATTGAAGAAATCTAATGGTTCTGTGTGAGTTGCATTTAGTTGTGAACCAGGGGTTCGTGCTCCAGAACTGAATTTTATTTTTTGTGGGACGATGTCGTGATTTGTGACATTCGTCCATTCGTTATTACTATTGCTATCACTTTCCTGGATAATCATTTCTTCGTCACTACTAGTATCACTGCCCACATTGAAACGCCTGAATGCATTCCTTGTTGCAAGGATTTCACTTCCACTCGATAAAACAATGTCGTCATCTTCTGAGTTGTCAGATTCCAATTGGAACTCATCACTACTGTCATTATTGAACGTATCGTCTCTGAATCTTTTAGCCATGTCGGCTATTTGCCGACACTCGTCCGCAAAGGGTTAAAGTCTATAAGAAACGCATATTGAAGGTTGCAAAATCAAAAAAAAGTTGAAATTTGTCGACCAGTGTTACCGACCCCTGTGGCACCCCGGCATACACCGGCTCCTCCGCAAATTCATGCCGAATATAGCGATGGTCAGAAGCATTGTACTCCCGCAGCACCTCCGAGAGTCGGAGAAGCCTCCTCATCCCCGGGGTTATCGCCAAAAAGTCAATTAATGATGACTTATTTCCTCTACAGAAGGTCGGTATTCCCGCATTACTAGTTGGCAGGACGTTAACCAGTCAGCTGTGGATGACGACTATATCCGTCATGCAGAAATGACAGAATTTCGCGTTATGAAGACTATATCCGTCATGCGTAAAAGTTAGTTACCATTTGCTATTTAAATTGTAATTTTAGTCGAAACTAAAATTGTTTAGAGTGATATCAAGTTTCCTTGATTATGCGTGGTTCGGTGATTTACACTGAATTTAAAACAGATTTAAGTTAATGTTGATTTATTTCAATTAAGTCTAGAGTACATTAATATTTATATAGTTTGCCGTGAGGGCACTTCTTAATTTGTATTAATAAATATCGCCTTTGGCTTACTTCCGTTTTAGTCCCTTACTTCCCTTGCATTTGTATGATTCTCGTAATTAGCTATTAGTGTAGTACTGTGTCGAGAGAGAGTTTAGCCTTCGCGCCGAGCTATTTATAGTGACGCGAAGGTTCCTTTAAAAGAGGAAAGGAAGCGCTCCTGCTTCCGTGGAATAGCGTTGGGCGCAGGAGAACGCGACCGAGCTGTTGCTACGCGCCCATAGTCGAATTCTGAATAAAAATATATTCGTAAATTTCAATGTGTTCAGAATCTTTTAAGGTGAAGCCGAAATGAAATAAACAAATAAAAAGTATAAATAATTTGAGATAAATTCATGCATCCCCGTATGCACTAGCTGGAACTGCCTATCAGTTCGTATAACCAATTTATACATGTGCGACGATAATGTTTTTAAGATGTTAGTGTTATAGTTTGTTATAAAAAAAAGATTAGGAAAGAATCGCGGTATTGGTGCTCGACGTGCAAAGTGTCACTATGTGTCGTTCCTTGCTTTGGTGAATACCACTCGACAGCAGCAGTTTGAATTTTTAACTTTTATAGATATTTGATTTTTCCTGAGTTTTTAGTTTGTTATGTATGTAGTATACAGGGTGTCTCTTAACTGTGGGTCTTCCCGGAGATGGGGGGTAGCTGGGGTGATTCTGAACAACTTTTTCCATGACCAAAATGTGGTTTGCAGCTTCATTTTTGAGTTATTAATGACAAACACTGGCCAATCAGGGCGCCCGTAGAGCGCGAGCTCAAGCGCGTGGCTCTCAAACGCGTGGCTTTCAAACGCGCTCGGTCGTGGCGTGAGCCAACGCGTTTTTTCGTGACCACAACCGAGTGCGGTTGAGAGCCACGCGCTCGAGCGCTCTGATTGGTTAATGTTTTTCATTAATAACTCAAAACTGAAGCTGCAAAGCACATTTTGGCCAAGGAAAAAGTTGTTCAGAATCACCCCAGCTATCCCCCATTTACGGGAAGACCCAAAGTTAAGAGACACCCTGTATGTTTATGGTATGTATGAGTAAATATTAGTAATTTTCGGATTGCTGGTGGATTAGAACGAAGGACTGGGCATGGGTCGTCCAGGTCTCCTTTCAATAAAAGTCGTTGTTGTTGCACACACTGATACGGCACTTTATTTTATACAACAGTCTCCATGTACACAGAACAGGTAAGAAAAACGAAGCGGCAGGTACGACAGGACGACAGTTTATAACACGAACTTGTATGGACAGTATGCTTAGCAATGTGCTACGGTTTTCTCTTTACGCTGATTGAATGACTTGGTTCTGCGACGGTTGTCGACGCTCTGGGGCCGACCGGCAACGCTCGCGGATCCACGGGTCGTTGGGTCTGTTCGAGGTGGGGCTGACAATTAGCCCTAAATTAGGCTACTGCGCCAATGGTCTTCCGTGTGAACAAGGTACGGAGATTGTCGACCACCGGCGCGACAAAGAGACACAGTGCATCAACAGCGTGTTGATGCACTGCGGAGGGTCACGTGAAGGATTCCCGAACACACTTGAAAAATTCGATTCGGCAGTGACAAAATTAAAGTTTGAAGTGTTTCTTCATCGATGGACGCCCATGTTTCACAAACTGCCTTTGACAAGTCGTCGATTGAATTGTATTGTTTACAATTTCCATAAACTTTCCTCGCGACTATTCCCCACGGATTTTCGATAGGGTTGAGGCCCGGGGAACAGGCTGGCCACTTCAAAACTGGGATAGCCTTTTGATTGAACCACTGCTTGGTATGGTGTGATGTGTGAACTGCAGCATTATCATGTTGAAAAAGTAGGTTGTCATTGTCAATTTCTTCGGTGAATGGTATCAAAATTAATTCCAACAATTCCGTCTATTGCTCGGAATTCATTTTAGGAGAAATACGACAAATGGGTGTTTTTTATCGAATGTAAATGCAGCGCACACCATTAACGTGCCGCCACCAAAATTACGGCTCATTGCAATGTTTTTTCCTTTCGATAAATCATGCGAGTAGAATTTGAAATCATCCGGCCCATCTAAATTAAATTTCTTTTCATCGGAAAAGATAACATTTTGCAATTCAGTACTCCATGACATGTGTACTCTTGCAAACTCAAGCGAGCCTCTTTGTGGTGTGGCATTAGACTTGGTTTTCGCACCATTTTCGGCCATCGAAACCGCTTAGCACTTTTTAATACTTGTTGGACTCGCCTCGTGGACACTGGTAACTCAAGATCATTGTGAAGTTGTGATGCACTGTTCATTTCGTTGGCTGCACATCTCATAAGTAGCGTACGTTGCCTCCTCGTCAGCTTATGATTTCCACCTTTAGGATTCTTTTGTAGGATTATTTTTCAGGGGAAATTGTGATTGACCCTTTTGTATTAAAATTATGCTTAATTGCTAAATATCTCAATATTATGTATATCAACTCAACTCAATACACGACTCGCAACGATTCTCACTCAGTTCTGTCTCGACTCAACTCTACTAGACTCTCCTTAGACTCCCCGATTCAACTCTGGCTCGCGCACGCATCATCCACTCCATATATTCTTTCAGGCAGTTTTCCCTCTCATTCTATTCATCGTTCGTTCTCACTCATTAGGACACAGACCCTTGCCACGTGTCACAGTTCGACCACGGGTCACCATGCACTCAAGACTCCACGTGCATTCCCCGAAACCGTTCACTCTTTCCACGAGATAAACATTCGACGTTTCCACTAACACTCTTCATTCACACCTCGCGCCACATTCGATACTTCCCGTCACACGATTCATACAAAGCTCTTTCATACCATTTCTACGAATTCTTGCATCCCACAGTTTTTACCTTAATTTTCACCTAGATGTAAGTAATTATTTATAACAGATCGTGAACGATTAAGTTTGTTCACTATTGTCGATGTTGTGAGGTCAATCGATGCCTCCTCTTCATTGGATAATAATTTTCCTCGCGGCATTCTGATAAAAATGTACTTAAATATAAGAAATATACAATTTCTGTAAATCAAGAGATTGATTTGAACACTAATACTTACATTTGAATTAATATACGAACTAAGTGGCTTTATAGAAACTTCGGGCTTAAATTCTGCTTTATGTCGAAAAAGTTCAAAACGGACGTAAAATGTAAACGTAGCGGAGCATACAAAGTATTCCATATAGACTTAGTAGCAAAAAAACGTGAACAGAGACGAGAAATTATTGTCAATATTGTTACAATATAAGCGGAAATGAAGGTGGCTTTATGGAAATTTCGAGCAGTATAGTAACACCCGATCTGAAAAAGTTCTCACAAAATTTGTCCATACCCGAAAACCGAAAATATCCAGCGGTTGTATGAAACCTGTTGTTCCTTTCGGTACGGTTAACGCAATAAGTTCTTTGTCAGCCGGAATACTTTGCTGAAAACTCGAAGGACAATGGCCGCTCCACGAATCAAGTAACAGAACACTTTGAGATCCAGTCTTTGGCAAAAAGACTTCTGTAAGCCAAATGTTGAAATGGTGCGATGTCAACTTCCCAGATTTTGAAGCAGTAACAAACACATTAGCCGGTCTAAATAAGCTTTCTTCGACCCTGGTTTCAAATTCTCCACTAGTTTCTTTTAACACCATAAATAGGGGCGACAGTAACTGACCGCTCGCGGAAATGGTAGGGAGAATCGTATAACTATGAGGATACTGACTGCACGGATGCTTCTATGGTCTTTCTACCACGGTACGATAACGTACGACCAGAATGAATATCCAAATTAAATCCACCCTCATCAGCAATGTAAACATTATTCGAATTGTACATAGCAATGTATGGTTTTACCCGGTTTACGAATTCGGTGGATGTCAATTTTCTTGAAACGTGTGAGATTGATAGAAGGTGGATCGCGATTAAAGGAATAGATATAGCCAAACGTATCTGTTCGATAGCTGGATTGGAGCTATTGAGGATAGAGTCGGTGGAAAGAAGATTCTAAGACGGAATCGGAATGAGTGGACTGTATGATGGACGTAACAGGAAGAGACAGGAAAGAACGTCCGTTTTGAGATTGGACAGTACTCACAAAGTTTCACTCGCCTGAGTCGACACGGATATGACCCTACGCACTACTAGGGCGTTAACGCGACTACGCACATTTATCTTTTTTCGTAACGATGGCTTAGCTCAGTGTAACTGTTCGCTTCACTGTTTCGTTCGGAACTGATCCGGCGCGACGCGGAATTTCGGAGCTCCCGTGGAACGCCGGGAGCAGCGAGGGTCGTTCGCACTTAGGGTCTATTTACATTTCTACTTAAGCTATATAGAACTAATCGCTAACAGTATCTAAAAACGAGAGTGCAATATGTATATGCATTTAGATGTGATACACTATACACGCGGCGATCCAGGACGAAGAGCACTGCCCCTTGGGCAGTTATGAGGGCGCAACACTCTTCGGACACTTTTCTTTTACTACTAAATTAGGCGCTACTTGACTAGAATCGTTTAACTTAAAATGTAGTGTCTTAAACTCTAAAGTACTTAAAACACTAGAACTAAAGACTAGTGTCTTAAAACTAACTATGATAACACTAAGCCTAGTTAAATCTAGTTAAAACTATGTGCGCCCAGCGACGGTAACAATGGTCGCTACTTTGCGACCAACGTCGGTAAACACCGGTCGCCACAGGGCCGATTTCCAACACTCCCTCTATCGATGTTCACGAATTATCACACGAACACACTTACAAATACGTGTTCACTCATACAAGCATTCATACGTACATTCTCATAAAGAAACAATTTTCGTTTGTACGCATCTAACCTATTCCAACATACATAGACACTCAGCTATCCTACATTTAACATATTAACGCATTTTTCGTGTTTTATTTTTGACAAAGGTTTTGTTAACACTTAACCAACCGTGCGCGCCACGCCTGCCCGTACGCTATTTACCGCGTATTTTTCGCACGTAACGCAGACTAATCTTCACTACTTGAAAGACGCAAAGAACATACAAAAATAATTTTAACGCATAAATTATATTTGGTAGTATTAGATTGTTGTCGGGTTAAATTAAATGTACACGCACTAGGAAACACTGAACTTATATTTATTGTAAGGCTAGCATTAAGGATTATATTGATCAATATTCTACGATCAGAACACGGCAACATGTACATACTACGCTGTGCACATCGATGCTTCTAACACCCCCCTCATCGATTTGCACCATTAACTTTTTCCATTAATATATGTTTAACATCTTTAAGCATTCTTCATGTTTATCTCTAGATAACGATTTTGTAAACACATCCGCTATCATGAAGTTAGTACTTACGTATTCTATTACAATTTCTTTTCGCTCAACTAATTCTCTAGTAAAATGAAATTTTATATCAATATGCTTACTTCTTTTATGAAATACTGCATCGTTCGCTAATTTTATGGCACTTTGATTGTCACAAAATATTTTAATTGGATTTGGTACATATTTTTCAAATCCCAACACAAGTTTGCTTCTTTGACTTCCAGCTAATCGGACCTCGGCATAATATAAATGCATTACCGGTACACGACCTTCTGTCTTCCGTATCCCCGGCCCAATCGGCGTCAGTATATGCCTTAAGATTTTCTTCGTCTTTGACATACGTAATTCCATAATTTGGTGTTTTCTTCAAGTACCTCAAAACACGTTTCGCCATAATCCAGTGTACTTTCCTTGGATTGGAACTAAACCTACTCAATGTACTCGCGGCAAATGCAATGTCCGGCCTTGTTGCATTCGCTAAGTATACTAAGCCTCCAATCAATTCTCTATATGGTCGACATTTCATTTCACATTTTTCTTCTTCTGTCATCTGGCTAGTTTCTTTTATTGCTTTCATGTTCGGTTCGATTGGAGTGGGTGCCGTTTTGACGTCTTCCATATTAAACTTTCTAATTAAATCCTCAATATATTTCTTCTGAGTTAGACGTATTTTACCCGTAGGACCATCTCGTTTGATTTGAATTCCCAAGATATTATTTGCTTGACCAAGGTCCACCATTTTGAATGCAGACATCAATTTTAATTTCATTTCGTCCAGTACTTTAAGGGCCCCGACTCCTTTGGGGCCAACTCCGAATCGATCTAAGCGCCATTCGACAGAACGGGCGTTAGTGAAAACATAAAAATCTTCTGCATCGGCATTTGATGGGGTGACATCTAAAGTCATTATACAGAATTATAAACTCATGGTGTGACATCTAACGTCATTAGGCAAAATTATAAATGGAGAGTGGGAGGCCATAGTTGTCAAATCACATGCTTTGAGTGTTTTGTCGCGCTATTGCCACATTTGTTACAATCCTGACCATCAGCAAAATGCATCGGCTCGAGCCGAGATTTCGATTCCTGCCGGATATACATATGTAGACATATACATATAGCTGCTGAACCGCTGGAAACTTTTTTGTAGGTTCGATCCCCCTATGCTATCATTTTTTTTACATTAATGTTTTTTTAATACCTATCTATATGACAATGATCAGTATTTGCTTACCAATATTTTAAAAACATTTGTTAAATATTTTAATTTAATATACGTAAATATGAACTTAGAGCGCTCTTCGTGCTACCGTTTCCCTTGCCATGTATCTTGCCAATTATGGTACTGTTTAATATTTGTAACATTAAAATAAAATGTATGAAGCGCATTTTCAGACGTCTTAGATTGAACAGTCTTGACGAAGTGCAGGAAAACTCGTGTGATGTTTTACTACTATTTCGCCTTTCTTTTAGATGACACAAATAATTATTGTTGCGAATGAAATTATACCATCATAAAAGAAAATATTTATTTTTAGAGATTTTATGCGAGTACCGAATATGCATATATTGATAATTTTTAATTCATATCATTCGCTTTTTCACATGGCTTTGGTCATTATGTAGAATGACAAACGAAAAATACGGAGACATTGTTGATATTGTTATACCAATTACAGTTTTGCTTTCTAGGAAATCTTCGATATATTCGATTGAAGTTGAGATTTTGATTTTTGCCGAACATAAAAGAGAATAGTGCAAATGAAAGAGGAGATACAAGGGTCAAGTTGAAAAAGCGAGATTGATAAAACAATATTAATATGTGTAAGGAAATAATTTTTGGAACTTATGAGAGAAGGGCTCTTATTGCTGCTTGACATAGGTCAGGCACAGCCAACTGGCGGGCCGCGGGCCACGCGGTTCATCTTACAAACAAATGACGGCCCTCACACACTGCGTCATAGTTGCGGTGTCACACCGATACCCGTCTTGCTGTCACGTCATAGGTACATCTGACGTACATAGCTCTATCTTTGTCTATCATAGCTTTCTGTTGCTTACAATTAGAGCGAAGCATAAAATGATCGAAAAGGACCATGGTGACATTGTATTCCTGTACAGACTACGGTCACGAGAGCTAAACAAAACAACTTTTTAACACATACACGCCGACATAATCATTTGAATACCTATTCAAACGCCTTCGATAATCTTACATATATTTTAATTATATTACAATTATATTATTGTTGTATAATATAGTTAATATATTTCATATATATTAACATAGCAGCTTTATTGCTAATATAACTGAAACACCACCAAATGATTGAAATTTTCGAGTTACACATTTTGAACTTTGTATTGACGTGTATTCGCGTACAAATGTTAGAAATATCAAACAGTTCCATAAGTGGCAAGATACATGGGAAGAAAACGGAAGAAAAAAGCGCTTCAACATCATATTTACGTATATTAAATTAAAGTATTTAACAAATATTTTTAAAACATTTGTAAACAAATATTGATCATTGTCATATACTTAGTAATTAAAAAAAAAATGAATGTAAAAAAATATACCCCAAAGGGACTCGAACCTACAAAAAAGTTTGCAGCGGCTCGAATCAACATCTCAGCTCTAGCCGATTCATTTTGCTGATGCTTATGTTATAATTGTAACAGATGTGACAACAGTGTGACAGAGGTTTGATACGTGCCGGCAACTATGCCTTACTGGCGTCTGTGTGCACACATCACGTATTCACGTATGAATCGCCGTTCGTGGTGTGAAATTATAACATACATTTACCGACTGATTTGAATTTTTATCGACCCTGACGGTAACTTGGCCAAATTCACTACAATGTAGCATAAACGCCACCGACGGAGAATCAGTGAACTATTCTTACGTCGGATGCGTGCAAATCGTATTTTACTTTTTCCGCCTTCCAGAAGTGATAAATTGTGAAAAATCGAATTTCTGTGATCTTGTGCTAGTTCAAGGAAGTAGGGGATTTCGTGTTATCAGTGAATAAACCATTAAATCGTTCAATATTTGCTAATTGGGAAATGTGTCAAAATGCCTGCAGCCATCTTGTTGCCTACATCGGTGTCTGTCTCTAGCTTGCCAGTTCAAGAAATACCATTCATCTGAACGCATGGTGTTTATTGGCGTTCAAACGTAAGTCCCCGACTGTGGTGAAGTCTACCCGTGTGTGTTATATCCGCGAAAGTTTCATTAATGCAATTATGGAGACAGGGATAGTCAAATTTGAAATCGGGCCTCTCTGTCGCGCATGGCGTATACGTGCATGCTTTCCTTTGTTTGTGTAAGTGCACGCACACACGTCATGGCGCCTGGAGTCGGGGCCCTTAATATTCTTTGAAGCCAGTATCAAATCGTCTACGTATACTATCAATATGACTCTATCATTGTTTTGACCAAAAACATATACACACGGGTCAGCTGTTGTGCGCTTACCACCATTCGTAGTAATATAGCTATCGAGCTTTTTATACCATTCTCGCCCCGACTGTTTTAAACCGTATAGCGGCTTCAATAATCTACAGACTTTATCTTTGTTCTTGTCCAGAGCAAACATTTCTGGTTGTTCCATGTAGATTTCGTCAGTTAACTCACCCTGTACATAGGCGTAAGTGACGTCCATTTGATGTATATGCATTTCATCATTCACAGCAGCGACCAGTAACGTGCGAATTGTCTCGTATCTCGCAACTGGAGCGAATACGTCTTCATAATCTATCCCGTATCGTTGTGTGTGTCCTCTAGCAACCAATCGTGCTTTGTATTTCTGTGTCTCACCGTTTTGGTCGATTTTGGTTTTGAATACCCATCTGTTACTTAGTACTTTTCTGTCGTTTGGTCTAGAAACAAGCATCCACGTTTGATTTTCTATCAAGGTGTTGTATTCTTTACGCAGGGCTAATAGTCATTCTTTTCTATCTGTCCTATTCATGGCTTCCTCTACTGATATGGGATCCATTAACCCTGCGATTTCAGTATTATAAATTTTTCTCGGCCTTCCTATTTGACCGGTTCTCAATAATTGTGGACGACCTCGTCCTCGACGTGGCGGTTGACTTCTTCCTTCGGTTCCGCTCTCGTGCATGTCTTCGTTTTCCGATTCTTCTGATAATTCGGGAACATTTTCTTCTGATTGTTCGGGAACATTTTCTTCTAATAATTCGGGATTAGGATTCGGAAACGCAAATGTATCTTCCGATGATTTTTCGCTAGGTACGATTTCTTCAAAAAACTTGACATCTCTCGCTTTTATTACATTTTTTGTACCTGATTTCCAAAGACGATATGCCTTAGACTCCTGCGAATAACCTATCATTATGTATTCATCCCCTTTTGGTTGAAACTTTCCCCCTTTTTGCCCTTTGTTTAACGCAATTACTTTACTTCCTATGGTTCGAAAGAAACCTACATATGGCTTTCTTCCCGTCCACGCTTCAAAAGTTGTTGTTCCATTTAAAGATTTTGTAGCGCACCTATTTCTCAAATAGGTTGCAGTGTTAATTAATTCGGCCCATAACAAGTCTGGCAAGTTTGCTTGCAACTTCATACATCTTGCCATTTCAACGAGGGTACGGTTAGCCCTTTCAGCTACCTCGTTCTGTCGCGGTGTATGTTCAACGCATAATTGACGCGAGATTCCATTCTCTTCTAAGAAATTTCTAAACTTATTCGATAAGTACTCTTTCGCGTTATCGGCGCGAAGAATTTTAATTTGTCGGCCCGTTTCATTTTCAACTTTACGCTTATAATTTTTGAACGCCTGTAATACTTCGGACCTGTTTCGGATCATCGCTGTTTCTACAATATGTATCTAGAATAATCATCTATAAATGTCACAAAGTATCTAGCCCCACCGAGTGATTCGGTGCGCATGGGCAGGCAGATGTCCGAATGTACTAAACCTAAGATCTCCGTAGAACGATTATTCGTTTGCTTAAACGGCTGAACGTGAATTTTACATCTCGCACACACATTACAATTTATCTCATTCATTCTACTCTCAAAATTCATACCGCAGACTAAATTATTATTTAACATCTTTTTTAAGTCATTAATATTTACATGTCCATACCTTTGATGCCATTTTAATAATTTCAAGTCACATGACTCGTTCGCGATCATTGCTCTATTTTCTTTCTCATCCACTACATACAAATTGTTACGTCTCGTCGCTGTTAACGCTATCGATCCGTCTTTTCGAGCTATTGTCGCGCGATTCTTTTCGAACTTTACTGAGTAACCGTTGTCTGTAACAGTCGACACAGACAAAAGGTTATTTCGTAATCCTGGCACGTATAATGTATCTTTCAATTTCACCGAATTAGTCGCATGGTTATTTACTTTGATATTTAACTTAACGTTACCCGTTCCGGTTGAATCTATATGTATAATGTTCGGCGGCTGTATATACCTTCGAGCGCTTATCATTGCTCAATGACAGAAATTTACGTTCATCATTACACGTATGCTTGGTGGCAGCGCTGTCGACGCACCATACATCTGTTTTTATCGGTATATTGTTTTTTGCAATTTGTTACCCGCGCCTGCATATACTTAAAAATTGTAAATATAGCCTGACGTTGCTTCACATAGCATCCGCACAAGGATTCCATATTTTGTGAGTTTTGCAGGATTGTACGTGCGGAAAGATAATCTGCCTCGCCAAGGTATTATGCCTTTATCCAGTGATAGTTCTTGCTTTGGAGTATACATATACAGCTTGGAATTTGTTCTGAATATAATTTAAAACATTTCGAATCTTGAATAGTTTGTCCGACTTATCGTGTAGTAAATCATTATTACAAAAATGCCACATTTGCCATATTTGTATAAATCGATTACGACTCATCGTTTTTGAAAAAATCGGGGTTTCTATATATGGAAGGCTTGACCAGTAATCCTATATACAGGGTCTACCACGTATCTCGGAACCCATGCGCGCGCAAACTTGAGTAAATTGCAACGTCGCAATGAATCGATACAGGCGTCATCTATGAACTGCTGGTGAAGGTTAAAGTCTTGTAGGGGACGCAAGGTTTGGCAAGATTGGAGAGGGGATTGTAAGAATCAACTGGATTGTAAGAAGGGGTAAACAGGGGTAAACACAAATTCAGGCGCGATCGGCAGAGACCGCATTGAAGTCGGACAAAAAAGTTTCCAGCGGCTCAACAGCTATGGCTATGTCCGGCAGGAATCGAAATCTCGGCTCGAGCATTTGGATTCGGGCTACAACATGAGCAAGCCGTCCGACTTCAATGCAGTCTCTGCCGATCGCGCCTGAATTTGTGTTTACCCCTTCTTACAATCCAGTTGATTCTTACAATCCCCTCTCCAATCTTGCCAAACCTTGCGTCCCCTACAAGACTTTATACCTTCACCAGCAGTTCATAGATGACGCCTGTATCGACTCATTGCGACGTTGCAATTTACTCAAGTTTGCGCGCGCATGGGTTCCGAGATACGTGGTAGACCCTGTATTATCTTTACGTGTTTGCCCCATCAGGATGATTAAACCCAGAAACTTCTTCATTTCTTTTACAGTCACATCAACCCATTTCACGGACTTAGTTTGTTTGTACTTGCTTATTACCTGAGAACGATATCTATTAGTTCCTCTTACCAATAGTGCAAATACATCGTCGCCGAGGAACAATCGCACTATTTCTAATACATTTTCTCTATGGTGGGGTAGTGCATTTACGCTTGAGTTTCGCTCATATGCTTTCGGTAGAAATTTAGTATCATTCTCCGACCAATCATCGGCAGGATTGAAAACATCTTCATTTATATTACAGTGGGAACTATTTACATCATCCTCTGAATCGCTTGAAAGTATTCTCCGATTACGTTTATTTACAGGAGCAATAACACTATCATTATCGCCAAATTCATCCTCAATCATGTTACGAGCCAAGGGCTAAGGGGCACAGTTGCGGAGCCGAGGATCGGTTGTTTAAAGAATTTGTTAGTTAAGGATGTACCGGTGCGTATTTCATCACCGGGTGCCGTTTAAGGTGGGAGGATTTCGTGGATGTACCAAAGCGTATTTCATCTATGGGTGCCACTAGGAATGTTAATAAATGTAACCTCGTAACTATCGATACACCTCGAGCGGTTAAGATGTATCTATTCGGTGGATTTAATACTGCTCATGATTGGAATAGGAAAATGAAATGAAATAAATGTATCTAGGTTCAATAACAAAAGTCTCTATATTCTTTTACTTTAAAGACTTACAAAAATATTAAAATCGCGGAGCTTAAACCCACGCTTACAGTCTTTAACGTTTATAAATACTCTTGTTCACTCGTATCAATATCATCTTCGTGTGCAGCTAGATCCAGCGGAACATACAGTGAGCGAAATTCGTATAAACGCACCTAAATAAATATGATTTTTGGGGCTAAAAGTTTTAAATTTACATGAGGCGAATATAATAACAGAAGAGTAAAGATATATTGATGTGCTATAGATATTTACATATTTATATTTAACTAAACATATATTCTAGCGATAGCGTATTTTTAAAGAAAGGAATAGGATCGGGTGGCGAAGTGCTACGCACCCTGTGGATAATTTATGATGGGGACGCAGTCCTACGGGTGGTCAAAGAGTGTCTTGGAAATGAATGAATGAAACCAAACATCCTGTGGGCAAGCGATGGCTGGCGACCGCTCTGGGTCTTCCAACTATCGAGTGTCGAGGGATTGTTTATTAGATAGAAGAGAGAGTTTAAATATGGCAAGCGACCTAACGTCGCATTGCTAAAGAATAGGGACTCTGTTCCTGGAGGATCTGGCCACGGAGTGGAGAGAAGGCTATGCCTTTTGGTAAGAGGAGTGTGATGAACCCCACGGCACTTACCCCAGAACCTCCATCGAATCAGCATTCTTTTAGAAGTCTAACCAACTTATAGAAATAATAGAATTATTTCTGACATATATATACATTTATTTATTGATACACTCTTATTCTTTGTGCGAAATTCGTTTAAACGCACAGCAAGAAAAAACGAAATAAAACTAAACTTATATTATAATTATAAATTTATATTTGTATGACCCCCATTATTTTGAATCAATGCAAAAATTCGATTCGGCATTGAATTTATGAGATTATTTATGAGTGAAATAGGAATCTCTTCCTAGCAACGTTTAATTTCTGCTTTTAATGCTGCAGTATCGGAGAATTGGCGGCCACTTGCATATATATTTCTTGCCATTATACCCCATAAGTTTTCAATGGGGTTCATGTCAGGACTGCATGCAGGCCATTCAATTAAAGGGATGTCCCGTGCCTTAAACCATTCGCGGGAATATTTTGACACATGGATTGCTGCGTTGTCCTGTTGAAATATAAATTCCCGTTCGCCAACTGTATCTTCCAAATACGGAATTAATGCTGCATCTAGCATGTCGACGTACTTTTCCGAATTTATGGTGCTCTTAATAAAACCAAGTTTCAATTTTCCGTACGAAGAAAATGCTCCCCAAATCATTACACTTCCACCATGGAAATTTCTGGATAATCTAGGGTCATTTTTTTGACGTAAATCGTGCCAGTAGGAACTGTATTCATCTGGGCCATCTAAATTGAATTTTTTCTCGTCCGAAAAAATGACTCTCTTCCATTCATCAGTCCAGTGCATATGATTTTTTGCATATTCCAGTCGAGCAACCTTATGATGCGCTTTCAACATCGGCTTTTTCTGTGGTTTCTTAAAAACTATGTTTGTATTATTATGCAAAATTTGTTGAACACGTCGCTTTGTAATTGATAATTGCATTTTCGCAACAATTTGACTTGCAACTAATCTATTTTTTGTAGCTTCATAGAAAATAATATTCTTTTCCCGTTTCGTTATTTTAGACTTTCCTTTCGTAGAACATTTCTTTCCACAATTTTCTTTCAGTTTCAAGAAATTTCTTACTACACACTCTGAACGATTAATTTCCTTTGCAATTTTCCTATTCGATTCACCTGTTTTATTTAAAATTGCTATTGTAGCTTTTTCGCCTTCGGTCAGGAAATGTCCTCTTGGCATTTTTTCCCTTTTCATTAAAATATAGTCAGGGAAATCCGTGTTAAGGAGGGGTGTCAGGCTTATATTAAACTCGAGCTGAGGATAAGATTGAGAACTTTATTTCGCATAGGTCTTGTCGACGTCTCCCGTCGGTAGCTACCCAAGAACTACTCGATCGTCAAAAATCGTCTCCCCGACCGCTACTACGTCGCGCGCACGCCATCGCCGATCGCTTGTTTCTTTGTTCTATGGCGCGGCCCACGTGTTCACCTCCACGCAACAATCGCTCAAAATGCCTACAGTTCGTCCATCCTGACATTTTAGCCGTCCCGGCTAAACCTTGACATAACCAATTACTACCATGAAATAGGCATCAACACACACACATAATACAATGTATAATAAAATTAACACAAGACGCAACATACGATTATGACTTATTACTACAACATAAAATTACCATGAATCTCAAAATATAATCTTATAATTACATATAACAAACTTCTTAATACTTAAATTATGAGGCAATATAGGGTTTCATATTATCCGGCGCTACTACCCCATTATAAGGTATTTGGGTTACCTGAAACCCGTCGATATCGCCAACTGCGTATCGATCGCAATCCAGAACTTTGGTAATTCGGTATGGACCTTTAAATTTGGGCAACAATTTTTTATTAACGCCTGCGGATGTATCGATGTTCCGGATCATGACATAATCCCCCTCGCTATATACCCATGCCTCCTTTCGTTTTTCATAATATTGTTTTTCATTACGTAATTGATTCTTCTGAATTTCCCTTGATGCATTTTCCCGTAGCGCTTCCAAATTTCTTTCTTTATCCAAATGACGCTCTAACAACAGTCGCACGCTGTCATTTACTTCCCCGAATTGATTTATTCCAAATAGCAATTGACTCGGAGTTTCCTTCGTCGTTCGGCAAATCGTATTATTAAGGGCAAATTCCACTTGCTGGAGCACTCTATCCCATTTTTGCGGAGTTTCGCATAGCTTCGCAATCATGGGTGTTATTGTTCGATTGTATCGCTCGATCTGACCGTTAGCGCGAGGAGTACCAACTGCGATTAAAATTTGTTCAATGTCTCCCGCCTTCAAAAAATCTTTAAATGCATTGGAAGTGAATGCAGTCCCTCGATCCATAATCATTCGCTTTGGTTTACTATAGGCTCTAAAATATTCCTTCAAATGCTTAATTGATTCTTCAGATTTAGTCGACTTACACGGGAACAATCTCAGAAACTTCGTAAACGCGTCAATTACAGCTAACAAATGTTTATATCCCCTTCCCGTTTTTTCAAGAGGTCCTAGATGATCTATATGAACAGTATGAAATGGTAACCCTTCCTTTGGGATACTGTGTAAATAGCCCTCCTGTTTCCCATTAAGTGGAGAAAACTCGATAAACAATTTGCAATATATTCCTTCACTTTTTCTCGCAATTTCGGAAACCAGTAAATTTTCGTCACATTATTAATAACCTTATCCAGACCAACGTGACCCAAATCGTCATGACAAGTACGAATCACATTACCCTCCATTGAACGTGGTACATAAAACAATAATTTTTTCATTTTATCCTTCCGATACACTAAACCGTCACGCAATTCAAAAAACTTCATCTCCGTTTTCTCTAATTCCTTGCGTATTTTACCGATCTCTTCATCCCGATCCTGGCATATCGAGAGAGTTTGTTCGAAATTATTACCCTCAATCACCAATACTCCATGACATCTGCTGAGCGCATCAACATGGCTCATTCTTTTCCCCGGTCGATGTTGTATCTCGTAATCATAATCTTGTAAAAACATCGCCCATCGCGAAATTCTAGGATTTACGTTCTTTTTACTTAATGTCAAACGGAAGCTGTCACAGTCAGTGATTATCTTGAATGGTATCCCACCTAAATAAATTCGAAAACGTTTTATCGCGTTTACCACTGCGAGGCACTCAAGCTCAAAACTATGATATTTCGATTCCGCAGGTGACGTGCGTTGACTAAAATAAGATATTGGCTTAAAAAGGCCATCTACTTGCTTCTGCAAAAGTATAGCCCCAAACCCTGACGCGCTTGCGTCACAATGTAACTCTGTTTCTAGTTTAGGTGAATAAATCGCCAAAATGGGTTTCTCCGACAAGTGCCCCTTCAAAGTCTCAAATGCTTCGTTTTCAATCGCCCCAAATGAGAATTTAGCCTCTTTCTTCACTAAATCGTATAATGGTTTTGCAGTTATTGAAAATCCCCGGACGAAGCGTCGAAAATAACTCGCGAGAGATACAAACCGTAGTACCTCCTTCGCATTACGCGGAACTGGATAATTAATTACTGCCGCAATGTTACTATCGCTTGGCCGAATCCCCTCTTCACTAACGTGATATCCCAAATAATCAACCTCGGTTTGGGCGAAAAAGCATTTGTCCAGTCGAAAGGTTAAACGATACTGCCCTGCCACCCGGAAAACTTCGCGCAAAATTTCCAAGTGTTCCTCCAAAGTTTCCGTTCCTATGAAAAAATCGTCAAAAAATGGCAACATTTTCCCTTCTCTAATGGAAACTGCAAAAACTTTCTGAACAAATCTATGAAATACTTTCGGAGCATTAGTTAATCCAAAAGGGCAGTACAAAAATTCAAATTGCCCTAGAGGAGTCACGAACGACGTATACTTGATTGAATCTCGGGCCATTTTCACGTTATAATATCCGTCTTTCAGATCAAGCGTCGTGAAGAATTTTTTGTTTTTTAACCGATCAATATTATCGTCTATTAACTGACTCGGAAAGTTATCCTTCACCGTTATTTTGTTTAATTCGCGATAATCTATGCAAAGCCGTCTCTCGCCGTTTTTCTTAATTACCAGAACTATCGGGCTAGCATAAGGTGACTCACTTTCCCGAATAATTTTTCTCTCCAGCAAATTGTCTAAGATTACCTGCAATTTTTCTTTGTCCGCAAAAGAAAGTCGTCTTGGTCGAAAACTAATCGGTTGTTCATGCTGCAATACAATTTTCATTTCAAAATCAGTTTCAAACACACTCGATTCCTTAACCTTAGTGTAATCCAAATCATACAAATTTTTAATCTTTTCAATTACTTCGGCATTCAGTTCCGGATTTATCTGCAATTTTTCCCGTGCCGTATTCGGTTCATTAACGCAATCTACGCTCATTATCTGACTTATCGCACAATCCAAATCGGTCGCCGGTGTTTTTTCCACTCTCTTTGTGACTACGCGGTTTTCATTTAACGTGACTTCAACCGATGGATGGGACGAAAAATCTCTTCCGAGTATAGCCATAAATGCCATCGTGTCATCCGGTACAACATAAAATTTCAGGCTGATCGTAATGCCCTCAACTTCAACTTCGCGACAAAAATTGCCCAAAATTTGCAACCGCGAACCGTTGATCCCGCAAAAGTCTCGTTCGGTTCCCGTTATCGGGGTTCTCGTATCCGGCGGTACAAAACTATTCTTAATCAAACTAATCGGCGATCCGGAGTCCAACATTGCGCTTATTGTATACTTACAACTATGTCCGCTTTTATTAAAAACAGTGTAACTTAGAGAGACCATATACGGCGCACTGAGCCCCCCTGGCTGCACCACGTTCGCCGACGCTGTTGCGCTGAGCTCCCTCGCCGCGCTGCTTTCCCCTCGCCGCCGCGATGCTCGTTGTGGACAATCAGATATTCGATGCGACGTCGACCCACACTCGAAGCAGGCTCCTGGTTGTCTTTTCGGTTTCGGACATTTCGTAGAAACGTGTCCGGCTTCCTGGCAGTTAAAACATTTCACCGGTTTCCTTGGCGGTAGCGAAGAAACTTTTTCCTTCTCCTTGCCGTTACTGCCCTTCATCTCTTTTTTCTCCTTCATATCCCGATCGGTCCATTTTCGCGCTTCAAGCGAAATTTTTTCCATCGCTCCCAACAGCTCCCCCGCTGTCCTGAAGCACATCATACGAGCATGATCTCGTAGCGGAACGTCTGGTACCCCGTCTATTAAGTAGTCCACCACTTCGACGTTCGGTATCGGTACTCGGTTCGCCAAAATTAGCTTATCGTGGTAGTAATCTGCAAATTTTTCCCCAGATTTCCACTTCCTATCTTGAAACTCCTGGCGAAGTGCCATTTGACTGGGACGATGATCAAACATAATCTTCATTTCCCCCAGTAATTCGTCAATACTCAAAGTGAGGTGTTCCGCTTTTGAGTGAAACCAACTCGCGGCGCGCCCCTTCAATTTTGAGCTGATTAGCACACGCGATGCATTCTCGTCCAACTGGTACGACGTACGCAAAAGACCCACTTGCTGTTCCCATTTCCAAAAAGTGTTGTCGTTACCGTCAAACTCTCCAAGGAGGTCACTGATTGCCCGTATGCTCAAATTAACAGTTGCCGTCCTCCGGGAGTCCATACTACCTGTACTTTCCGTCCTTGTCGAATCCGTGGCCGAATTTCGCAGCCCTGCGGACTCTCGCCGGAAAAGTTCCACTTCCCTTTGCAGGAGATCTCTTTCTCTCCGCAATAGATCCATTTCTCTACGAACAGGGTCATCTAACGGCTGCCATCCCTCCGCTTGATCGACATGGAGGTTCCCGTCATTTCGAAGAGTCGTCGATTCTTCCACTGCTGTTCTGCGTCGCGCTTCTTCTTCGCGAACACTTTCCTCTGCTGACCGCAAATTTTCCTCCGTTAGCTTTTGCCAAATATTCGCATCGTGCTGCTCCAGCCTAACAATCAACTCGGCTTTAGCACCCGTTGTTGCTAAATTCCGCACACGCAGGAATTCTTTCAATTCGGCCACCGTATAGGCAGACATGTTGCTCGGGAAACAAAGTCCGACCGTGAACCAGAGTCAAAATCGGATCATATCGCGCCACTACGCGTCGTCTTTATCTTCTGTCACAATTCACGTCGACCACACCACAAACACAAAATGGTTTTCCCGACAATACTGCCACACACAATATACAGTTCAACCCGTTCTTTTTTTCTTTTTTTTTTTTGGCACAAAGTTCGCAATACCGCTTCCCGTGATCACAATCTTTCCTCAGTACTTTATCCCACTTCTGAATTATAGTCAGGGAAATCCGTGTTAAGGAGGTGTGTCAGGCTTATATTAAACTCGGGCTGAGGATAAGATTGAGAACTTTATTTCGCATAGGTCTTGCCGACGTCTCCCGTCGGTAGCTACCCAAGAACTACTCGATCGTCAAAAATCGTCTCCCCGACCGCTACTACGTCGCGCGCACGCCATCGCCGATCGCTTGTTTCTTTGTTCTATGGCGCGGCCCACGTGTTCACCTCCACGCAACAATCGCTCAAAATGCCTACAAAAACAATTGTATTACTAAATATGTTACTAAATACAGTTTAATACTACACAATTCAACAATAAGTGTTCTTACCACTATTATTTCTGTCAATATTAATCGAAACAAAGCACTGCGTTTATACGAATTTCGCACGTGCAAACACTATTATAAATGTTTTACTCTGCCACTTGGCTCTACAAGTAACTTAAGCAAACTGAAACGTAGGAACGTTGACAATTGAAGGCATGAAAACAAAAGACAGCTTTCTGACAACGTTGCCAGTTTTTTAGTTTCAAGTAACAGGAAAAATTCGTAGAATTTGGAGTGCACTTATACGAATTTCGCTCACAGTATATATTATAGATCCTTCTGCTTCCGTTGTAGAGTGAATCTAGTTTGCATCTTCATTTTCTTCTTGTGGTTGATTTTCTTGTGGAATTTCACAGTCAGTAATTTCACAGCGACAGTCAGTCGCGTCCACCCGAATCCTTGGGCCGCGGTACCCTCCATTCACACGATCTTCTCAAGTACTCAGCTCCAAACACATATCTTTCACACCTCGGACTCATTCTAAACAGTCACGCAATATTTCCAACCCTACAGTATTTTGTCGGTCCACATCTGAAAAGGGGTCACATAATTGAGTACCGATGTTGGACAACGATTTCGAATAAAATTTGCAGTATTTACTGCTTCTGCCCACAAACTTTTCGGTAAATGTGACTCCTCCAGCAAACATCGTGCCATCTCCATTAGGGTTCTGTTGGCTCTCTCGGCGACTCCATTTTGCTGTGGCGTATATTCCACACTCAATTGTCTTTTGATCCCTTCAGCTTCTGAAAAGTCAGTAAACTCTTTGGATACATATTCTTTTGCGTTGTCTGTTCGTAACATTTTTATAACGCAACCGGACTCTTTTTCTACCCGTTGTTTGTATTTCTTGAACGCATTAAAATTTTCATTGCCGATACTTCAGCATAACCACCTCCGTATATCTCGTTTTGTCGTCCACAAACGTCGCAAAATTTTCAAGCCTAAGTTCTCTCTGGTTTTCGTTGTTGACGATGTGTAGGGTAACTGGTGCATCTTGGACTTGTCGCACGTTTCACATTTGAAGTTTGTCGCACCTCCGCTGAAGTTCAAACCTACAACCATATTATATTTTCGTAATTTCTTCAAATCGGCGACATTTAGATATATACCCGGAGTGCCATCGACTTAATTTATCGTCACTAACACGTACTGCTTGCGCGTTTTCATTTTCGGTTTCGTTAACAATATTTAAATTAGAGGTGTGACTATCGATTATCGATAGCATATTAGATATCTTATTGAAACTTAACGATATATCGATAATATCGTTAAGATATCGTTAAGGCGAATAGAGGCAGAAACGATGGAAGTAAAGTGTACGGCTGAATGATTTATCATTTCAATTTATTTATTTTTGTTTGAACTGATTACTGATAGCATATTTGTTAATTTTGGCTTTAATCTGCTTCTTCTTTCGCAAAGAATCTGTCCAGCTTTGGAAAATAATTGTTCGCTTGGAACGGATGTTGCTGGAATTGATAAATATTTCTCCGCGATTGTTCAAAGATGTGGGAAATTTATAATGCCTTCGGCCTTTTACCATTTCACTGGATCCAATTTTCTACTACTAACACTACATTTTAAATATCTGTAAAATAAAAAGAATTAAAATGTCATCTGCCTGTGGTACTTCTCAATATTATTATAATACACACTCATACACGTAGGTATGTTTTTCAAATTGTATCGTTAACAAATATTTACCTTTTCAATTCATACTTTATTGATGAAAAATTAATATCTGTACTAGATTGCATAGCTTTCTACTTTTTGTCGAGATCTGCCCATATACTATCACCAATAAATGCATCTGTTGCTAAAATATCGTTACTAACATCTGTTTGTACATTGCGACTACTTTGGTTATTATCATATTCTTGCATTATTCTATTTTTTGCCTTTTTAATGCATTCTTTCGAGTCAAATGCGATATCTTTATAACGTGGGTCCAAAGGCTATAGCCGGATAAGGGGGTCAAATGTGCCCCTAAACCAAATTCAACTTGTGAGGTGTCATTCGATAGCTTATCTAGAAAAACCAATTCGTACCAAGTTTCAACCCTGTAGCTCGACTGGGAGCGTAGTTACAGCGAAAAAACAAAAATATGGTTTTTGCCCAATATCTCCCATTTTAGCTAATAAAAAATTTTGAAAAAAATCTGAGACATAGCAATTATGGAGGTACACATTGTACAAGTTTTGCAGATTTTTCAATTGGAAACCCGAGTTGCAAAATATAAAAAACGTAAAAAAATGCTGAAAAATGCCGATTTCGTATTGAAGGAATCGGGGACACACTTTTATATTTTTTTTGTAGGTACATATTAGTGATACTACTATTCTCAATTTTTTTCAGATTTTTGAATTGGGTGCGCCGCAGTTAAAAAAATTAAAAACCGATTTCTTCGTACCTTATATTATAATCTATTTAACATCTCTTCAATGGTGTCGGTGGTCCCGCGGTAAAGCGTCGGACTCGTAAACCGCTGCAAACTTTTTTGTAGGTTCGAGCCTCCCTCGGGTTCATTTTTTTAACATTATTTTTTTCCCCTAATTCCTAACTGTATGACAATGATCAATACTTGCTTACAAATACCTTAAAAATATTTTAATTTAATAGACGAAAAAATGAACTTAGAGCGCTTTTCATGCTACCGTTTCTCTTGCCATGTATCTTCCCAATTATTGTTGCCAGTGCAATAATTTATTATTTATCACATGCTTGGAACCTGTCAAACATTATAACACCCGCGGAAGTACTTAGCAACTAACAAGTGGCACCAATAATTAACCAAGATAGCGTTGAAGATTAAAAACTTTGCTGTAACGCTTCTTTTCCACATCAATGGAAGAGATAAGTATCTTTAAATCAATTACATTAGGGCAGAAAATGTCAAACACTACCACAATTGGCAAGGTACGTGGCAAGGGAAACGGTAGCACGAAAAGTCCATATTTATGTATATTAAATTAAAATATTTAACAAATAGTTTAAAAGTATTTGTAAGCAAGTATTGATCATTGTCATACAGTTAGGAGTAAGAAAAAAAATAGTGTTAAAAAAAATGAACCTGAGGGAGGCTCGAACCTACAAAAAAGTTTGCAGCGGTTTACCAGTCCGACACTTTGCCGCAGGGCCATCTTTTTTTTTTTTTTTTAACATACGTTTATTGTGCCAGTAACAGAAATAAATAGATAAGATATATACAAAAGAGAAGAGCTACAATAAACCAAAACGTACAAAAGGATATCAGATAATAAGAGAATTAATATTAGATCGATGGCTCTAGCGCTGAGCGCTCGCGATCTTATCACTAAATATAAACTACTGCGCTTATCGCTACATATGGTATAAAATTAAGGGTTAGCTTGAGCAATTGAATGGGTTAGTTTGTGTATAGAAAGGCACGTGAAACTATACAATAATCTTTGTCGGAAGGTAGTTGATAAGGTGGGGAGGGGGGGTGGATGGGGAGGTGGAGGGGGAAAGGGTTTGTATATTTTATTTACAATACTTATGGTGACTAATTTTTTACATTGACTTACTATGACTAGTGGGCGTTATACAAAAAAAGTAGGGGGGGGGGTAGGTAGATGATCACGGTTGGAAGAGATATAAAATTTGGAGTTTCTCCCCGGTGGGAGAGCGTATTATTGGTTGAGTTTAGTTATTAGTAATAGGAAACGTGTCTTATTATTCTTATTATTGCGGGTTGTATTATGGTTGCTATTAGGATATTAGGATAACCACCAGTATTTTTTTATGTCTCGGCGGTGGTGGTCCTTGCGGTCTATGGTTGATAATTTGTCGTTGAATTTTACATTATAGTTTGTAGTGTTAGTGACTGTGTGTAGGTAGAGAATTCTTTTATCATCGGCTTTCCTGTGGTAGTGGTAAATTAGGGGTATGTTTTCGCGGTTTTGGATGTATCCTAGGTTGTCCAAGTAGATAAATGATTCTGGTGGGGTGTATCCGGTGGAGCACGTATTTTTATAGTATTGCGGGTTCGGGTATGTTGAACTATTTATGAGACTGTTGCTTTTTATCTTTCGGGTGTTTGCCCAGTGGTTGCGAATGAGTTTGAGGATGAATAGGTCTATTCTGGTTATGTCGGCGAATTCGTATAGTTTTTGGTTCTTTATGAGTTTTGTGTAATTAGATTCGGGGGATCTGTATTTATTTAGGCAGGCGCGGAGGCATTTTCTTTCGAAAATCCTCATCTTTTCCATTGAGCATGCGGCGATGTTGAACCATATGGGGCAACCGTAGGTTAGAATTGGTCTTATAAGGGATTTATAGCAAGTAATTTTAGATTTTACGCTCAGAGATTTTGAATAAAAAAGGCGTTTGTGGGCGGCGAATGCTTTTTGGGCTTTGTCGATTTGTATGTGCATGTGGTTAGTATAATTTAGTTTGAAATCTATGTGTACGCCTAGGTAGCGCACCACCTTTTTGTGTGAAATTTTTTCCTGTCGGTTACTATTGTTGAACAGGTGGAAGTTTTTCGCGTGCACGCGTACGTCGTTATTTGCGTTTGAGGTGGACGATATATTGGGTCTGGGAAAAAGTTCGTGGCGTTTTTTTAGTAAAATTCAGCTGGTTTTCTTATAGTTTGAAAATGAATTTATTTAAACCAAATATGCTCCATTATTATCAACAATGTTTCGCCATTTTTCGGGTAGAGCCATGATGCCATCGGTGAAGAACTTCTGTGGTTTCTGGTTGAAAAACTGAATGAAGTGGTTTTCACAGGCTTCTTTTGAAAGCAGCTTAATTCCGTTGAGAGAGTTCTGCAGAGATCGGAACAAGTGATAGTCAGAGGGTGCTATGTCTGGACTATACGGTGGATGCATTAAAACTTCCCATCCAAGCTCTCGCAATTTTTGACGGGTCATCAAAGAAGTGTGTGGTCGAGCGTTGTCATGGTGGAAGACAACACCTTTCCTATTATGCAATTCGGGCCGTTTTCTTTCAATTGCCTGGCGTAATCTCTCTAGTTGCCCACAGTAGAGTTGAGAATCAATCATCTGACCATTTGGAAGTAGCTCATGGTGGACGATTCCCTTCCAATCCCACCACACACACAGCATTACCTTTTTCGGCGTCAATCCTGGCTTCGCAAACGCTTGGGACGGCTCACCATCCCTTATCCACGATCTTTGACGCTTCCGATTGTCATACGTGATCCATTTTTCATCACCGGTTATGACACGTTTCAGAAATGGCTCGATTTCATTGCGCTTCAGCAGCACATCGCAGATGTTAATTCGGTCTATCATGTTTTTCGGACTCAACTCATGAGGAACCCATACATCGAGCTTCTTTTTGTAGCCAGCTTTGTGTAAATGGTTCAAAACAGTTTTGTGGTCAATGCCTAGCTCCATACCAATATCGACACTGCTGATATGCTTATCTTGCTGGACTTTTTCAAAAATTTCATCAACTTTTTCAGTGATTGGACGACCAGCGCGTGACTCATCTTTCACATTAAAATTACCAGACCGAAAGCGAGCGAACCATTTCCTCGCAGCAGATTTTGATAAAGTACCTTCACCATACACAGCACAAATTTTTTCACACGCCTGCGCAGCGTTCTTCCCTTTGTCGTAATAATATTGTAAAATATAGCGCAGTTTTTCATTATTTTTCTCCATTTTCAAACGCCTAAAACTTTCCAACCACTGCACCAATTTCAATGTTTATATACTCAAAGTAACGCTCGAAGTGTGACCTTTCCAACGAGCGTTTAGTGGCGTAGATGCGATCTTTGTTTCCAGAGTTATTTGCAATTAAAGCCATCTATCGGGAAAAACGCCACGAACTTTTTCCCAGACCCAATATATGGTCGGAATAAAATTGTTTCGCATTTGTCTGTGTTAATTTTTAGTTTCCAGGTATATAGGTGGTCTTGCATTTTTGCAAAGATTTCTTGTAATTGTGTTTTTATTATAGAGGGTTTGGCATGCTTTATGTATATTAGTAGGTCGTCCGCGAAGGCTATTGCGAATTTATTGTGTTCTTTATTTAGACCGTACATATGGAGTAAGTCACTGATATATATGTTAAACAGAATGGGGGAATTGACTGTTCCTTGTTGTAGTCCGTTTTTTATTGAAAAGGTCCTAGAGGAGGTTGTATGCTTGTCGGCGGCTATGAATTTTTTTTCGTGGAGCATGTTCCAGATCATTTTAGTGAGGTGTCTTGGAAATTTTTTATTAATTAGTTTAAAGAACAGTCCGTCGAGCCATACCGTGTCGAAGGCTTTTTCGAGATCGATGAAAATGGCGCCAACGCATTCGTTCGCGTTTCTTGCCCAGCAGACGTCTGAAGTTAATTTCGTTAAGGCGTGAACTGTGGAGTGGTGGTGTCTGAATCCGAATTGCGTTTCCGGAATGATGTTGTTGTCTTTCGTAAATTTAACTATTGCGTCGTTAATTGTTGTTTCAAAAATTTTGCTTATGTTCGCGAGGAGGCTGATGGGGCGGTAATCCGATGGGGAGTTTCCGTTTTTTCCTTTCTTCTTAATTGCTATTAATTTTGCAGTTTTCCAGGCTGTCGGGAAGTACGTTAGGTTAAGGCAGTTGTTAAACAGTATTGTGTAGTTGTATATGTATTGGGGGGGTATGTTCTTGAGAGCGATGTTGGGGACGCTATCGAAACTGGATGATTTTTTATTGTTTAATTTTTTAAAGGTGTGTGTTAGTTTTGTGTATGAAGTGAAATAGTCTGCTGGCACGTGCGTTTCAACCGGGCTGTCTGCTGTGTTGGTGGAGTCGAATGTGCAAACTGTGTTGTTATTCGTTTTGTCCTGTTGGATTTCTAGTTCGAGAGCCCTAGTTTTTATATTGATTATATTGGATAGCTGTTCTTTGCCCATATGTAGGTTTTGGGTGTGAACAGCTTCGAAATGAGTACCGAGGATATTTAGTTTATGTACTGTGTCTGTGATAATGGTATTATTTTGTGCATCGGTTTGCTGGGTGGCGGGGTTTATCTTTGCTTCTTGGAGAAGCTGTGCGTTACACGGAGGGATCTTTAGGGTTTCTACGTTGTTTGCCGTTTTGGGTCTGAAGATGCTGTTTAGCGAGGGAAAGAATTTTGAGGATTCATGTGGGGATATTTTACTGATTTTATTCTCCCAGAATTTACTGGTGGAGTCGAGGAAGGCTTTCTTGATCTCGTGCCTTACTGATTTGAGTGTCTCTTTGAGGGCTACTATCAGTGAGTGGTTAGCAGTGGAGTAGTTTGTGATTTTAGTTAGTCTGTTTATTTGGGTGATTAGGCGGCTTTTTTGTTTCCGAAGTCGTTTGATGAGAGGTGTAATGAATTTATCTGTTGAGTTTTGGTTTTTATTTATGTGAGGGACTGCGTGGGCTATTGCTTTGTTTATGGTTGTGTCTATTACATTGATGTATTTGTCTATTTCGTCTGTCGTTAGGTTTCTGTCGTTTGGTATTGTTATATTGTCGGCGTTTGAGATAAATTTTTTGAATTTTGTCCAGTCGGTTTTGGCGAAGTTGTATGTCTCAGGTGTCGTTAGTTCGTCTATTTCTAATAAGTTCATGGATGGGATGGATATTTGGATTTTGACCGCTCTGTGGTCGCTGTCGCGTTCGTAAGAGTCTAGTGTTTGGTGCCCGTGTAGGTTATGGAGTTTGATGCGATTGTCTGTAAGGCATAGATCAATGAAGGCTCCACTGGCGGGGAAGGATGGGAGTTCTGTTCTGTAGAGAGCGATTCTAAAGGCTATCTGATTTTCTTGAGTCCACTTATTTAGAGCGGTGCCTCGGCTGTTTATTGTCGCGTTACCCCAGGACTGGTGCTTCGCGTTTAGGTCGCCTGCTAAGATGTAGTAGTTATTAGGTTTGTGGAGTTCTAATTCTTGGAATAATGCTTTTAGTTCTAAAATGAATTCTTTTTTATTGTTCCCGGTTGCGTATGCTGCGATGACGAAGAGTTTGTTGCTGTTTTGCAATTGGAGTTCTATTATTGATGCTTCGAGGCCTTCGTTACTATGAGAGTGGTTGAGGTGGATCTGTTTGTATTTATACATATTTTTAATTAGGATGCCAGTGCCTCCTGCTTGTTTCGCGTTAGTTCTGTCTTTTCTGATGAAGTTATAATCTTTGAAGCTTATTTTGTGGTTGAGGTTTAGTTTCGTCTCGGATAGGAGTACTATGTCAGGGTTATATTTGTTAAGGCAGTCCAGGAGAGAGGCTCGTCTTTCGTTTGTAATTATAGAGTTTACGTTCATTTGTATTATGTTGAGGTGGCTGATTGCGATTTTATTGAGTGGGTTGTTTTGCGGTGGGGCTGGAGTATGCATTAGAATTCGATTCCTAGGGTTTCTGTAATGAGGTTAATTCTGTTGGAGTTTATTTCTACGCTTTCGGCTATGCGCGTCATCTGTTGGTTAATTGATATCATCATGAGTTTAATGTCTTCTAATGTGTTCGTTGGGTGCGAGTCTGGTTGCGGGCGTTGCGAGTGGAGTTCTTGTACCGTGGGGGCTGGTATGTTTTTCGCGAGTGTTGGGAATTTTTTATTTGAAACCATTGCACTGTAGGAAAAGTCTGGGTGAACCGTTTTTTCAATTAGTTTTAGTTTCCGTTCCTTCTCTGCTTTGAGGAATTGCACTTTTTCGTCTATTTTTAGTTTGAGTTCTTTTAGTTTGGGGCATCCTCTGTAGGAGGCTGGGTGCCCGAAGTTTTTGCAATTGACGCAGAATGGCTGCTCTCTACTGTCTTCGGTACGCTTGCATTCTCCCGGGTTGTGGGGGAGGTTGCATTTAACGCACCTGTAGGCTAGGTTGCAGTTAAACGCGACGTGGCCGATTCTTTGGCATCTTTTGCATTGTATACGGTCTTTTTTGGTTATTTTCTCCCATCTGATTAGGGAGTGCAGGACTATTTTTATTTCTTTTAGGTTTTCTGTTTTGCTATCTGGTGATAGTTGTACGATGAAGATCGGGAGGTTTCGCCCTTCAAGCTGGGATTTTCGCGTTTGAAATTTTTTAACCGATGTGAATTGGACGTTTGTAATGGTTTTTTTTTGGAGTTCTTCAAGGACGGATTCCGGTTCGAAGTTTCCTTCTAGATTTTTTAGTAATATTGTGATGGTTTTTTCTGTTTTCGGAGTGTATGAGAAGAAATTTATATTATTATTTTTAAGAGTTTCGCGGGCCGATTTAAAGCTCTCTATGTTTTCCATTTGGAGGAGGTGTTTATTGGTTCCTATCTTTTTTGTATAAAAGTTGTTTGTACTTTGGGAAATTACGTTAATTGTTTTGCTGCAGGGAGTGTCAATTATTGTTATGGGGGGTGGTCTTGTTATTTTCGTGTTTGCTACTGGGGTGGGGTCGTAATTTTGGGTTTTGGTTTTTTTGTTTGGTGGCGGGGTGGGTGAGGCGCTTGGTACTACCTGTCGCTGTGGGTAAGAGGGTCTTGCTGGTGGGTGGATGTGGCTGCTTGCTGTCTCTGGGCTTCCTTTCGTTTTCGGGGCTGTCCTTTTGGCTGCTACTACCTGCGTCCATGGCGATGTGTCCATCGGGGTTGTCGCGTCTTCCTGTGGGCGCGTGGCGGCTACCTGCGGTCTTCCTTCCTTCGGTGGTGACTCAGGGTGAGTCGGTGGTTGGGGATTTCCCATAATTTTGGCGTTGCGAGCTCGTTCCTCCTCGAGCTGCTTGGATAATTTTTCCACCGTCTTGTTAAGATTTTCGAGGATTGCCATGAAATCTTTAATGTCTAGGCTTGCTTGATCTGTGTTGCCTGATTGTTTTTTGTTCGTTGGTGAACCTTTCTTTGTCGGTGGCATTTTGGTTTCGGTGTTTGTGATTATTGTTCGTTTAGTGTTTGGCTTTGGGTTAAGCCTTTTTTTGTTTATTTTTTGTTTCAGGATTTGATTTATTTCCTTGAATCGCTCTGCGGCGTTTTCTTCTGATGTGTTGGTGTCAGATAATAACTGTATTAAGTCATTTGTATTTTTGGTGTTCACTTTTTTGGATATGTCACTCCATATGTTTTTTGTGTGAGACACCTCTGTTGGTTGGAGGGTGATGCCCCCTTGTGCACTGGTATTTATTACGGAGTCAATTTTCACTGTTTGATATCACTGTATATAATATATTTGAATAACTACGAGCGAGGAAAAACTGCACTGTGAACTACCTAGTATGCTCAAGGTAATTTGCAAGCGCGGAGCTCAAATAGGGTACGTCCGCTACCTGTGAAGGGCAAGGGACTGGCCGCAGGGGGCCGCAGCAAGGGACTGGCCGCAGGGCCATCGATGATGTTGAAAAGATGTAACGTACTTTAGAATATAGAGTAGTGACGTAATATCAATTGGTTCGTTTATCTAGTTTGGTCAATTTCTATGCTGGTTTGCTGTATGTGAAAACATTAAACATTGCATAAAACACTTATTTCGCAAAGAATAGACGAAAATTCGCCGTATAAGTTATTCTGACACGCAAAAAACGACGAAAAAATCGGTTTTTAATTTTTTTGACTGCGGCGCACCCAATTTAAAAATCTGAAAAAAATTGAGAATAGTAGTATCACTAATATGTACTTACGTACTTACTATATGTACTTAAATATAAAAGTGTGTCCCCGATTCCTTCAATACAAAATCGGCATTTTTCAGCATTTTTTTACGTTTTTTATTTTTTGCAACTCGGGTTTCCAATTGAAAAATCTGCAAAACTTGTACAATGTGTACCTCCATAATTGCTATGTCTCAGATTTTTTTCAAAATTTTTTATTGGCTAAAATGGAAGATATTGGGCAAAAACCATATTTTTGTTTTTTCGCTGTAACTACCCTCCCAGTCGAGCTACAGGGTTGAAACTTGGTACGAATTGGTTTTTCTAGATAAGCTATCGAATGACACCTCACAAGTTGAATTTGGTTTAGGGGCACATTTGACCCCCTTATCCGGCTATAGCCTTTGTAGAAATTGCATATGTGGTATGTGCTTCAACATCTTCAAATCGGTACTTTATTTCATTCAGTAAATTTGTACTTAATATTTGTACATCTGTTGATATACTTTCCTGGTTTCTTATAGCACGTTCAATACAATGAATAATAGGGATTACTTTTGAAATCATTACATGACATTCGCCGGATAATTCTGTAGTTGCCTGATGAAACGGATTTAAAATAGTCCTAGTGTCGTTTATAATTTCCCATTCGTCATATGATAATTGTTCTACATTCCCCTGATTTAGCTGTGCGAAAGTTGCTGGTAAAACTGTTCTTAACTCTATGAAACGAGTGAGCATTGCATACGTAGAATTCCATCGTGTTACTATATCTCTTTTCAAGCTCAAAATTTTAGATAAGCCTTGTCGGAGTTGTTGGTTTCTTAATAATTCACTGGCAGCATTACTACTTTTAAAGAAATGTGTTATGTTTTGACATTTTTTTATAATTTGGGAAACAACTTCACTGTTTTGTATGTCCGAAGCAAGATATTTGCTGCCCCGGTGTGTTCCTTATTGCGGCTACGATATTACTAGCATTATCACTAACAATGCCATAGATTTTTGAATTAATTTGCCATGTCCGTGCTGTTGCTATGAGAACTTCGTACAGATTATCGGCGGTGTGTCTCATAGGAAAGCTGTTGGTTGCGAAAAAAATGGACAGTGGTGCCAAAAAATGACATCTGTCTGTGTACACCTGTCCACAGATTAACTGTTGTGTAAGCGATAGTTTTTGCCGAATTTCATTACATTTTTCTGAATAAATTTCGGACATATATTTCGAAGCTAATGTCTTCCTATTGGGTTTTTCATATTTTGCGTTCAATGTTTCAACAAAATTGATAAATCCGATATCACTAACAATTGAAAATGGATGCAGGTCTTCTGCTATCGTCTTTATTAGAGAATGAGTAATTTCTTTGGACCGTTTTGAATGGGCTGGATACTTCTGAATATCAGAATGATCACAATTTCTTGGTCTGTTTTGTGTAGTCTGGCCAGAACTTGTAAATGTAATTGTAATATTCCATATTAGAGCCAGAACATCCAGCGATATTGTCTTCCTCTGATGAATTATTTAAAATATTTCTATGGAATCTACGTAAGTGTGTCCACATATTCGTTGTATTTTTTGAGTGCTGTATAACACATAAATTACACTTGACAACTTCAGTGTTATTTTCGGTGCAATTTGAAAAATGCACTCACACAACACTTCTTTTCGCACGGATTTTTGGCATGTTAAATAAAAGGGCCACAAGAAAATATAACATCCAAATGTAACAACAAAGTACAACAACACAATATAGCCACCAAATATAACAATTAAATAATCTCACTCTTCGCTCTCTGAACTCCGAAACTTACTCACTCGCTACTTTTTCAAGACTGATCCTATGGCTTTGACTTTATCTGAAAACTATTTCATTGACGCTTACAAATGCAGTCAAAGTGATTCCAAAAACCCGATACTAAGACTTTAAGTGTGTTTAGACGCATGGGCCTAGAAAGAGCGTTCGCGTAAAACACTCAGGAACCCAAAGCCTCCGTCACCATGTCTCTTTTTGACCTTTTTATGCTTCGCCCTAAGGCCCTAAGGGAAAGCTATATTAGACAAAGATAGACAAAATGCACATGGCCTGTCTCAGCCGTTCTGGTACTTCGAGTATTGCAGCGTACAAATTTCCCATATCTTTGGACAAACGTGGAAAAATATTTATCCATTCCAGCAACATCCAAAGCTGGACAGATTCTTTCCGAAAGAAGAAGCAGATTACAGCCAAAACTATCATATATGCTATCTGTGGTCAGTTCAAACACAAATAAATAGATTGAAATGATAAATCATTACGCCCTACATTTTAATTCCATCACTTCTGCCTCTATTCGCCTTAACGATATCTTAACGATATACAGTAATGTCTCCATTAGTGTTCTTTTCTATCCCCATCACTTGGGGTGGTGCCCCCCTAAGTGAGTTCGGGTCGTCTTTGATGTTGTAGCAGCCGAGGCTCGAGGCAGCGTTCCAGGAAAGAGGCAAGTTTAAATACCCGCGTACATGAAACAATACTAACGCGATCAAAATTTAAGAATAAAACTTCTGTACTAGTGTACTCTGCGTTCGCCGAGAGTTGGCGAGTGACAGCATATTGCGTTCTCACTCTGCTGCTACCATGTGCGTTGCTGTTATTGGCTACGGCCAGTGACAAAGAACGACGACGAGCATATCGAGAAAAAGTGAGATAGAATGAGCATTGGCGTAGCCTCCCCATCAAAGTGTACACTATGTATTAAGAAATGTAATGATTTCCTGAGGCTACGCCAATGCTTTGGAATCATTCTATTTCACTCTGTCCCCATATGCTGATCGTCAACCTTTGTCACCGTCTTCAGCCAATAGCAGCCAGTCACGTGATAGCAACCGAGTGAGAGCGTAAACTGTCACTCGCCAACTCTCGGCGAACGGACAGTACCTCGCTGCGAACAGTAGTGTGTGCAGGATACGATTCTCGAGCGAGTTCGGGTCGCCTTTGATATTGTGGCAGCCGAGACTCGAGGCAGCGTTCGAGATAAGAGGCAAGTTTAAATACCCGTGTACGTGAGACAATACTAACGCGATCAAAATTTAAGAATAAAACTTCTGCATTTTTGGTCCGTTTTAAGTGAAATTTTACCAACATGTTCGTTACAATCTCCTGATTAAAATGACCCGGAACTCGCGCAGTATTTTTAAACAAGGGGTAGCTGAGGTGATTCTGAACAACTCTTTCCTTGACCAAAATGTATATAGAGAGCGCCCGTGTAGCGCGAGCTCAGTCACAATTGCGCGCGACCGTGATCGGGTGCATCGAGGGGCAACGTACGGCAAATATTACAATCGTCTTACATTAAGAATAGTGTGTAATTCTTCGTTATTCATCAATAACAATTTAATTAACAAGTCGTTTAATAACTGTTCCACACTTTTATTCGTCTTCCGAAACGAATAAAGTGTTGTATTAATTATGAAAAAAGTGTTCGAATGATTAATGTTAGCAAAGGGTAGTTAAATAAACTTATTCATTCGTCCAAGAATTTACCTGCAAGTTTAGGGGGTGAATTCACCCCTTGAAGTTTCAGCAGAAAAATGGTATCATGAAAACTGTCACAGATGTGAGAAAACTTCTTAAGGAAAAGTGTCATGGTTTTTTGAGATAAAACAAATACTGCTCACAGATTAGGTAAAAAGTAATTTGTTTATAACAAATGTTGTACCGCTTGACACTTGTCGAAAGTTGGTGGATTGTCGTGGGTGTGAGAGCGTCAACGAATTGGAATTCGCCGGTATTCGAGTAGTTAAACGAGAACGTTTATTAAGATCGTTATGTCCTTTTTCTTTTGGTTCCATTCTTTGTTGTGCCGTGCTCGGTCTCCTAATCTCCCTCTCTTTACCTCTCTTGTGTATGACTTTTTTGCACTTTTGATTTGATCTCTTATTTCCTTCCACTCCTCCACTCATCCGAAACGGTTTTTGAACACTGACCTCCCCAGGAGTCTAACAATAAAACACTTTACAATCCGACGTTAGCAAAAAACACATCTTTGATCCAAGTTTTCAGGTGGGTTGATGTTAGTTTCCCAAACGTGGAAGTTATTAGGAGGTTCCATTGAAGGGCGCTGTTTTTTCATGATTTGTGAGCATTTATTTCAATAATAAAATGAGTGACACCAAAGCACAGCCACCGACGTTCCAGCTGAGCGATGAGCTTTTTTTGGAGCTGCTGTTGACGTGGAAAGTCGAAGAACCGGTTATATCTTACATAACATTCACTATGGATAGCATCGATAATCTTTATTTCTTAGACAGTCTCTTTTTGAAATTTGTACTCTTAAGCGAAAGAAAGAAACAAGTATGTTTGGGCGTGAATGCTTGTACGTAATAGCCGAGCTGAACACGTACCCTCATACGCCGACTTAACTTTGTACGAGGTAGTTAATAATTGAATCAAGACACTCAAATGTTAAAGTATAAAAAGTTCTATTTCCAATAAATATGTAACTATAGTTTGACAAGGATGATGCTGACCGTTCCAGAGTTCGTAAATTCTTATTCTAATGCTTGGTTGAAGGTCCTCCTCAGAGGAAAACTCTGCCGAGCCACGATTGGCTGATTATAAAAAATATGGTGTAAAAATCCTAATTGCTATTGGCTGAATGAAAGTAATCCCGAAAGAGAGCCGGTAGTGGGAGGATCTCATGCAAGATGAAAGTTCGGAGAATTTTCCCACGTATCGGGCGTCCGTCACCTCACGCCCTCGCATGCCACTTACAATAGCTCGATAAGGACTTCAGCCAAACCCGGACTCACTGCAATCTAATTTATGAGGCTAACATTTTTCTGCTGATCCCAAAACTGTTTATAATATAAAATACCTAACTATTATATAAAACTGTTCTCGAGGAAATACGTGGTATTTATGTACGCCTCGACAAAGTAAACGATATATTTAATTCAAGAACAAGATTCGGAGAATTTCATACATTATTTGAAGAACTAAAGTATTAGGATTATGAATAGCTTTATGGAAATCTTATACACAAGTGTCTCGTTAGAGCGTTAGGCTGCTTCTAATGTTTTAGGTCTCCCCACCTTACAGCCGTCTGCAAGGCTCTCGCATATAAGTCACGCATATAAGTATTGGGGACATTGGATCGCTCAACACCCCCTCCCAATATCGACAATCACATGGCCGCAGTAAACTTCTCATGCGTCATCCGTGGTGGACCGTTAGTTAAAATATCTGCAATCATCTCGTGTGTGGCAGACCTCACTTACAAGGAAGGTTAGGCAACCCGAAGATCCAGAAAATTATGAAAACTTTGCATACAAGTACAGTATGTCGTCCGTAATACAACCCTATTTTTCGAGCGTGCCATAATTCAGTTTTAAGGGGTGAAATCAGCCCTTGAAAAAAATTGAGGAGTTTCTTTTTTGTGAAATATCTCAGGAACGCTGAGAGATATCTGAAAAAAGTTTGAACAAAACATGCATCGTTTTATTGTGTTTACTAAAGTGTGTACAAAATTTGTTGGAAAATTCTGTGGGTTTCGAGTTACCCCTCTCCCCACCCCCTCCGCCCTAAGACAATATTGTTTACTATTCGTGCTGAAATACCTCTAGGTACCTGCTTTTCATATCTCTAAATGACATATGCGATATGTCAGGTTGTTAGTGGGTTAGGATATAAATGAATTATTCACGTACTTTAGCACACACAAAATAAATATATATTTAGATAAACGTATATAAATAAATACATACAAAGGTTGAATCATACCCGTCGCTTTCTTTGGAATGATCGAAAATGCCACTTCTTGATTTTCTGGAATCAACTGATTTAAATGATTTGGGCAGTGTCCAGACCACGAATCGAGTAATAGCATGCTTTTGCGGCCAGTATTGGGCAGATATACTTGGCTAAACCAAGTTTTGAAATGTTCTGACGTGAGGTTTCCTGATTTCGAAGCTTCGATGTAAATATAGCTTGGCCAAAATAGTGTTTTTTCTTGCACTTTCGGGCCAAACGTTTCTGTAGGCTTCAAAACTACGTATAAAGGTGAAAGCAGGCGCCCGCTTGCTGAAATAATAGGCATAATAGTGTAACTGTGTGTCACAACGGACACCGATTGAATTACTGCTTCTACTGTTTTTATTCCTGATTTTGCCAATGTTCGTGCGCGGTGAATGTACCGCTGGAACGTCTGACCGGCAAAACGAAGACCAGAAGTAATCGCGCGGTACTGGAAAAGACCGAACGGCGTAATAACGGCCGTCATGTGAATGTCTTCAGGGGCTACTGGGATTTGATGATTGGCTTGGTGTAAGTCAAGCGCTGTGAAAATGATCTTACCGTGGAGCTGAGCCGGAAAATCGTGCAGGTGTGGCACGGGGTACCGATCGGGTATCGTCACGCCGTTCAAACGACGGCAATCTCCGCAAACGACATTCCCCACTTTTCTTTTTAACAAGATGGATGGGGCTAGCCCAGGGGCTACTCGACGGTGTGCAAATACCGGACTCGAGGAGCTTTTTAAACTCGGCCTTCGCGGCCTTGAGCTTCTCGGGCGATAAACGGTGGGCGCGTTCCGCACAGGCGGACCGGTGGTACAAATGTGGTGAACCACACCGCGCGACTCGAAAAGTGTGGGCTGTTCGAGGCCGATGTCCTGGGGATACTGAGACAGGATGCTCGAGCACTTAGATGACAGATAGAGGAGACGGTCCGCCAATGTTCGCCGACAGGTACAAACCCGTGACGGAATCGCACAAGCTACACTGCTTGAGGTCAGCGATTAGGCCGTAGTGAGCCAGCAGGTCGGCTCCGATAATCGGATACGGAACTGCGGCGCAATCCCAGATCGAGGGCCACGCGAGTATTGCCGCATGTGTCAACACGGATGTCGCACAGTGGTAAAAATTCAGATTCTAGGTAGACAAAATCATTATATGATATTTTAATACTCAGTAATTAAAATTGTAATGTTTACTACATATTTTCGTTATGGTAGAAATGGAGGTAAAAATTATTATGGCAAAAACTTGCGTTTCTTGTAAATTGATATATTTCTTATTTATAGGAAGTAAACTTGTTATGACAGGGCGTCGCTTTTATTGAAGGTTGTAAATCTTCACGATTCCCTGCCAATTCTCTCGCACTGTGGTGTCGTGCAAGAGCCCCAAAAATATGAACTGGTGTTCAAGGTGAGGAGCAATGTCGTGAGTGAAGGAATAAAAACACTGAACCGTTTAACAATAATACTGTTGATATATTTAAACTTTCACTTGTGTATTCTCTTATTCAAAACTACCTTCTTCCCGTGACTCCAAATTGCTTCTGCCGACATCGGCACCAACTTCCCCGAAGGAAACCTACGATCCCCATTGCAGGGGTGGAGTCTTAAAACTATGGGGGTAAGCAACAAAACTATTGGTTTAATAACGACTAGGAAATGGTAAAACGGAAACTGATTATTGGTGGAGGCGTGTCTATATCGAAGATGGTCGTGAAGCGCAAGAAAGGGAAACTTTACCAAATATGGAAACTACGTTACAGAGAGTTTGTTACAAACATGAAGGGACAATTTACGACTTCCTGGATGGTATTGGCGACAGTCTAAAAACTAAACAAACGCGAGGCCACCCGAGTCGACCCTTAAAGCCCGGAGACACTTGGGTCCGGCTGAGGCGATGACTCGAGCCTCCGTAACGAATCGCAGAACAACAGCCCTACGCTTGGACTCGATGTAATCCAGACGCGTACCCTCGAACCTAAACAAGGCGATACGCAACTGAACCTTTCTGGCCTCTATGCTTACATCATAAATTCTCGCTCCTCAACAATACTATTGTAGGCGATTTTTAAAAATAACTTTTTAATAAATCTTATTAGTTATGGATATTCAAAGTCAATAACTTATTCTTATGTATAAAAGCGTTTATTATAAAGTATTCACAGAAGAAAAAAACCAGAGTGCTAAGAGCACCACACACACACTTATATAAGAAACCTATTACATAAAGCAAGGGAGATGTAGAGTGGAAACTCAACATATATATATATACAGTGGGTCAAATAAGTCTCTGTACACCTTGCTCTAACTAATTTATTACGCTATAGTTAAAAATATAACACGTATAAACAAATGTATTTTCAAGTATCTTCGAAAGTAACATATAAAGTTTTGTTATAATAAAAATAAAGGATTTCTGATAATTAATAAAGTCAGAATTAGAATATAAATGACAACTGAACAAAAGTTATGCCAAGAAAGTCTTCGTACATGTCATGAAATTTAATTTAAACAACCACTATTTTGCATTGTAATTACAATTAATGATCCGTCGGTCCGCCTTTGGCCTTGAGTACTTCTCTCATACGTTTTTGCATGGAAGAAACTAATTTGGATGTCGTTGTAGGTTCAATTTTGCTCCACTCTTCTAGTAATGCTTGTTTTAATTGTTCCTTGTTCCGAACAGTACAATTTCGAACACGTCTGCCTAGTTCATCCCACAAGTGCTCGATTGGGTTGAAATCAGGCGATTGAGGGGGTGTATGAAGCTGATTGGGTGCATTATGTGACAACCATTCCTTAACTTTCTTTGCAGTATGCTTGGGGTCATTATCCTGCTGGAAGATAAATGACGGACCAAGATTTAATTTTTGTGCGCTAGCATGTAAATTTTGTTCCAAAATATTTAAATATACATATTGGTCCATATTGCATTCAATAAATTGCAAGTTCCCTACTCCAGACGCACTCATACACCCCCAGACAAGAACGTTGCCACCACCATGTTTCACAGTTGGGCAGAGATGTTTAGTTTCCATTTGAGTGTTGGGTTTCCTCCATACTGTAACTCGCCCATCCGAACTAAATATGTTAAATTTGCTCTCGTCACTAAATAATATTGAATTCCAGAAGCTTATTGGTTTATCCACATGACCTCTTGCAAACTCCATTCGTTTCTTCTTATTCACTTTACTAATAAAGGGCTTTTTCCTTGCTACACGGCCGTTATATCCTGCATTTCTAATGGCAATACGGACTGTTTCAGGCACAACTTTAACACCATAATCAGTTTCGATCATGTTAGCCAATTTTGGAGCACTTACTTTTGGATCGACCCTGATCGTTCTTAAAATTGTACGTCTATGAAGAGCTTCCAATTTCTGTGGTCGACCACTACGCTTTCGATCTTCATAGGACTTTATCTCCTTGTATCTATTGATAATATATTGGATCGTAGAGTGCGATTTTTTTACTATATTAGCAATTTCTCGAAGGGACTTTCCTTCTTCTCTTAACTTGACTATGAGTTCACGTATAGGGATAGGAATTTCCATTTTCACTACTAATATTACGTATAATTATTCTTAGATCCACTCCCTTTGCCTATGAAAGCGATACTGATATAGTATTGCCCATTGCAAGAACATCTGATGCGTTATTCCATTGTTTTTATACATTGTTACGTGAGTTTATAAATGTGTACGGAAACTTATTTGACCTCTATTCTATTCTGTTCATGTTTAACGTACATTTACGAGTTAACTATTAATAAAAACATGAAAATTTTTTGTGCAATTTGTAAGTAAACATAGACGAATAGAAATAATATAAATGAAATAACATTGCTATGTACTGTCACAAAATAATACTGCTTCAGAATCTGTAAACAGCACTGTACGGAAACTTATTTGACCCACTGTATGTGTACATAAACATGAAACTTAAATTACTTTTTCAACACTCCCCCTGTTTATGTACCATATTCATGAATACTGAATAATGACCACATGTATAGTGAAAACCATTTTTATAAACTTATATCTTCGCATATTTCTGACCGATGTTGCTGAAAAACCGGTCGAGCTAGAGGCTTTGTTAATATGTCTGCAGGCTGCTCCTTTGTGTTAACATATTCTAAATTAAAAACTTTCTCTTCGTATCTATCTCGGATATAGTGGTATTGTACGTCAATATGTTTGGTCCTCTTGTGGTATACAGGGTTCTTTATTAATTGAATTGCGCTCAAGTTGTCCATGAACAGACTTGTACGCATATCCGTTGGAACCCTGAGATCCTTTAGAAGTTTGTGTATCCAAACCGTCTCTTTGACAGCCTGGCATGCTGCTATATATTCAGCATCCGTTGTCGACAATGCTACGGTTGCTTGTCGTTGCGAACTCCAACTTATTACGCTTGAACCTAGTTTTACCAAGTATCCCGATGTGGATTTTCTAGTTTTAATGTCACCAGCAAAATCAGCGTCGCTGTAAACTTTAAGGTGATTATGATTGCATTTCTTAAATTTGAGCCCATAATTAACTGTACCCTTGAGGTACTTGAGGATTCTTTTAACAGCATTCCATTGCATCTTAGATGGATTCTTCAGGAACCTACTGGCCTTGTTGACTGCGTACGCTAGATCTGGTCTTGTTCCATTTGATAGATACAATAGGGATCCTACCGCCTCGCTATATGGCGCGTTTACCCCTTCACCTGACTCTTGAAGAATGTCTGCACTCGTCTCCTGGTGAGGATCTGCAGGTATTGATACTGGATTAGCCGCGTGTATACGGAATCTTTCCAATATCCTTTCGGCGTATGCCTCTTGATGCAGGAATATGGATCCATCGCTTTGCTGAGTTATCTGTAATCCCAGAAACGTATTTGACTTATCAATCGTAATTTCGAATTCAGCTTTTAATCCCTGAAGGAGGCAATCAATATCTTCTTCACGTCTCGCTAATATAAGCCCGTCGTCAACATATATACTAAGCATTATTCTCTTCATTTCATCAATACTCGTAAATATACAGGGGTCAGCATCGGTGGGTTTCATTTCAAATTTCTGAATAAACATTGTAAACCTTTTGTTCCAACATCTGGATGACTGTTTGAGTCCGTATATACTTCTCTGTAGTTTACATACTAGATCTGTGTCATCAGAGTATCCTTCTGGTTGTTTCATGTATACGCATTCTTCTATTTTGCTATTCAAGAATGCAGTTTTAATATCAAATTGTTTAATCAATAGGCTTTCCTTTGCTGCAACAGACAAAATCAGCCTTATAGAGTTGTACCTGACTACAGGACTGAATGTCTCCGTATAGTCAATCCCAGCAACTTGATCATAGCCTTTCGCCACTAGCCTGGCTTTATGTCTCACTACATTGCCTTTGGAATCCTTTTTTATTTTATATACCCATCGATTGCCCATAACATTGGCATTAGGTGGCGGCTTAACGAGTTCCCAGACTTGATTCTTTTGGAGTGACCTTATTTCTTCGTCCATTGCCTCACTCCATTTTGCCGCCTCATTACTACTTATGGCTTGCCTGTAGTTTAGAGGTTCGCAGCCCTCTGCAACGAAAGTACTTTCAATGAAATCAGCATACAAGGTGGTTTAATAGATGATCGGTCACGCAATCTCCTATGGTCTTCATTCCTAGAATTCTCGGGTTCCGGCTCTACATGATGTTCTGTTGGGCTTTCTTCGGGAAGTTCAAGCGAGCTCTCTTCAGAACGTGTAAGGGAGCTCTCTTCAGAACATACAGGCGAGCTTTCTTCAGGCAAATATAACAATGTCCCTGGGACATTTTCCAGATTTTCTTCAATGGGTTCATCCCTTTTGGTGAATATTACATCACGTCTTATTACTATAGTGTCCTTGTGAGGAAGCCAAATTCTGTGTCCTTTGACATTCTCCTCATACCCAATAAAATATCCTTTCTCCGATTTCTGATCAAGTTTCCTTCGTTGAATCTTTGGAACGTGAACGTAAACCTCCTCACCAAAAACATGTAGATGTTGGAGGTTTGCTTTTCGCTTGTACCATAGCTCGAATGGTGTTTTATTTGCTTCCGAACTAGTACTTGTGCAGTTCAACACATAAACTACAGTGTTCACAGCCTCTGCCCAAAACCTTAATTTGAAATTCTTGGCATGTAGTATCGTACGTGCAGCCTCAATGACTGTTCTATTTTCCCTTTCCGCAGCTCCATTCTGCTCTGGACAATGAGCTACCGTACGCTGATGCTGCACTCCATGTTCATTCAATAGCTTTGATACTGATTCACACATAAATTCCAATCCATTGTCGGACCTGATTGTTTTTATGCCTTGTGGACAGTGTTTTTCAATTTTTACAATGTAATCCCTTAGACATTTAGCAACTTCAGACTTTTGGCTGAGAAAATATACACATCTAAAATGTGAGTAGTCGTCCTTCAGGAGTAAGAAATACCTAGAACCCCTCATAGACAGTTCCTGCATCGGACCACAGACATCAGCGTGTATTAACTCTCCTATACAACTTGATTTTGTGCTGCTTTTGGGGAATGGCAATCGATGCGCCTTGCCAATAGCACAGGCATCACAGAAAGGTTGTTCTGCATTTTTCACCTCTATGCCAAAAGTGTTTAATATGCTTCTTACATGCGCATAATTTTGGTGGACCAATCTTTTGTGCCATGTATTTAATGACACAGCTACAGCAGCATCAACCTGACATGTCTTTTCCTGGAGGTCAGATTGACACATAACATTAAAATTCATAACAAATAGCCCCTTACCTTTTCTGTGGCCCATTGCCATTATCTGGTTCTCCTTTATGAACTTGCATGTGGTTCTATCTGCTTCATGCTTGAAGCCTTTGTCAAGTATGATACCTTCAGATAACAAATTAAATCTTAAGTCTGGTACGAACAGAACTTCCGCTAGATGGTTTCTAATCCATTTTTGTCCATTATAGGCGAGTATATTGATGTCACCTCTTCCATAAGCCTTGAGCAGTTCACCATTGCCCATACGAACCCATATTTCATCTTGCATGGGTTTGTAGGTTATGAACCAGTCTCTTCTATGTGACATGTGGTTAGTCGCACCACTGTCTTTATACCAATCATTCGTACACCCACTTGGTTGTGTAACAGATGCAAATGCCTGACACATTAGTCCTGCACCATGTGGAGTCTTTGAATTTCTAGTTATATTTTCATTACGTGCCTTATAGTTATTATTGTTTACTCCATTATTATTATACCAGCATTCATTTGCCCAATGATTTGGCTTCCTGCATATGTAGCATTTTCCAGTTTTCTTGAAATTCTTGTTTGTGTTATTCCCTCGCTGATTTTTGCCCTTTTGAGATTTTTGGGACACCAGAGCATGGTTTTCATCCATTTCTTCCGTAGGACGCATGCGAGCTTCCTCAGCAGCTAATCTGGAAATCAAGTTTGCCTTTGTGCGTTGTGCGTCTGGTGTCGACTCCCAAGCACTATGAAAATGCCGATAAGTTTCTGGCAATGTAATCAAAATTTTTGAAATTATCATTCTATCAGAAATTTCTTCACCCATTAAGGTGAGCCTATATGCCAAATTCTCAACTTTCGAAAAATGTGTGTGTATATCGTCATTATTTTCAATCTTCAAGTTATGCCACTTCTTTTGTAGGATATGTAGACTTGCTTCGTCTCTTTTTTCAAAGATTTCATTCAATTTTTCCCACATTTGATGAGCAGTGCTTAGATTTACAAGATGTATCATAACCTTTTTTGATAATGTGGTAATTATTATTCTTTGCGCGGTTCCATCCGCTTTTTCAAACTCATCTAGCTTGCGAGTGTACTCGGCCCTTTGCTCCGCAGTAGCACCCGCAGCAAGCTCATCAGGTTTTATTAGTCTTCCTTGTATTACGTTATATACGTTATAAGACTTTAACATAACGAGAATTTGGAATTTCCATAAACTCCACTCACTTGCATCTTGCAATTTGTTAATTCTTGATAGCTCTTCGTCTTTATTCATTTTGAGAATGCGAGGTTCGTTTTCACTTACTTGCACGTGGCCGGAATAACCTCTTTTCACCTTTTTAGTTTTGAGACGAATTCTTTTTCCTTTCCTCTTTTTTTTTTTATACAGTATTTTTAATTAATAAGTATTATGCACACAGCGCATCTGGGCCCATAACCTAATAAATCTTATTAGTTATGGATATTCAAAGTCAATAACTTATTCTTATGTATAAAAGCGTTTATTATAAAGTATTCACAGAAGAAAAAAACCAGAGTGCTAAGAGCACCACACACACACTTATATAAGAAACCTATTACATAAAGCAAGGGAGATGTAGAGTGGAAACTCAACATATATATATATATGTGTACATAAACATGAAACTTAAATTACTTTTTCAACACTTTTATTAATTTCCGAAAAACTTATACGTCCTACATCTTCTACGTCTTGTAGCAATCTGAGCATTGCTGTTTTCAACCGCGTAACTAAGATACTTATAAATAAACTAACTTATTAATATTAAGAAAAACGTATAACTAATCAATATCCAAAACGAACACACAAACATAACACACATTAACATACATTACAATTGTTGTGCCGGATGACACTTGTCGAATGTTGGGGGATGTCGTAGGTACGGGAGCGTCGAAGAATTGGTATTCACCGGTGTTCGAGTAATAAAGGAGTAAATTTATCGAGACTTAGTCAATACACAGTGCTCAGGAGTAATGGTAGAGCTTGGTGGAGAGCTGCACTGAGACTGACGTGGCGAGTAGTATGTTTAAGATAGCGCGACGGCGGTCGTGCTATCGGGGTTTTATACAGTGCCGATGCAGGAATGTGCTGCGTCTTTTCGGTGGAGGGCAGTCTCCTTGGCGTGCCCTTAGCCTGGCGCAAGTTGTTGGATCGACAGTAAATGGATACGCTGCTTCCTGCGCGTATCCGTCCGCTATTCCTCGAACACGGCCTTGGCTGCCACGTGCTGCTGAGTCGCGCTTATCGTGGTTAGCTTGGGGAACGGTTAGGGCACAACATCCCTCCCCCCCTGGGAGAGAGCGCGCTTACAGTGCCAGCTCAATATGATACAAGATGATACAATAATATAATATATGATAGTGACACAATATAACCCAATATAGTAATACAATAGTTTAACATGATAGACATGTAGGATTGGAAATACTGTGTGTATGTCGAGTACCTGAGAAGGTCGTATGCATGGAGGGTACAGCGGCCCAAGGGTTCGGGTGGTCGGGACCGACCATCACCGAGGTATGAGTGGGGGGGTGTGTCCTGAATGAGTGAGCGCAAATGAGGAATAGAATGAGAGAGAAACTAAGAGTGAAAGAATATAAAGAATGAACGATGCGTGCAAGAGGCAGATTGAAAGGAGAGTTTGAGGCAGATTGAAAGGAGAGTTTGAGGCAGATTGAAAGGAGAGTTTGAGGCAGATAAAAAGGAGAGTTTGAGGCAGAATGAAGGGAGAGTTTGAACAGAGCGAGTGAAGAGCTGAGAGTATTGTTGAGAGTATTGAGAGTATCGTGTGTGAGTCGTTGTTTGTGTTGAGTAACGTCGTGTGTCGACATATTTTATAATAAAGTTAGTGTTTCAGTGGGAGTAACTGAAGTCTTATTACACCACCTGTCCTCTATTCCAAACTACGTGAGGTTTACAAAAAATAACTTCTACAAATTGGGGGCTCGTCCGGGATAGAGGTAACAGAAGGTGTAAGATTGTCAGTGCTGTGTGTGACAATGAGTTTGTCCGATATTCTGAGTGTTTAAAAAATCAGTTTGTGCGTGTTGTGATTTCGCCATGAGTACGGGAAATCGTAGCGATGTTTGTGGTCCAGAAGCACTACGGAAATTGGAAGAACAACTGGCGCTGGTCAGTCAGCAGCTTGAGGTGTTGCGGCAGGAGCGCGCAATTCAGAAGCTGGGACGTGCCACGCAAGAAGTACAGGATGTTCAATCTGCGCGACCGTTTGCGGATATATCATTGATATCCAACATGCTGAGCTACTTCGATGGTGATGGTGTTCTATTTGGTCAATGGGAAAGACAGCTGCGACTGTTGATGGACACGCATCAGCTTAGTGGTCAGGAGGCGAAAACGCTCGTCATTTCCAGACTGAGGGGTAAGGCTGTGGAATGGTTTCATTCCAAACCGGACCATATCGTCATGGACATGGACGAATTTCTTGCCGAAATGCGTGCCATGTTCTCTTTCGTGCCGAACAAGGTCTTACGGCGAAGAGAATTCGAGCAACTGCAGTGGCAGCAGGGGGAACGTTTCTGCGAATATTACCGCCAGAAAGTAATACTGGCGAATCGAGTGCCCGTCGCTGAGGACGAGATGATAGAATATCTAATCGAGGGCATTCCGGACCTGGATCTGCAAAATCAGGCGCGTATCCAATGCTTTGCAAGCGGAGCGGCAATGCTGGTCGCTTTCGAGAGGGTGACGTTGGGTCCGACGGTCGACGCAAGCCAGGCACGGTGGGGGCCACCAAGGAACAACGAGTGGCGAGGTACATCGTACGTGGAGCAGGTAGCGGAGGCGAGGCCGACTACACCAAGATGTTACAGCTGCGGAGGGATAGGACACCGCGCAGCGGGTTGTCCGTCCAGGGTGCGAGCGATTCGGTGCTTCGCGTGCCAGGGACTCGGACATGTGGCGTCCAACTGTCCGGGGATATTGTCGGTCGGGGGATATGCACAAACAATAGAGTCAAGTGTTGAGGAAAATAGCGTAGAAACAGAAGTAATACCCGAAGCAAATTATCATAGTTCTAATAACGTAGATGTCTTTCATATTGACGGGTTCAACGTAGCTGAAAATTATATCGAACAACCACTTGAACCGAAAATAGAAATTGTAGAGTATCACGTGCCGACAGTAATAGAAAAAGTTCAGAGCGATGCAGATTCCGCGACGTGTGTCAAAAAATTAGAACCTCCTTGTTTAGTAAAAGTCAAACCAATTGAGAATAATTACGTGCATGCCGACCATTTACTCGAGAGTGTGAATGACGATGTTGAATTGACACTAACCGTATCGAGATTTCTGAGACAAGATGTGAGTGAGCGAGCGTGTGTAGACGGTGATGTATTCGACGAAACAGAGTCTTTCGCGAGGCGCGATGCTGGGTTTGAGTATGGAAAAAGGAAATTCGGGGAGGTTATGCCTAAGCGCGGTAAGACCGCGAGATTCTTGTATGTGGTCGGAAAAAGTCAAGTTCATGTGAAACCGTTTTCTCCAGCGGAAATAGCTCGTAAACATATTGTGCAATGGAAAAGAAGGCTAGAGCGAAATAAAGAGTTTAATGATAATTGCAAAATGAGTAATCATGCTGGGAAAAGAATTCGAAGGGTCCAACGAGGTAACAGTGTTAGATTCAATAGAAAATGTAAAGACGCGCAGCGTTACGCAATTGGCGATGTATTTGTAAACAGAGGGACTCAGCGGAGTCCCGATTTAGAATATGTATTATAATTGTAAGTGGATGGATGTGTGACTGGGCTGAAGCGATAGAGAGTGTTTGTAGGAATATCTGAGGCCAGATATCTTTTTTTAGGATGGTCGAGTGTAGGATTGGAAATACTGTGTGTATGTCGAGTACCTGAGAAGGTCGTATGCATGGAGGGTACAGCGGCCCAAGGGTTCGGGTGGTCGGGACCGACCATCACCGAGGTATGAGTGGGGGGGTGTGTCCTGAATGAGTGAGCGCAAATGAGGAATAGAATGAGAGAGAAACTAAGAGTGAAAGAATATAAAGAATGAACGATGGGTGCAAGAGGCAGATTGAAAGGAGAGTTTGAGGCAGATTGAAAGGAGAGTTTGAGGCAGATTGAAAGGAGAGTTTGAGGCAGATAAAAAGGAGAGTTTGAGGCAGAATGAAGGGAGAGTTTGAACAGAGCGAGTGAAGAGCTGAGAGTATTGTTGAGAGTATTGAGAGTATCGTGTGTGAGTCGTTGTTTGTGTTGAGTAACGTCGTGTGTCGACATATTTTATAATAAAGTTAGTGTTTCAGTGGGAGTAACTGAAGTCTTATTACACCACCTGTCCTCTATTCCAAACTACGTGAGGTTTACAAAAAATAACTTCTACAGACATGACATATATAATAATATATACGATAATAGTACAATACATCTCAATATAGTAATACAGTAGTTTAACATGATAGAGTGTAATACGACTTCACACAGTTCTCTTTCGGTCACGTTTTTGCTTAACTGTCACCGAGATTGGTGCTTCGCTCAGCACTGCGCTAGCTACTTGTTCCGTTGTTAGGATCTGCGGGTTGTTTTCTTGTAGAGCACTATTCCATTTTTGACGCGTACAATGTATTTATAACAAATTATTACGACTGCGGAGAATATGATTATTCCGCTTATTGAAAAGGATGAGATGAGGCTGTAATGATATTCTACCGGTATTCCGCTATTGTTATTGTTTAATTCGGTTTCTAATTCTAGTAGGCTTTTGCTTACTGCGCGCAATTCCTCGGGATGCTTAATTATTTTTCGTAGTTTGCAATGTTCTATATATTGGAGATGAGTTATGTTAAATGTTTTTGATATATCCGGCAGAGATAGGTTGTACGTTGGCAGATAGCTTAGTGTTTTTTCAGATTTGTAGCTTTTACTAGTTTCTATTGTAAATTCAGGAGTGACGATGAAACATTTGCCTTTAGTTGATATAATACCAGTGTCTTGTATTGACGTAATTTGTGCGGAGTGCTGTTCGCATGTGATTATCAGTTGTATTGGATTCGGTGCGACATATATCCATGCTTCTGGTTTGTTTAATTCGATTAGGATTGTTTGGTTGATAGTTATAAATCTGATATTGCAATTATTCGGTTGTTTAACTAATTTGGTGAAAGTTTGTACTTCACATGGGCCGTGAGGCAAGATTTTGAAAACAGGATGGTGTAGCTTACATAGGTAGTTATTGTGCAATAATTTACAATTCTTTAGGTCTTCTGTGGAAACATGGATATAGTCCAGATTTGCTACATCTACTGTTACATAGGTTTCAGTAGTGTCTAGGTACGCATAGATTGAGTCGTTTACTTTAGTCGGAACGGGGTAAGGTTTGTTCAATTTGTATTGCTTTGTTCCGAGAAGCGGAACTTCGATAATAGTGTTAATAGTGTGCGGCGCAGAGTATGCCGTTAAATCAATTATATTGTAGAGTTCGTGAACGTTTTCTAATGTGAGCGGTAGCGGAAAGTTTAAACCGTTTGGTAATTGAGAAAGCGCCGAATGAAAGTATGCAATGACTTGATTTGGAGGTAAAACGGTAGGATTGAGAATTCCTTTTTTAATATTCTGCGTGTAGTCTAACAAGTTTTTAACGTCTTCGGCCAGATCTCTTATGATATTTTCGAAGATTATCGCGTTTTCGTCTATTTCGGATTGTAGGTGTCGGCTAGCAATGTCTGTCTCTAATAGTCGCTTGAGTACCTTTGTCGTTCGTAGGAGTACTTGTTCGTTATGCTCTATGTTCCAGATCGATTCATTAAATAATTTAATGTTTGCATTAGTGATTTGCACTTGCTTTGACAAAGACGCGCGCAGTGTGCTATCGTCGCGTTTAAGAATGTCAATTTGTTTGTTGATTTCTCGTCTGTCGTCTGCGTCCATTGTACCGAATAGAACTTTTTCTAAACTACCTAACCCGTCTATTAACCCTCGGCGTACTCTTGGTACTGTTCCTATTGTTTGGTGCAGGAACTCGAGGTTCGCTAAAATACGATCCAGTTCGTTACGTGATGTTTTGTAAAACCGTGCACAGAAAGCAACCAGGCCGGAATCAGCTGTGTTCCGGCATTGTACCGTAGCGTCGGTGAGTGTATTTAATATGGTTGTATGTTGAATTTCTAGAGGCGTCGTGTCGATATGGATTACTATTTTCCAAGTGTTGCTGTATGTTTGTAGGTTGCCGATTTCTTCGAAGTAGATGCCTGGGTTTTCTGTGAATTTCTGGATCTCGTATGGTTCGTCCGGGTGAATCCCTTGTGTTAATGTTATTGTGAGGCCAACCAAAATTGGCCAAATGATGAATGATAGGGACATCCTGTAAAGACAGGGTATATGTGAGAAAATACTCCCGCGACGGTATTTTCATCGTCGCGGTCTGAACCTGGTGCTCCCATCAAATGGTATGGTGTAAGCGTTGACTGGATCGGGTGTCGTCGCAAGGCCCTTATCGGTGTTTACGGTAAGGCACCACGGAGTCGCCGTTGCGACGGAGAGGCGGTGTGGCTCCGACACGGGGAGGGACAATGTTCTTTGTGAGGGCTCAGTCTTGCCGAAGCCACAGACGAATAAACACAGCATTTTACTTTAATTACTTTAATCGAAATGCTAAGCATGGGGAAATGCTAACGATTGGCTGGATGAACCGAAATCGATCGAACATGGAAAATATACTAACTTGGTTAGTATAACAAAGCTGACAAAACGTGAAAACAGACTAACACTTGGTTAGTGAAGCAAGTGCAGACTGTTTGGCTTTGGATGATAGGCCTTTTGGGCCTGTGACACAGTCTAGATGCCTATGGCGTCATAGGGCAGAGTGCTCGTACGGAAATGACCCTCCTGCCTTGGTCACGTAGAGTAAACAGGGCTGGCTTAATTTGTCTTGAAATCTTTCGGGGCAAGTTAGTTCGATTTTAGCCTGAGAACAGTGCACGTCTACTTTTAATAAACTACAATATATTACTTGTCCCTTGAGTTTAATGGAGTCCACCTCCTACACAAGAAAGAAGAAAGTCGTAGAACAAACTAACGTTTGGTTAGCCCATCAAAACTGTGATAATGGAAACCAACCAACGTTTAAACCAATGAAAACCAACGAAGAACCAAGGAAAAACCAAGGGAAAACCAACGAAACGAACCAATTTCGCTAGTTGAACAAGAAAGAGAAACCCAGCATCGAGAGCGTACGGATACCGATCCGTAGAACATTGTATCTTTCATGTTGCAAGACTGGGAGATGCAAGGCATGAAGCAAATCGTTGTGCCTTTTATGGGGAAGTGTTGGGAAGAGGCAAAACTGGGAAATCAAGGACATGAAACAAAGAAACTACTCTCAAGAGGATGTAACAGTAGTCGAGGAAAAGGCAAGGAAATTGGAAAGAGGTCACTCGATGCGTGTAAGGAGTTAATACCAGTCGACGAAAAGGCAAGGAAATTGGAAAGAGGTCACTCGATGCGTGTAAGGAGTTAATACCAGTCGACGAAAAGGCAAGGAGATTGGAAAGAGGTCACTCGATGCGTGTAAGGAGTTAATACCAGTCGACGAAAAGGCAAGGAAATTGGAAAGAGGTCACTCGATACGTGTAAAGAGTTAATACCAGTCGACGGAATGACTGAACAGAGGGAATGAAAACGAACAAAATAAGTGTGTGGGGGAACGATGTAGTGACCGCTCGCCGAAAGCAAACGAGATAGTGGGGCAAGATAACGCACGATAGAAAAGGGCTCCCAAAACAGGAGTCGAGACTTTTGAATGATACTATCGTTACGTGCGGTTTGCCTAACCTTTAATAAAGTTCTCGTTACGATTAGTAAATACGGTGTGGCGGCGATAAGCCGGCGCCACGTCTCCGCCTTATGTTTAAATCGAAACCGTAGTGTGACAGGAAGTATCGAATGTAGCGTGAGGTGCGAATGAAGAGTGTTAGTTGAAACGTCGAGCGAATGTTTACTTCTAGGGAAGAGCGAATGCTTTCTGAGAATGCACGAGAAGCTTTGAGTGCATGGTGACCCGTGGTCGACCTGTGACACGTGGCAAGGGTGTGTATGTCGGTGTGGGTAGTCAAGTTTCGTACACTCCCTCGCGGTGCGGAGCTCTGTACATAACAACACACTGGATGTTTTATTCAATAAATACCATTTGATGAGAGCGGGTGGTTGTTTTTTTTTTTTTTTTTTTTTTTTATTAATCCACGAAATGTTTCAGACGGTTCGCGTGCACCCTAAGGGATCGACGTCCCTTTTGAATCGTGAAATTCTCGTTAGTATGAGTTTGGAGAATTGTGTAGGGACCTATCCAGCTCGGCGTTAATTTTTTCGTGCGTCCTCGTCTGAGTGTATCGTCGCGTAATAATACTTGGTCACCTGCTTTGAATAATGGTCCCACTATGTCTAATGCGCATTTCTCGAAGGATGCTCTCGGGGTATCCGTTATAATCATTGGTGCTTTGGTTCTTCTACTTAACTTGTTCTTTTGGCATTGTTCGCATTTGGAAATATAGTTTTCTACGTCTTTACTCATCCCCGGCCACGAGTGTTTTAATTGTATACGGTTTAAAGTGCGTTTTACCCCTTGGTGACCACCCAACGGAGTGTCATGGTATTCGTACAAGATCTGTTTTATCCGGTCTTCCGTGTACGTATCGTTCGTTACCGTTGCAGAGTCGTCAGAATCTGATTCGCTGGCCGGTTCAACGTCCGCGGTGTTATTGTTCGTACACACGTCGGGTGCCGTATCGGTTACCGTCTGAGTGTCCTTAGGTGCATTTTTTCGTGGTCTTCCCCGTCCGCGTTTGATAACGTACATTCTACTTAGTGCGTCCGCGTTTTTATTCATTTTTCCTTCTTTATATCGAATTTCGTACTCGTATTCCTCTAGTTTTAGTCGCCACCTGACTAACCTGGAGCCGGGATCCTTTACGTTAAATAACCACGTAAGAGGTTTATGGTCGGTGACAATTAAGAATTTAGTTCCGTATAAATAAGGTCGAAAATGCTGCGTTGCCCAAACGATGGCTAGCAACTCCTTTTCAGTCGTGCTATAATTTAATTCGGCTTTATTAAGAACTCTACTCGCGTAAGCTATCGGTAGGTCATTGCCTTGATGCTGCTGAGATAGCACTGCGCCTACTGCTTTACCGGATGCATCAGTTGTCAGCGTAAATTGTTTAGAAAAGTCCGGGTACTGTAAGAGTGGTGCTGACGTTAATTTATCCTTTAGAATTTCAAAAGATTCCTGCTCCTGGTTAGTCCATCTAAATTCTGCGTCTTTTTTCAATAACTGAGTAAGCGGTTTCGCGGTGCTTGAAAAATTTTCTATGAATTTTCGATAATATCCCGCTAAACCGAGGAATGATTGAACGTCTTTGGCCTTTTTGGGAATCGGAAAATTTAGAACTGACTCTAATTTAGACGGATCTGGCTTAATTCCTTCTTTAGTTATTACGTGCCCTAGGTAGATGGTTTCTTTTCGCAAAAATTGACATTTGTTCGATTGTAACTTTAGACCGCTATCTTGTATTCGATCAAATATTTGTGCTAATCTGTCCTGGTGTTCTTGAAGTGAACGACCGTGAACTACTATGTCATCTATATATACGAAGCATTTAATTCCGCGCAATCCTCCTAGCAGCGATTCCATTGCTCTTTGGAAGGTAGGAGGGGCGCCCTTAAGCCCGAATGGCATGCGCTTGTACTCGAAATGACCGTACGGGGTAGAGAATGCGGTTTTTTCGCGATCCTCAGGCTCCACATCGATTTGATGGAAACCTGACGCTAAATCTAGTGTTGTAAAATATTTGGCTCCACCCAGCTGGTCGAGAATTTCGGAAATATTGGGTAGGGGAAATGAGTCCCCTACTGTTAAGTCATTTAATTTTCGGAAGTCTACTACCACACGATATCTCTTTTTTCCCGTTTCGTCGGGTTTTTTCGGGACGACTAGCAGCGGAGCGTTCCATTCGCTGGTGCTAGGCCCTACTACTCCTTGTTCGATCATTTCGCGTACTTGCCTATTTACCTCTTCTTTGTGTACTTGCGGTAATCTGTACGGTTTCACGTTTACCGGTTTCGCGCCTGGTATTAAGCGTATCTTATGCGTGACTTTATCCGTATGTCCTAACTGGTCGCCTTCTAAATAAAAAATATCGTTGTATTTCTCGCAAAGTTCTAGTAGACTGTCTGTTTCTTCCGCGTTTAAATGCTCGGTCCTGATACTATCGCGTAGAGCCTTCATTCTATCCTTCCCGGTTAGCGCGCGGATATCGTACGTACGCGTGCTGACGCAACCTAAGTCGACGTCGTTATCACGTAGGTCAGTGTACTGTACCGTCGGAAGTGTCTCAAGTTGTACTGACGGCGGTTGCAGTTGTATAGCACGGGTGTTCAGATTTATTATGGGGATTGGACATGTGCCATTGTCCGCTCTAGTTAGACAACTTCCTATGTAGACTCCTGGTTCTAGCATTTGTTTCTCTATTAAACCCTGTCCGTAGTCATTAGTAAATGCCCGTACTATTGTTTCTGTTCGTGGTTGCAAGCTAATTTCTTCGTCTCTAACCAGTGGCCAGAACGTGTTCAAAATTTCTACACGTTCTCCTGGTCTAATTATCGCCTTATATTTAGTGATAAAATCGTACCCCAATATGCCGTCAACTTGTAGAGGAAAATCGTCTCTAACTACGTGGCAAGGATGAGTAATAAATCTGTCTCCTATCTGTACGTGAAGTTCTATCCTACAGATAGTGCGAATTTCGGAATGCCCTACGCCTTTCAGCATTATTACTTCCGGTGTGGTGAGCACGTCTAAATCGATTTTACCGTATTTTAATAATGTAACGTCTGCCCCCGTATCGACCAACATACGGACCTTTGGTTCTTGCAGTTCTTTTGCCTGGATTTCAACTATATTCCTGGACCTATACGCCTCTGTAGCACAGTTTACCTGATATGAACGAATCGACGGCTGACCGTCCGTGCCTGATCGGTTAGATCTATTGGCCCCTGAATTTTCGCGCGGTTGATTGTATCTGTTTCCGTCCGTGTCACGTCGGTAATTAGTATTTCGCGCGTTATTCCGGTTCGATGACTCGCCGTTTGTCGATTGCTTGTCTCTCATCAACGTTCTACAATCGCGCTGGAGATGCCCGGGCCGGTCGCAATAGCTACACACAACCGTGGTGTGACGCACCTCTCGTTTAATACCAAACGTTGGTCGGTTAGACGAGGAACGATTGGGATTAGATTCTGCTCGCGGCATACTCAACCGCGCGTAACAATTCTCTGCGATATGCCCTTGTCTATGGCATCTCCTGCATTGCGGAACGTTGGACTTTTGTCCGGTTCGTCCCCTGCCATAGCTGGAGGGTCCCGGATTTCCGAAATTACGCGTGCTGTTTAACCCTAGAGCTTGTTCTTCTCCCAAAGCCGTGGTAATTGCTGCCTTTAACGAGTCATACGTTCGCGACCGAATTATGTTCCTTAGTTTGTCATTCAGTCCCGTGCTAAAGATAGTTATTGCTTGATCGTTCACCGCGTCTAGCAACGCCTGATTTACTACTTTGCTGTTCCCGGGTTTTGTCGTCAGTTGCGATAATTCCGCGGTCAAAGCCTCAAGTCGTGTCGCAAAGGATCTAACACTTTCGTAACCTCTCTGTCGGCATGCGTTGAATTCGATCTGGACCGTGCTCAACGACCGTGTTTCCGTGAATAGGGACTGTAAAGTTGATTTTAAAGTTTCGAAATCGTTTATGTCGCGGTATTCGAGTCGGACGGCTGCTTGTCCTTTAAATTTTGTTCCCAAAATCGCTCTCAATAGCAAGGGGTGTTCTGGCGGGTGTACTAACTCCATCGCGACGTCGCATGATTTTATAAACATGTTCACTTCGCTCACGGAGCCCCCGCTGAACACCTCTATTAAGGAAAGCGCTTTCAGCACCGGTCCACTGCCACCTGTAGCCATGTTCTCGGTATCGAGTAAGCTAAAGTTGTTCGCGTCGATTGGGAATTCCCGTTCCTGTACTACGCGGGTCACGCTTCCGCTATCGCTCGATGAATCGGTGTCAAAACTAAAGTGCGGTGCGCGTAATTGCCTCCGGGTCGTATGCACTGGGTCGGAAGAAGGTGTATTGATATTTGCGTTTCTCGTAAAAGTAAGAAAGTTGTCAAATATGGATTCAAAGGATCTAGAATTGACTCGACTGTTAGGCAGTCGGAAACGGTTTATATCCCCACCTTCTTGCGACATACAAGACGCTGGTTTATAATGGTATAAAAAAAAAAAATAAAAAATTTTCTTGACTTACAGTTGCTGGCGCATTTTCGCTTGCCTGTAGTAGCTTCGTTGATGTGTCTCGTTGATCCGCCCCTTGTCCAGCTGCCGGTCCTCGAACTGCAGCAGGCTGGTCACTCGAACTCCGTTTGCTCCTAGCGTCGGCTGCGAAGGATAGCCTGGGGTAGTCGGTCTCCTCGGATGATCGGCTTCCAGGACCCTTCCTTCGGTCGGTCGCTTGAGTCGCGTGGTCCACAGGGGTCGCTTCTTAACTGGTCGTTGGGACTGATCGTCGTTTCCTCAGAATACGATCTGAATCAGTCCTTGATGCCACCTCGATGACTGACGGCAACTTTTTAAGTTGTTACCGTCGACGAACCAGAGCTTCTCGGTGATCGATGGTAGAATTGCGTTTTGATGTTGCAACTCTACCTTGTCCACGCACTGTTTCCAACGAGAGGATCCCACCGCTGCCACCAAAATTGTTGTGCCGGATGACACTTGTCGAATGTTGGGGGATGTCGTAGGTACGGGAGCGTCGAAGAATTGGTATTCACCGGTGTTCGAGTAATAAAGGAGTAAATTTATTGAGACTTAGTCAATACACAGTGCTTAGGAGTAATGGTAGAGCTTGGTGGAGAGCTGCACTGAGACTGACGTGGCGAGTAGTATGTTTAAGATAGCGCGACGGCGGTCGTGCTATCGGGGTTTTATACAGTGCCGATGCAGGAATGTGCTGCGTCTTTTCGGTGGAGGGCAGTCTCCTTGGCGTGCCCTTAGCCTGGCGCAAGTTGTTGGATCGACAGTAAATGGATACGCTGCTTCCTGCGCGTATCCGTCCGCTATTCCTCGAACACGGCCTTGGCTGCCACGTGCTGCTGAGTCGCGCTTATCGTGGTTAGCTTGGGGAACGGTTAGGGCACAACACAATACTAATGCTACAATTACTAATACTACACGATTTAAAAATAACTAAATTACTTCAATGTAAAATTTTTGTGGATTAAATGGACAGGAAACGCTGAGCTATTATATTTACGTTTCTATTGTATAATAAATGTTTCTTACATATATGTACTATGAAAAAGGTTTTACAGATACGAATTCTACAACGTGGTAACATTACGCGGGATATCTAAGAACGATATCTAAGAAGTGTAGCGCCCTCTTCTAAGAACGTGGACGTATAGAGGAATCTTCATCAATTTTTAATTTCAATTTCAATTTCACTAAATTAATCTAATATAATATTGTTATTGTAAATCATTGTTGCAAGTTATACTTTAACTTCGCTATCTAATTAAATTCATCGCTATCAGAAGATGAATCTGCTTCGCCATCACTGTTATCTTGATTCATATTCTGGTCATCATAATTATGTCTATTAGAATCAACTAATAAAGAATATACTTCCGGTAATAACTGTGAACCTGGTTTGGTTGTTTTTCGTCTATAACTATTTATAATAGGATTTGAGGAGACTAGTAATATGTTGAATATATCTTCAATTGTGGATTTCCGAGAACATTTTCTAGTATTTCCTTCTCTGTATTTTTTTACTTCCTTGTGTCTACATTCTTGGGCTTCCTCGGAAAGTTGGCCAATTGATAGTAGGGCATTTTTAATTATATCTGCACCATGTACAAGTAATTTATGTACTGTAGGTGAGAGAAAATACCAATGATATAAGCTTAAATATTTATCCAATGTATCGGAAGAAAACTTTTTTAATTTATCAGCGTCTATTTCATAGCCACATGAAATAGTTTGTAGCATGGTAGTAAATCGCCTTATTAAGTTTTCATCTAATTGTAAGCCTGTTATGGCACTTGATAGCAACGGATCTTGGAAAAAGCGACGAGCCGTATTGCCAACATTAGGAGTGCCATAACCAGGCTTTATTACATCAATTAATAAACCCATCTCATTATAAAATCTTTTTTTATTTCATCCTTTCGTTTCTCGACCTTTTCTTTATTTTCTTTTTTTAATGTCTTTTCTTGTATATCTAAGCGGTATGCAATTTTTAATAAACATTCGAAACAGCGAATTTTCATATGCAAGGGAGATAGACCAAATATATAAGTTGATGGGTCGTCTGAGGTTATCGCGGCCGCGGCCGCGGATGGTTTGTTCATATCCCGTGGTCCACATTTACATACAAATAAATCATCTTTGAGATGATACATTCGTCAAAGTGTTGCAAATTTTTCCATCAACTATGGTCAAAATAAGTAGAAGTTAATCTTTCTAATATTTCATTCTCTATCTTCGTTGTTTCAACTTTTATTAGTTCTGCATTTTCAGATCGCAATAATATCTTTATTGGTCTACAAAACCTAGTGCTCGATGGTGTTGTATTTTGCCATAAAATTATTTTTGTATTGTTTTCTGTAAAGAACATTTGTAACGGAACCATTGAAATTACCAATATCGAACTGTCGATTTGTTTTTCATCAAAATCCTGGAATCGTTGTTTATACCCAGGCATGTTAGAGGTCCCATCACATCCCCATTTGATTATAATTGTGACATCGTTCAATTTCTCTTTCGTTTGTAATAATACATCTTGCTGTAGTGTACATAAACGTTTAAGTGTATGGTCAATTATACATTGCAAAGGTACTTCAGCAGAAATTTCTGTGATTTTTATTTCACGTGGGTAACACTCCTTTTTTGCTTCTAGTATATAAGGATATGATGGAAAAGCCTTAAATCCTTGCATGTTTAAACGTTGTTGCACCGCCTCGTACGCCCGTTTTGTCATTTTACCATATAAAAATGTAGCTAATGCTTCTTTTTTCGTTTCTGGGGTTAATTTTACATTTACTTACCTTCCACTTTGCTATGTATAAAAGAAAAATTGCACTTTATATAATAACTTAAATCAACGATGCGTTTGGATTAGCATGTGTTTATTACTATACTGAATCCAACAGCATAAACGGTAGCGCCAAAACAATTGAATAGTTACATCGGGCGAAACAAAGATATCGTCCCGTGGGACGCTATCTGCCCCTTAAGAAGCTGTTGAAGTTTCGCTGCCGACGAAGTAGAGAAAGTCGACACGATGCGTTGTCTTGATTTTGGGATCTGGTGATAAGATAAGATCCGATATGACCGATGCGGTATCCATCAACAGTGTTCTGATGCAATGCGGAGGGTCACTTGAAAGATTCCCGAACAAAATGAAATAAGAAATAAGATATAATGAAGAACGGAACTAAACTGAAATTAAAAAAGTAAACAAATATAACTATAAATTATTAAAAGTACGACTACATGATGGGAAAATATATTGTTCATCCGAACTTTGGCCAAGAGCATTTAACTGTCGAAACTGATCTTTTTCGCAAAAAACTTGTTGTAATTTCGTCCTTACTAATATTTTCCTCCCTTCAGGGACTTTCCTTAAATACGGAACTAGCCCATCATAAAGAGGTAGCCGGGATCTTCATCGTTTTCCACACGTTTCCTCTTCCATTCCTCCATTTTTGTTTTTTTGATATCCATCAGTTGTTGGAGAAGTATCGGTTTATCAGATCGTCTTCTTCGTTTTCCTCCAACAACTACGTCTTCAACAACTGTGGATTCCACAATTGTGTCTTCCACAGTTGTATCGTTTCCACTTCTCTCTTCTGTATCTGAAGAAATATTTCCGTGCATTTTCCTTGCCAGGAATTGTTCCTCTAGAAACATGATGGCCTTAAAGTAGGCCATGATGATTCAAGCAGGGTTCCTCCTGCATCTCCGGACCCGGAGAGTAAACAAACTTGGGAACATAAACTAGCAGCTTTCCTGATGGTATCGTACCTGCCGGAGAGAAATGTTCACGCAGTGGAGGAATTTCAGCATCCCCCATGCATGCCAAAACATTATTTATCGTTATGTATGGCGAAATGTTTGTTTCAAAAGCGTTGTGATCCGCAGTACCAGCAACGGCAAAAGTGCCAGCTTGTTGTTCAAGGACCGGTGCGATGGTAGCAGGAACCATCATATCACCCGGTATACAAGACAGAGGTTGTTCCTTTCCTTGCCATCGCACCTCTTGATTTACGTTCCTTGCGGTTTCGAGTAACTATGCCTGTCTGATCCCATTACATTATTATTGTTTTGCCGCGCACCCGCGACGTACCGTGTGGACAGGACCGAGCAGGTAAAACGAAGGTCGTAAATCTTCGCTCCGACTAGGGTCGCGTCGCGTGATGTTTAGGCGTTCCTAATCTTATTCCGAATAGGATTATTATTGATGTTAATGGATAATCAGTGAGATTAACGAATTCTTCGAGTAACAATGCGATATATTTGTATAACAAGTGAGCGATGTTTGACGTGGAAGGTAATGACGAAGTATCGGGTGGAATCGCGATGTTCACACCTCTCGTGAGGATGGATACTCCGGAGTCTTTTAGGAGTTCAAGACTCTTAGAATGTTGTGTTTAGACTGGCTTCCTCCTCGAGTGCTTCTCAGCACGTAGACTCGGATGTCTTTTTGGGGCACGCTGATTGGATATTAGCAAAAATGTCTAGTTTCCAATCAGCGTGTGTTGGAGGTGTGACCGCACCCTTCCTTTGCGTCCGAGGCGCGTTGCATGAAGGAGAGGGTGCGACTTTGAACGTTGCAGCGGAATTTCCATCAGGGTCCTAGAGCTTGACCTGGCCGTGTCATCTGGGGCCCAGCTGCGAGGCCCCTTTGGAAACTCACGTTTACGACGCATGCAATGAACTGCTGAGGCCGTGTATGCCTAATTTCTGTTACCTTGACAGATTAGAGTGTAAAACGACTTCCTCAAAAACAGTTATATTACTTGCGCGTCATAAACGCCCCAGCCATCTGCACGTTGAAAGTCATTCCTTGTGCAGATGCCTAGACGCCGTTTTATGAAGGTGCCGATGTTAGAAATATGTTGGTTCCGCGGGTGTGCCGCGGAACAATTATCGATAACCTTCTCTAAGGTTTCGTAGAAGCTTAACGCCTCATCTTTCTTCATGCCATTAATTCTTGCTCGAGATAAACATTCTGGTTTTCTAATAATAATATTTTTGTTTCGTGTTTTGAATCTATGGAACCAACCTTGCTCTGCCATCTTTTCTTCTGTATTAAAACTATGCTTTACATTATGCAATATTGCAAAATCAAGAGCGTATTTTCGGATGTTCCTCGATGTCATGCCAAATTCACGACATGCTAAGTAAATTAAGCGATCAGCCAATTTCTTTTCTGCTTCTTCATCCATTGTTAGCACTTAACAACATTTTGAGATGAAGTGATTCTCCTTTGCAGAGTTGTATATGGGACATTATACAGGGTGTCTCTTAACTCCTGTCCTTCCCGGAAATGGGGGGTAGCTGGGGTGATTCTGAACAACTTTTTCCTTGACCAACATGTGGTTTGCAGCTTCATTTTTAAGTTATTAACGAAAAACACTGGCCAATGAGAGCGCCCGCCGGGCGGCCGATGGCGCGCGCTCAGGCACGAACCTATCAGCTGTCACGATGGGGGGGCATCGAGGGTACCGACGGAAGCGTGCGGCAAATGTTACATCGTCTTAATTAAGAATAATGTGGAATAATTCGTTTATACTTATGAAACTAATAAGTCGTTTAATAACCGTGTTCTATTACTTATGAAAAAAATATTTTTTTAACAGCACGTTTTCAAGTGGATAAATTATGTTTTCAGAAAAACGATTTGCACAACTAATGTTAGAAAAAGCTAGTTAAACTTACCCATTCGTCCACGAATTAACTTGCTTAACGTGTGCGAATCCTGACCCAGGCAACGTTCAACAGCTGATGTTACGGCTGGGTTAGTATCCTTGCACGATCACTTCACTTCACGATAACTTCACTTCACGGTCACTTGCACTTGCTACTGTGAAATTTGGGTATAGTTAAAAACAATTTATTCTTCCTACGTTTAAACATTTAGTAATATTCTGCGTTCGTACGATTCACGTTTCTCGTTCGGTTAGCAGAACGACTCTGCCAGCTGAAACGTTCTCACTCGCTTCCACACGCACACGCACACACACTGTCTCCAAATTTAGTGGAAATCGGCGGCAGATACCGATCACACAGGGCAGCATCGGCCCCTGCGTAGTGTGCGTCGCAGTGTGAGCGTCGGCACTACAATGTTATCCACAATTAAAGAACATGTGCGTGTTCGTGTGGAAGCGAGTGCGACGTTTCAGCTGGCAGAGTCTGCTAGCCGAACGGACAACATGAATCGTAAAAACGCAGACTATTACGAAATGTTTAAACGTAAGAAAAATAAATCGGTTTCAAATATTCCCACATTTCACAGTGGCAAGTGATAGTGACCGTGAAGTGAAGTGAACTTGAAGTGAATTCATCGTGAGTGCAGTGAGTTCACCGACCCGGCCGGTGTCATCAGCTGTTGAGCGTTGCCTAGGTCAGGATTCGCACAATGTTTACCAGATTAATTCGTAGACGAATGGGTAAATTTAACCAGCTTTTTCTAACATTAGTTCTGCAAATCGTTTTTCTTGAAACATAATTTATCCACCTAAAAACGTGCTGTTAAATAAAATATTTTTTTCATAAGTAATAAAACAGTTTATTTCTTTCGGATAATGAATAAACGTATCGAACACGGTTATTAAACGACTTATTAGTTTCATAAGTATAAACGAATTATTCCACATTATTCTTAATTAAGACGATGTAACATTTGCCGCACGCTTCCGTCGGTACCCTCGATGCCGCGCCATCGGCCGGCCGGCGGGCGCTCTCATTGGCCAGTGTTTATCGTTAATAATTTAAAAATGAAGCTGAAAACCACATGTTGGTCAAGGAAAAAGTTGTTCAGAATCACCCCAGCTACCCCTCATTTCCGGGAAGGACAGGAGTTAAGAGACACCCTGTATATTGCTGAAGTTGACGTATAGTCATTTTTTCTGATTTGACTTTTGCTGTAGCTTCCTGCATACTTTCTGGATACCATGATTCCTTTTTTTCTCTACGTGGAAATCTTCTAAAGACGCCTCCTGCCCTGGAGGTGGGGCAGGAGGTAGTGCCGTATTTTTACCGGCTAAAACCACCCCGGTCACCTTCCTCTGAGGCATTAGGGGAGGCCCCGTGACCTCTGTAGAACACTTCCGGTGCCTCCCCACGACCTTGCCATTCCCATGCTAACCCATCTAACCATTGCCATGGTTAGAGTTTCTCCTGGACCCTTACTTTTTGAAATAAATTGAAAGATATCGGCCAAAATGGGTGTATTTTCGGTGTCTTTTTCACTTTGATCATTATTTAAATACGGTTGAAAGTTTATAATCTAATTACTAATTATATCATTTTATTCGTGAAATTTCAAAGAATCATTTGGCACCAAGCGCAACTGAATAACTATTACCGCAAAGGTGCAAAACACTTTCAAATTTGAAAATTTGCGGTTTTCTTCAGAATGGATTTCTTCAAAAATGGTACGTTCTGGAGAAAAACGGATTGCAGATTCGTATTCACACACATTAAAGTCTATAAGAAACGCCTATTAAAAGTTCCAAAATAAAAAGAAATGTTGAAATTTGTCGAACAGTGTAATTTAAGGCATAGTCCGGCAATAGTTGCACAGGAGCAGCTCACTGCCAATCCTGAAAAACTTAAAGAATTTTATAGAATGAGCCAGCAGAGTTTTAAAGTGTTTGTGGAAATTATTGGACGGAGAATAGAAAAACTGGATACCCACTATCGAGAAGCAATTCCCTCAGAAGAACGTTTATTAATTACATTAAGGTAAATATTATAAAAATATAGTACAAAACATAAACTCAGTGTTTTCCTCTAGTCAAAATAATTATTACGCAAATTTCTTTATAAGTCAAAATCAGTTAAATATTCCCTCTTATTTTTCTGTCTTCTTATGGACCATCCATTTGGCACTGGATATTGTGCAGAATAATTGGGATTTGGCGTTGGATATACAGGGTAATTGGGGCTTGGCGTTGAAGGATGTATAGAGTTACTTGAACTTGGCATTGGATAATTTGTGAACGACGATACCGAATATGTATTTGAAGTTGATGAATGACAGGAGCGAATATCTGCGTCTTCAAGAATATCGTCTATCAGGCCTATAATAATAATAATAATAATGGTTTATTTCGCCGCCTGCCTCTCGGCTTTGCGGCCACCCCTTGTCTACATCTCCATACTTCCATAAATCTCTTACTTACATACTAATACATACTAATACACACTTCCTAACTTACATACTAATATAAATATCTATATATCTATTTCTTATTGTTCCTTTTAATTCTTATCTCTACTATTGCTTTTTCTTTGGTTTTTGTTGACTTCCCTCTACCTCCAACTCTATCCTGCTCTCTTTCCTTCTCCTCTCCAACTGCTTTCTCCATTCTCTCCCTTTCCCTTCGTCTCCCAGTAGCTTCTAATGCTTCCTGGCCATCTACTCATATTTGCGCACTCCCACGCCAGGTGTTCCAGCGTCTCCTTCTCAACCCCACACAGCTCGCATCTCCTCCTGTCCTCCTCTTCCCAGTACCTGTTTGCCCTCTCTTCATTTCCGCATCTTAGTCTGGCTATCTCCTTCATGCCTTTATCCCTTTCTTTATTCTTCTTCGTGTATCTTGGCCATCCCAACACCTTCACCTCCTCGTATCTTGGCGCAAATCTGGATCGCCTCACACATTCCCCCTATGAGGCCTATAACTGTTTGCCTAACTCTTCGATTTTGCTTTTCAGTCATTTTTGACATATCTGGCAACAAACTATGTAAAAATGACATGTTTGCATCCTCTTGGGTATTTTCCTTTGCCTTTTTGTTTTTAAGCCATTCAATAAAAGCAGCGTCAGCATCACTTGAAGTCGTTGCAGGAGACTGAACTTTTTGCTTTTTAATTTTGTGAGCTATAATCTAAGAGTTGTCATTGCTTGATTCTTGAGTGTGTTGTTTGGCATATTAAACGGTGTTGCGAACTTGTCCGGGGGAAATTCTTCTCTCGCCCGTGGTGCGCTAAAGCGCTCTGCTTGTGAAGTAAATAATTTGTGAAGATGAAAAATAAACTCAGAAACAATTACAACACGAATTAACTTTAATAATTGACAAAACTTGAAACTTAATGAGAACTTTGATTTAATACACGTGTTATCGCCTTTGTAGCTTACGATAGAAGTGAGAGTCCAAAAGATCGTTCAACTCTTAAGATTAACATATTTTACGACTTTGTTTCTTGCAAATTAAAATTAAGGGCCTCGACTCCTTTGAGGCCAACTCCGAATCGATCTTGTAAGCGCCGCCATTCGACAGAACGGGCATTAGTGAAAACAGAAAAATCGTCTGTTTCGACATTTTACGGGGTGACATCTAAACTCATTATACAGAATTATAAACTCACGATGTGACATCTAACGTCATTAGGCAAAATTATAAACGGAGAGTGGGAGGCCATAGTTGCCAAATCACATCATTTAAGAGTTCTGTCGCACTGTTGCCACATCTGTTACAACCCTGGCCATCAGCTGAATGAATCGGCTCGAGCCGAGATTTTGATTTCTGCCGACATACACATAACTTCTACAAACTTTGTCGTAGGTTCGAGTCCCCCTCAGGTTTTCTTTTTTTTACATTAATTTTTTTTTAATTACTATCTATATGACAATGATCAATATTTATTTACAAATGTTTTAAAAATATTTTTTAAATATTTTTATCTATTATAGCGTTTTTTTATTCTACCGTTTTTAATTTCAAGTATCTTGCCGATTATGGCACTGTTTAACATTTATAACATTCAATTAATTTATTTTGTGCATTTTCATATGTCTTCTAATGAACAGTCGTAGATGAAGTGCAGGCAAACTCGCTGTATATTCTAATATTATACTACATATTTCGCCTTTCTTTTACAAGCGAAGGACCCCAACTGTCATACTTCGATTTTAACCCTTTGAGCGCTGAGTTGCCAGACGTTAAGCGTGCGCCATGGACCGCACACTCCGCACGAGGCATCTCACCGTGGACTGCCCACTCCGTACGAGACAGTTCACCGTGGATTGCGTACTTTTTACGAAAGAGCGCACGTTGAACAGACGTTGTCGGCGTTAAGCTTGCGCCGTCGACTGCCCACTCCGTACGAAAAAATAAATAAAATAATTTATGTTGTGACCTCAAAAGCCTTAATAATCATTTATTTCATAACATGAACAATATAATAGTAGTAAATTGCACCTTTTAAATTTTTAAATTTAATAATTTTGTTTTGTGTGGTAAATCTCAAAGCAGGGTTCAATGCACAAGCCAACGTTACATTTTTTGCATTCGTAACGCGAGTCAGTTCTGCGATTATTTTTAGTGCAAATAACGCATCTGCGTCGTGAAGAATGTGTTCTATTTTCATTAGTTACGCAGGAAGTAAGGAAATGCCTCTCTGTTAACCGAAATGGAAGGTCGTCCGAATGACTTCTTCCTCCTTTAGCCTCTACTCTATCGGGTGGGTATTCTCTCAAAATATCTTTTATGGGAAGCAGATGAAATTTTTCAAATGTTACAATTTTTTCATTAGCATCTTTATAAAGAATATACGCATTATATATAGCGAGATCTAAGAGGTGGAAGAAATATTTTTTATACCACTTTGTGCTTTTTCGAACGCAGTGAAGTGAACTCAAAATCATATCGATTTTATCAACTGCGCCCATAAAGGCATTGTAGTCTGCTACACACTTTGGTTTTCGCTTTGGTTCGCCAGTTTGATAATTAATTTTTTTTGTCACAACGAAATCATCAGTATGTGAGGTGGATAGCATCCATACGTCTTTTTTATCCCGCCACTTTAACGCTAATAGATTGTGTGTCGATCTATTTGCACATTCTCCGCCTTTTAATTTTTCTTCCATTTTTGGCATATTTTTCCTATTTTTTCGCACAGTTCCAAAGGCATTGGTTTTTTCCTTTTCGTGTAATAGATTGTATAAGTGCGGACTCGTGTACCAATTATCAGTGATAAGTGTATGCCCTTTTCCTACGTATGATTTCAGGAGTGTCACAGTAATGTTTCCAGATTGTCCAATTGATGGAACTTCCTCAGTGACATCATTATTTTTTCCAGAATAAATTATGAAGTCTAGTATATAGCCTGTTTTGCAATCGCAAATAACGAATGACTTAATGCCAAATCTACTCCTCTTTGTTGGAATATATTGTTTAAAGAATAATCTTCCTTTATAAAGCAAAAGACTTTCGTCTATGCATAAATATTCATATGGATAAAATGATTTAGAAAATGAGTTTCTAAGTTCAGTAACCACTGGTCTTATTTTTATCAACGGATCATTCGAGCTCATATTATTGTCATCATTAAAATGTAGCATTTTCAGCAATGATTCATACCTAACTCTGCTCATTAGTTTTGAAAAAATTTCAGTTTTTGTAACTTTATCAGTAGACCAATATTCTCTTATAGATGTTTTTTTCATTCTGGACATTAGCATAGTAACAGCAATAAATAAATATATTTCCGAAGGTGAAGTATCTGTCCAGTTATTTACGCGTGAATGAACTGCATGAATTTTAGTTTGCGCCAGATTTTTATGGAAATTATTTGTTTTCTCGCAAATTCCAGTAATTAATTCTTCTGAGAAAAATATTTTAAACGCATTCAAAGGAGTGGATATTTTCGATAAGTGTCCCTTTATCCCCGAATTTGATTCATCAAAATCATATAATTTTGGTACAAAATCTTTCTTAGACCATGAATAGTTTTCTGCCGTATCATTAGATATCGAATTAACATTTTCCTGTAGACCTTCGTCCTCTTCAGAAGATGAGCTAAATATTCGAAGACGTCTTCTGCTTCGCTTATATAATGGAACTCTCTCTTCGGTTTCCGAAGCTACAAAAGAAGGTTTGATTATGTTTGTTCTAACATCCAACCTATTGTGTCACTGTTTATTTGTAATCTCTTTGTCTTCTTATAGATCTCGACGGAATCCGAAGACGCATTCCGCATCCTTTTTCTTTCAAGTGTTTTAATTTCAACTGGTTCAATGTCATGTTCATAGGTCATGTCACTATCACTGTTACTAATGTGTTCAAACTCATTCTCAGACATTTAAAGGGTAATTTAAAACGAAAAGAACAGATTTTTAGAAAGTAGCAGTACTTATAACCTTTGGTAGCAAAGTATTTGGTAGCGATATGTTAGATAATGCGCAATGAATGCACACACGAATTTAATTAACAATATTGATAAACGATTGCACAAAAGCCGTTTGTTATATCTATAAAGGCTCACAGGCACCAGTCACATATATCTGTTTATAAATTCCCTTTTCCTAGATTGAATGGTTTCGTGAGACCGCATATGTGGGTTCATAACCTAAACTGAATGGTTACGCGAGAACGCATATGTGGGTTCATAGCCAAAAACGAATGGTTATGCGAAAACGCATATGTGGGTTCATAGCCAAAAACGAATGGTTATGCGAAAACGCATATGTGGGTTCATAGCCAAAAACGAATGGTTGTGTGAGAACCCATATATGGGTTCATAGCCAAAAACGAATGGTTGTGTGAGAACCCATATATGGGTTCATAGCGCTCAAAGGGTTAACGATCTTGTGTAAAGTGATAGTATATAGGAATCTAATGATAAGTGTCAAATATTAGCCGCAGTTATTTAATATTTTTATAGATATAAACAATTAAAGGTACGTAACTCTATCTCTATTATGAGTATAAAATTATGTTATATGTAGAATCTTTGATTGCGAAGTGTGATGGTTCGTTGGCTCGTAAAGCGAAATTCCTGCGTTCGATACTCGCCAGGGGTATATATTTTTTTTTTTTTTTTTTTTGAGTTACGTATTTCCGTATTACGTATTTTACGTTGAGTATTTTGAGTTTTGAAATATCAAACAGTTCCATAATTGGCAAGATACATGGGAAGAAAACGGTAGATAAAAGCGCTTCAACTTCATATTTACGTATATTAAATTAAAGTATTTATCAAATATTTTTTGTAAACAAATATTGATCATTGTTATATACTTAGTAACGAAAAAAAAATTAATGCAAGAAATATACCCCCCAAGGGGACTCGAACCTACAAAAAAGTTGGAAACGGCTCGAATCAACATCTCGGCTCGAGCCAATTCAGTTTGCTGATGCTTATGTTATAATTGTAACAGATGTGACAACAGCGTGACAGAGGTTTGATAAGTGCCGGTAACTATGCCTTACTGGTGTCTGTGTGCACGCATCACGTATTCACGTTTGAATCGCGGTTCGTGGTGTGAAATTATAACTTACATTTACCGACTAATTTGTATTTTTATCGGCCCTGACGGTAACTTGGCCAAATTCACTATAATATACCATAAACGCCACCGACGGAGAATCAGTGAACTATTCTTACCTCGGATGCGTGCAAATCGTAGATTAGATTCTCCGCTTTCCAGAAGTGATAAATTGTGAAAAATCGAATGTCAGTGATCTTGTGCTATTTCAAGGAAGTAGGGAACTTCGTGTTATCAGTGAATAAACCATTAAATCGTTCAATATTTGCGAATTTGGAAATGTGTCAAGATGCCTGCAGCCATCTTGTTGCCTACATCGGTGTCTGTCTCTGGCTTGCCAGTTTAAGAAATAGATTTCATCTGACCGCATGGTGTTTATTGGCGTTCAAACGTACGTCCCCGACTGTCGTGAAGTCTACCCGTGTGTGCTATATCCGCGAAAGTTTCATTAATGCAATTATTGAGACAGGTTTTCTAATTTTCGAAATCGGGTCTCTCTGTCGCGCATTGCGTATACGTGCATGCTTTCCGTTGTTTTTGTGAGTGCACGCACACCGGTCATGGCGCCTGGAGTCGGGGCCCTTAACGTTAGTTTAACAAATTAATTAAAACTAATCCTATTGGCTGATATTTTAGATTGACAGCTAATCAATAAATTACGAGCATTTAACGCCAAAGCAATGCAATTAATGACATTTAATCAATTAAACAAATTACATCCGCATTGCTTTGACTTCACACATTGCAATTTAAATTCCCCGCGCGTTGGTTCGCACAACGCTCGATAGAGGGAGAATATAGCAAATTGAAGGTGGACACAACAACGGAGAATTAGATTTTGTGATGTCTTCGGCTTGGTGTCCCATAAGTTGTTCATGTTCTATGTGCCCTCCGAATTCGTTATTTGTGCCCCATAAATTATGGCTACATTCGCTCGCCGTTTCTAAATTTCTAGTACTGGGTTTATTTTTTATGTAAAGCAACAGAAATTCCAAGTTGGGGAGACCGGGGCTGGTTGTCACAAAAATTGAACTTTTTATATTTCAAAAAACGCAGTACGTTCTTATGAAATTTTGATTACACCATTCGAAACCTCTGTATTTAATGCATGGTTTAAACTTTGTAGATTGTCAATTTGTTTAGCAAAAAATGACTTTCTACTGTTTTGAAAGATTTAGAAATATTGTGACAACTAACCCCAATCATGGGTTGGTTGTCACAAAGTGTTGGGTTGGTTGTCACATGTAATAGCTACGAAAAGTATGAATATATTTATTATTTATTAATTTATTCAAAAGACAACACTCATTATCCGAATTTAATACTGCTGAAAAGTCATATTCGCAGTTTTTACAAATATAAGACGTGCTTTTGGCGGCTGGAATTCAAAGTTCATCTGCGCCCAGGTTTGATTTGGCCGACTACTTGCGTACGGCTCTACACAAGAACAAGCTTCTTCTTCTTATAATCTTTTCTTTTTTTGCCGCTCTTGCTTTGACGACTCTCCTTTCTAATTTTGTTTGCCTGTTTAATTTGATGCTCCTCTTCCAGTCTCTTCTTTACAGGACTGTCTGTCAAAATTTCTGTTGTCCTCGTACGATAATTTCCTCTTGTCTTTTTTCTAAGGCCTGCTTTTGGTAAAGGGCGCAGAATGGAGGGAGAAACAATTAAGGGTATCCTGTCCTTCGAGCACCCAGGGACTGCTTCTGGTACAAATTCCGGTTCACAATTTAATTTTTCTGCGAAGTAGTCACAAGTTTGTTTCTCGGTGTTTTCAACTTCAGAATTTCCAATAATTTCCTCACAAACAGGGTTTAATGGCCGGTCTGTAACATATGAGGGAAGAAAGTCTACATCGGTAAAGATGTTTTCGTTAAACGGAAATATCCCTGTTGCACGAAAACCAGACTGAATTGCCGAAGGAGTCATTGCCAGAGGAAAAGCTGCAGCGACGATTTTAGGGATATCATATATCGTCATGGTTTTCCCTGGATGGTTCAACATCCATGAGTCACATTCAGTGTTAATATATTTTTTGAATGGACCAAATATAGTCTTGTCAAGAGGTTGGAGTCGATGGGAACAATGAGGAGGAAAAGATAACATGACAATGCCATTTTCTTTGGCAAAGCGGAGACCTTCAATACTGAGGTGGGAGCCATGGTTGTCTAACACTAACAACACCGGTTTTTCTCGAGTGCAGCGAACAATTGACACGAAATGGGTCAAAAAGTGTAAAAAATGGGACTCCAGCATCCAGCCTGATTGATTGGCACATCCTTTGGACCCTGGGGGGGCATTGGCAATAAAATGATCCTTATAATGAACCCGCGGAAAAACAAATAATGGGGGTAGATGATTTCCTGCTGCCGATACTGCTGCAGCTAGGGTAACCAAAGTTCCCCTCTCGGCTGAAACAATGGATCCCACTTGCTTAAAGCCTTTTCGGGCTATAACTTTATTGGGTCTTTGGACTGTAGTAATCCCAGTTTCATCCATATTCCAAATATCTTGAGGAAGAAACTTAAATTCGGCCATCACCCTTTTTAGATTTCCAAAAAATTTTGCAACGTTATGACGGTTGAAACTTGAGGCTCTTCCTAAGCTTGTAGCCTCTGGCGTTCTAATTGACAAAGTAGGATTCCTCTTCATAAAAGAGTTTAGCCAGTCTGCACCTGCCATTTTGTTGGTAATCCAGTTTTGGGGAATCTTTAAATTATTGGCTGTTCCTACTTCATACGCCAATTTTCTCAGCTCTTTTGGACTTAAACCAAAATAAATGTTTGATGCTTGTAGCACATAATTGACCAGCTCATTTTCTGCTCCAATTGAAAATACCTGCCGATTTTTCGCATAACCGACAGGTATTGAAGGAACGTCAACATTACCATTTACGTCCGTTTCTTCAATTTTTTTAACATACCTAGATAATGTACGATAATTTATTTTGAAATCATTAGCTGCTTGACGAATTGATATGTGCTCAATTTTAACCCTCCTTACTGCTCTCAGCATAACGTCAGCAGGAATGTCCCCACGATTTGTACTCTTTTTGAAATTCCTCACCATTTTATGGGGTAGAGTTATTTCCTGAAATACAATTTAACTATCTACTAAATGGTTTCTACGAATGGGGTCGGTTGTCACATGGGACAACTAACCCCACGTATGCTGTGACAACCGACCCCATTTGACAATACGCTACGTTTTGTATTTTTACAGTGCTATGAAATGAATTTTTCAATCCCACCATATATAAAAATATAAGGCAAAAGTTCACTATTAATAATATAAAATCAAAATTTAGAAATATGTAAAAAATACTCACTCAGTACAAAAAAACTAACCAACTGTGAAAAAAAATAGGTTGGCATTCAGCAACGTTTCTAAGGTAAGAAAACAACTCCACCTAGAAACGGAAACATATGCATGTGAAACATGTCAAAATACATCTACTGACGAACGTTCCGCCCGATACAGCTTGCAGAAAAGGAGAAATTAACTTTGTGACAACCAACCCATGTGACAACCAGCCCCGGTCTCCCCTACTCATTTAGGTAGTTTTTTTTCTTAGAATTTGCACCAGATCCGCTTGATGGATTTTTTAGTGATCGCAAAAATGCTCCTCGGTTGTTTCGCCAGTGTTACGAGCTGGGCTGTGTGGCAGCGAGAGAGAGTCGTTATCGACGGAGTGGATTCTTTATTGGTGACGGGTGACGAATATCCATGGGTGAGAGTTTCGTTTTGGTCACTAGTAACCAATACGATGCCCGGGAGTTTCATTTTCGTTACGGGTACCCAATATCGATGTCAGAATTTTGTTTGGTTACTTGACCTATCGTCAAATTCTATTACATTAATGCTATACTAGGGTGTTTGATAATGAGCTGAAAAAATCAACAAGAAACTATTTTTTTTTTAGCAAAAATCGGTTTTATTTCTCAATGTATTCTCCATTTAGCTCGATACAACGATTCCAATGGTCTTTTAACTTTTCTATGCCTTTCAAATAATACGTCTTGTCCAATCCTCCAAAATAGGCATCAATTTGCCATTTGACCTCTTCGTTCGACTCAAAACGGTTATCAGACAGCCATCTTTTGAGGTTTGGGAATATGTAATAGTCGCTGGGGGGTAAATCTGGTGAATACGGTGGTTGAGGAAGTAATTCATATCGTAATTCATGCAATTTGACCTGTGCGATGATTGATGTGTGGGATGGTGCATTATCGTGATGAAAAAGCACCTTTTTCTTTTCCATATGAGGTCGTTTTTTCTTAATTTCGCTATCCAATCCATCCATTAATGTAGCATAATATGCTCCAGTAATCGTGCTTCCTTTCTCAAGGTAGTTGATGAAGATTTATTTATATAGTAATAATTATACCATGTGCATCCCAAAACACACTGGCCATAACCTTCCCAGCCGATTGTTGCGTTCTTGCTCGCTTCGGTGCACTTCCACCAGGTTCTACCCACCGTTTTGACCCTTCACGTGAATCTGGTGTGAAGTGGTGAATCCATGTTTCATCCATGGTCACAAATCGACGCAAAAACTCCGTTGGATTGCGGTTAAAATAGACCAAATTTTGTTCAGAAGTTGTCACACGAATGCGTTTTTGGTCGATTGTAAGCAACCGCGGCACCCATCTTGCACACAGCTTTTTCATGTACAAATGTTTGTGCAAAATATTGCACACACGTCCAGATGAGATCCTTACCATCTCAGCAATCTCACGCACTTTCACTTTTGTGTCATCCAAAACAATATCGTGGATTTTATTGATCATTTCTGGTGTTGTGATCTCTTTTGGACGACATGGACTTACGACCACAACGAAAATTGTGCCAGAGATGACCACAACGAAACCACTTATGAATTGTTCCGATTGATGGTGAAGAGTCCGTATAATACTTATCAAGCTTCATTTTGGTGCCACTGATAGTTTTTCCACGCAAAAAATAATGTTTAATCAAAACACGAAATTTGTCCTTTTCCAATTCAAAAACAAATTGGATGCTGGTTGCTTTCAAACGCTGTAACTTGTAAACTATTCGATGGTTTTGGCTCAAATTTTGACACAGAAGGTTAGAATGTTGGTACTTGGCAACAGTTATAGTTGTTTGTTATTAGTAGTGCCCTCTGATAGATTTTTCAGGTCATTATCAAACGCCCTAGTATATTATTGTGGGACGCGGGCGCCTCCATCAACGAACGTAAGAGGAACATAAGAACAGTTGTTGTAATGAAAATGATGGGATAAGATTTGAAATAAGACATATTATATTTTTTTTTGTTTAACAATGATACATATGACAAATTATTGCACAACATCTGCATTTAATTTTACAAACAGAAATATTTGTAAATTTTGCGGTGATAAATTGGTCCGCCGATCGTCCAGCATCACTTTCAGTGCAGAAAATGCACGTTCCACGCTCACTTGTGTGACAGGTACTAGGTTTCATTTTTCCAGTATCCCATTAAATCTGCAACAATATCTATTCTCTTCTCTTTGTAATTATCAACTTCATTGCATAATTTTACCAGTTCTTGTGAATTGAAATTTTCGGATTCGTTGTCCCAGGATGACTCCACTTCCAGCTCTCTAACGGATTCTCTTAACACACTATCAGCGGGTAACACCATGAGCTTGACTCACACGTCTAGCGGGCGAAAATTAGTGAAGTACGAAAAAAGTGCACTTTTTAGAAAACATGTAATATCTTCACAACTAATAGTAGGATTTCAATGAAATTTGAAAAATAGGCATCACATAGTATTTCAAAGATGTAGATGAAATTTAAAAAAAAATTAAATTTTTAGTTTAGTTTTCTATTACTTCATTTAATGTATAACATGGACCAAACAATAATGGTTAATTTTTGAAAGTTCCGAGAGTTCATGTAGTAAGAGAAAAGCGTAATAATGTTTAGGAATATTTTATTATTCAGTTTCTTATATAGTAATAATTTTAGTTACTCTAATATTTTTTTAATGTATGGTATTTTTGAAAACACTCACCCCTATGAAGGGGAATCTGACAAAACTTACAAATATAAGAAATTAAACTTTTCTTTTTATGCACTGCACAAGCACGACATTGTCTTTGTGGAATTTTTTTTTGCCGCCAGTAATAATTTTTATAGCTTCATGTTTCCGCAAGTCTAATGATAATCGCCCAGGAGGATCTTTACTTACTGCAGTCCTTTTAACGCCAGATGTAGATGGTTGAGGATCTTCGGAAGCGGTGTTTTCAGGAAGCCGATCACTTATCCACTCTTTGCTAATTTCATGCAGAACTTGTTTATAAGTAATTGTTGTTGTTGGGTTTAATTATCTAAATACTTGGAACGCATTAAAAAGTGCACAGTTTAGCAAATACATGGCAACCCGCTTTGTCCATTTTTTTGTTCTTCGGATAATCGAATAATAAGCAAGATATTGATCTGCTCGATCGACCCCCTTCATGTACTTGTTGTAAGAAATAACACACTGTGGTTTCCAGATGTTTTGTTTAGTGTTCCAATCGATGTTATGGCTTTCAATTATCTCGGCTGAATGTATCGTAGAAATCATTCGCACCTGTCTTTTTGATTGCCAGCATTGCAGTAAAATGTCCCCACGACGGCGGAAAGTAGAATCACCTCGTGCAAGCCTAACATTCTTCAAACTCTCAGGAAGTCCTCTATTTATTCTAATCGTCCCACAACACCTTATTTTTTTTTTTAGATGTATTTCACATGTTTGTACACTATTATAATAATTATCCATGTACAAGTGGCGCCACAAATTTACATATGGTTCTAGAAGGGTTGCGATTGTTTGTAATAATGGTTTTCTTGTCCGCAATATATTTCCAAATTACAGATATAACCTGTAGTGGCTTCACACACCATTCGTACGAGAACACCATATTTTCAATATTTTAAATTTTGGAGCCCTTAAAGTTTTAACAATTTCATGAGCATTTGTTTTAATTTCATTTTCGGTCAGAAAATCTGTCAGTGCAAGCTGCAGTGTATGTGCCGCACACTTCACGCACACAACATTTTGTTCTTCCGAACAAAGATTGCCTTCTAGATCTTCCAGAAATTGTTCATCAACATTGCTTCCCAAATTCAAATATTCATCCTCTTCTTCTTCTTGGACTTCAACCGCACTTTCCGTCGAAAATGGTTCGACTGCTTTTACCATATTCCGCCCGTTGTCTGTTGTGATTGTATAAATTTAGTTTTTTCCTATTTCAAAATCAATCAAGACATTTTCGAGCTCCTCTTTTAAATTGTCGGCTGTATGCCATCCGGTGAGCTCTTGCATCGCCAATGTATGACAATTTTATTGTCTTTAATTAATTGAACATTTATTCCTAATACTGTTCGGCCATGCCTCGTAGCTGTATCCATTTTTATGGAAATCAACCGCTCCTTACACCAATAACATTTTTTAACATACTGTACTTTTAACAAAGGTAATTTATTATATTTGCTGAAGTAATTACTGGAACATCTAAATCTTCAAATATTTGTTTTGTAAGAACTTTAAACGCATTGCAATCAAACAGTTTTAAAGGTTGTGTTTGGTAACCAATTGAACACAAGCATTTTTAACTTCTTCAGCCGATAATTTTATGGAAATAGATTTTTTTTATTGCACAGATACTCCTATTGTTTCCTTGTTCTTTAATTTTATCCATTTCTTCTGTATACATTTCTAAATGGTTTTTGGTCATGTGTCGTTTTAAATTACATAGTTACATGTGCCCCTTGTAATTTACATCCATATGCTTTGCATGTACACTCACTTGTGTTTGTATCGTAATGGAAGAATTCCCGTACGAATATATTCCTTTTTCGACCCATGATGCACTAACACTGACACAAAATTAACACTGAACTAATAGCGAAGCTTAAACGAATGCAAAATTAATAATATTAATAATAATATTAATAGTGTTGCGAACTTCGCTTTAGGGAAATTTAAATGCTGGGTTCGTGCGCCCGTGGAGCGCTAAACCTCAGCTCGTGCTAATTAACTAATAATAACGCAAATAAATGAATAACAACTTAACTTTAAATAAATTTTTAATAACTTAGTAATAAGAACTTAAAGAAACTTTAGACAAACTTATAATTTATAACTAGGTACGTGCTATCTCTTTCGTAGCTGACAATAGAATGAAAGTCCAAAAAGGTCTATTTCAACCCTTAACATTAAAACAATTCACGACTTTGTTTGTCGCCAATTAAAGTTAACGTTACTTTTACAAATTAATTAAAACTAATTCTATTGGCTATCATTTTAAGATTGACAGCTAATCAATTAATAACGAGTGTTTAACGCCAAAGCAATTTTATGTTAGCAATTAATGACAATTAATCAATTAAACAAAGTCCATCCGCATTGCTTTGACTGCACAATATTGCAGTTTGACTTCTGCGCGAGTTGGTCTCGATATTGATTACCCGTAACCAAACTGAAACTCGCGGGCCAAAACGAAACTCTCTCTCATGGATATTCGTCACCTATAACAGTGCCGTCAGGTCAGGTTTATGACACGGACAAAAGCAATGATATTTTTGAGAAATAGATTACACTGTTCAACACGAGTCTGATTTTGTAACCTTCAATATGCGTTTCTTATAGACTTTAACGTGCTGAATACGAATCTGCAATCCGTTTTCCCCCAGAACGTACCATTTTTGAAAAAATCAATTTAAAAAAAAACCGAAAATTTTCATCTTTGGAAGTGTTTTTAACTTTTGCGGTAATAGTTATTCAGTTGCGCTTTGTGCCAAATGATTCTTTCAAGTTTCACGAATAAAATGGTATATGTTGTCATTAAACTATTGTAGGGAAAATCCCTACAGGAATAGACACGGTGCGATGGTTGCGTAGTGTCGGGGCCCTTGCCACCCACGGCGTCATACGGTGCACCGTGGTGCCCGGTCCCCTCCGCTTTTCGCCAGAGCACATGGCCCCGGACCGATACGAAGGGAGACGTTAGTTGTACGTAGGAAGGGATATATGTAATCAGTCGTGTCCGAGCGTTCACGTAATAAAGTCATTTTTGTTTTCACCTATACAACCTCGTTGTTTTTCACCTACAGCTTCAGAAGTGGGATCTAGGATCCATAGTACGTTGCCCAATTAAATTTTTTTTTGTACGGTGTAGTTTTGTGATCGTACATAATTTTTCGTGTCGTTATAACAGTCACGGTCTCGTGTGATTTCCGAAAGCTTTGTGAAACATGCGTTGGCTACAAATCAATCGGTTGGTCGGTCGGGAGTTGAAACTGCGCCCGGACCGAGGGTGTTGCCGTCGGAAGGTCGACGAGAACTTGATTTGCGTAACGAAGATTCTGCAGGGCACCACCGAAGTGCTGCCGTTGGTGAATGCGATGCTGTGTCGGAATTGACACGTCGCGAAATAGAACTGTTGAAACGGGAGAAAGAATTACTCGAGCGGGAAGTGAGGTTTTTGCAGAGAAACGTCGACGCCGCCACCCCTACGACAAGTGTTGTGAGTCAAACGTCGACGATCGGGATACGTGCGATCGCTGACCTTTTACCCGATTTCAGTGGCGAAAGTGACGCGTTCGAAAACTGGAAGACACAACTTCAACTTCTCCGCGCGACCTATAATTTAGACGAGTCCGCGATGAAAGTGTTGTTCAGCTTGAGGGTGAAAGGAAAAGCTCAAGCGTGGTTCCACTCGCGGCCGTCGCATATACAACTTGATATGGCCGAGTTGCTAGAAAATATGGACCGTATGTTTAACCAGCGACCAAATAAGTTGAAGTTACGTAAAGATTTTGAAAAGCGCAAGTGACAATCAAGTGAATCTTTTGCGGATTATTTCCACGAAAAGACAATTTTAGGAAATAAGGTGCCAATTAGTGATGACGAACTGGTCGATTATGCTATTGACGGTATACAGGACATTCGATTACGTAACCAAGCTCGCCTCCAACGATTCAAGACACCTGAAGAGATATTGGAAGGGTTCGAGAATTTGTCTCTCAGCCCGGAACTAAAAGGAAACGATTGCCGACGGGAGGAGAAGAAGGACAGTGCGAAGCCGTTTCGAAAAGGACCAGCGACGTCGACGACTAGGGCACGTTGCTACAATTGTGCCGAGACGGGTCATCTCTCGAATGCGTGTCCACGGCTGGCAGCACGGGAAAGAGGGTCGTGCTTCAGGTGCGGCAGTACGCAACATCAGGTACGAGATTGTCCCAAGGAACCACCAAGGACTGCAGCCCTGGGAAACACAACTCACGTTGTTGAGTCGGATTTGAAGATTCCTCCATATATGGTGTCGTTATCATACGCCGTGAAGGACGGAACGGGTAATGTTTGCACTTACAATGCTTTCGCGATGATAGACTCAGGGTCGCCTATTAGCTTAATTAAGGAAGATTTTGGTCCTCTTCGCGCGCGAAAGCCGTTTATTACTAGCAATAATACGTATTACGGTATAAATGGTTCAAAGCTAGATATTTTAGCGTTATTTTCCACCGATTGTATTGTAAACGAGGTTCCATTGAGTCTTGATTTTCATGTTGTACCCGAGGGAACAATGAATTGCGTCGCGTTGTTAGGGAGAGATTTTATGGCATCTCCTCACATTTCTTTGTCTTTAAAAGAGACCGCAGTAATTTCTAAGGCAACTTGTAATCCCGTCGACAAAAGCGAACAGGTCAACGCGCTTAATGAAATATTGCTTGTTGATTGTAATGATATAGGAATGAGCGACGGTCAGAATTTGAATGTTAACCCACAAATTGGGCATAGTGTGTCGGAAAGGCTCAGAAATTTATATACATATAGAGGAATGTTTGAATAGTACGCGCGTAAATCAAGTCTCAAATGATGTGGAAATGGTTGTTAGTTTGAAACATGATCAGCCTATCAGTTTCCGACCGCGTAGGTTAGCGTTTTCGGACAAAGAAAAACTGAAAACCATTCTGGATCAGTTATTGCGAGATAAAGTTATTCGACCGAGCAATTCGCCGTATGCGAGTCCGATTGTCCTCGTCCGTAAGAAGAATGGTGAGATACGATTGTGCGTTGATTATCGTGAAATAAATAAGGTTACTGTCAGGGACAACTTTCCAACTCCGCTTATTGATGATCATTTGGATCGACTGGGCGATAAGCGCTATTTTAGCTGTTTAGATTTGAAGAACGGCTTCCATCACGTGCGCGTCTCTGAGTCCTCTATAAAGTTCACGTCATTCGTCACCCCATTTGGACAATACGAGTATCTCAGGATGCCTTTCGGTTTGACAAACGCTCCAAGAGTATTTCAGCGTTTCGTGACTTCTATATTTTCCGAATTGATACGACGAAACAAAATATTGTTATACCTAGACGATATCCTTGTTGCTACGGAGGGTATCGAAGAACATTTTTGTATATTGCGAGAGATATTTGAGCTTGCGTCGCGTCACGAATTGCATTTCCGGCTGGACAAGTGCTTGTTTTTTTTCGAGGAGATAACGTATCTCGGATATTTGATTAGTAAAGACGGTATACGTCCTAATAAATACGTCCTATAAATAATAAATACGTCCAATACATAGCATATGATAAAACGTCTCAGCTCCAACAAGTGCATCTATTTCTGTGGGCTTACAAAATTCTGGATCGGCCAGTAATACATTTTTAGGAATACTCAAGCTTCTTCTATCTATGAATTCAGTCGGAAGTCTTTCAGATATTTTAGGTACTACCAAAAACTTTAGCCGCGATGAATATCTACCGTCCCTAGACTGTATCGTTGCTTCAACAGCATGCTTGATGTGCGTAAGCCTTTGATTAAAACCCGAAACAGGAATGTTAACATCGGATTTTTTTAAGTTTAGAACTTCTGCCATTCGATCAGTCATGAAATTAGACTGCGAACCAGAATCTAGCAGTATCTTACACGACATCATTTTCCCAGACGAATTTAATATGTGAACTGAAGCTGTTGATAACAATATTTGTGATGTTAGTGAGGCTTGTAAGGTGGTAGTCACGTTAGTTTCTGCAGTTACATTTACAGATTCAGAAGGCGATGCGGGTTTTGGTGATGTTGGGGGGTGCAAAAGCGTGTTGTGCTTTCTGTTACATTTACGGCATGTTCCGGATTTGCATGAGCTTACTAGATGACCAGGTCTCAAACAATTAAAACACAAACCTTTCGATCTAATTTTGGAGCACCTTTCGCCGTAATCCAAATCTAAAAATTCCCCGCAACCTTGTAAGCTATGTGGTTGACCGCAAAGAACACAGCTGTGTTTACTTTCCGCAACAAAGTAAGCTTGCCGCGCCTTGTTGTCGAGTGACGTCGTTGCGCTACGCTGCGCGCGTGTGAAAGGCTTAGCGTTACTCGTGTTTTCCTGTACTATATTGTCTAACGTATGGCACCGGTTTCTTAAAAACTTTAGAAGACCGTCAAATGACGGCATGTCTGAACCATCCAACGATACTTCCCATTCTCTGTGAGTGCGCTTGTCGAGCTTCGACGTGATTAAATGAATTAACACTGCATCCCAATGATCGGTCGGCAAATGAAGTGCCTTAAGAGCGTGTACATGTTTCATAAAATTATTGATCAACTGACTCAACTGACTCGAAGATTCCTTAGAGATAGATTGAATTTCGAATAGTGAGCGAATGTGACCTTGAATTATAACTCGGCGATTATCATATTGCTCCTTTAACAATGACCACGCGACTTCGTAGTTTCGTTCAGTTGTTTCTAAAGATTGGATAATCTGCGCGGCATCATTTGTCAAGCAAGAGCGTAAATAATGAAACTTCTGTATCGGATTTACATTACCGTTATCATGAATCAGTGACTTAAAATTATCGTAAAAACATAACCACGATTCGTAGTTACCGCTAAACTTAGGCAGATTAATTGTAGGCAATTTTACATCAACCTTCGGATGTTGCGAAGTTGTCGTGGAGGATGTACCTTCAGATTCCCTGCCGTTTGTACCCTCGAGAAGCCGCTGAGCCCTTGCGAGTGTATCGAAATAAGCGTCTTCGAACGATGCTCTGTCCTTTTCGTGATCTTGCTCTTCGGTTAACGCCTCGATTTTTGCTTGCACTGCGCCGAACGCGTCCCATAATTCACTTGCCTTTGCTAAGCGTTGTTTCAATTGTTCAATGCTCGGATTGTCATGATACGTGTCTAAGTATGAAGCAAATCGTGTTAGCTGCGCCTTAAGCGTACCGCGTGTGCGCGTCGCACTTTGTAATGTTTCTTCAGCCATCTTGGTTAATGTTCTGGAAAACTATCACAGTCACGTTGTTCTGTTTTACGACACTCACTGAGCACTTTTTGATTGCCTGAGTCAATGAAATGTTTGCTGTGCGTCGAAATTCAATTCCAGCACTCGAGTTGTGTCGCGAACCAATTTACAGTAGTAATATCCGAATTCTGTGAAGTCCTTGCATATGCGTCGCGGATCCGGCTCGAAGGACCATGAAAGAAATTGAAAAGGAAGGAATGGTGGATGGTTAGGAACAAATACCACTCTTCAATCCTTTTTCTAGTGACCGACACCTTACGCGGCGGGCACTTGTTTTAATAAACAATTGTAAGAAGGCACTGTGGCACTTCCGCGACCACATACATAGAAGGCTGAACAAAGAAAGAATAATGCGCAGGTCAATCACGTCCTGTCTGGACAAAGGACATTATACGACTGGTTTTACGAAAAAGCGCAACGCCTCGCGCATAGGAGAAGGCGAGCACGTGATCGCGCAAAGGACCCACGTGATCCAGGCCCATTACACATTCTGAATTACCAACAGATACCGTACAAGCAGTTTTAAACTACCCCATGCCGCGGAATTCTAAAGAAGCTCATAGATTTGTCTGTTTGGCGAGCTATTTCCGACGCTTCGTCAAGGATTTCTCCAGTATTGCAAAACCTCTGTACGGTCTGGTAAAGAAGAATGCGGAATTTCGATTTGGTCCCGAAGAATTGTCTGCGTTTGAAACGTTGAAAACCTGTTTAGCATCGCGACCGATTTTAGCGGTTTATTCGCCGAAACTCGCGACGGAGTTGCATTGCGACGCCAGTTCTAGTGGGTTTGGTGCTATTTTAATGCAAAAGCAATTGGATGGTTTGATCAAACCAGCGTTTTATTTTAGCAAACGGACTACCGAGGCAGAGTCTAAGTATCACAGCTTTGAGCTGGAATGTTTGGCTGCAGTGTACGCTGTTCAAAGGTTTCACATTTATTTATTCGTTATACCATTTAAAATTCTCACAGATTGCGATAGTTTCCGGTTGACACTCAGTAAGAGTAATATCAATCCTCGAATTTCGAGATGGGCTCTATTTTTACAGGCCTATGACTATGTTATTGAATATCGTCTAGGGACGAAAATGTCTCACGTCGATGCACTCAGTAGATGTCACGGAGTGCTCACATTTGAGAGTAATGGGTTTGAACGAATCTTATCGGTAAAGCAGGATAAAGACGAAGAAGTTGTAAAAATTCGAGAGCGGTTAGAGAACGAGGAGGATAAGTGCTTTGAACTGCGCGACGGGTTGGTCTACCGAAAGACAAAAGACCGAAAACTGTTATTTTATGTACCGCAGTGTTTGGAAAATAATATCATCCGCACTTGTCACGACGACATTGGACACGTGGGAATTGATAAAGTTGTGGATAACATAAGTCGCGTGTATTGGTTCCCAAAGCTTCGCGATAAGGTAAGGAAATATATTGCCAATTGCCTGAAATGTATCGAATTCTCACCGACTAGCGGGAAGGGTGAGGGATATCTGCATAGTTTACCGAAGGGAAATATACCCTTTCAAACGATCCATGTCGATCATTATGGGCCGCTTGAAAAATCTGGGGGAGGGTTCAAGCACATTTTTTCAGTTGTTGACGGGTTTACCAAATTTACTCGACTTTACGCCTGTAAATCTACCACCACTGACGAGGCGATCAAACATTTGAGCGAATACTTCCGATCATACAGCAAGCCAAAGCGTTTGGTAAGCGATCGCGGAACTTGCTTCACCTCTGCTAAATTTGTGTCTTTTATTGAAGAGTGGGTGATCGAGCGTGTATTAGTCGCCGTAGGTACACCACGTGCAAACGGTCAAGTGGAGAGATTTAACCGGGTTATTACACCAATGTTGTCAAAATTAATTGAGTCACCAAATAAATGGTACTACGCCTTGACCTCCGTAGAATACGCTTTGAACAACACGTTGTGCCGATCTACGGGTACCACACCCAGCGAGTTGTTGTTTGGAATTGCGCAATCCGGGAAATCGAACGATCGACTGCGCGAACTTCTTAGTTCATCATCCGCGGAAGAGAGAGATCTTCCTTCGGTTAGAGATGCCGCGTGTACAATTATTTCTAAGGTTCAGGAGGAAAATTCGCGTAGTTATAACGAAAAGCGCAAACCTCCGACTGTCTATAAGGAGGGTGATTATGTAGTGATTAAAAACTACGATACGACACCGGGTGTAAATAAAAAACTCATTCCCAAATACAAGGGACCTTACGTCGTGAAACACGTACTAGATTTCGACCGGTACATTGTTTCCGATATCGACGGATTTCAGTTGACTCAGATTCCATATACTGGAACCGTAAGTGTCGACCGCATGAAATTGTGGGAGGCAAAATAATGTAAGTGTGTGTTATTTGCGTTCTTTTGTTGTTGTTTGTAGTATGTATTTCTAATTTTGTTGCGTTAAGTGTGTATTTACTGTGTGTGGATATGTAGTAAAAATAATGTAAGCTACGTGTTGTAGCGTGGTTTTTTTTGTCTTCTTTTCTGTGTGATGTCCGGGACGGTCATATTGTCAGAATGGCCGAGTCTGTAGGGAAAATCCCTACAGGAATAGACACGGTGCGATGGTTGCGTAGTGTCGGGCCCCTTGCCACCCACGGCGTCATACGGTGCACCGTGGTTCCCGGTCCCCTCCGCTTTTCGCCAGAGCACATGGCCCCGGACCGATACGAAGGGAGACGTTAGTTGTACGTAGGAAGGGATATATGTAATCAGTCGTGTCCGAGCGTTCATGTAATAAAGTCATTTTTGTTTTCACCTATACAACCTCGTTGTTTTTCACCTACACTATAAACATTTAAATGTGTTTAAATAATGATGAAAGTTTAAGGGACACCGAAAATACACCCATTTTGGCTGATATCTTTCAGTTTATTTCAGAAACTAAGGGTCTGGGAGAAATACTGACTACGCCACACGATAGAGCAGACCTTTCTGCAAAGGAAAGCATCAACGGAAGTTACAAAATCATTCTTGTATTCAATATACAAGCGAAATAGTTTGGTAAAAAACGCGGCGGCAACAGTGACACTCATTGTCAGCAGAAGTACTGCGCGTTTAGTGATTCCGCTACGCTGAGCGATAAGCGGGGAGCCGCCGTCATAGAGCACCACTGTCGCCGCCACGTGTTTTGCCAGACTTTTTTGTCTGGCAAACTCTTCGTCTTTACAACATATACCATTTTATTCGTGAAACTTCGAACAATCATTTGGCACCAAGTTCAACTGAATAACAATTACCGCAAAAGTACAAAACACTTCCAAAGTTGAAAATTTGCGATTTCTTTCAAAATTGATTTTTTCATAAATGGTACGTTCTGGAGAAAAACGGATTGCAGATTCGTATTCAGCACATTAAAGTCTATAAGAAACGCATATTGAAGGTTACAAAATAAAAAAAAAGTTGAAATTTGTCGAACAGTGTTATTAACGCTTTGACCACCCGGGAATAAGTACTTAGATGGTACGTGACTCGGGCAGTGTTTTTGTTCAGGATTCTGTCCATCTCGAAGCCATTCAATTTATTTCTGAACGATTTTTCCATGCAGCGGGTAGTTTATGAGTACAGTAATGTCTCGATAGGTGCGAAAGCCTCGGGACTGAACGTTCGCAACTAGCGTGTAGTTCCTACGTTGTTTGAAATTTGCCGACAGCGTCGAACGTAGAAAAGGACAGCGAGTAAAGATAAGCGGGCCGAGCAGCCAAGCCAAAAGACGATCGCAGCTTCTCTTTTCTTTTCACTACCTATCCTTTTCTGCGGTCGAAACTTATTAACGTTAATTAAGCCAGTAAATATAGTCCGAATTATATCGTGTTTGGTGTCATTTTAATCAAAAAATGCCAGCTATGCTGTGTAACAATTTCATAAGAAAAGGATGAGAAATAGCAAAGTTTCATCATTGAATTAGTATTACCTCACCGATATACCCGAATCCGGATCGCGTTACACTGATCGGCAAGCGAGCTTCTGGACGCCTCTAGGGGTACACCCCTAGGAGTGGGGATAAACTCTTCGCAACTATCGTGTAGCTCTTTTTGGCACCTATCGAGACATTACTGTAATTCGTATTTATAAGTTAACCCTTTGCACTCGAGGGGGTTTTCCACCCACAACTGTCTCGTGTTTGGTACACACATCGTAAGGGATTGTCGGTGGTAGCGACAAATTCATTTGGACAATTAATGGTTTATCAAGGCCTTTTGTAGGATGGATTGGAAGCTTCATGAAGAAAAATCAAAACCGTTGGATGATCTTTGGCCACTGTCAAAGCTGCGATGTTCTACTTTAATTAAAGTTATAGCACATGTCTTTTGGAACGATAAATTTGTATCTTTTAAATTTTATAATGAGGATTATGTTTGAAGATAATCAGAAAGAATTGATTGCATGTTCTACTGTAATTGGGATATCCATAAGTGCAGAATCAATTGATGGAACACTATTTAACCCGTAACTCGTGACGGCCAACTTTTGTCACATGAACAGTGACATGGAATCTCAGTGTCTCTTTGTTACATATTTGAAGAAATACTTTTGGAATACTATAGGTTATATTAGGTTGGGGAAAAAGAAATCCATTATTTTTACGTTTATTTCAAGACTTTATTTAACATGGTTTGGATTATCCGATTCGGGTCAAATATGAACCGTTTTGTTCTATAATTTGTTGCCATTTTAAAGGTAACTTCATAATGCCTCTCTCATAGAAGCCCTGGTCCCTATTGGCGAAAAATTCGACTAAGCGGTTTTCACAATCTTCTCTTGATGCCAATTTCTTATCACTAAGGAAGTTTTGCAATGACAAAAACAGATGGTAATCGCTTGGTGCCAGGTCCGGACTATAAGGTGGATGCATCAAAACCTCCCAACCAAGCTCCCGGAGTTTCTGGCGAGTCACTAGCGACGTGTGTGGCCTGGCGTTGTCCTGATGGAACACAACACCCTTTCTGTTGGCCAATTCTGGTCGCTTCTGGTCAATCGCTAGATTCAAACGGTCCAATTGTTGACAGTAGATGTCCGAATTTAGTGTTTGGCCATATGGAAGCAACTCATAGTAGATGATTCCTTTCCAGTCCCACCAAATGCACAGCAAGACCTTCCTGGCCGTTAGTCCTGGTTTGGCCACCGTTTGAGCCGCTTCACCGCGTTTTGACCACGATCGTTTTCGCACAATATTGTCGTATGTGACCCATTTCTCATCCCCAGTCACCATCCGTTTAAGAAATGGGTCGATTTCGTTCCGTTTGGCCAAGGCTTCGCAGATGGAAATTCGATCCATCATGTTTCTTTGCGTCAACTCGTGTGGCACCCAAACATCGAGCTTCTTGCTGAATCCAGCTTTGTGCAGATGGTTTAAAACTGTTTTGTGGTCGATCTTTAGGTCGTGGGCGATGCTACGACTGCTAACATGCCGGTCTACTTCGATCATTTCCATGATTTTATCGACATTTTCGACGAAGGGCCTACCTGTGCGAGGTGCATCTTTGACATCGAAAATACCGGAACGGAATCGACGAAACCAAAATTGCGCATAATTGGCTGTGACAGTATCGGGACCATAAACATCATTCACAATTTCAGCCGCCTGCCTTGCATTTTCGCCTTTATCAAAGCAAAATTGTAAAATATACCGAATTTTCTCTTTGCTAACTTCCATCTTTTACACCCTGTAACTCACAACTGAATCAACCAATCAAAAAACCGTAAAGGAATTTTTTTTAGTACGGATTGTCACTTTTCCAACGAGCACAAGTCTGAAGTTGTTTGCTCAATAATTTACGAGATATATATCATTACAGCCACCTAGCGAAAAAATAATGGATTTCTTTTTCCCCAACCTAATATATGTACAAAGAGAGTGAGAGGTGGGGGGGGGGGGGGTCGTTACGTACTATAATGAATAAACAAATTATTGGAAATAAAGGGCCAACAATTTTATAACGTGTAAGACAAATTGCAACAACTCAGGACTATACTGCACTACATATTGCAAATAAAATTAATGAAACACAATAAGTACGATATACGAAATACTTACGTTAACGGTGACCTAGAGTTTGACATACTCTACCACTTTATTATATCACACAAAGCTACTGCTCGAATATTGCCATTTATAAGATGCAAATTAACTGCAACTAATAAAAAAAAAAATAATTTTGAAGGAGTCTTCCAGACCCTACGTTACCGGTTACGGGTTAAAGGTTAAGTATACAGAAAAGCGATCTTCTGCTTTGTTTCTATTGGAATAAAACTGGACGTTTGTGTCCTGGAACTATTTAAAAAAGCATTTCATTTTATCAAAAAATGCATACAGGCTTCATTCCAACATAAACATAGGCCACTAACATGGTTACCTTTTTAATATTGTGGTACATAATCTTTACATTTTACGATAATTTACTTAAGACCAATCAGCGTGTGTTTCAAATATTTTGTGTACTTTGCATGGCATATAGAATACAAGGATAATAAAAATAATAATACTTACGTGGATAATTCTATGCACGTAGTGAAATACAATGCTACTACCATCGCCCGTAAAAGAAATCTTTATTATCATTTCACTGGTAGACAGAGCCAACGCCACTTGCCGCAAAGGGGGTTCAGTAAAAATACTTGTATCGTGGTGTACAGCTGTTTTGAGACATCGCTATCAGCGAGGATGCAAAGCACAAGAAGCTATCAAGATTGCAGATAACTAAACAAGATATGACAAGTTGTAAACAAAGTAATACACCCCTTGTTTTTCTTGCATACATACTAGTTACAACGTACAAAGTTAGATATTTGGAAGGGAAAATTATTCTAATTGGAAACATCGCTGCACTTTTCAAGTTTATAAGCTACAATGTTTTCAACTGGATTCTGGGAACTACCATGGAACACGAAATATTATAGATCATGCGGAAGTTCAAGAAGCTAGATTAAGGTACAATATTCATCCACGACAGAAGGCCGCATTAACCACGTACTATGATGTTATCCGTGACGGAATAACAATACTAATCAAACCAAAACAGTGCTCAAGAATTGATCATAGAATATGCGAACATTGACAGATCAAATGTACAATAATGGGGCAACGATTGATAATCGATTAGCATCACCGATTGAATCAAAATCTACATCCACACGTATCAGCATTCAGAAATACAAAGCCTGGTCGAAAACTGGTGAAACGTCAAGAACAATCTTCACAGCATCATCACGTCGACCTCTGGAATGTCTAACAGTGGAATTAATTTGTTCCTTAACATACGTTCACATGCTCAAGATGTTGCTGACACGCTGTCAAACATCAGTTATCTTCTGCTGAAAGCTCTTGCAAAAAGACTGACGTTTAAGATACGACGCTGATCGCAGAAGCCGCGGTGGAAGATTTGGACATTGTTTTTACAATGTGCAGAAGCCGAAATTGACTGAAACAATACTTTTGTCAATGTATTGAATGCCAAACGTGCTAGAAGACTTCTAGCAATGTACACTGAGTACTTTGTGGCGTAAAACAACTCTAAAGTACAATAGAAGATACTTCCTAATAAGGCATTGTGGTTCCATAATGGAATCACCTCGTTAGTCTACATCGAAAATTGATCAAACAGTATAGTGGATGTAGTGTGGCTGAAAAGTATCTACAAAGGTTTTCACATATTCAATAATAATATACGTTCTGACTTATAGTACAACCGTTATTGAAAGGCAACGTATAATTGGAAAACTTTATGAATCATTTTCACGGGTAACATCGATGCAAGCTGATGCAAGCGTAGTTGAAACATATTTCTAGAGAATATATATTACCCAATTGCAAGGGTTTCGTCTTCAATTTCACAGACGAATTATATGTACTGATGTGTTTGATCTAATTCCAGCAGATCCGCCATAATTTATAACACTTCTTTGTCTCCCATATAGTCCTACAAATTCTGAGACATTTCTTTAAACGTGTGGACATATATCATCTGGAATTTTAGAAAACCATAATGACTAACGAGCATTGTAGACAGACATCAAAGCTAAATATGGCGATGCTAGTGAAAAATGCATAAAATTGTCCGATTCACTCAACAGAGCAACATTGAGAATCATCGAAATTCGAAATTCAAGAACGTTTATAATGGGCTTGAACTAAAATCGGAAAATCTGAATATCGGAAGATTGTTATTGGAAACTTTGCAGAAAATTATGGAAAAGGTGAAGGAAATAAATACACGTCATATGTAAATCGGGATGCAGCTTTTGTACATACATCTGGTAAACCTGAAGCAAGAAGTCTTGAAACTGCAAATGGAGGAACTTGATAAAATCTTTTACAAATGGACATCAATCTATACAACGGTTAGATAAAGTAGAAATGGAGAAAGGATCTCCAATTTTCGTGAAGTGGCGCAACAGTGTGATGGTAGTACCGAGGTACAGCTGTACTATATTAAATACAGATCAGAAAGATGATTGCTATAATCTCATGCATAATCTTTGAAACCAAATGTCATTTATTTTGGATTGAGTAATTATTACGAAAGTATATTGTTTCCTTTTTGCATCATAAAATGAGAATAATTATGTGCCACATTTAGGCACAATTTAAAGCTCCACCCATTTCTGAAATAGGGACGGTGGCAGTATTATATTTAATATTTAATAAAGGCCCAGGTCACAATAAGTCCAGGATAATTAATTGTACTATATATGTACCACTGATTGTTATCAGTTTAAACACAATGAATAAGCGCGAAAAATGGTAGTCTGCCCTTGTGCTGTATCATTATTGATTATGTACTTCAATGGTACCTTATGTAAGCAATAGTTATGAAAACAACTATCAACCACTTCAATAAGAGAAAATCGAGCTAAAGATTAATAGTCGCAAAATTGGGAAAGCCTCCTTGGTAAATTTCGCAATAAATTCCACGATTCAGAGAACAAATGCCTACGATGCTACAAATTGCCTAGCAACCGAGTAAAAGTGCTTCTGTCCAGAATAAATATCGCCGATATCGTTAAGGCAAATGGAAAGGAGTGATGCAAGTACATAGATAGCAACGCAAATGGTTACGTTTTTTATATTATTTGTCTTTATTTTCAGTAGCCATAAAATCACTTATAAATACTCCTAAACTAAACCAGTTATAGTAAATTTACTGTTATACTTTCTGACAAGCAAACACAAGTACTACCGTAGATATTCTAACAATTTTATTACTATTTAGTACATTTATTATGCTATAAATGCCAATTACTTGTAAACTATCCACTGTATGAAAAAATGGTTCAGAGAGAAATTGAATGGTTTCAAGGGGGATAGATGGAAAAGACACTGTAAACTCCACAATCCTAAAGACGCGATATCAGGTCGGACACGTTTTTCCAAGTCTCTCAAGGGACTCACGGTAATAAATTTATATACTGTATGTCCTTGTGGCACAAATTTCTTATGAATACTACCTTTATTATTGGAAAAGCAATTAAGCATTTATTTAAGTATTTATTGTTTTCATTGTCTTAAGGAATCTTTGTATAGTGTGACACAGTTGAACGTTGTCCTCCTCGTTAAGGGTTGGTGGTCCTGATAAGCGCCGATTCTTTGAAATCTACAACGTGTGTCGATAGTGCCCGATCTTTTGTGCTAAACAGGCGCGTATTGTCTCAAAGTATTGTCCTTAATCTTCGAAATGGATTTTGTAATATTCTCCTTCAACTCTTCAATCATACGGGACTGTTTTTCGTCCGCCTCACATTTTAATGCACGCCAGAGGATGAAATATGGGAGCGTCAAATCCGGCGACTGTGGTGACCAGTTGAGATTACTCTTTCGCCGCAGACCCCGGGTAGCAGTATCGTGTCGGTGGCGCCGTATGGGACACCGCCTTGCTCGAACCAGCAGTTCCTTCCTTTCGGCTCCAATAAAGAAATAAACTGCTTAATTATTTCTTGATATACATCGTCCGTGATCGTCCGCTCGGAAAATAGTGGTCGCACGATGCGTCCCTGAAATATGGCGCACCATACGCCTACCTTGGTGTAATGTAACGGTTTTTATAAAATTTCATGTGGGTTTGTCGTGGACCAAGCTTTGCTATTCTGGGTATTTACATGCCCATTTAAATGAAACCAGACCTCGTCACTGAAAAACAGCGTGTTCACTACTGCGGATCCTTTCGCCTTCAGGAATTGCAAAAACCATTTGCAGCAATTGCTTCACACATTACACTATAGTGACAGTAGTTACAGCATAAGACAGGTACAGTTCGATGGTAGAGCTGAGCTGAGACTTGAAGGAATATGCTGCGTCTTCACCAAAAGGCGAGGTCTCGCAGGTGGACTCGCCTCGCAAAAGTTCCTGGAACGGTGCTAAGCGGATACGTCGAATCCGGTGCTTATCAGCACGATTTTCCACGAACACGGCCTCGATTGCACGTGTTGCTTAGTCGCGCTTATTGTATTGCATCGTATGATCATGCTGAGCACAAAAGTATGTTGCAAAAGTTATTCTTTCTTCTTTCTTGCTGATATGTAGAATGAGAAGTATTAGGTCGTCCCATAAGTTCGTGCCGCTTAATGTTTTGCTATTTAACTTAATGTATGAAACATACCTTTAAAGTTTATGAAAAAACGTAATCACCCTCCCGCTCCACAACTTCTTCCCATCTTTTTGGTAAAGTCATTATACCGTCACTATAAAATTTCCGTGGTTTTTCGTTAAAGTACTTTTGTAAGACATAGGTTAACTTTATTGATATTACAATGGCCGTAGAGACAAAGACACTGACCGTTGGGGCACTGTCGTAGCGCGACCGTGCCCTCTCCCAAAAACAAAAACGCATCGCTACGCAATGGCTGCGCCATCTCACGCATGGTCATATTACATAACAGTTCACTCACACACAGACACACACACACACACACATGCATTCTTACAACTCGGCCGTCCTGACTATAGACCGTCCGCGGGCTACTGATCATCCTTTCGATCCGCATTTTCCGTTGCTGGCATTATCCAGGGTCGCATATTTTTGGGTTCCCAAACACCTTGATATTGCCGCTGAGTGTTTTGGAAACCATCAACATCGGCAACAATATATCTGTCGTTTCTTAATACTCGCTTAATAATATACGGCCCTTTAAACGTCGGAAGAAGTTTCTTTGGCGCCGTCGGAGTGCTATCAAAGTTACGCAACATAACTAAATCTCCTTCTTGGTATCGAATAGGCGGCTTGTGCCTTTTATTAAAATATTGCGTATTGTATCTCTGCGACGCAATGATTTCATCGGCCGCCTTGCGCCGGAGTGCTTCTATATCTCGAGTCTCCCCTTTCATATGTTCATCCAAATATTCTTTTATCTTATCCTCTATTTGACCGCGTTGGTTTACGCCGAAAAGTAACCGACTCGGAGTTTCTCCAGTGGACTGAGTCAACGTATTATTTATACAATATTCAATGTGCGATAACACTTTATACCAATAATTACCACTATCATTCTATGTAGCCTTGCCTAACATGGGTATTAACATTCCATTTACTCGCTCTATTTGTCCATTAGCTTGTGGAGAACCTGTGGCTATCATTACATGTTTAACGTCGTTTTTGTTTAAGAAATCACCAAATTCTTGCGACGTAAAACTTGATCCGCGATCCGATACAATTGTACGCGGTCTACTGTAACTATCAAAATAATTAATTAAACACTTTATTGCCTCTCAACTGGCGGTTGTTTTAATTGCATATAGACGTACGAACTTCGTAAATGCATCGATTACGAGGAACACATATCGCTTTAATAAATTCCGCTTATCTACCGGTCCGAAGTGGTCTATGTGCAACGTAACGAACGGAATATTGCCTTTCGGAATACAATGTAATTCGCCTTCTCTTTTTCAAACTGTAGGAGAATAGGCTATACACTTCATACAGTTTCTTATATGTGTTTCTATTTTTTGTCTGAGATTCGGAAACCAGTAACTCTGTAATATCGTGCCAGCAGTCTTTTCTACACCTAAGTGACCTAACTGATCGTGATATCTAAAGATTATATTCGCCTCCATATTTTCAGGTACATAAAAAAGTAAATCATTGCCGCGTTTTCTATAAACCAAACCATTTCTCATTTCATAAAATGAATCCTCACTCTTTTCAAGTTTAGTAACTAACTGCTTAATTATGCTGTCTTGCGATTGACATACTGTTAGATTATATTCAAAAGGATTATCCTCAATAATATGAATAGTAAACAATCTGCTTAGTGCATCAACGTGTCTCATTTTATCCGCTGCTCGATGCTCTACTGCATAATCAAAATTTTGTAACTCTAAAGCCCACCTGGCGATTCGCGGATTAACGTCTTTCTTTTGCAATGTTAATTTCAATGAGTTACAATCGGTGATAATTTTGAAAAAAATTCCATGTAGATATACTCGAAATCGTCTGAGAGCATATATAATAGCTAATGCTTCTAGTTCGAAACTATGATATCTGCTTTCAGTTTCCGTTGTGCGCTTAGAAAAATATAATACGGGGTGAAATTTCAAGTCAGACTTTTTCTGTAGCAAAACAGCGCCAAAACCCAACGAGCTGGCGTCATAATGTAACTCTGTCGGATCGTGCGGGCTATAAATAGACAATATAGGAGCTGATGTTAAATTTGATTTCAGACTTTCGTACGTTTTTAATTCGACTTCCGTAAATTTAAATTCAACGCCATTCTTCAATAAGTCGTACAATGGCTTAGCAATTAACGCGAAACCTTCCACGAATTTTCTGAAATAAGAACACAGCCCAAGAAAACTTTGTACCTGGCGCACGCTTTGCGGTACTGGAAATCGAGACACCGCTTCGACGCCGGTTTTTGACGGACTAATACCTTTCGCGGAAATAAAATATCCTAGGTATTCAATTTCCGTTGCCAGAAACTTACATTTATCAATCCTTAAATCTAACTTATTCTCTACCATTAATCTAAACACACGCTTAAGCACTTTTAAATGATGTTCTGTAGATTCGGTGGCTATCAAGAAATCATCGATATATGCGATCACGTCGCCCGAACGAATTAATTCCGCTAATACCTCATTCACAAACCGCTGAAATTTCGTAGGCGCTGGTTTTAGGCCAAATGGCATTTTTACAAATTCAAATTGACCAAAATGAGTAACAAACGAGGTATATTTAATAGATTCCTCGGCCACTGGTATGTGGTAAAATCCGTTTTTCAAATCAAGCAAGCTGAAATAAGCTTTTCCTTTTAATACACTCAACTGATCTTCAATCACTGGAATCGGAAAATTATCCCTCGCAATTTGTTTGTTTAGTACTCTATAATCCACACACATCCTATATTCGCCGTTCTTTTTCTTAACTAGTACAATAGGCGAAGTGTATTCTGACTCACTTGCACGAATTACTCCCTTTGCTAGTAGATTATCCAAAATTTCCCTTAAACTGATTTGCTCAGCATATGAAAGTCTGCGCGGGGAAAAATTAAATGGTTTCAATTCTGTTGCAACTATTTTTAACTCACTTTTGACCTTAGGCAGCTCAGGACGCTTAGGCCGTAAATATTCCGTTGCGAAAAGATTCTTAACTCGCAATTGATCATACTCAGGTATTTTTGTATCAATTAACAAATTATCAGTACTGTCCACGCAAGTTTCCCCAGTGTCAATGTTTAAAATTTCCGAAATCGCTTCATCTACAGCAACTGTTGACGGTACTATCAATTTCATGTTAAACTTTCTCATCACATCTCTACCCAATACAGTAATGATTCGCACTGTGTTCATCGCTCGGGACCGAATGTGAACAGCCATCGTGTACAGACACGATTCTCGAGCGAGTTCGGATCGCCTTTGATGTTGTGGCAGCCGAGGCTCGAGGCAGCGTTCCAGGAAAGAGGCAAGATAAAATACCCGTGTGCGTGAGACAATACCAATGCGATCAAAAAGTAAGAATAAAACTTCTGCATTTTTGGTCCGTTTTAAATGAAATTTTACCAACATGTTCCTTACAATCTCCTGATTAAAATGACACCAAACACGACATAGTTTGGACAATTTTTACTTATCATGGTAGTAATAATGGTCTTCGAAACAATCAGTCTCATGGCACCAATCTATGTCGTGTTTGGTGTCATTTTAATCAGAAGATTGTAAGGAACATGTTGGTAAAATTTCATTTAAAACGGACCAAAAATGCAGAAGTTTTATTCTTAAATTTTGATCGCGTTAGTTGTGTCAAACGTACACGGGCATTTAAATTTCCCCCTTCCTCGTACTCCACGCTGGGCTGCCGCGGTTCACGTAAATCACAACATCAAAAGTGATCCGAACGACACTTCCCAGAATCCAAGGGAGGCGGCCCCAAGTAGGGGGGATAGAAAATGAACAGCCATCGAATCACGATTTTGAACACAGTGCGAGACATTACTGTACTACCGAAACGGTCATGGTATCATCGGGTACCACATACAAAAATATTTCTTTTTGCACCATTTCATCTAATTCGATATTCACTACTACCGACCCTGAAATAATCAATCTACTACCATTAAGACCACAGAATGTCTTGTCAGAATTACTCGTGCAATTGATCAAATGTCGCGGAACGAAGGCTTCTTTCACAAAACTAATCGGACTACCCGTATCAATTCGCGTGTCCAATTGTAAGAATAATTTCGATTGCACGTTAGCGTCGCATATTTCTAATCCACTAGTTTTTATAAAATCATCTCGCTGCTCAGATACATTATCTACACAAGCTACTTGTTGTTTATCTAACTTACTTTTGCAATCCGTATACGCATGGCCCACCTTGCCGCATCGGAAGCAGGAGCCCTTTTCTCGTCGAGGCTGCTTGCAGTCTTTAGCCATGTGCCCGTATCCGCTGCAATTGTAACACCTTACTTTACTTTGATTCTCCTCCTTGGGAGAGCCGCTTCTAGGGTGACGCTGTCGTTTGTTTTCTTGCGTTTCCGTCTTGCTTCCGCACGCCAACTCCCGACTCGTCGGCTGCTTTCCATCCGTCAAAGTGATGCTCTCGAACGCCGACAATAGATCCGATGCCGACTGGAAGTCCTGAATCCGTGCCTGATTTCGCATTTGCCGGTCCGGTATTCCATCGACCAGATATTCAATCATCTCCTCTTCACCCACCGGTATATAATTGCCCAAAACAATTTTGTCATGATAATATATGGCGAAGGGTTCACTTGTTTTCCAAACACGCTCTTCAAATTTTCTTTCTTTCTTCTCGAACATTTTTTTCATTTCTCGCAGTAACTGGGTAGTATCCATTTCGATATGCTCTGGACGAGACTGAAACCATCGAAGAGCTTGTCCCCTCAGCCGCGTGCCGATTAAAATTCTGGAAGCGTTGTCATCCAGCTGGTATGATGCGCACAGCAATCTAACTTGCTTTTCCCAATTGCTGAACACAACATTGACACCGTCGAAATCTCCAAGGAAATCGCTTACCGCTTTGATGCCAATTCTTGCATCAGTCGTGGTATTGCTGGACCGGGACGAACTGCGTAATAATTCGTTCTCCCTCTGCATTACCCTCAGCTCTCTTTCCATGAGTTCCCTTTCTCTTAACAGGAATTCGTGATTGTAGGCTGCCCGTTCATTTTCGGTGCCTCTCGCTATGGACGACGCGTTGTCCTGCGATACACCGGCTTGTGGCACATCTTCCGGCGACAGCATGCTGATCTTCTTCATCCATTCACCACTGGGATCTGCTTCCTGAAGTCTGCTGATCAGCTCATTCTTTGATCCTGCAGTAGCCAATCCCATTTTCTGCAGTACCTCTTTTAACTGCGCAACTTTAAAATCACTTGCAAGCACCATTTTGCTACTGAAGTATGGCACACTCGCGTACGAAGAGAAAAAAAATGTACTGCCTACCGTCACTTACACTTAAGGCGAGCGTCGTACTGCTCAAGGCTAATTACTTAATGTCAATCTTAAATATTACTTAAAATCACTTAAACTGAGTTCAATCAATCCCACTTCTGAAATTGTAAGACATAGGTTAACTTTATTGATATTACAATGGCCGTAGAGACAAAGACACTGACCGTTGGGGCACTGTCGTAGCGCGACCGTGCCCTCTCCCAAAAACAAAAACGCATCGCTACGCAATGGCTGCGCCATCTCACGCATGGTCATATTACATAACAGTTCACTCACACACAGACACACACATGCATTCTTACACTTTTCAATGTTTGTTTTTAGGGACTCGACATTATTAAATTTTTTTCCGGCTAAAAAATGTTGCATTGACTGGAATATCCGATGGAGCAATATCTGGAGAATCTGGTGGGTGTAATCAAATTTGCCAAACAAATTTTTTTTCACATTTTGTGCCACATGTGGTCTTGCATTATCGTGATGAAAAACGACATTGTACCGATTCACGAGTTTTGGCCTTTTTACTCTTATTGCTGCATTCAATTTATCCATCTGAGCACAGCATTTGTCTGAATTAATTGTTTGGTTGGCTGGAAGAAACTCAAAATACAAAATTCCTTACCAAAGCCTAAACGCATCCGCGGCACGAACTTATGAGACGACCTAATACAAGTGAATGCCTTTGTTAGAATATTCGAGGTACAGGAACGGTCGAGGCGGACCATGTGCACTTTGCCGATGCACGCTGTGTTTGTCTAACGTAGCTTTTCTTTGGGACGAACCCTAAAATGGTTAAAAAGGACCATGGTGACGTGGGCGTCCTCACAGTTTTAATAAACAGAACACCCTTTTAACGTATACATGCCTACAAAATCATTGTAATACCTAATCGAGACAGAGAGACTCCTCTCATTCGATTACACTGTTCGACAAATTTCAACTTTTTTTTGAATTTGTAACATTCAATATGCGTTTCTTATAGATTTTAATGTGCTGAATACGAATCTGCAATCCGTTTTTCTCCAGAACGTACCATTTTTGAAAAAATCAATTTTGAAAAAAAACGCAAATTTTCAATTTTGGAAGTGTTTTGTACTTTTACGGTAATAGTTATTCAGTTACGCTTGGTGCCAAATGATTCTTTGAAGTTTCACGAATAAAATGATATATATTGTTATTAGACTATAAACATTTAAATGTGTTTAAATAATGATCAAAGTGAAAAGGACACCAAAAATACACCCATTTTCGCTGATATCTTTCAATTTATTTCAAAAAATAAAAGTCCAGGAGAAAATCTAACTATGCCACGCGGTAGAGCAGACCTTTCTGCAAAGGAAAGCATCAACGGAAGTTACAAAATCATTTTTGTATTCAATATACAAGCGAAATAGTTTGGTAAAACACGCGGCGGCAACAGTGACACTCACAAGGGAACACCGCGAACCCTTTCTCCCGGATTTGAATGAAACTTTGTAGGTTTATAGAGTGATCCAAGACAAGAATAACGGTATGCTTCATTCGTGCCCAATCGCCCTTTAACGGTGTGAAAACTAACCTCAAAGTCAAATCGGCGTTTCCACTTTTTCGCGTATATCTCTTAAAATACATGAGATAGAAAAAAATGTTTTAGGTAAAAGTTTAATGGTACAATGAGGGCTATAAAATTACATTAAGAAAATTTTAAAAAAAGTTTTTTTTCTCGAAAAGAAAATTTTTTTTTGCGTTATTTTAAAGAATTTTTACATTTTTATAATAACTAAAAATATTACGTGTTTTATTCTGAATTCAACCATGAAAATTAATTTTACTATACACCATCGACTTATGCAGATATACGACGTAACGTACACCGTGCGCGCAATTGCGCGGCTAAAACACGCAGTATATTACATATCCAGATTTCTTGTTTTCGTTGCAGTTCCTAATATATGCCGATATTGAGTACGATAACATAAAAATAGCATAATATAAGATATTACATCAAGATTGATGACATGTCACATACATTGCGCTATATCACATATATCCATACATAAACATTTGTTTCATACTGATTTAATATTTTATTCTATTTTGAATACGCTCATACATGTATTTCATTCAACATAGTTTTCACAAAAGTGATGTGCATCAAAGAAATGTTCTATGCATAGATACTTTTTGCACCAAGCACATCTTATAATAGCAGGGTTATCACACAGATCACAATGCGGCAGGTTATATACTTCAGGAAATTTGAAACAGAAATCTACTGGATTTTCAAATCGCTGGTCTGCCCTTTGTTCAAGGTATCCACTTTTATACCAAGAGTATTTAAATAATACCCGGAATCTCGGAGAAGACAACTGGTTGTGTGTGAGAGATTGCAGTTTGATAATATTATTTCGCAGATGTAAGTTTATATCAAGATTATATAGTAACACCCGATTTGAAAAAGATCTCATAAAATTTTTCCATACCCGAAAGCCGAAAACATCCAGCGGTTGTATCAAACTTGTTGTTCCTTTCGGTATGGTTAACGCAATAAGTTCTTTGTCAGCCGGAATACTTTGCTGAAAAGTCGAAGGACAATGGCCGCTCCACGAATCAAGTAACAGAACACTTTGAGGTCCAGTCTTTGGTAAAAAGACTTCTGTAAGCCAAATGTTGAAATAGCGCGAAGTCAATTTCCCAGATTTTGAAGCAGTAACAAACACATTAGCCGGTCTAAATAAGCTTTCTTCTACCCTGGGTCCAAATTCTCCACTAGTTTCTTTTAACACTATAAATAGGGGTGACAGTAACTGACCGCTCGCAGAAATGGTATGGAGAATCGTATAACTATGTGTGGTTGAGGATACTGACTGCACGGATGCTTTTATGGTCTTTCCACCACGGTACGATAACGTACGACCAGAATGAATTTCCAAATTAAATCCACTCTCATCAGCGTTGTAAATATTATTTGAATTGTACGTAGCAATGTAAGGTTTTACCCGGTTTACGAATTCGGTGGATGTCAATTTTAATTGTTGCTTGTCCCGTTGTGTAGAACGACTGATGAATTTTCTAACCTTTCTTGAAACGATGTTGTGCACTTTTTTGAAATTCATGATCCAGGTATGGCCAGCTTTAAATGTTGGAAGATTGACGTCCTCCTTTGCTTCTAGCGCCCCATTGTCTTATATCCATGTCATGCACAATAGAGGCCTGATCCATAGCAGCCTGAAAGGGTCTAGCCGGGTAAGAATGGACGAGCGGCCCCCATGTCAGTTTTTGTTGTTATGGGTGGTGAACAATGTTCTTTGCCTGAGACACCATTCTGTGAAATTTCAGATCTCTACCCCCACGTTTAAGGGTAGTATGAGGGTAAAACTCTTAAACTTTGCCATTTTTTTTCTCAGTTTCTACTTAAGATATTTAAATGAAACTTGGAGGAAAAGTACCTTTACACAAGCCTCACCTGGCATAATTTTTTCAGAATTGTAGGTACATTATTTATGGCAACAAAAAAAACATTAATTTTTACGGGGTAGTTTTTGCAAGCATCCCCTTGAGTGACACCCGCCAGAAAAATCAAGGATAATACTTCATTGTCCAAGTAACATCTGCAAAAGTTTCAGGAGGGTCGGGTTGGTGGAACATAATTAAAAACAAAAGAGAAGGTCAATGTACGTATAGATCAGGGACAGCGAACTGGCGCGCCATGGCGCAGCGGCTCGCGGCCTACGCGTGGCTCTTTCCCCTATCAGGTCCTACATACATTTTCCACCCCCAAATCACATAGGTAAGAAATAAAATAAAACGTTCAACACATTTATCTAGAATAAACATTCATTTTTAAAATTTTCTCATGGAACGAAAAGGTTGGTTTAACGAAAGAAATACGCAAGGATCGACATAATTTAAAAAAACAAGATAATATTCTTTAATTATTGCATTACAATTAACCTAAATTAAAGAAAAGGTGATAAACTAATCTTCATCGCTATTTTCATTCATAACTGCCGTTGTATTAGTTGACTCAAATAAGTGAGTCAATATTTCGGATGGCTTAATAATTTTTGATTTATAACGCCCATGAGATAAGTAATAAATAATTGCAGCTACGTGTGAACAGCATCCTACTGTTCTGTTGCCATTCGCGCAATCGCATGTGTACCGTTCTATAGCTGAGTAACCGATGGAATTCGATTTGTATTCAATATAACACTGATATAATTTACGGTTTACGTGTCTTGACCGAACCTTCATTCTTATAATATTATTGTTTTCTATCAAATATTCAACATTTAAAGTGTCTTCTGCGTTCATTATTTCTGCAAGATAACATACTGCTTGTGACAATTGGTATGTACCGGTGAAAAGTATTTTTAAATCATTCTCGGTAAGCTCGGGAAAATCCATTAGACAGTTAGCAGTCATTATTGTAAAAGGTTTTTTGCGGCGGCTTAATTTTTGGACCTCTACTAATTCTTGTAACGTATTTTGTTGAGTCCGACGTTCTTTCATAAAATTAATAATTATGTCCGCGAGTTCAGGATCTGAGTCTAATCTTTTCCCAAACGTATTATGTAAAAATCCGGCTATCCGGCATAACGATTTTAGACTTGGCAATAATTTGTTATCCATTTTATGGTGCAACAGACGATATTTTTGCCCTATAGCACCGTGTACAGCTTCAACTACCCAACGTACTTTGGTAATAAAGCGTGATGCATTTGCTTCTTCCGATGTTAACTGCGCTCGATTTCCTTTAAATGCAGGCATTAAGACATTGTAACCTTGGTTCTTCATATACTCTGCAACATCCCGGAAACCGCGGTCGACTATGCAGAAATCACCTGGTCGCAAAAGACTGCTTATTCCAATAGGATCTTGTAGTAGAATTTTCATGATCGTCGCGTCATTCATAGTTCCGTTAAATGGACCTGCTATGTCAACAATATAACCATTTGTTGTACAGATAGTGAACGGCTTGCATAGTGATGTTTTCTTCTGTCCAGAGTATGATTTTCTTTGATACTCATTATTTCTGCTTTTTTCATGCCTAACGTATGTCCCATCGAGTATCAAAGCCAATGCGGATTGCGGCACGTTAATAAGTTTTTTTGTCATATAACTTGTTTCCTGTAAAATAAGATCATCCCTGGCTTTTGCATTGATTCCGAAATGGGTATGTAAAATGTCCTTTTCAAATGCGTCAATTACTTGATGAAAGTAATGTGACACCTGCTGCACATGTTCCAAATCAAAAATGCTTTGAATTGTTGCGTTAGAACTGCCACTTCTAAGCTTAAATAAAAATATCACCAATGCTTGTATTATTGTCCGGGAATCACTGTTTCTCATACTGATCAGCATGTGCTCCAGTTTCTTCATGTTTTCCCAGTTAAGGCCAGTAAATGTATGTAATTGCTCTTCACTTAAGGAAAAGTCACCGATCTTATCAAGCAATGATGAATCCACATTAATTGCCAATTTGTTCAAAAACAAGGAAACCTCTGATATTTCTACTGAAGTGCAATTAGAGTGGATGCGTAGCAGCTGAAGTTCGTCGGTGAAAAATCGCTTTTTCATAAGATGTGTAGTGCAACATCGATTGCCTTTCGGTATAAAAATCCTTCGTTGGGTGAAGGCTTGAAGGCGTGCTTCTAGCGGTATCACGACGAGTTGACTGCTTCTTCGACACAGGATACAATATTTATGTGTAGATACCACACTTCTGAACGGCAATTCTACTATGGCTTCCGATGTTCTGCTACTAGTTCTTGCATGAAAGTCTGGATCCACCACAATATTATCGCCATCACTATTGTTGTCACTTTCAAATGATTGGTGTTTCCTGTATATAATTAATCTGCATTTACTGCAAAATACAGAGTTAATTGTCACAGTCTTGTCACAGTGTGCCTGATATTGAATTGCTTCATCTTCGGTAACAATCCGTTTCACTTTCCCACTGAACTTTTTGGCAGAGAGATTGCAGTTAATGCATTTATCACCACTATTAGTTTCAGACATTTTCCTCAACAATATGTGTACTAAGATATTTCTAAAATATTTTGTTTCTAAAGCGTCGTATGTATTTTGTTTTTACAATACAAGTGAAAAACAAATGAAAAAAACAAACGCATGGGCCATGGCGCGCCAGTTCGCTGTCCCTGATCTATACGTACATTGACCTTCTCTTTTGTTTTTAATTATGTTCCACCAACCCGACCCTCCTGAAACTTTTGCAGATGTTACTTGGACAATGAAGTATTATCCTTGATTTTTCTGGCGGGTGTCACTCAAGGGGATGCTTGCAAAAACTACCCCGTAAAAATTAATGTTTTTTTTGTTGCCATAAATAATGTACCTACAATTCTGAAAAAATTATGCCAGGTGAGGCTTGTGTAAAGGTACTTTTCCTCCAAGTTTCATTTAAATATCTTAAGTAGAAACTGAGAACAAAAATGGCAAAGTTTAAGAGTTTTACCCTCATACTACCCTTAAACGTGGGGGTAGAGATCTGAAATTTCACAGAATGGTGTCTCAGGCAAAGAACATTGTTCACCACCCATAACAACAAAAACTGACATGGGGGCCGCTCGTCCATTCTTACCCGGCTAGACCCTTTATCCAGTACATACTGCACGATTGATAATATCTTCTCTCTGCGCGTACCACCTCTTGCCAATGTTTCTTCCCATTGATACAGTTGTTCAACTGATTTAACTTTTCTAAACTTATGTTGTACACTGTCGAGAGTCCTGCGCGTTTTCTTTTACCGCTTCTCCAAAACTCAACAGCTCGAGTTTTATAATTGAAGTCTACGTTACCACTTTCGCCCAGGACACACCTGTCATCAAATTCATTGCTACTAACGTTTTCCTGGATATTATCCTCTTGAACAAACTCAAATTCTTGAGGTCGCGCTGGATCTTCGTATTCCAGGGTCGTCAAATAGTCGGTTGTAAATGAAACTTCGTTCATACTATCAAGTATCATAGTATGTATAATTTCTGATAGTTCGATTTCCCTATTATTAACGGGAGACGGTGGTATACTGGATATATGTAGAGCTGTTACCAGTAAATTAATTACGTTTGCTGGATTTATGTACACCATTTTATCGATAACTAATGCTACGTGCAGTTGAAAGAGTACCAGCGACACTGACAATGAATTCCAGGGGCGAAGATGTTATATTTATAAGGAAACAGGAAGATAAGAGAAAAAAATATGTTACAATGAACACAAAGTACTGTCGGATGACAGGCGTTTTCCGTGAATAACACTATCTCGTTTGTTGTGAGTCTCAAAGGCTTTCTATATTAGGAACTGCAACGAAAACAAGAAATCTGGATATGTAATATACTGCGTGTTTTAGCCGCGCAATCGCGCGCACGGTATACGTTTCGTCGTATATCTGCATAAGTCGATGGTGTATATTAAAATTAGTATTCATGGTTGAATTCAGAATAAAACACGTAATATTTTTAGTTATTATAAAAATGTAAATATTCTTTAAAATAACGCAAAAAAAAATTTCTTTTCGAGAAAAAAAACTTTTTTTAAAATTTTCTTAATGTAATTTTATAATTATAATTTTATACTCATTGGGCGAGTACGAGGGTGAATCGGTTTGAATCTCCTCGACTCGCCAGAATTGATGCAGCTGATCTTGCAAATCAGTGTTTGTTATTGAGATATGAAGGTTCTGTACCACGTCAGTATTCGCAGGACGATCGCCAACCCTCCCGGCAAGAATCCATCCCAACCGAGTTTTCTGTAACGTGGGGTGGCTCGATGATGATTTGATTTGACCCACGCATAACAACTGCCAAAACATCTCCGCGCCGACCAGTATGTCCACGTCCGACGATTCGTAAAACTGTGGATCGGCTAGAGTTATATTGCGCGGCAATGTCATATCACCACGCTTCAGTGAGATTCCCGGCAGTCTTTCAGTGATTTGATCCACCACGATACAGTCAAGCTGCGCCGAAAAAGCGCCAAATCGTGACTGTATTTTAAGCTGCACGATTTGATTCGCGAATGATGCCGTTTGATTTATTCCTGACAACGATACGTTAAGCCCTCGCGCCCTTAGTTTTAACACATTGAAAAATTGGCGAGATATGAAATTCGCCTGAGATCCGCAGTCAAGAAGCGCACGACACAGCCTTCGAGAGCCGGCGTGATCATGCGCGTACACTAGCGCGGTGGATAGCATGACGTAGCTCGCGCACGTAGACACCGCGCTGACGGTGGCGGTGGCTACCGAGCCGCTCGCGGGATCGGTTGCCAACGAATTATTGGAACCGCCGACTTCCGTCCTTGCTTGCAAGTGAAGGAGAGTATTGTGTCTCTTTCCGCAGAGTTTACAAACGCCAGAAGTACACTTACCGACGGAATGACCCTGCGATTTCAAACAATTAGTACATAATTTGCGCTTTCGAATCTCGGAGATCCGTTGCTCCACGGACAATTTTGCGAAATCCTTACAATAGTAGATAAGATGCTCGCCCGCGCAAAAAATGCATTTGATTTTCACCGTCGCGACATGAGCGGCATGCTTCTTGATGCTGGCCTGATTACGTTGAATAGATTGAGTCGAAGGAAGGGAATTTTTTCCCGACGTTTCCATCGACCCAGCCTTGTGGTTCAAAAACTTTAGAAATTGCTCCAAGGTGGGCATCGCAGCAGTCTCGAGCGAAGTCTGCCACTCGCGCTTCGTAACATTGTCTAACTTGGACGTCAAGATATAAATAAGAATGTCGTCCCACGAATCGGTCGGGCGCTTTAGAGCCCTTAGCGCGCGCACGCGTTTCGCGGCGCCGTCCGCAATTTGTCGCAATTCGTGAGAATTCTCCTTAACCATCGATGGCAAGTCAAATATTGTTGTAAGGTGCGCATTTACGGTGAGACGAAGGTTGTCGTAGCGCTCGCGCAAGAGTTCCCACGCGACAGGATAATTTTCGTCGGTTATTTCTAACGCGTCTATTATATCGGAAGCCTCACCGGTGAGAGACGTTTTGAGATATTGAAACCGTTGGGAGTCGGTTATGGACGGATTGCCGCCGATAGTCTTATTGAAAATATCGTGAAAAGAAAACCACTCCTCGTATTTACCGGAGAATGTGGGCAAATTTAACTTTGGCAAACGGACGTTGGAAGCTTGATTCACGCTTGCAAAGTCGCTAACTGGCGATGCGGAACCCCGAGCGACTGGAGGACCGATCGCCATGTTAATTATCGCACGCATATCGGCGCTTAGGGCATAGAAGGCGTCCTCGAACTGAATTCTATCGCTGCATTCAGCCGGGTCGATTCCCTCTATCTCGGACTGCACCGTGTTGAATTCGGACCAGTACCCTTCTAATTTCGAAAATCGCTCTTGAATTTGAGAGACGATATCAGCCGTTCGCGGTACACTCGCATCGAAATAATTTCGGATTCGCGTACACGCAGCCTTAATGACACCCCGATGTCGTTTTAATTTGGTAAGTTCGTCGCCTTGAGGCGGAGTCATTTTGCGAGATCAAGGCAATTATCTGGTTGGTGATAACAGAAAGCAGCTACCTGAGTCGACGATGCTGGAAGCTCGAACACCAGGCGGATGATTCGTTGTTGAAACGCACGATGCTGCTCTGCTGACACACCGAAACCCAAAAAGCCTCTGATGTCCAGACCGGAATCCAAAAATGCCTCTGATGTCCACACCGGAATCCGAAAATGCTTGGACGCTGTCGGACTCTTGCGGTGCGAAGCACGTGGAATCAAGCCTTTGTTCTGCAGAACTTCTTGTAGATTGGAACCTCGTGGCCGAGTGATGTTCCGAATGATGCAACGATAGCTCGTTGGAATGATGCGCCGTGAATTATCCGGCTCGAAGGACCATGTTTTGAACAGGATGGGATTTATAAGGTTTGGTAAATCCTTCTACTCCCGTTGTGGCAAATTCTTGCTATTTTTCGTTTATTTGAGGTTATACCCACGCACAAAAATGCGTACGTGCGTTTAGTAGCACGCTCGTGAACAGAGTGAGGAAACAAAAAGACGATCGCTCGCGCACCGGCATCGCGACATCGAAATCGGTGATTCCGAAGCGACACCAGGGCGCGAGCGACCGCATGTACAACTATTCTGTACAATTCTTAACTTAAGACGACGTAACATATGCCGCACGCTTCCCTCGATATCCACGCTGTTCCGAGCGCGGTTGAGAGCCACGCGCCCGAGCGCTCTGATTGGCCAGTGTTTTTCGTTAATAACTCAAAAACAAAGCTTTAACCAACATTTTGGTAAAGGAAAAAGTTGTTCAGAATCACCCCACCAACCCCCCATTAAACGCGAACGGAAATACTCCGCCGGACCCTGTATAGAGCAAATGTGTGGGGTTCCATCCAAACAGTGTTTCAGGAGATTGCTAGTTAGATAATTGTCTCGGAAATGCGTGGAATAATCGGGTGCGTATCGCTTAACGATCAACTGCGCATTGTGTTCCTTTGCGCTAGTTACATTGGCTGTTGTAATCGGTGCCAAATCTGAAGAATAGGGGGGATGCGGAAAGACTTCGTACCCTAACTCCAATAATTTTGTGGCCACACATGCATAGGTGTACTCTGCTGCGTGTCGCAGTGAAAAAGAACTTTTTATCGTCAAGGATGGTCTATTTGCCCTCATTTCATTATTTAAATGGCCCAACAAAGACGTATAGTATACTCCGGTGACCGTTTTATCCTTTTACCAGAAGTCGATGAAGATTATGCCACGAGCATCCCAGGAGACCTTTACCATAATCTTTTCTGCTGATGAGCGGTCTTTGCTTTCTTTGGTGCAGATTCCCTGACTTCAGTGGGTTTCAACCCATTGTTTCGATAAGTGAAAACTTAATGTTATTAATGACTCACCGGCTAGTATGCGATTCCTGCGCCATACAATAGTCCTTGAATTTCCTCGTAAAGCTGATTTTCTTTCATAAGTTTCTCTCCTCGTATTGTTCAAGCATCTGTGGTCAGTAGCGAGCTGCGCCGACATTTTGTAAAATTACCTCTGCTATATTTATACGGTAATCAACATATGTCTCCTTTCTTTGACCGTGCATTGTTTTATGCATAATGTACGTATTCAACAGGGCCATATCTGACGTACAAAAAAAATTTTTGGTATCATTTGAGGAGTTTTCTTATAAAAGACTGTAATCTCATATGACACTATAAAAATCGTGATTAACTCTCGTGGCGCAACGGTAAGACCGAAACCACGGTCTTGACGCGGTTCATCGTCCGCGTTATCATTGTCTGTACATACGTCGGGTGCTGTATTAATTACTGGCTGAGCGTCCATTGGCGTCATTTTCCATGGTCTTCCCCGTCCGCGTTTGATAAAATACATTCTATAGGGTTTTCCATTAAGGGCGGGCGAACTTTAAATTTAAATAAAACAAGTTGTGTATGAGATATCATAATTTTTTTATTTTATTTGAAAGTGTATTCGATTACATTGTGTATGGAATATAATATCAGTCAAATGGCCGCCGCGGCTTTGCTGGACAGCGCGTATCCGAGAGGTCCCATTTTCGATGACTCGACCGCATAAATCGAGCTCGATATCATTGATGGCATTGGTTATGTTGCCTTTTAAGGCATCAGTCGTCTGCGGCTTATTCGCATAGACCTGTGATATAAGGTAGCCCCACAAGAAAAAGTCTAATGGCGTTAAATCACACGATCTCGGTGGCCAGCTGACGTCGCTGAAACGCGAAATAATCATGCCGTCGAATTTGTCGTGCAGAAGATCCATTGTTGCATGCGCTGTGTGGCACGTAGCGCCGTCTTGGTGGAACCACATGCCGTTGAGATCCATATCTTCCAATTTAGGCCACAAAAAATTGGTTACCATCGACCTATACCTCTCGCCAATGACAGTTATGGCGACGCCAGCTCCATTTTGGAAGAAGTACGGGCCAATGACCCCGCCGGACCAAAATCCACACCAAACTGTGACTTTTCCTGGATGCATTTGCAACTGATGGCTCTTATGTGGATTGTTATCTCCCTAAATGTGACAATTTTGCCTGTTGACATAGTCATTCATCCATAAATGGGCCTCGTCGCTGAAGATGATTTTCCGTCCGAATTTGGGGTCCACTTCCAACTGCTCCAGAGCCCAGTCAGTAAATGCTTGACGCTGCCTATGGTCGTTTGCCTTCAGTTCCTGGGTCAATTGAATTTTTTACAGGTGCAGGCTCAAGTCCCGACGCAAAATTCGCCTAGCTGATGTCTGTGAAAAGCCAAGTTCTAGGGCGCGACGAGGAATTGACTGTCTCGGGTTATCCTGCACACTCGTTCACTGCAGCAATGTTTTCTGCAGACCTCACGTTCCGACGACTTATGGGTGTTGTTTGTTTGTTTACTGAACCACTTGATTCAAATTTGTTTACCAAACGACGAATACTCGACTCAACAAGACGATTGTGTGCACCGTAAAAATCACGTAGCGCACGGAACGTAGCTCGAACTGAGCACTGATTTTGATAGTAAAGTTTAATGATTTGCACGTGTTGCGCAATTTGACAGCAGTAAGACAGCAATAATTTTAGTGTCGGCATTTTTACCACAGGTGAATATGTGTTGCCGATTATCTCTTCTTGTTGATATCTTCTCACCACTAACCTTGCCTTAAAGATATTGTCTGTCTTCTTTTTGTAGACCCATTTTACATCTAAAATATTCTTATTGTATGGTCTGTTCATTTCACGACTTAATGCTTTTTTCCAGCCTTCAGCTTCATTATATGCCATTGCTTCCTCGAACGTTTCTGGAACAACTGTATTACAATAGTTAACATAAACAGATTGATAAACATATGGATCACCATATCGAGACGGACGTTTCTTTTCCCTTTCTATCATCTTTGATGCCAATACATTTTATATCTTCTTCAATAATGTCCACGTGTCTCGCCACTATTACTCTGTTGTTTATTAAAACCTTAACCGACCGCACTATACCCGACCAGAATACCCAATTCCGCCTACTTATCCGACTTCGATTGTCTCTTTTCCTCAGGTATACAAACAAATACTTTACTCCCATATAATCTCAAATTTTTGCACTTGGCTTCTTACTAAAAAATATTTCAAAACGTTCATAGGCATGGCGAGATGCGTGCTAGCGGATGCAAATATCAGCAAAATTTACTGGCCAGAATGTATAATAGCTGCAGCATATTTAAAAAACAGGACGTTGGTGAATACACAAGAAAAGATGTATCCTGATATTTGCTTCCGCTAACACGCATCTCGCCATGCCTGTGAACGTTCTATTAATTCTCTCAGCAGTTCCATTCAGGTCATGAACATACGGAGGACAGGTGTTTAACTGAATGCCCTTTTCCTTAGCTATCTTGTAGATTTTAGAATTCAAATATTCTTTGCTGTTATCGCATCTCAATTTCATAATTTTTTTTATCTGTTAGGTTTTATAATTCATTGATATATTGTATTAGGTTGTCCGGAAAGTTCTTTTCGTTTTTTTAATAGGTGTTAGGTATAAAATATTTTGCGTTCTGTGTACTATTCTTGAGTAATATACAGGGTGGCCCGGAACATGTGCATTACTTTTAAAAGAAGGGTAGCTGAGGTGATTCTGAACAACTTTTTCCTTGACCAAAATATTGTTTGAAGCTTCGTTTTTTAGTTATTAACGAAAAACACTGGCCAATGCGAGCGCCCGTATAGCGCGAGCTCACAATCAGTCACAAGTGCGCGCGACCGAGATCGGGTGCATCGAGGGGCAACGTATTAAGAATTATAAACTCACGATGTGACATCTAACGTCATTAGGCAAAATGATAAACGGAGAGTGGGAGGCCATAGTTGCCAAATCACATCATTTACGAGTTCTGTCGCACTGTTGCCACATCTGTTACAATCCTGGCCATCAGCAGAATGAATTGGCTCGAGCCGAAATTTTTATTTCGGCCGACATACACATAACTTCTGCAAACTTTGTCGTAGGTTCGAGTCCCCCTCAGGTTTCCTTTTTTTTTACATTAATTTTTTTTTAATTACTATCTATACGACAATGATCAATATTTATTTACAAATGTTTTAAAAATATTTTTTAAATATTTTTATCTATTATAGCGTTTTTTATGCTACCGTTTTTAATTTCAAGTATCTTGCCGATTACTGTTTAATATTTATAATATTCAATTAATTTATTTTGTGCATTTTCATATGTCTTATAATGAACAGTCGTAGATGAAGTGCAGGCAAACTCGCTGTATATTTTAATATTATACTATTTCGCCTTTCTTTTACAAGCGACGGTCCCCAACGGTCCTACTTCGATTTTAACGATCTTGTGTAAGGTGATAGTATGTATATAGGAATCTAATGATAAGTGTCAAATATTAGCCGCAGTTATTCAATATTTTTATAGATATAAACAATTAAAGGTACGTAACTCTATCTCTATTATGAGTATAAAATTATGTTATATATATAATCTTTGATTGCGAAGTGTGATAGTTCGTTGGCTTGTAAAGCGAAATTCCTGCGTTCGGTACTCGCCAGGGGTATATTTTTTCTTTTTTGATTGCATTATCACATAATAATTAAACATTTACGAGGCATATTTTCCAAATCACATCATTTATAGTTCTGTCACGCTGTTGCCACAATCTCTCACAATCTCTCTCAATCTCACAAACTCTTACAATAATGACCATCAATAAAAGATACAGAGCACCGTTCATATGCAATTTTTATTTAAATATTTAATAATTTTTTAAAACGAAGGTCCGCTCGTTTCCGCCAACGCCTCTTCCGCAGCAGCGCGCCGCGGCGTCCGCCTCATCTGTGGCCACGACGGCACGCACCCCAGCCGACGCTATAATTTGTTTTTTAACGATTCTTTTATTCTGAAATATAATAAATAATTTCTATAAAACACAAAAATCAATCAATCATCGCCCACATTCAGTATATGTACATATATAAAAATCAACGCTTGTACTGTAGGCCGCGGAGGGAGGGAAATCAAACTCTTTGTCCTTATAGTTCTTTATTATGCGTGCTCTACGACACGTCTGCCTCATACGAGCGTCTGGGCAAGAGTCCCTTTGTCTCCGTCGTTCGACTTCCAGCAAACCGGCATCGTCGAACGGTAGCCCGTCGTGACGTCGTTGGCGCGACGCATACAATGTATCGGCCGTACGGCCCGCGACTACAACTCGGCCATCCTAACGATTAATCGCCCCGATTAATCACGGCTTACAGTAAATACGATACCTAATACATATATAGAATAATACAATAATACAATACGGTACAATACACTAATACAACGCAAGACCTAATATTACGACACCTAATATATAAAATAATACAAAACGAACGAAACATTGAAAACTTAAGGCTAAATGGCGGTAAAGTATACAAAGAAATAGAATACACATAACAAATAATACATAGTGAATCCATAACGCTAGTGTTTCTAGTTCGAAACTGCGGTAGCGCGATTCTATTTCGGTCGTCCGCTTCGGAAAATGGAAAACCCGGCGCAGCTTCTTGTCTGCGTTCTTCCGCAACAGGATAATGCCGAATCCCGCTGCACTTGCGTCACAGTGCAGCTCCGCTTCGTCGCGCGGGGAATAATTACTAAGTATCGGTGCGTCTACCAAGCGGTCTTTAAATGTTTCGAGAACTTGCTTCTCGCTCTCGCCTAACCGGACATTTGCGTCCTTTTCCGTTAAATCATGCGATAGCCTACGCGGCGAATATGAAAGCGGTTTATCGCACGTGGCCGTCGGTTCCATTTTATTTTCTACCTCGGGCTCTAAAGGTCTTCGCGCGTTTACGTCTACCCGCTTACACAAATCTTGCGCCCGCGTCTCCACCTCAGCCGAAAGGCCGTCGCCTACTTGCATATTGTCGCCCGTCACGCGAACGTCATTCTTGTCCACTTCGACATTCATAACATTTGCGATCTCTTTTTCTTCTCGGCTTAACGTCAGGTTTGCTACTTTCATAAAATCGCGTCCCAGAACTAATGGGTTCCGCATTGTTCTATCCGGTACAATTCGTAGCGTAATTTGATGCTCCTTTTCGTCGTAAATGACTGTTGCTTTCACCTGTCCTAATACGTTCAAATCGCTACCGTTTATTCCATAAAATTTACGCCGTCCATAATCGGTCGCAAGGCACACTCTCGGTATGTAACCCTCCTTCGCGAAACAAATTGGACTTCCCGAGTCGATGAGTGCGTTTACTTTAATATCAGAACTACCGTTCTCGCTACTTATCTTTAGTTCTACCGCGCGCAGAAAGTCTTCGTCCTCCTTCTGGTCGTGCTCCACGTAGTTGATATCCCCAGCTGATTGTGAGGTGCACTGGCTCGCTCGATGACCTGCCTTCCCGCAGGTGTAGCAGGTACCTCTCTCTCTCCTTGGTTTCGGACACTCGGCTGCAACATGTCCCAGCTGATTGCAATTGTAGCATTTCCATGCCGCGTGCGATGGCCTTGGCGCTTCCTTAGGTGGTGGCCCACCTCCTCCGATGTTCGTCGGGCCTGATTGTATTCGGCGGCGCGTATGCTGCGGCTCGCGGGACGCCTCCGACGGCGCGGATCTTTCTGTCGACAACCGCGCGGCTCTTTCCGACGGCAACCGCACGTTCGCGAACGCCGTCAGCATCACGTCAACGGACTCGTAACATTGAACTTTCGCCTGCGTCTGCAGTTCCGCACTAGGTATACCGTCAACCACGTAACTTACCAATTCCGTTTCCGGAACGGGCACTCGGTTCGCGAGTATGACCTTTTCATGGGCATAATCGGCGAAGGTTTCGCCTGCGCACCACTTCCTCGCTTCAAGCTCGCGTCTTAAACATAAATGGTCCGGTCGCTGCCCATACATTTTCCGCAGCTCGCGTAACAGTTCATCATAAGATAATTCGACACAGTCTATCCTTGAGTGGTACCATCTCAATGCTCGACCGGTCAATCTGCTGCACACCAGCGCCTTCGCCTGGTGACCGTCCAGCTCGTACGTCGACAGGAGTCTTCTCACTTGTCTGTCCCATCTGTCGAAATCCATCTCGCCACCGCCAAATTCGCCAACCATTTCCTTCAGCTCTTGCCATTTCTTCACGCTCGTTCGTCCCGGTGCGCTGACTTCCGAAGTTGGCGTCATTCGTAGCAAAGCCAACTCCCTCCTAAGCAACTCGGCTTCTTGCGCGGCCACATCTCGTTCCCTTCTCAAAATGTCAAGCTCCCGTAATGTACTTACGTCCACCTGTGCTACAGCGGCTGGTCGATTTTGGGCCTCCTCGTTCCGAACTTCCTGTCCTTCCATTTGCGCGTCCTCGGTCATAAACAGCTCTTCGGGTGCAGCGCCAGCACTTAACAGGCGTTTTATCAGCTCACTCTTCGAACCAGTCGACTGCAAGCTCCTAGCTTTGAGCTTTTCTTTTAGGTCTGCTACTGTGAGTTGACAGTTCATCTCCGCTTTGTCCCAGTGTGATCACTTTTCCTCAATCGATCCCACAAGACACACTTCGCATAAATATCCTTCACTTAAATATCCTTCGCATAAATGTACTTCACATAAACGTACTTCACATAAGCGTACTTCACATAAGCGTACTTCACATAAGCGTACTTCACATAAACTTACTTCACATAAACGTACTTCGCATAACGTACTTCACATAAACTAACTTAACATAAACGTACTTCGCATAAATGTACTTAACGTAACCGTCTCTCACTTGAACATAACTTAAGAAAATGCGTGAATTTCGCTACTGAAATTCCTTGTTTCCACGTCGGCTAGATCCCACTTCTGATTTTGTAGGCCGCGGAGGGAGGGAAATCAAACTCTTTGTCCTTATAGTTCTTTATTATGCGTGCTCTACGACACGTCTGCCTCATACGAGCGTCTGGGCAAGAGTCCCTTTGTCTCCGTCGTTCGACTTCCAGCAAACCGGCATCGTCGAACGGTAGCCCGTCGTGACGTCGTTGGCGCGACGCATACAATGTATCGGCCGTACGGCCCGCGACTACAGTACTAACTTCAGTCATCTTGGGCGTCGGATTTTCCTTGCTCTCTTTCTGCTCTTCCTCTTTCAACAAACTTCCAGCAGAGTACGAAGGCTATCTTTATGGGCCTGTGTCATTGCACCATCGCTGAAGTTTTGTCCTGACTGCATGAACTACGATGACCAAATAAATAACCAACGTATTTGCACAGCGTGTTACATTGTTTTAAATTAATAATAATGTGTAATTATTCGTTGTTCATGAATGACAAATAAAGTAATAAGTCGAATAACTGTTCTATGCTTTTATTCGTTACCCGAAAAGAATAAAGTGTTTTATTACTTTTTACCAACTTTTTTGTATAATTAATGTTATAAAAATCTATAACTTACCCATTCGTCCACAAATTCTTGCTTCGATTTGTAAGTTGTGGGCCGAACCGCTTCATGATGCCGGCTAAGCGGGGCAATACATTGTATGCGTCCCGTCGCGCCGAACGACTTCGCGGCGGGTCACCGTTTAACGATGCCGAATTTCAAACTTCGAACCTGACGTTCTACGGGGAAGACGGACGGTTGGCGTGTTCGATCTTGTGTCCAGACGCTCGTGCGAGAAGGATGTGTCGAACACCTTCCGAATACATAATAAACTCTATGAACCTTTTATTCGCGACTCATTCGTTTCTCTCCCTTCCCGCCTTACATATGTACTCAACAGCTGATGCTACGCCCGTGTCAATGAACTCCCTGAAACGGTCGAGACAATTCTGATCGATTTCGCAGGCACACTCGCTTGTTTGCACACGCACTCGTACACGCACACGTTGCCGCCTTTTGTTGCTGTTTCTTTCTCCGATTCATATATGCTGTCAACTACGAAAACGTGCATTTCATTTATAAAAAAAAGATAAATAAAATATTCATATTAATTATATTGAATATACCTTGTATTAGGTCGTCCCATAAGTTCGTGCCGCTTAATGTTTTGCTATTTAACTTAATGTACGAAACATACCTGTAACGTTTATGAAAAAACGTAATCACCCTCCCGTTCCACAACTCCTTCCCATCTTTTTGGTAAAGTCATTATACCGTCACTATGAATTTTCCGTGGTTTTTCGTTAAAGTACTTTTCAATGTTTGTTTTTACGGACTCGACATTATTACATTTTTTTTCGGCTAAAAAATGTTGCATTGACTGGAATAAATGGTAATCCGATGGAGCAATATCTGGAGAATCTGGTAGGTGTAATAAAATTTGCCAAACAAATTTTTTTGCACTTTTTGTGCCACATGTGGTCTTGCATTATCGTGATGAGAAACGACATTGTACCGATTCACGAGTTTTGGCCGTTTACTCTTATTGCTGCTTTCAATTTATCCATCTGAGCACAGCATTTGTCTGAATTAATTGTTTGGTTGGCTGGAAGAAACTCAAAATACAAAATTCCTTACCAAAGCATAAACGCATCCGCGGCACGCACTTATGGGACGACCTAATATTATGACTTTTGGTAGCGTGTGGCCATAATCTTTAAAAAACTTTCAAAGGGAATCCTTCCTTGTATAATCTGTAACAAATTTTTTAATCATACAAAAAATAATTAGAAGGGTAAGTAAATATATTTTTAATCTTGTTCAATACTTACATTTTTCAATTGAAGGGCTGGAAATATAAACTATAGATGTATAATTATTATATTTTCTTTTTGTCGCGTAACTCGAGATTGTATGATCTGCGAGTACAATTGCTATTCTATGCAATTGTCAACCACTAACAGAGTCAGTGGCACTGCACTTTACAGTGCAGTGCGACGCCGGACAGTAATATTATATTTTATTACTGTTCAAATAAAATCTTTTTTACTTTGCAAAGCGCACATTACACTTTGAACACTCATATTATTAGATATCAACACAATTTACCTTGAAAAAGCTGTGCAACGCTCCTCGTTGAACCTTCCTCTTTCGAATGAGCCCTCACCCAGCTCAAAATATTCTCATATAAGGAAAAAAAACGAACCTTTCGACACCCATGTTTCGGGCCATATTACGTCGGTATACAGCTCGCTGCATTACCCGTGTCTACCCCCATAAGTAGTCCTTAAAACGTGTGGCGTAGCAACCACGGTTTCGATGGGGTTTTTGGGGATGTTTGTCATTTTGGAATATTAACAAAAGTAAAACGACTGCTTTTCTTTAATTTTATTTTATTTTCTTCTATCAGTCGCCCATTAACAATTCAATTATTGTATCTAACTTTTGTAATTGGGCTTGTAGGATTTGGAGCATTTTCTTCAGTTGCTGCTCCACAATTTCTTCGAAACTGCCGGTTGCTTCGGCTTCCCGACGGTCGCCTTCCTGCGCCGATCCGCCAGCCTCCGGGTCTGTGCTCCAGATCTGTGCCCCCCCATGCATTAATGGGACTGCGTTCCCCTTTAGCCGTCCTGATTGATGAAATTGTCCTGGTTCAAAATGTCGGCTGCACACATAAATATTCCCGACCGTCTAACCCACTGTGGGTTAGCCTCAATTTTCGTCTTTGACTATTATTTTTTGGAAGGGCATGGTAAGTGCGGCCGTCCTGATTTCTTCAACTATTACCATTACATGCATAGTAAGCACATTTCTTAAAATGTACTCGCGCGTCGCGTCTGTTCTCCATTTTTTGTTTTGAATGGTTCTGGAAAAAAATGGAACTAATTAGAAAAAAAAATGGTGCGTGTACTTATGTACGCGCGTTAGAAGTTATACCACCGACGAGATATAGGAATAGACAAGACATGCAATGTATTTTTTCGGCCACGATTTCTGGGACGCCGCGTTCCATTACCATTTCCGTGTCACTCGCAACGTTACCCACAGATTATTGAAAACGATGCGAAAATTACATAATTTTAAAGAATTCTTTTGTTCTTTGCCGCAATGAAAGGCAACAAAGGATATGAAACATTTAATGTTAATTAAAAATCTTTTAATTAAAGAAACACATGATAACAAGTTTTCTTATTTCAATTGTACTATCAATAAATGAAATAATTTTTAAAGTTATACTTTACATTATTTTCTGATAAATGACCAAAACAAAATTGAGCTAAGAGATGTGTATTTGTTTAATACCCAAACAATAAAGTTGCCACAATGAAAAAGATAGTGACGATAATTGTATACTACAATTGTTAATTGTATGGTTACTAGACAAATTCTTTAATTATCTTTTTCATTGGAGCAATTTTATCGTTAATGAAAGCCGCAATTTCTAATTTATATTTGTGGTGGAAATTATTAAAATGTATATGTGGATATATATGTATATTTATTATGGTTAACTTATCAAACATTAGTATATACTCTTTTATCTTAATACATGCGGTCTCACAGGCACGGGCATCGCAGTGTAACCAACTACTACTGTTTTTCTCTCTCACTCACTCACACTCGCTCTGACACACACAATGAAAAACAATCACACTCACACATCGCCCCTTGTTTTTATTGCTTTTCAGTTAGTAGCATCTTCTTAACATTCCTTAATAAATTTGGTCCACTCAGTGGTTTTGTCATACAATCAGCTGTCATCGCTACACTCGGTACATGTACTATCTCTAGATTTTCATTCATTACCGCTTCTCCCACATACCAGCATTTACGGTTTAACAATTTGGACTTTGTTTTATAATTCCCGCCTTTAGCTAACTTAACTACATTTAAATTGTCACACTTGATTACTTTCTTATCCATGTCTTTGCCGTCTATCTCATTTAATATTGTCTTACACCAGATCAGTTCCTTTACACTTTCTAATACTGATTCAAGTTCACTCTCGGTCGAAGATAACGCAACCATTCTCTGTTTCCTGCTCCTCCAGTGTATTAAATCACCATTTCTATACAACAACATCCCACTATAAGATTTCGCATCTCCCGTACTGTCCCATGACGCATCCGATTCGCATTCTATCCCTTTTATGCAATTTTTATTTCCAAATTCTAGACGATAATCTATTGTTCCTTTCAAATACCTTAAGATCCTCTTTAATGCCATCATATGCATTGCTTTTGGATTGTTGCTAAATTGCGATAAACAACTCAACGCGAACGATATATCGGGTCTAGCATATACACTCAGGTACATGAGTCTACCTATTAATTCCTGGTATTCCTCTATGTTAGATCTTGGACTTGTCTCGTGGTTTTGCATCTTAACATTGACATCAATCGGTGACGTAACGGCATTGCACTCACTCATCCCGTACATCTCTAATAGTTTTTCTATATAATCCCTTAAATGCACTACAATCTTTCCTTCCTCCTGTTCGACCTGTAAACCTAAAACACACTTGGCTTCGCCTAAGCTTTTTAATTCTATTTCTCTGCCTATCTTTTCCATATAATTTTTCTCAATCTTATCATTACTCGCTACTACTATTATATCATCTACGTGTATTGCACAATATATGAAGTCCTTACCCTCTTTCTTAAAAAATAAACATTGGTCTTCTTTGCTCTGTTGCAATCCGCTTTTTATAACAACTTCTACTAAAAATTGATTCCAACACCGTCCAGCCTGTTTTAAGCCATACAGACTTTTATTCAGCTGACACACATTACTGCTTTCTTCATACCCTTTTGGCATTTCCATAAATATTTCCTCCGTTAAATTCCCATGTAAGAACGCAGTTTTTACGTCATACATTTTTATTTTCTTCTTCATTTCCGCACCTATACTAAATAACAATCTGACGGTTTCTGTGCGTATCACCGGTGCGAATGTTTCTCCATAGTCGTAACCTGGTCGTTGTCCACATCCAAGTGCTACCAATCGAGCCTTGTATTTTCTTTCCTTAGTCGTAGGATCTTCTTTAATATTATACACCCACTTGCTACTAATTATCCGTTTTCCTTTGGGTCTTGTGACGACGTTCCAAACGTTATGTTTTTGCATTGATTTCATCTCTTCATTCATGGCTTGTTTCCATTTCTCCCAGTTTTCCGAATTTTTTGCTTGTGCCACAGTTTTTGGAATTTCCTCACCTATTATCATCATGGCATAGTTCCTATCTCGTATTCTTTCAGATCTTCGCAATCCTTCTGTTTCCTCTCTTTGTCTGTCTTCCTCTTTGTTGGCTTTTATTAATGATATACATATACTTAAGAAATATATAATTAGAAATATAAAGAAACGCCCGCTGTGGCTTGCTCTTCTAGAGCCGGATTAACTACATGCGTAGAGAAAAGAACAATAGAACAAAAATGCGAGGGCTACGCATCACGCTACACGCATGAGTAGCAGAAAAACTGCGCAATGGATACCAGCCCCCGCGCAACTAACTCGGGGATTAGCGCCATAATTTAACACTCCCTCTTAATCCCTGGGTTATTGCGCTCACAATGGTTTCGCAATCTCAATCGCTCCACGCATTCATCATGCTTAATTTTTGGTATCGCTTTCGTCAGTATGTCCGCAGTCATTTCACTGGTAGGTACATACTTTACAATTATATCACCGCGCTCTTGCGCTTCTCGCGAAAAATGATATCTAATATCTATATGTTTACTTCTCGCATGATATACACTATTTTTACACAATTGTATTGCACTTTGGTTATCGCAGTGAATCTCAGTCGCTTCTTTTAATACGTTATGATGTCGGATATGTCTTAACAAGTCTCTTACATAAATTACCTCTTTTGTTACATCTGATAGAGCCATGTACTCGGCTTCCATGGTAGAAAGTGCAACCGATTTTTGTTTTCTACTGTTCCAGCTGATCGGCCCTCCAGATAAATATGTCACATACCCCGTATTTGAGCGTCTATTCATTGTATCTCCTCCCCAGTCGGAGTCTACATATGCCATTAGGCAGTCCTTATTATTAGTGTATTCTATTCTGTAATTTATCGTCCCTTTCAAATATCGGAGCACCCGCTTTGCCATCTTCCAGTAAATTTGTTTCGGACTATTGCAGAATCGACTTAGAAAACTTGCTGCAAAAGCTATGTCCGGTCGCGACGCGTTAGCTAGATAAATCAGAGATCCTACAAGTTCTCTATATGGTACATCTACCATTTCTTCTTCGTCCTTTACGCTTTCGCTCTCTATCGCGGCCGTGTTTATATTTGTTTCTAAAGGGGTGCTTATCGGCTTACATTCTTTCATTTCAAACCTTTTTAACGTGTTTCGAATGTATCTTTGCTGCGTTATCGTTATATTGCCTAGATCGCCTTGTCTATCTACACGTATACCTAATATCTCCTTGACCTTACCGAGGTCCTTCATTTTGAATTCGCGCCCTAACTTATGTTTTATTTCTATTATATTTGGTAAATTTGCTGACGCGATTAATAGATCATCGACATAAACAACGATTACAGTATCATAATTTTCTCTGGAGTCTATATACACGCACGGATTCACTACTGTATTTCTAAATCCTAACCTAACTAAATAGTCGTTTAATCGTCGATACCATTCACGACCTGCTTGCTTTAGGCCGTAAAGTGGTCTATTCAGTTTGCAAACCTTTTCTTCTTGACCCTGTTCTATGAAAGTCTCAGGTTGCTCCATGTATGTGTCATCGTGCAGATCTCCCTGGACATACGCTGTCACCACATCCAGTTGGTGAACGTGCATTCCTCTGGCCACGCTTGACGCAAGTAGGGTGCGGATCGTCTCCAGTCTCGCTACTGGTGCGAAGACTTCGTCGAAGTCGACCCCCTCTGTCTGTTGGTCGCCCCTAGCAACCAATCTGGCTTTGTACCTCTGAATGGAGCCGTCCTGATCTCTTTTGACCTTAAAAACCCATTTACATTTTAGTGTTTTTCTGTTTTTTGGTCTACTCACCAAGGTCCACGTGTTGTTCTCTATGAGATTGTTGTATTCCGTGCGAACAGCCTCTAGTCAGTCTTTCCGTTCCGGTGTGCTCATAGCTTCTTGTATCGATTTTGGCTCCTCTGGCTCATCATCTTCATTTGGGCGCATGTGGAATATCTTTCTGGGTCTGCCCCTTTTCCCAGTTCTTTCTATTTTGGGACGGCCAGGGCCTCTGTTGGTTGTTGGCGTCGATGTGATTTCGTCACTGCCCGGGAGTTCCTCTTCTCTTTCTCCATCTGCTTGTTGGATTTCCTGTTCGACGTCGTTCTTTTCCGTAATTGGATAGCTCAGGGGTATTTCGAAGAACGTCTCGTCGTTGTCCGGTGATTCTACCTCCCGATCTTCCAGGAATCTTACGTCTCTGTGTTTTTCTACAGTTTTACTCCCTCTCTCCCATAGCCTATATGCTTTGGCTTCTTCTGAGTAGCCCACTAGTACGAATTCTTTTCCCTTGGGTGCGAATTTATTATATCTGTGTCTTTTGTTTAGTGCGATAACTCGACTGCCAAGTATTCGCATAAATCCGACGTACGGTTTCTTTCCCGTCCATCCTTCGTACGGGGTGCGTTCATTCAAGGCCTTCGTTGGGCACCTGTTCCTTATGTATGCGGCTGTGTTAATGGCTTCTGCCCATAGGGTGAAAGGTAGTTTGGCCTGTAGGAGCATGCATCTTGCCATTTCAACTAATGTTCTGTTCGCCCTCTCGGCTACTCCATTTTGTTGCGGTGTGTATGCGACTGATAGTTCCCTTGTTATTCCTTCATTTTTCAAGTATCTTGTAAACTCCTTTGACAAGTACTCTTTAGCGTTGTCCGTACGGAGCTTCGTTATTACTTGTCCTGTATATCTCTCTACTTTTGATTTATACTCTAGGAAAGCATTGAATACTTCAGACTTTTTCCTTAACATCATGATTTGGGTGTATCTTGTTTTGTCGTCAATGAATGAAACAAAATACCTCGCTCCCCCTAGCGATGTTACGTGCATCGGACCGCATATATCACTATGTACAAGGCCTAGTACTTTGTCCTCCCTTCTGGTTGATGATCTGAAAGGCAGTTGGTGTATTTTGCATTTGTCACATACCTCACACTTGTCAACTTGACCATTCATGTTTCCGTTTATTCCCTGTACCATCTTTTTCATCCTTCTGAGGTCATTGAAATTTAGGTGACCCAGCCTGTTATGCCATTTTGTTAAGTTACTGTTATGTATTTTTGACACGCCTGCGTACTCTAAGGGATTCTCGTTGACTACGTACAACCCATTTGTCATGGTGGCCCTCATGGCTACAGATCCATCCTTCCTAGTTACGACCGCATGTTCCTTTTGAAACGTTACCTTGTATCCATGCTTTGTGATGCTTGACACCGACAATAGATTACTCTTGAACTTTGGTACCAGCATTGTATCTTGCAGCCTAATATCATTTGGTTGGTTGCCTTCGGCTTGTACCTCAATGTTTACCTCACCCTTTCCTTCTGACTTGACGCAGTCTTCCGCAGCTGTATATATCTTGGTTGTTTCTTTTCTGTTCAACTCTTTGAATCTGCTGCTGTCATTACACATATGTGTTGTTGCGCCACTGTCTAGACACCATGTGCCTGGGTTTGGGAAACCGGTGTTCAGTGCAACAGCTGTCATCGCATCGTCTCTTCTGTCCATGTGCTTCCCTTTTGGACTGGATTTGCATTTCTTGGCCAGGTGGCCTGTCTTTCCACAGTTAAAACATTTAAATGACTTTTTTGCTTGTGAAGGCTTTGTGTGGTCCTTTGATGGTGTGTTTTTGTACCATCCTTTCCTCTTCGTTAGTAGGGCTTCTTCTTTTTCTGTTTCTGGGTCCCGTGTATTCTCCATTTTTCTAGCTTCCTCCTCGAGCAACCTTGTCTTGAGTTCTTCCAGAGTTGGCATCGCATCTCTGGACTGTATCGCTATGCTAATAGTTTCGTACTCTTCTGGTAGAGAATTCAGGAGCCAGATAGACAGCAGGTTTTCTGGTAATCGCATATCGCACTCCTCCAATTGTTCTGCTATTCTTACAAACTCATTTATATATTGAGACATATTTTGATCTGCGGATTTCTTTAAACGATATAACTGATTGAAAAGTACGCATTGCCTCATGGGCCTTCTTGATTCATAAATACCTTTCAGCATTTCCCATGCTTCCATTGAAGTATTTGCCTTTTTAATATATGTGTACTGATCCGATTGTACGCTTAGGGTGATTACGTCTTGAGCCTTCTCGTCCGCTGTGGTCCATGCGGCATGATTTTCCTCAGGCTTAGGTACGGTTCCACTTACGTAACCCCATAAATCATTATACCTGAGCACACTCTTCATTTGTATTTTCCATGTCTCATAGTTCGTGCTGTTCAGCTTTTCTATCCTTTCAATCTTTCCTAGATTCATCTTGCGATTTTTACTGAACACGTGGCGCGCGATTCTAACCTCACTTTTCACTCAGTTTCACTATGTTATTTGTTATACGTATATCTTATAGGCGGCCTGGGCCCATAACCTGTTGGCTTTTATTAATGATATACATATACTTAAGAAATATATAATTAGAAATATAAAGAAACGCCCGCTGTGGCTTGCTCTTCTAGAGCCGGATTAACTACATGCGTAGAGAAAAGAACAATAGAACAAAAATGCGAGGGCTACGCATCACGCTACACGCATGAGTAGCAGAAAAACTGCGCAATGGATACCAGCCCCCGCGCAACTAACTCGGGGATTAGCGCCATAATTTAACACTCTTGCTGTAGATGTCTTCGTGCTTCTATCACTTCTCTTGTTGTTCCTCTTGGTCTTCCTCTACTCCTATTTCCTACTTCCTCTTCTTCTGTCTCTCTTAGATCCTCTTCTGTTGCATCTTCATCTTGTCTTTCACTCTGCTCATTAATTCCATTTTCGTCTGCGTCTTCATAAATGCTGTCTTCCTCTTGGGTAATTTCATCAATATTTTCTTCATATGCATCATTCTCTTCATAGTCTTCCTCTAAATCTAGGCCCACAATTGACAACTCTTCATTCTTTTTATATTCAGTTTCTTTCTTTCCATTAAGAATTTCTATTCCATTTCTACTTTCGTCAAATTTCACATCATTATCGTTTCTGACCTTTCCTGTTTCAGGTACGTACACTCTATATGTATTGTTCTCGGCATAACCTATAAAAATACCTTTAGAAGTCTTTGGTCCAAATTTGTTCTTGGAATATTCCTTGTTCAAGACAAATGCCATACACCCAAATCTTTTCATATAACCTATGTTTGGCTTTCTCTCATGCCATAATTCATATGGGGTCCTTTCGTGTACTGTTGATTTCACCCTATTTCTCGTATGTGCAGAGACACATACTGCTTCTGCCCAAAAACTCATTGGTAGGTGTGAATCAGACATTAATGTCCTCGTCATCTCTATCAGAGATCTATTTGCCCTCTCGGCTACCCCGTTGCACTGAGGTGTTCGTGCTGGACTTAATTCATGTTTTATTCCTTTATTTCTTAACCATTGGTTTAAATTATCTCCAATAAATTCTCCTCCATTGTCTGAACGTATTCCTCTCATCCTTTTTCCTGACTGGTTCTCTTTTAGTATTATTAATCTCTTCAATTCCTCGGCTGCTTCACTTTTTTCTCTTAGCAATATAACAAAAACCATTCTTGAGTAGTCATCTACTATAGTAAATATATACCTTTTTCCACCCTTTGATATTGGATTTATAGGTCCAATCAAGTCAATATGCCACAATTCCATAATTTCTTTCGCTCTTCTAGTGGTCAATCTGGCATGGACTTTCCTACATGTTTTTCCTTCAACACAGCTTTCACATTGTACGTTTCTTTTATTTTGTTCCTTCATTCCGATCACCAAGTCTTTTTTCTTCATGTCCTCTATAACTTTTCTATTCACATGTCCCAGTCTTTGATGCCATATATCAATATCTTTTGTCATTGTCACTTCTTCATTATTAATTGTCTTTGAATCCACATAGTATCCATTTCCTTTTCTTACTGCTGTCATTTGCACTTCATTTTCTTCTTTATATATTTCAGCACTAGATTTGCTGAATTTTACAGTGTATCCATAGTCTGTAAATTTCGCCACTGATAATAAATTAGCATTCAGGTCTGGAACACACAGTACATTTGTAAGCCTCACTTTATTTTTAATTTGTGGTTGTTTCATAACAATGTCTCCAATACCACTAGAAATCAGTTTTCTGCCTTCCTTATCTGCTAGTGTAATTTCTCTCACGTCTTGCTCCAGTTTGTCAAACATTTTTGTGTCATTTGTCATATGACTTGTGGATCCTGAGTCTAACAGCCATTCCATGTTTTTAATGTTCACGTCTCCTTTGCCTATTTTACTTACCACTGTTTTGTTTACGTAGATTCGATCACTTGCAGTCATTACTGTCTCGTCATTCGTACTCATCATAGCTTCTCCTCTTCCACGTCCATATCCATACCTTCCCTGATGGCCTCTGCTTAGGAATCTGCCTCTTTGTCCTCTTCCTCGAGTAGGGCTGATGTTTTTTGATTCCTTACACTCAGATGCTTTGTGTCCATATCCTTGGCAATTGAAACATTTAACCTTTCCATAGCACTCGCTTGAAATGTGCCCCTTCTTACCACAATTAAAGCAATGTATTTCTTTATTTATCTTTTCATTGGCTCTTCTTATTCCCTCTTGATCTTTTGGCACACGCTCACCTCTTCTTCTTTCATTTCTCTCCTCTTCTTGTTTTAACGCAAACCTTATTTCATTCATATTTACCTCCCTTTGGTTTTCTAATATTCTCACATTTTGGTCAAATTCAGTCCTCAAGCCTCTCAGAACATACATTTTTAATTCATATTTTTCTATAGCTCTTCCCAATTGTATGCATTTATTTGTTAACGCTTCAGCCCTGTTTATATACGCATCTACATTTTCATCTTTGGTCATTCGTAAATTTGTCAATTCACTTAGGGCTTTTCCTTTTATATGTTCAGATTCTGCTGCCATATCACATTTAATCTGATACCATAATTTACCTGCATTTTTCTCGTTGCAGTATTTCAACACCTGCGCCTGTGACATGGTGTTTATAATTATTACTCTTGCCGCATGATTATCATCATCCCACTCATCCCATATTTTAAATTTTTGTTCGTAGTTTTCTTCTTCCTCTTGAGGTTTCTCTGGTGATTTCTTTTCTATCACCTTTTTCCATAGCTTCTTTGCCCTCAATATTCCTTCAACTTTTTCTTTCCATAGAAAATAGTTTACGTCATTAAGTGATTCGACACTCGCAAAATTCCATCCTTCAAACATTTTCGTATTCATCTTTATGTTTGTTTCTTTTTATTCGCGTCTCAAAAAATTTTGCCATGCGGCATCACATAACCTCAAAGAACACGTGGCACGAATTATGGACTACTAACTATCAAACTACTACTTATCAACCACGCTCTGCTACCAATTTGTGGTGGAAATTATTAAAATGTATATGTGGATATATATGTATATTTATTATGGTTAACTTATCAAACATTAGTATATACTCTTTTATCTTAATACATGCGGTCTCACAGGCACGGGCATCGCAGTGTAACCAACTACTACTGTTTTTCTCTCTCACTCACTCACACTCGCTCTGACACACACAATGAAAAACAATCACACTCACAATATTCAACTAATAACAATAACGAAGTAACTCATTTACTAATATAAGACAATTCCTGCGATAAACGTGTCTGCAAACGATTATTGTTCGCATTCGGTTCCGAGAGAATTGCACTAATCGAGATTTTACTGTATGTTCATAAACATGTAGTCACTTTAAGGGCCCCGACTCCTTTGAGGCCAACTCCGAATCGATCTAAGCGCTTTATAAAGAAACGGGCATTAGTGAAAACAGAAAATTAGCAGGTTCGACATTTGACGGTGTGACATCTAAAGTCGTTATATAGAAATATAAATTCACGGTATAACATCTAACATCATTATGCAAAATTATAAACGGAGGTTGAGATGCCATAGTTGTCAAATCACATCTTTTGAGAGTTCTTTCCCGCTGTTGCCACACCTCTTACAATACTGACCCTTAGCAAAATGAATTGGCTTGAGCCGAGATTTTGATTCCTGCCGGACATAGACATGACTTCTATAAACTTTTTCGTAGGTTCGAGTCCCCCTCAGGTTTTCTTTTTTTTTTACATTAATTTTTTTAATTACTATCTGTATAACAAAGATCAATATTTATTTAAAAATATTTTAAAAATATTTTTTAAATATTTTTATCTATTATAGCGTTTTTTGTGCTACCGTTTTTAATGCCAAGTATCTTGCCGATTATGGCACTCTTTAATATTTATAACACTCAATTAATTTATTTTGTGAATTTTCATATGTCTTATAATGAACTGTCGTAGATAAAGTGCAGGCATACTCGCGTTATGTTTTACTATTATCAGTACTATTCCACATTTCTTTTACAAGCGAAGGACCCCAACTGCCCGGACTTCGATTTTAACGATCTTGTGTAAGGTAATAGTATATAGGGACCTAATGATAAGTGTCACATATTAGCCGCAGTTATAAAAAAAATAAAAACAAAATTACCTGTATAGAATCGAACCCAGGAATTTCCCATTACGAGCCAGCGAACTATCGCACTTCGCAATCGCAGATTATATAACATATTTTTATTCTCATAATATAAAAAAGTTACGTTCCTTTATGTTGTATATAATAAGGTTTATTCATAAAAGTACATAATATAAGGGACAAGCGTTTTACGAAACATTTGTTGGTTAGATGCGCACGAGATACATGTCATGACGAACAGCATGGTACAAAACTGCGTGAGCGAACAGAGAAGTGGAACAAAGGAACCCACTCATTCGCTCACACGCATGTGTGCGTGAGGCATCAGCTCACTTCGCAGCTCCCAATACTTTAATTATTTATACCTATAAAAATATTGAATAACTATAGCTAATCTTTGACACCTATCATTAGGGCCGTATATACTACCACCTTACACAAGAGTGTTAAAAGCGAAGTCTAACGGTTGGGGTCCTTCTCTTGTAAAAGAAAGGCGAATTCGTATAATAGAAAAACATAACGCGAGTTTGCCTGCACTCCATCCACGACTGTTCATTCTAAGACATATGAGAATGCACAAAATATATTACTTGAATGTTATAAATATTACAGATTGCCATAATCGGCAAGATACTTGGCATTGAAAACCGTAGCATAAAAAGGGCTATAATAGATAAAAATATTTAAAATATATTTTTAAAACATTTGTAAACAAATATTGATCATTGTCATATAGATAGTAATTAAAAAAAAAATTATGTAAAAAAAGTAAATCTGAGGGGGACTCGAACCTACGAAAAAGTTTGTAGAAGCCATGTCTATGTCCGGCAGGAATCAAAACCTCGGCTCAAGCCAATTCATTTTGCTAAGGGTCAGTATTGTAACAGATGTGGCAACAACGCGATAGAAGGCTCGATAAGTTGCGGCAACTATGCCTCACTTGTGTCTGTATTCACGTATTTAATGAATCGCCGTTGGTGGTGTCAAATTATAAATTGCATTTACCAGCTGATTTGTATTTCCATCGACCCTCATGATAACGTAGTAAAATTAAATAAAATATACCATAAACGCGTCTGACGGAGAATCATTGAACTATTCTTACGTACTTTGAGTGCAAATCGTAAATTAGAGCGTTCCTCTTTCAGACGTAATGAATTGTGAAAAACAGAATTTCTGTGATCTTGTGCTAGGTTAAGGAAGGGTGTAAATGTGAGATATCAGTGAGTGAACCATTAAATCGTTCAATATTTGCTAAATGTGAAATTAGCCGAGGTGTCGGCAGCCATCTTTTTTTCTTCAATCTGTGTCTGTCTCAAGCTTCGAGTTAAAAAACTAACATTTTTATAAACGAATGGTATTTATTGGCGTTAAAACGGACATTACACCCTGTGGTGAAGTCTATCGGTGTGTACTGTACTCACGAAAATTTAATTTATGTAATGATATAGAAAAACCATCTAATCTACGAAATCGAGTGTCTCTCTCGCGCATAGCGTATACGTGCATGCTTTCCGTTGTTTGTGTGACAGCACGCACACATGTCATGGCGCATGGAGTCGGGGCCACATTGCGTACCACGCTCTGCCGGCCCAACCTGCTCCCAGTTCCCGCACATTTTCTGGCGCGGCAAAAATGAGACATCTCGTAACCCGGTCTCAACGTTCGGTTTGCTATATTTGAGATTTCTCGTAACCCGTTCGCAGTTTATTCAAGAGACTGATCCTCCACTTTTGACTACCTTACGGTTTTTATTCGTATTTTCCGCATGAGACCGTACAACGCGATTTGTTCTTGGCGTCTCCCATCTCCAACAGTTGAAAGACGCGAATTCGCGTCTCCCGTCCCCAACAGTTAAAAAATGAAAGACGCCAATTGGCGTCTCCCGTACGCAATGTGTTAACAATTTAACACGTTCGGCGCCACGTCACCCATATCTGGGTGACGGGTATGCTTCCGTGGGGGCCCCGTCACCCATATATGGGTGACGCTCTTCTTGATCAAGTTCAATAAGATTTTCAGTTGGATTTTTAAAAGGAATTTAATGGAACAAGCACTGAATTATAAATATAGATTATACAGCATAAAAATATCAAAAATATACATATTATACTATACTTTTTATTAATTTACATTTAGGCTAAAATATTACATTATCTACGTCCCATGATATTCGTTGAAACACTCCAAGCACATCTGTGGCGATTTTGGGCAATTCAAACAATACGTTGTCGTTTTTTTAACGTTTTTCCTCGCTTGTTGGCGTTCGGCAGTTTGCCTCATCTTTTGATAACACAGGACGCACATCCTCCTTACAGGCTTGTCCTGCTGATTCTTACGAATCTCCAAGTGGTGAGACACTTTCCTCCTTTTGTGTCTAATAGTGTGGGGAATAGTATTTTCCGAGGACAACCATTCTGTGATTAAAAGTTCCCGAAATTTTCTTATCTCTATTTTCTTTTTTATAGCTTTCTGATACACGATATGTGCATTTACGATCGTTGTTCCTAAAAGTAAGTGTAACGCTAATTTGCGATACCACTTGATGCTTTTTCGTATGTTTGTTGCATATGACACCATCTGCTCGCTCCTGTCGATGCCACTTTTTCCAATATTGTAGTCCATTATCACCAAAGGTTTCATTTTCGGAGGACGACCGCGATGAGTAGAATCCGAGCTTGTAGTCATGATGGGTGCATGTTTTGTCGATAAGATTCTAACATCGCGAACATCTCTCCATTTTAGCACTACAATACCATTATGATCTTCTCGTGCCACCATTTCACCTCTTTTCAACGGGTACGACATTACAAATCTTGGCATATTTTTTTTATTGTACCGTACCGTTCCAACCACATGCGTCTTACAATTTAAAAATTTAAGTGCTAATTCGTAGCTCGTATAAAAATTATCGATAAATAAAGTACGTCCTTCGTTCAGTAATTTATCTGCAAGTTCAATGCAGACGTCTTCTGCTATGCCAACTTGCCTTTTTCCGCTGATATCTCGCCCAGAATATATTTTTGAAGACCATGTATATCCTTGGGTGGAGCACAGTTTGAACAGTTTTATACCGTACTTATGCGACTTTGTTGGAATATACTGCCGGAATACTAGTCGTCCTCTCCAAGGAACCATTGTCTCGTCGACTACAATATCTTGGCCTGGTGAAAAGATTTTCTGATAATTATCCGTCAACATGTTTACAAGAGGTAACACTTTTCCAAGTCTGTCATTTTGTTCAATCGTTTCATTGTTGGCAAAATGCAAGTTTGCTAACAGTAACTCAAAACGATTGCGGGCCATTATGCTGCGCGGAAATGGAAAATTGTATACAGTATCCGTTGACCAACATTTCCTGAGCGGTGTTTGTACTAGACCCATCCAAATCATCAGTCCGATAAATTTTTTAATTTCTTCGGAAGTGGTGGGTTTCCATCTATTCTGTCTAGCGTAATCAGTCGTTTCACGTTTAAGGAATTTCTGCTGTGCATATCTATTAGTTTCTGTGACTAAAAGACTTATCACTGTTTCATCCAAGAATAGCGAAAGAACTTCACTTGGGCTAATGTTAGACGGCAAATCCAACAGAAGCCACCTTTTTCCGGTGAACTGAAATGATTGTTGCCTATTAGCGAACTCAACCCACTGGATATTGTCCAATGAATCATCAGCAGTTGTCTCTTCGTCTATAGCGAGTTCTTCTAGTATGTGATCAAGGTCTTCACTTGCATATGATTCCTCAATATCCGAGCCTGAACTCGATGCAATTCTATTTACAATTTTTCTTGTAAAACTTACTACTTCTTCATCACTACTCTCCTCACTATCAATTATACTTGTACGCGGTGCACTGATCATCTTCAGGTTAAAAATATCACTGGTCTGCTTGTCACAAAAAATATGCTTCTCGACTAAATGAAAGATCTGGGATAACTGCAGTGAGAACCCTCGCAGTCCTCTTTCCGAAGAGCTTATCGCTTTCCCCATTTTAAAACTAAACACTTTATTCTTTGTAATGGGTCGAAGGTTCTGTAACATTAGATCTCCCAGAACGCACGGGCCTACTCGAGTTGCATCGTTGCTATTCCCACTTATCGCTCTGTTTACGTTCTGGCGCTCCGACAGTCGGATTTGGGCCCCGCGAGAAACTCAACCGAATCACGCTTGGCGCCGAACGTGTTAAATGTCACGTCCCGGCGATCGATACAGATCTGATTCGCACTTGTTTCCACACGCACAGGACACGCACTTACGAACATTACGAAAGTTAATGTGTGTGTCAGTGCGCGTGGAAACAAGTGCGAATCAGATCGTATCGATCGCCGGGACGTGGCATTTAAATTGTTAAGATAGGTAAGGATCGGTACAATGACCATATGGCAAGACACCGTCGAAGAAGGTAAATTCTTGGACGAATGAATACGTTTATTTAACTACCCTTTTCTAACATTAATCATCCAAACACTTATTTCATAATTAATAAAACACTTTATTCGTTTCGGAAAATGAATAAAAGTATGGAACAGTTATTAAACGACTTGTTAAATAATTGTTATTGATGAATAACGAAGAATTAAACACTATATATGATTTCATTTTTCTCAGGTACGGTTTCAGTGCTTACTTCTGCATTCATTGCTGCAATAAAACAATATCCTCCACGTACCTCATTACTACCTATTTTATTGGGTTGGTGTGATCCACGATAACCTTGATTTCTTTAACGACTGTGAGAGTGATATCCACGTTCACGATAACCATGATATCCATGCCCACGATTCATATTTCCTTGTCGACAATCTCTTTTGAAATGTCCAATTTTTCCACAGTTATGACACGTTAAAGATGGTTTGTTTCTAGTTGATGTAGGACCCACCGCTGCAAAGGCGTGTGTCTTACTTGTTAAAATCCTCGTTTTTTATTACTTCATTTTTTTCTTCTCTGAACTTCAATTTTAACTTGTTTTTCAGATACTTCACTGTTTTTTCCCTTTCTGGTATTACATCTATTAAATCACCAATATGCCTATACGCCGTTGGCAATGCTCTTAACATGAAGTTTAGTTTTCCATGTTCTGTGGCTGGAGCACCAGTTGCCTTTAGGTCATTCACTGCCCTCTCAAATTCAAAAAAGAACGTTGTTATCTCTGGATAATTTTTTAGTTTTATAGTTTCTAAATTGTGTCGACAGATAATTTGTAGTGCTGATAAGTTTCTTAATGATTTCATATGCAGAATTCACACTACACAAATATTCCAGTCGTCTATTAGAAATGGAACTATAGATACAATTTGTTGCCTTGATGTCCATTTCCTCACATTCTTCCCTATTATCTGTTGCCTGTACTTCTCTTTTAATTGCCTTTCTGTACTTCTTGTACTGCAGAAATTTTAAAACTCATGATTTCCAGATGCTGTACTCTGAACCATCAAATATTGGCATCATATGTATATCCTCGCATTTTACGTAAGCCATTTTTCCTCGATGTCGTAACAAAAAGAATCTTCTGGAATTCTCTCCACGTTTTCCTTAATATTTTTATGTTTACTTTATTAAACCTTATTTATGTAATGAGTATTCCTTTATTCGAATCAGTTAATATAGTTTATTAAAATAATACAATGTGCCACGCTTCCATTCGAACTGCGACTCAAACTGTGACTGCCTCGTCGCTCGACGCTGCGACCGCTGCAGCCGTCCGTCGTCATTCTTTTGTCATTCTCATACGCACACACATACATTCTTACATTTATAAAATATTATATTTATTAGTATAATATAATGGATAAGATACATAAACTCTTACACGGTAGTGAATCTCACAAAGGACGAGAGACGACTGAGACAAAGGCATATGAAACAAAGGAATAACGCTAACATACTAAACCTATTAGTGACAGCAAGAGATGGCTCAGGGTCGATAAAAATACAAATCAGTCGGTAATTGTAAGTTATAATTTCACACCACGAACGGCGATTCATACGTGAATACGTAATGCGTGCACACAGACATCAGTAAGGCATAGTTGCCGGCACGTATCAAACCTCTGCCACGCTGTTGTCACATCTGTTACAATTATAACATAAGCATCAGCAAAATGAATCGGCTCCAGCCGAGATGTTGATCCGAGCCGCTGCAAACTTTTTTGTAGGTTCGAGTCCCCTTGGGGTATATTCTTTACATTCATTCTTTTTTCAATACTAAGTATATGACAATGATCAATAGTTGTTTACAAATGTTTTAGAAATATTTGTTAAATACTTTAATTTAATATACGTAAGTATGATGTTGAAGCGCTTGTTTCTACCGTTTTCTTCCCATGTATCTTGCCAATTATGGAACTGTTTGATATTTCTATCATTTGGACGTGTATACACGTCAATCCAAAGCTCAAAATGTGTAACTCAAAATTTCAATCATTTGGTGGTATGTTTCATTTATATTACCAATAAAGCTGCTATGTTAATATATATGAAATATATTAACTATATTATACAACAATAATATAATTGTAATATAATTAAAATATATGTAAGATTATCGAAGGCGTTTGAATAGGTATTCAAATGATTATGTCGGCGTGTATACGTTAAAAAGTTGATTTGTTTAGCTCTCACGACCGTATTCTGTACAATACAATGTCAGCATGGTCCTTTTCGATCATCTTATGCTTCGCTCTAAGCAACAGAAAGCTATGATAGACAAAGATAGAGCTATGTACGTCAGATGTACCTATGACGTGCCAGCAAGACGGGAATCAGCGTGACACCGCAACTATGACGCAGGTGTAAGGGCCGTCATTTGTTTGTAAGATGAACCGCGTGGCCCGCGGCCCGCCAGTTGGCTGTGCCTGACCTATGTCAAGCAGCAATAAGAGCCCTTCTCTCATAACGTCCAAAAATTATTTTCTTACACATATTAATATTGTTTTATCAATCTGTTTTTTCAACTTGACTCTTGAATCTCCTCTTTCATTTGCACTATTCTCTTTTATGTTCGGCAAAAATCAAAATCTCAACTTGAGTCGAATCTATCGAAGTTTTCCTGAAAAGCAAAACTGTAATAGATATGACAATATCAACTATGTCTCCGTATTTTTCGTTTGTCATCCTACACAATGACCAAAACAATGGGAAAAAGGCGAATGAAATGAGTTACAAATTATTAATATATGCATATTCGGTACTTGCATAAAATCTGTACGAATAAATATTTTTCTTTATTTCTGATTATTTGTAAAAAAGAAATAATTGTGTGGTATAAAAGAAAGGCGAAACAGTAGTAAAACATCACACGAGTTTTCCTGCACTTCGTCAAGACTGTTCAATCTAAGACGTCTGAAAATGCGCTTCATACATTTTATTTTAATGTTACAAATATTACACAGTAACATAATTGGCAAGATACATGGCAAGGGAAACGGTAGCACGAAGAGCGCTCTAAGTTCATATTTACGTATATTAAATTAAAATATTTAACAAATGTTTTTAAAATATTGGTAAGCAAATACTGATCATTGTCATATAGTTAGGTATTAAAAAAACATTAATGTAAAAAAAATGATAGCATAGGGGGATCGAACCTACAAAAAAGTTTCCAGCGGTTCAGCAGCTATATGTATATGTCTACATATGTATAACCGGCAGGAATCGAAATCTCGGCTCGAGCCGATGCATTTTGCTGATGGTCAGGATTGTAACAAATGTGGCAACAGCGCGACAAAACACTCAAAGCATGTGATTTGACAACTATGGCCTCCCACTCTCCATTTATAATTTTGCCTAATGACGTTAGATGTCACACCATGAGTTTATAATTCTGTATAATGACTTTAGATGTCACCCCGTCAAATGCCGTAGCAGAAGATTTTTATGTTTTCACTAACGCCCGTTCTGTCGAATGGCGCTTAGATCGATTCGGAGTTGGCCCCATAGGAGTCGGGGCCCTTAAGGGGGTAGACACGGCACGTGACCTCTCCGATTTGGATGGTCGTAATTACAGCAGCTTTTTCCTGCACAGAAATGGTAATACCGACAGGCGAGAGGGAGCTGCTTGTTATTTCGATATTCTAATCTGAATGTGGAAAGAAATTGTCAGCTGTTGCATTGGACTTGGAAGAATTTAAACGGAAAGTTTGCTGGTAGTGCAAGCGTAGAAAATTCATGGTACATTTGAATTACTTGGAATGTGGTTATGCTGCAATATGTTACGTGAAAGAAAAGTGAACTGAAAAACTAGATGAGGGGCATGGGATATTCCAAAAAAACGAAATTTGTTAGGTTAAACATTTTTTTGTTAGAAAAAGTTATACACTTATTATAAGAATTAATCGTCCTATGCAGAAAGCAGTTATTGAATAAAATTATATATAAAATTGTGTTTGATGTTGATTGGAATGTATAGGCCAGGGCTCGGAATTAAGTGAACTTTCGAGCCGATTTTCAGAGGCGACGCCCCCTTTCTCCGGCCGCACGTCTTGGCCCTCGCGATCGCCACGCAGCTCGGCGGTCCTCAGGCGCGTAACCGCGCGGGTCGCATTAGGGCGACACCCGTAACCGTAGGTTTCCACATCACCCATGGGGTACTATTATCGATGCGTTTTTTTTTGTCAGTGGTATCCCCTGTAGGCCTATTGCACTGTGTCGCACGATAAAAAATAAATACTGAAAAACACTGTCAAAATTTTAATCTTGTTTGGAAGAAGTTGATTTTCGCCGTTAAAATCGAAGAACAAGCCCTCGTCTATCAAGAAGAACTGTGTGATCTTCAGCACGACATTTCTTTGAAAACGAGGGAAGGAAAGGGAGCCGAATTTTTCAAAACTCTAGAAGAATCAACGTACCCTAATTTCAGAAATTTCGCTCTCCGAATTTTTTCAATGTTCGGATCAACGTATTTGTGCGAATGTTCGTTCTCTAAAATGCGCAGCATTAAGACAGAACAGCGCTCGGCGTTAAACGATTCCTCGCTCTCGCGTATGATCCGGACAGCGACGTCCAGTTTGCCCGTGGATATTTTAAATTTGCCCAGCTCGTCTAAACGTGCGCGAAAATCAACTTCTTCCAAACTAGATTAAAATTTTGACAGTGTTTTTCAGTATTTATTTTTTATCGTGCGACACAGTGGAATAGGCCTACAGGGGATACCACTGACAAAAAAAACCGCATCGATAATAGTACCCCATGGGTGATGTGGAAACCTACGGTTACGGGTGTTGCCCTAATGCGACCCGCGCGGTTACGCGCCTGAGGACCGCCGAGCTGCATGGCGATCGCGAGGGCCAAGACGTGCGGCCGGAGAAAGGGGGCGTCGCCTCTGAAAATCGGCTCGAAAGTTCACTTAATTCCGAGCCCTGGTATAGGCGATGATACTGCATCTCTTCAATTATTATGCTGTATACCCTGGTTTGATCTGCAAAAATAAATAAGTTTTAGAAAAATTACTTTTTGAGTTCATCCCACTTGAATGTAAAAACTGATACCTGTAGAATCCATTATTATTGTTTCCTATTTGTGAGAAATATTTCCTTGCAATGGCAGTGATCCCTTTCGATTACAGTTAGTTGTCATAGAACCTGTGATAAAAAGTTACAACAAGTTGTAATTGATATGTATGCAATAAAAATGTAAATGTATATATGTGATTTACTTATCTTTGCATGCATTGCGAAGACTTGCTTCATTTCCTTGCTTCATAGAGCATAATTGTTGCCGTTGATATTGGTTGCTGGAAATAACTAAAGTATGATGATTTCCAATTAATCCAATTATTTGCATGACAGAAGGATAAGGGGCATACTTACGCTTTTATACATGTCATTTCCACTGAAAGAATAGATGCAAGTATAAATTATTAGGAGAGTGTGAAGAGACCCACCACCACCCCCGTCATAGACGGTCCTCTTCACTCTCCATTTTCGTATGCGCTGGATGCACACACAGGTGCATCATTGGTTGCTGGAAATAACTAAAGTATGATGATTTCCAATTAATCTAATTATTTGTATAACAGAAGGATAAGGGGCATACTTACGCTTTTATACATGTCATTTCCACTGAAAGAATAGATGCAAGTATAAATTATTAGGAGAGTGTGAAGAGACCCACCACCACCCCCCTCATAGACGATCCTCTTCACTCTCCATTTTCCTGTGCGCTGGATGCACTCGCCGGTGCATTATTGGCCTTAGATTGCAATTTATTTTTACACAGCTGGTCCTATGCGCTGGGTGCACTCGCCGGTGCATTAAGGCCTTAGATTGCAATTTATTTTTACACAGCTGGTCCTATGCGCTGGATGCACTCGCCGGTGCATTAAGGCCTTAGATTGCAATTTATTTTTACACAGCTGGTCCTATGCGCTGGATGCACTCGCCGGTGCATTATTGGCATTACTGACCGTACTTGTACATGCTCCTCCTGTTTTTATATATGGAGGTTCTCTAATCGGCTGGTGTCGATTGAATCTACTATCTATGATTTCTGGCAACATGCAGTCCTCATAGAACTTTCTCAGTCTTTCCTCCATCTCTGTTGCCCAGAATGTGTCATCCCTTGGTACTTTTATAATTTTTATTCCTTTCGGCGTCCATAAGCAGAATAAGGCATTTTGCCTATTCGTTATGTGCAATTGTCCTTGCACTTGATAATAATAGTGATGATTTTTATTTAATTTATCATCTCGGAAAATACGCCGTATAGCAGGAAGTTGTTCTATTGCTTCGTCAGGCGATAAACCCTTCGCCGATTCGGGACATTTCACTTCGACGATGGTATCATCGTCCACGAGGCCGTCAGGAGTTGCACCTAAGTATGGCACAACGGCATCGATGAAGAGGCCACATGGTTGAATACGGATGCCTAATTTGTCCAATTGTTTCAAGGCGTTTGCCTCATTTTCCCTTCCGTATTCCAGAGCACGTAAATTCTGAAGTTGTGGGTACATAATACTCTTCAATGTATTTGCCCGTGGTGTATCCATTCGTAATCGGCATACCTTGCCAAAATTGGATGCAGTCAATAATTTCTTTCTATAAGCTATCCACTTTTCGCTATTCGCTTGATCGCGAGTTTCCGCTTCGATCGTGCATCGCATCGTTTGCCACTCGTGGAGTATAGCCGTGTGCCTTTGGCACTCGGAAGAGTATGCTGTCTCTTCTATATCTGGTTTTTCTGCACTGGGGCCGTAATCTTGGTCGCATGACTGCTTTTCATTTCTGTAGGAAGATGCTTTCGCTTCTGCTTTATATTTCAAAGCCATTTGTGCTGCACGCTTCCGACGTTCTTCCATCTTTCTTACGATGGTTGTCGGCTCTTTATTCATTGCCATACTCAATCTGCTAAACGCCTCTTTTGTATTATATTGGACGACAGCAGCGGAGACTCTACCTTGGTACGAGCCACTTCGTCCAAAGTTTATCCTTTTGCCTCCGATTAATTTTGCAATGATATTATTAAAGCTTTCAACAGCATTGTTATTTAGGCCGTGCAGCAAACTTTCAGCTTGAGCGAAAAGTGGTTGCATCGCTTCTTCGATATTCTGGTAAATGCCAGCTTCTTTGTGCTTTGGAATGTATAATAATTTACTCTGTTAGGATCAGAGTATTTGTCACAAAAGTATGCCAACTTCTGACACTCCTTGTGCTCTCCGAAAACGTGACTCTGAACATTTCTCATATCTTCCTTAAAATTTTGGATTTGTTCGACGAGTCTTCTTGTTTCTTTGAAGCGGTATTCTGCAGCTTTCTTTATACCAGTTCGCAGGCGTAGAGCATTGTGCTTCACAATAGCTCTTAGATCTTTGTAGCGGCCTTTCGTTACAATATCATTTATTTTCTTACTGAAATTGCGTAGCAGGTGATTGGTGCATTCTATTTTCCGGACTTGCACCATATATTCTCTATATGGATCATTGTCCAATATCTTTTTGTACACGCTGCTATCGCCATCAGCAACTAATATGCTATATACTAGGCCGTGCATTTCTATGCTGCATTTGAAGCCTTCTACAATAGCAGCACTTTCCATTCCAGTCGAACTCTGATTGCGACCCCAGTTTTTGAAGCACCGATGCTCGCGTGCTTCTTCCTTCTTCTTAGCTGCTGTTTGGCAAATCATGCAGAATTTATTTTTAACGCTGATGTACAGTACTTTTTTCGTACGGTATCCCACAATGGCTCCTACGCCCGAAAGAGAAACTGCGATCCACGGTGTATTCGATCCTGGCAGTACATCGCCTCTTTCGAGAGCCAAATATCTTTCCTCTTTTCCAGCTTCTTCCATTCCGAGTTGTGCGGCCACTTCGAAGGCATCGATTATGTCATTCTGACATTTTTCATATATCCTTTTCGACATACAGGATACGTCCATGCTAGACAATCATTCCTCCAGTTGGTTGTATCCGCCGCCCGTCATCATTGTTGCGGAAGTAGCGGCATGGTTGATATCCATAATACCATCACTCTTCCGAAGACAGGATATGCGCTCTACGTGATTGCACATTCGACACTGTACATTATACGCTTTTTCCAAGCCATACTGTTGACATCCAACTACATCAAAGTGTTCGATGCCACAGCCAATAACCGAATGTTTCGGGAGCTTTTTAATTTGCACGAAGACATACGCAAAATCAGCGAAGTCTATTCCTTCTGAAACTGTTGTGGTTCTGCTGTCTCTACCACCCAGTCACAGTTATCATCAATATTACTCGTCTCTTCGTTGTTGTCTGTTACGGAAGGTATTATATTGCCAACTGGCAGCCCATTGTCTTCCGGCACTGATTTCATTATATCTTCGAAATCTACTTCTTCTGTCATTTGTATAATTTCTTCTGCCGGAAAATCACCCACAGCAGACGTGCTTGGAAGTACTTCGTACGATGTACCTGCAGAAATTCCTGCTTCAGGGGCGGTACTCTGACTTACCGTGAGGTACGCTGCGTTCTTCAACCGCCGCCTAAACGTAAAGAGTCAATAAATATATGTATACAGGGTGGGCCAGAACTCGCGCAGTACATATCCGTAGCTGTGGTAATTCTGAACAACTTTTTCCTTGTCCAAAATATTGTCTGAAGCTTCATTTTTGAGTTATTAACGAAAAACACTGGCGAAGGAGCTAGTATGAAACGCGCCCATTAACTTTCGACTTGTTCATTAAATTGTTTTTCATGAATAACGAATAATTACATATTATTCATTTGCCTTACGTTGCTCCTCAATGCACCCGATCACGACCGCGCGTTGTGCCTGAGCTCGGGCTATACGGGCACTCTCATTCGCCAGTGTGTTTCGTTAATAACTAAAAAACGAAGCTTCAAACAATATTTTGGTCAAGGAAAAAGTTGTTCAGAATCACCACAGCTACCCCCCATTTCCGGATACTGCGCGAATACTGGGACACCCTGTATACTGATAGTATATACATATATACTGTATCGGATTATTAATTAATTATAGTGAGTCCAGAATTAAATGAAAAAATTGGAATGGGAACTGCCGATTGATGCCGCCGATCGGCAGGGTCGTCTGCGAGTCGCAGTTGTAGGATCCCAAGGAAACAAGAGAATAAATAAAGTAATATGATCAAATTTATATCATGTATGGTCTCATTTTAATCGGAAAAATCTCAACAATATGTTTATGAAAAATTGTATGTCGAAAAAACTAAAAAAGAAAGTTAATTTGTCGTTTTTATTATAGCATCGTTTTGCGTGTCGGTGTAATCACACCGACACGGGGGCATTTAAATTTCTCGGTCGCCTCGGCCATTATTCTACCCATGTTTTTTCCTTTACTAAATTGGTGTCCGTTCTACGGACACTGTCTCAAACCATTTACACATTGACCAATAGTATATCACAGGGCAGCAAAGTTTTTCTCCTCCAAGGACTGCCAAGTCCCCACTACCAGTTAAAAACTCCCTACTCGGTTGCAAAAGTAAAGACTCGCTCGGGCACAGGGGCAAGCACGCGTGGCGCACGAGCCACCATTTCGCTGGAGGTGGAAAATCTAGGTAGGGGAAGGAGCCCAGCTGGCTCGCGAGCCGCTAGTTCGTTGCCCTGGTATATCATATACTGTATACATGTATGCATACTGTATGTACAGTAAGTCCAGAGCTAAATGAAAAAAGTGGTGGGGGGTTCCCCATCCCACTAAACAAACTACAAAGCTCGACCGCTCGTCGAATCGAGCAGGACTGTGCCATGCCAATTTGAAATGGGTGCACATATACAGTATATGATATACTGCTGATCAATGTGTAAATTGCTTAAGACAGTGTCAGTGTCAGTAGCACGGCTCGCGGCTCGCTTTTGTCGGTGTCGCTAGGTTGTAAAGGAAAAAACAAGGATAGAACGATGGCCCAGGCAGCCGAGCCATTTAAATGCCACCGCGTCGGTGTGATTACACAAATGCAAAACGATGCTATAATAAAAACGACAGCTTTACTTTTTTATTTTTAGTTTTTACGACTTCCAATTTTTTTAAAGATATTGTTGAAATTCTTCCGATTAAAATGAGACCAAACATGATATATTTACAAATACAAATACATGTACAGATATACAAATACAGATGTTTGTTTTCTTTTTTTTATTAATTAGAATAGTATAATAGGTGACAAGCATCCTTACTTGCCACGAAGTAGAAAATGTGAGTCTAAATAGAACAAATAGTAACGGAAATAAAATTGTATATAGAAGTCTCTGCTATTCTGGCTTGTGATTTTAAACGGAATGAGCAGAACATTGTCTCTATATTTGGAACATTAGAGTTTGTTAAAAAGGTGTAACTCCACAAGCTTTATATCGAAAGTGGTTCCTATACTACAAACCAAGGATAATGCCGCGCTGAGAATTGAAATTCCATCAAATACTTAAAATATTAAATAAAATGTATAGCTATACTATTAGTAACTGAACTACTAGTGTAATTAACACTAGATTTACCAGCTATTTAAATATACCTATTTCTACCAAAACCAGTCAGAATGACTGGTGTATAAGAAAAAATGCTTATTGAAGCTTCCAGTCTTTATTCACTCTTAAAAAATGACAAAAAAAAGTTGAACAATATTAATTGTAATAGATAAATGGATTTATAGACATTGTAAAATAGCAAAACGCTTAATTGTTTACAGTTTGTCGGCCACAGTTTCTACATATATAGATGTTGCTGTGTGTACACTTTCCGCATACACTTTTTTTGCATGTATTGCAAATATTTGTAGTCTTATTGTTATTGCAATATCCTATTTGACACCATTTGCGTACAGGAACCGTGCCACTTGTAGTTGGCATATCAGCTTCGTGTGGTTTTTGCCTTGAAGTCTGATATTCTGAAGCAAGTTCTTCTGCTAATCGAAACATTAGCGAAGTCTTTCCGTGAGATATTTTCTCCTGTTGTATTTTTGTACAATATCCAGCAATTTATTCCGGCTAAATCTAAAATATTGAAGAAGACTTGAAGTGGCCACCTTCTGGAACCTGATTTCACGGTATATTTTCGTGCCATTTGATCAGTGATATCGACGCCAAATTTAGTACTATTATAAAACGATACAGTTTCAGGTAATTTCTTAGCAGTTTTATCAATTTTGACGTGTTTATGTTTTGTACTTAGTATAAGTACTTTTTTATTTGGTTTACTCTTGTAAACGGTAAGTGTGCATCCATTGGATTGGTACAACAACGTTGAGAAACGAGCCATGCTGTCTTTTTTCAGTTTGCAACTTTTCGGCAGTTCCCTCTTGTTTGCGCGTATTGTTCCAAGCAACGAAGTATTTTTAGATCTTAATTTTAACGCCAAAGGAATACTTGTAAAAAAATTATCTGTTGTTACAGTTCTACCCTTCATGGTATACGGTTCAAGAAGTTTCAATACGACAAATTCGCTTAGGGGGGTTGATGCATTTCGAGCCTCGTCTTTTCCTAAATACGGAAAGCCACTTACCACATATTTCGTCTCTACATCAGACGCCAGCCAAAATTTTATGCCAAATTTATGGGGTTTGTTTGGCATATACTGGGTAAATCTGCATCTGGCCTTCGTTGGAAAGAGTTGCTCATCCACGGTAATATAAGCTCCCGGTTTGAAGCAATTTCGACTGTTTTCAATAAATTTGTCCCAAACTGCTGAGACTAAAGCGAATTTGTCTGTTTGCAAACGTTCACTCCTCTGATTTCTTTTGTCGAAACGAATGTATCGCAGAATCTCAGTAAAATCACGTCTACTCATAGTGCTGGAGAAAAATGATGGTCCCCACTTGTTATTCCACAAATATTGAAGCCTCAAAGTATTTCCTTCGTACGCCCCACGCGCGTACAATATTGCAAGAAACGCCTTCAATTTTGCTTGCGTAATTGTCCAGTTTTTCCCCAAAACTCGAGAGGCTTCTAACTCTGTACAATTTCGTACATGTTCCAAAATATGGTTGTCAATCAGTAATAGGAACGCACTACTTAGATTCCCCTTCATAATGTTTCTTTTAGCATGTGCTGTTGGCCCGTGTACATCTTTGAAAACATTATGAACTGGTAATCTACCAGCAACGCCTCCTTCTTCAATTCTTTTCCAAATAGTTCCGTCTGAAGCAATTTCAGTTTTCTGATTTGGTACGTTACTTCCACCTTCGTCTTCAGAACTGGAAGGGAATCGCATGCATCGTCTCGTACGTTTGTTTGGAATATTTTCGCAATCACTGTCGCTTGACTGATCTATATGGTCTGTATCAGGAATTTCCTCATCACTACTCTCGACAATAGCACCGTTATCGTCACTGCCTTGTGGATCAGTTTGTCTCTCCAATAATTCGCCATCGCTATCTGTTAAATACCGTTGGTCGATCTTACGATCATTCTGGCTTTGTTGGTATTTGCACGAGGTGTGTGCCGACTAATACTTGTAAGTTTCTGCTTCTCGAAGGACCAGCCGGAATATTCATATTCCGGCACTATGTATAGCGAGGTAGAAGGAACGAGAGTGTTCTGTCGTGTTCTTTGGTTTTTGGGTAACTGATTTATTTTACAAAATGTTGGGCTTATATACTAAAATGAGTAACGGGTGTCGACCAATCAGCGTGTTCACCTGCTGGTGCTCGGTGTGCAAGGTCTGCATACCTGGGCTAACGGGACCGAGAACATTTGGTTTGGCGGTTCTAACGCGCTTCCTCCAACGAGGCATCAAAGGTTTTATGATACGGCAATTGCTATTCAGAGACAATAGGCGACGAAAACATGTGGTCTCTTTCTAGAATTTTGTACCAGTACAGCGACTAAGTACCTCTACTTTAATGTGCCCGATGTATCTGAATAGAATTCAAAAGTAGCCGTATCATAAACCCGGAGGCCGAAATCGCCGATTGCCGAAGTTCTAACACTATCATATAATTCATCACTTTCTACATCTGAACATTCCAGAGGTATGCTGGTTGCATTTTTCAAATATGTAGATACTCTTATTCGTTTTGCCATTTTCAGGGCCTGACGATCGCTATAAAAATAAGTCGAAACTAAGTAACTCTCTCAGTATTTAGGCTTCTTACTGAAGAATCTATTTTTTAATACGTCAATATCCACATAAATGTTTCTTACCTGTGTCACTGTGGGAATAAAGGTGAACGATTACGCTTGGAGATCGTTTTGACTAAGATTTTATTTCGTGTGTGCTGAATGAAGCGCGAAACAAGACTGTTCGTGCCTCGTGCACTTACAAAGTGCTCGTAAAAAAATGTCTTGTAAAAATCTCGGAAAAATACATTGTATTCCGCGGTGGCCCGCAACCCCAGGCCCCTGTCCTAAATATATATTGCGCGTAATCGGCTCAATGCCGATAACGGAACGATCGAAAGAAATTTCTTCATAGAAACATGCACCAGTCATTTTGACTGGTACTGGTATAAGTGTAAATAACAAAAAATTTATTTGTTACGAATATATATATAAAGTAATCTTAAGTTCATAAAATGTATTCTCTACTTATAGCTATAAAAGTCATAACATCATTTCGGAAAGCAAATGTTACAGTAGGAATTTTGAATTGAAATTGCACGACCAGTCAAAATGACTGGTCTGGTAAATCTAGTGTTAAAAATTAATTCATAAGCTTCTCATTTTATTGCTTAGAACCAAACATCGGCAGGGCGCTTACGGCCCTGCCGATCGGCGTCATCAATCGGCTGCTCTCCCTCCACTTTTTTCATTTAGCTCTGGACGTACTATACATATGGCCCCGCTTCGCCGGCGTCCTGCAGCCGTACGACCCGCGACTTACAATATGTACCTCCATAATGGAAATACCTCAGATTTTTTCATAATTTTTATGTGCTAAAATGTAAGATATTGCGAAAAAACTGTATTTTGGTTCTTTCGTTGTAACTACCCCCCCAGTCGAGCTACAGGTTTGAAACTTGGTTCGAATTGGTTTTTCTTGATAAGCTATCGAATGACACCTCACAAGTTGAATTTGGTTTAGGGGCACATTTGACCCCCTTATCCGGGTATAGCCTTTTATGGACGCTCGCGGCTGGTCCCGACTAGCCAGTGCCAAGTCAGAAATTACTGTACTGTGCTACTACATTACAAACTGTAACTTCATACAGATCTGTACCATAAAACGTAACTTACCTTTCCCGACGCCTTTTATTTGTGGACAAACGCCTGGCAGATAATATAGGCTGCTTCCTTTTCCCATCACCCTTCAAATAGCGTAGACTTCTTGCACCTTCGCCTTCCTTTTTTGATTCCATGGTAATGAAATGATCACACACAGCACTACACTAACGAACCACGCAAAAATGGAACAATTCACAAGTTATGAATTGCACACCATATATCAATATTTGCGTAGTAAATAAAAACCCGATTGCTTTCTGTGTCCTTCGCGTAGCGCAAACGACACAAAACTGATCAACTAGCGTTGCTCTAAATGTAGAACAAAATGAATCTATTTTACCTTATTCCTTATAAGGATCGATCGATTTATTTTATTCTTGACTGGTATATACATACATTGTATCTGCGCTGCACCAGACATGGGACCGTCGCTCTCTTGTTTTCAAATCTTTCCGTGCGTGAACGTTTACGCGCGCAGAAACGCTTGGTCATTGGTGCAAGTGAAATACAAAATATTGAGTGAGTGAGAAAGGCAGTTTGGGCTATGTTCACCCTTGAGGCTAGCAAAAGTTTGATCGTCAGAAAGGAAGCAACTGTGCAGCAGTCAACACCGTAAGTACTTTCACGCTTACTACCCGCCTTTTTACGACGGTTATTATAAAAGTGGTCTAATTGTAATTAAAAAATTTTTGTTTATTCAATTTCACAAAGTTTTTATGTATTATATCAACATGATACACAATAAGCGTATAGTTCAATTTCTTTTTATTTAATTTCGAATGAGGCCACTTTCATAATAACTGTTTGTAATTTTTTGTTCAAACTCTGTGTAATTTGAAGACTGTGTCTGCGTGTTTCTTACGCTCGGAGATTCGTGTATTTATTCTGACATATAAAAATATTTTAAAGGAGATGTCAACGGCACAAGTAGAGGTGAATGCGACTCCCGAGGCCGGGAGTCCGGCCAAACGGCGGAGTCCGTCCCGACAGCGGAGTCCGTGTACGTGCAAAAAACTGAAGAAGGAGGTATGTATATACAGTCGGCCGCATAAGTGTTCGTCCACCTACCGCATTCAGTGTATGCGCAAGTAAAAGTAGGAAAATATGCAGATAAAATTTGAAAAATAAGTGAAGAAATAAAGCTTCATTCGTACAAAATGAAATAACATATTGCGAGATTCATAATTGTTATACATAATGGAAAATAAAACAAAGTATTATAATGTGGCGGGAAACTCGAACGCAAAAGTCTTCGTCCACTTGCAAACTAATGAAATTATTGATATACAAAACTACCATTAGTCCTCTCAATACTTAGTATGGTATCCTTTAGAAGAAATTATGGCCTTTAGACGTTGGGGCATTGATTTTACTAACTTTTCTGTAAAGTCTGATGGTATTTTTCCCCATTCCTCTATAAATCGTTGCTTTAATTCATCACGATTTTTAGGCGGTGATTGACGAATTTTTTTTTTTGTTACTGCCCACAAGTGTTCAATGGGGTTTATATCCGGTGACTGGGGTGGTGTTTCTAAATAATGCGGGGTGCTATATAATATCCATTCTCTGACGATGATGGCTTTGTGCTTTGGATCGTTGTCCTGCTGGAACATAAAGTTATCTTTGATTCCAAATTTCTCAGCACTTCGAAGTAAATGTTCCTTTAATATGTTCAAATACATCCAACGATCCATGATATTGTCTATAACGTGGTAATCACCAACCCTAGCAGTCGACATGCAGCCCCATACCATGAGCGATGCTCCCCGTGTTTCACGGTTGGTGTTAAGTTTTTTTTACGAAACTCCGTATTCGGTTTCCTCCAAACTTTTTTATTAAGGACATCAAACACACAAAATTTGGACCCGTCTGTGAATATAACACGCTTCCAAAAATCCTCTGATTTTGAAACGTACTTTTTGGCAAACTCTAATCTTTTTTTTACTATTTGCAGCAGTAATTAATGGTTTCTTCCGACTAACACGGCTCTTCAAATTGGCCCTATGAAGTACCCGTCGTATTGTGTCACGACTTACAATCTTGCCTAAAGGAGACAGAACGTTTTCCTGTATTTCAGGCGTTGAAATGTGGGGATCCTGCTTAACAGTTCTAAGTTTCCGATTTTCCTCGCGATTTATCAGCAGTTTTGGTCTTCCTTGCCGCGGTTTATTTAGAATTATTTTGTCTTCCTTAAACTTTTTTAATATATACTGTACTGTAGACCGTGGTATATCCAATAATTTTGAAATTTCTCTTTCAGATTTTCCTTCCATCCAAAATTTTACAATATATTCTCGTTGAGAAAGTGATGTTTCACGTCTCTTACGATCCATTATTATTCTCTACGATATTTTCTTTCTGGATGTTTGAGATCGACTGTTGCCGATTGCAGACGTTTAACAAAACACAGTCGATCACGATACATTCAATTATTTTAAATATTAGTCGTTTCTAAGCGTCTTATTTAGAATAAATATTCGTGGACGAAGACTTTTGCGCTCGAGTTTCCCGCCACATTATAATACTTTGTTTTATTTTTCATTATGTATAACAATTATGAATCTCGCAAAATGTTATTTCAGTTTGTACGAATAAAGCTTTATTTCTTCAATTATTTTTCAAATTTTATATGCATATTTTCCAACTTTTACTTGCGCATACACTGAATGCGGTAGGTGGACGAACACTTATGCGGCCGACTGTACGTGGCGGTCTCACACCTAACGTTCATACTGGATTTACACATTTCTCGCATTCTCACGAAAATGTGGAAAAGTCTAAATATTATTGCAGTAATTTATGTTTGTTTTTTATATTACAGAACATAGAGCTGAAGAAAGCCATACGAAAGCTACAGCGTGTCGCGGGCAGGGGCGGCCGAGGGGCAGGCAGCGGAGCCCTGGGCAGAGGAGGAAGGGGCCGGGGCTCCAGTACCCAAATATTTCATTTTAATCATTAATTACTAAATTTTAATAAATTTTAAATCATTAATTAATAAATTTATGTTGTTCTAAATTTAACCTTTGTCACCCCAATTTATAGTTGAATGCTTCACTTGCCAAATCCATCCACTTCTTCAAGCTTTTTAAATTTTATTGTCAAAGCGCTTGATTGACACTTTTTCTACATTTAAAGTAAATTTCCATATTTTTGTTTTGTGGAGTTAATCAATTTGGCAAGCGAAGCATTCAGTTATTATTGTCACAAACAGGTAACGGCCCCCATGATACTAATTCAACGATGAAACTTTTTTATTCATTAATTTTTCTTCATGTAACTTTTACCAATGTATCTGGGAGATCTTTCTGATTCAAATGAGACCAAACATGATATAGTTTGAATTATATTTACTTGTTGATACAGACTTTGTGGTACGTATCCAATTAGTATCAACAAGCAAATATAATTCAAACTATATCGTGTTTGGCCTTATTTTAATCAGAAAAATCTCGCAAGTACGTTAGTAACAGTTTCATTAAGAGAAATTCAGAATGTAAAAAAATGAACACGTGCGGGATTCGAACCTACAGAAAATTTTCTGGCGGCTCGAGACAAAATCTCCGCCCGAGCCGATTCATTTAGTTAGCTGATGATCACATTTGTAAGAGATGTGGCAATAGCGCGACAGAAATCTTGATAAGTTGCGACAACTATGTATGCCTTACTGTGTCTGTATTCACGTATCACGTATTCACGTCTGAATCGGCGTTCGATACTATATACATAGGATCGTAAAGGATTACAAAAAAAATCAGGGAGTCAACTGTTGACTGATTTGGAGACATTTTCTTATTATATGTGTGGGATCGCGGGCGCCTCCATCAATGAACATAAGAGGAACAGAAGAACCACGTTGCCTAAGAAGGGGCCGTGGCGTAGATGGACTGATCAGTGCCTACCAACAGAAAGTCTCGGGTTCGATTCCCGATGACTCCCCTTCATTTTTCTAAAGTTCCTACATATGTTTTATACAAAATAATCAAAAGAATGAAATAGAATAATAATAAGAGCAATGCAATAATTTCAAATAATTGACGTAACTACTATATTCTGAAAATATGATATCAGTACATCAATACTTCCAACCTCCGTAAAAAAGTTCCAATCTCTTCTTTTTTATTTTAAATAATATAGCCATGTAATTATAACATAAAATCGACAGCGATTTCAAGTCAAGCATGTGTTATATACAGTAAAAGCGATTAGTAATTGTACACAGTTCCCAGTCAATACCTAAAGTGCATATGACTTAACCTATAATCGTACGAAAATGCATACATTGACTGCATCACGCTGTTACTACTGTAGCACATGTCACAAGTCAACGCTTCAGTTTTGCTATGATTTCACGTTGCCAATCCTCCTGAGTAGGCGCCACCTCATCACCACTACGTGAACTAAATTTGTGACGTCACGTGCTCTGTTTTAACTGCAATATTACAGCGGACGGCGAAACTCGTTTGTGAGAATGCAATTAGGGCAATGTATTGTTTGTCCTTATATGAAAAGATTTTGAGCTCACAAGGAACCATATCGGGGTGTCCGCCTCCGATTTTGATGAAACTTGGTGGATATATTAAGCAGGCGAAAATAAGGGACACGTATTTTTTTATAGCTGCCCAATCGCAAGTTTAAGGGTGAAACCACCCCCTTGAAATTTTCAGCAGAAGAATGGTATCTTGAAAACGGTTACAGATATAAGAAAATTTCTTAGAGAAAAGTTTCATGGTTTTTTGAGGTAAAACAAATAGTGGTCACAGATTTTGTAAATAATGTAACAATAAATTTGTTTGTTATAAACAAATTACTTTTTACAAAATCTATGACCACTATTTGTTTTACCTCAAAAAACCATGAAACTTTTCCTTAAGAAGTTTTCTTATTTCTGTAACCGTTTTCAAGATACCATTTTTCTGCTGAAACTTCAAGGGGGTGGTTTCACCCCTAAACTTGCGATTGGGCAGCTATAAAAAATACGTGTCCCTTATTTTCGCCTGCTTAATATATCCACCAAGTTTCATAAAAATCGGAGGCGGACACCCCGATATGGTTCCTTGTCAGCGAGGGCTCATTCGGAAGAGGAAGGTTCAACGCGGCGCGCTGCACGCCCCGTTTGTGTCGCAAAATTCTTTTAGTGACCTAAAAATACTTGTATTCTGCGGGTGTATTTTGTAGATTTTTGCTCTACTTTGGACACTCACATTATTAGATAGCAATACAATCTCGTTGAACGGGTTGTGCAGCGCGCTGCATTGAACCTTCCTCTTTCGAACGAGCCCTCGCTGAGCTCAAAATATTTTCATATAAGGACAAACAATACATTGCCCTAACCAATGTTTTGGGACCATATTGTGTCGGTATACAGCTCGCTGCATTACCCGTGTCTACCCCCTTAAGGGGGCCAACTCCGAATCGATCTAAGCGCCATTCGACAGAACGGGCGTTAGTGAAAACAGAAAATCGGCAGGTTCGATATTTTACGGGGTGACCTCTAAACTCATTATACAGAATTATAAACTGACGATGTGACATCTAACATCATTAGGCAGAATTATAAACGGAAAGTGGGAGGCCATAGTTGCCAAATCACATTTGAGAGTCCTGTCGCACTGTTGCCACATCTGTTACAATCCTGGCCATCAGCAAAATGAATCGGCTCGAGCCGAGATTTTCATTCCTGCCGGACATAGACATAGCTGCTGAACCACTGGAAACATTTTTGTAGGTTCAATCCCCCTCGGCTATAATTTTTTACATTAATTTTTTTCTAATTCCTAACCATATGATAATGATCAATATTTGCTTACCAACATTTCTCTTGCCATGTATCTTGCCAATTACGGTACCGTTTAATATTTCTAACATTAAAGTATAATGTATGAAGCATTTTCAGGCATCTTACAATTAGATTGAACAGTCGTAGATGAAGTGCAGGAAAACTCGTGTGATGTTTTACTACTATTTCACCTTTCTCTTAGATGACACAATCATTTCTTTTTTACAAATAATTATTGTTCCAAAGCAATTATACCATCAGAAATAAAGGAAAATACTTATTTTTAGAGATTTTATGCGAGTACCGAATATGCATATATTGCTAATTGTTAATTCATTGCATTCGCTTTTTCATTCATTTCATATCAAACATTAAATTAAAGTATTTAACAAATATTTTTAAAACATTTGTAAACAAATATTGATCATTGTCATATACAGTAATGTCTCGATAGAAATGAAAGCCTCGGGACTGATCGTTCGCTTCTATCGTGTAGTTCCTACGTTGTTTGAAATTTGCCGACAGCGTCGAACGTAGAAAAGGACAGCGAGTAAAGATAAGCGGCCGAGCAGCCAAGCTAAAACAAAAGCTAGTGTATCGGTGATACAACACTAATGCAATGACGAAACTTTTTTATTCGTAATTTTTTTTATCAAACTTTATCCAATACTTTTCTCACATTTTTCTGATTAAAATAACACCAAACACGGTATAATTTGGACCATATTTACTATCCATATTACATTGGGGTCCACTCATTAACACGTTCGCTTATATGTATAGTATCCCTACAGTCGTGGACTATGTAGTTTGGTTCATAATTCATTTCAGTTAGGTTTCATCTTTCTTAGTTTATTTTTTATTCAGTTAGATTTAGTCTCTGAATAGTTATTGTTGCGTCGCGACCCTTCGTGATGGTCGCACATCAACAACTTTTCCATATGTATCGCGGCTAATAAAGGTAGGCCGTGTGACACCCGACATGCAAGTGTAGTGCGACCAGGCTAGTTTTTAACCGTACATACCTAAACCTGTACCTGTACCTGTACCTAAAAATTACTCATCGGAAAACAGGAAAAACCCAGTCCTCGGTACAGCGACAGGAAAACTACACCCGTTCCCACTCCTTTTCCTTAACATCCCCGCCGTCTTCCAACACATTTCCAACCACCAATTATAATCAACTATTAGCCAAATTCTCTCCCACGTCCATCAGCTCATCCACCAATAGTTTTTGAATATCAAAAAACCGAGGTGGCATTTTAAGCAACACAGAACATAGCAGCAGAATTTAGCAAGAACTCGAAGATATCACATTAAGAATTATTACAACAGTTATTACGTGGTGTTAATTTAAGTGACAGAGATGGCAAATGGCAAGAAAGTTTTTTTGATTATGCAGCAACGTTTGGACGTTCTGAAGGACTTAGAGATATCCTCTATTTTAAGCATTGCTAGAAAGTATAACGTGCATCATACTACAATCCGAAGAGTAAAGGTAAATGCTACAGTAATCACCCAATTCACGGAGAAGAGCAAGAAGGAGCAACATAGGAAAACGATAAGAAAGCCAGTTTATAAAGACTTGGAGCAACGGCTGCTTACGTGGTTCATAGAAAGGAGAACAATGGGTAATATGGTATCAGATCTGTTGTGCGAATACAGAAGGGGCACACAAAATAATGCCCCTTGTAAAACATAAATACAAAAAACCAAGAGCATTGAGGAACTGCATAGATGATCTTCCTGTTATTTTTAAGGCGCAAGCAAATGCATGGATGAATCAAATCTTATTTGTCGATTGGTTTGACAATTATTTCAAAAAGGCTGTAAGAACATACCACTTAGAAAAAGGACTCTGTGGCAAAATCATTTTATTAATTGATAATTGTGCAAGTCACAAATTTCCGTCGAATTATGAACACGACGAACAGTTCGAAGTAAAATACTTACCGGCAAATACTACACCCTTGATCCAACCAATGGATCAAGGAATAATTGCAAGATTAAAAACTAGTTTCTGTCATAAAATGATGCTACGCATAGTTCAGTATGGAGGTGGGGTGGACAACTTTTACAAATTGTACTCAATTAAAGATTGTAACGCGACGGAATTTTCCGCCATCGCGTTCTACCGCTGACGCTACGCGCTACCCCGAGCGCCAGTACGCCGGGCCAGGTAGCTGGCCCAGGCACCCTACCCCCACTATGTACACAGCCCCCACCACACCGCCGAGCGACCCCATTGGCCGTTCCGCACGAACGAGCGGGTATAAAAGGGCCCTGGAATTCCAGGAATGTCAGAAGAGTCAGGAGTAGCGAACTACTCAACACAAGCAAAAGCTCTTAACACGCGGACGACTTTAGTTAAAGTTGGCCAGTCTTAATTCGTTCAATATTTGCTAACTGTGAAATGTGTCAAGACGCCTGCAGCCATCTTGTTACCTACGTCGGTGTCTGTCTCAAGCTTGCCAGTTTAAGAAATACCATTTTTCTCAACGAATGGTGTTTATTGGCGTTTAAACATACTTTCCCGGCTGTGGTGAAGTCTGCCCGTGTGTACTATATCCGCGAAAGTTTCATTAATGCAATTATTCAGACGAGTATTCGATGCTACAAAATCGAGTCTCTCTCCCTCGAGCATGGCGTATACGTACATGCTTTCCTTTGTTTGTGTGAGTGCACGCAAACACGTCATGGCGCCTGGAGTCCCCCTTAAGGGGGTAGACACGGCGTGTGACCTCTCCGATTTGGAAGGTCGGTATTATAGCAGCTTTTTCCTGCACAGAAATGTTAATACCCACAGGCGAGAGGAAGCTGCTTCTTATTTCGATATTCTAATCTGAATGTGGAAAGAAATTGTCAGCTGTTGCGTTGTACTTGAAAGAATTTAAACGGAAAGTCTGCTGGTAGTGCAAGCGTAGAAAATTCATTGTACATTTGAATTACTTGAAATGTGGTTATGCTACAATATGTTTCGTTGCAGTAAGGAATTATAAGTGAAAAGAAAAAGTAGATGAGCTTCTATACATTTACCGAAATCAGACCCACTCAATTGTTCGAACCATTTTCTGCAAACAGTTTTTCGAACTGTTCACAATTGACCAGTCAGTCTCGTACATATGTTTGAATGGTCATGAGAAAGTTTAAAACAGTACATTGTCTATGTTAACAAAAATGCAAGAAAAGATTGGCTGGAGAAATGGACTATCCCCTCCACGTGGGAGAATCCCCCGTGGCGATAACGACGTTCGACGACGCGGTGTAATACGATCCGAACCGGAGTATCGGTGTGACTAATACTAATTCAACGAAGGAACTTTTTTATTTATTAATTTTTCTACATGTAACTTTTACCAGTGTATCTGGGAGATCTTTCCGATTCAAATGAGACCAAACACGATATAGTTTGAATTATATTTACTTGCTGATACAGACTTTGTGGTACGTATTCAATTAGTATCAGCAAGTAAATATAATTCAAACTATATCGTGTTTGGCCTTATTTTAATCAGAAAAATCTCGCAAGTACGTTAATAACAGTTTCATTAAGAGAAATTCAGAAAGTAAAAAAATGAACACGTGCCCTCACGCGGACTCGAACCTACAGAAAAGTTTCTGGCGGCTCGAGACAAAATCTCCGCACGAGCCGATTCATATAGTTAGCTGATGATCACACTTGTAACAGATGTGGCAACAGCGCGACAGAAGTCTTGATAAGTTGCGGCAACTATGCCTTACTGTGTCTGTATTCACGCATCACATATTTACGTATGAATAGGCGTTCGATACTTATACATAGGCTCGTAAAGGATTACAAAAAAATCAAGGAGTCAACTGTTGACTGATTTGGAGACATTTCCTTATTATATGTTTTATACAAAATAGTCAAAAGAATGAAAAAGAATAATAATAAGAGCCATAATTTCAAATAATTGCTGTAACTACCACATTCTGAAAATATGATATTAGTACATCAATACTTGATGTATTACTAAAAAAGTTCCAATCCTTTTTTATTTTAAATAATATCTTGCAGCATATTCTTTGGTATTGCTCCATTGCGCTTTGGGTTTAATTTCGTTCATTCGATAATTACCCTTGACAATCATTGCGCCATGATCTTCAAATGTCTTCTGATGTCTAGTTTCGAACTCTTCTAAAATTTTAACCTTTAGCGTATCTAAATCTGGAAGATCATCCTTGGATTCCATCGCACATCTGAAATTCTCATAATTCTCAGGCAGACTATTAAGAAGCATTGCACTTTGCAAATCTTTGTGAATATCAATATTCATTTCGGCTAACTTATCAACTACTTCTATAATATAAATTTATTGATATGCTCTCTAACATCTTCTCCGTTCGCCATGCGGTGTGAGGTCAACTTTCTCAATAATGCGGCCCTTTTTGCTGGACCTTTCGACGCATATATGGAACGTAACTTTGTCCATACCTCGTGTGCAGTTTCACACGCTTTAATTTGTTTCAATTCTGAGGGACTAATTGTTAAAATAAGATCAGACTTAGCTTTCTTATCGTTGATATCCCATGCCTTTGCTGCGGTTTCCGTAAGCGGGTCGGTGGCATCGACACGTGGTCTTTCACTTTTTCCATTTACATAATCCCACAAATCGTTCTTTACCAATAATGCTTCGGCTTGCATACACCAGGTATCATAATTTTCTTTATGCAAATGCTCTATTCTGGTCATACCTCCAATACCACTAGCCATTATTAATTTCACTGTGTCTTTTCAAGCACGTGGTTAACCTCACTTTTTAAATACGTACTACCGATATCTCTTATTTAACATATTTCAGAAATACAACTTCCTGGGCCCATAACCTGTTAGGATGAAAATGAGAAGTTACGCAGGAGTAGATGCGTTTGTTGTTTGTATTATGTATTAACATAGAGATATATAATATTGAACATTGTGCGTAGTACACGTGTCGATGGCAAAGCACACACAGACATACAGGGTGTTCGAATTGCACCGTTACAACATAATATAACCATACAATTATAACATAAATTCGACAGCGATTTCAAGTCAAGCATGTGTTACAGTAAAAGCATTTGGTTTTATACAGTTCCCAGTCAACGTACGCCGAAAATGCATGACCTACCCTATAATCGTACGAAAATGCATACCATTGACTGCATCACGCTTTTACTGTAGCACATGTCACAAGCCAACGCTTCAGTTTTGCTATGATTTTACGATGCCAGTCCTCCTGAGTAGGCGCCACCTCGTCACCACTACCTGAACTAAATTTGTGACGTCACATGCTCTGTTTTAACGGCAATACTAAAAGCGGACGACGAAACTCGTCTGTGGGAGTGCAGTCATAAATGTTCGTTTTTCTTCCTTATATGAGAACATTTTGAGCTGGGTGAGGGCTCATTCGAAAGAGGAAGGTTCAACGAGGAGCGCTGCAGGCCCCAATTGTGTCACAAAACTCTTTTAGTGACCTAAAAATGCTTGTATTCTGCGGGTGTATTTTTTCGTTTTTTTGTTACACTTTGAACACTCATATTTTTTTATATCAACACAATTTCCTTGAAAAAGCTGTGCAGCGCTCCTCGTTGAACCTTCCTCTTTCGAATGAGCCCTCACCCAGCTCAAAATATTCTCATATAAGGAAAAAAAACGAACCTTTCGACACCCATGTTTCGGGCCATATTATGTCGATATACAGCTCGCTGCATTATCCGTGTCTACCCCCATAACCCCTTGCACTACGCGAAACCTCGGGAAAAGTCAGGCCAAACGCGGCTGCCTCAATTGTCGCGGTGAAGGACGAGCGGTGGACCGCGCGTGCTAAACTTGAGACCTATCTTACGACCGAGCGCAAGGTAGTCGTGCCCGTATTTACTTCACGCGATGGAACTCTTGTGAAATTCAAATGAATTTGAATCAAAAACTTTTAAAAAATACTTTAATTATCACATAAGATTAAAACAAATTCTGAATAAGTAATGTTAAATACCAGCGATTGATCTTTCGATCGTTCTGGCCTTGTTGGTATTTGCACGAGGTGTGTGCCGACTAAGGCTACGGGTACAGTGGAACCGAATTTCGGCCTTACGACGTCGTCAGAGGACTCCGAATCGGCTGTGCGAAGTGGAGCGGTGCCAGTGGCTGCGTATTCTATTCCGATGAATGTGAGTTCACATCTATGATGCACGCCGTAGAAAAGGGACATGGATTTGGCTAATATGATCCAAATTATATCATGTTTGGCCTCATTTTAATCACAACAACCCAAATAATATATTTGTTTCATTAAGGTAGGACGGGTTCAATAATGAACTAGGAGAATTATATATTATACGAGTATTTATTCGGCATGCGTTGTCGCCAACTCAAACTTCCATTGTTCTACAACAGTCTGAACGCTGCTTCGCGCTCCCCACTCCAACCTCGGCACTCAACCATCTTCACATCGGTCTTCCGACCGATCCGACATCCTCCCACCATTGAGATGAGAACACTCTTTCATCTCAATCTATACAATTGTGATTCTGTTAACAATATGACAAATAATCGGGCCTCCGTACCCGTCTACCGCTTCGCGTCGTAACACACTCATCCTCGCGGAATTCGTTACAATTTTTATATTCCTTAAGGACAATTCCATTGTTGTCGGAATCGAAACTATGCCTAAGCTCTAACGGGTAAATCCGCTGTATCGGCCGCACCAGCTCACCAAAGGCGGTTGTCAAACGGACTACACGTACGCGATTATCTTTCCCAGCAATCACTTCTTTCACACGTGCCAACGGCCACTCCAAACGCTTTACATTCTCATTCTCAACCAATACAATATCGCCAACACTTACTTCATACATGTTATCGCCCTTTGTCTTTGAACGTCTATGCATTAACGCGCCTAAATATTCGCTGCGAAATCTATGTCGCAAATCGTCCTTAACCTTCTGACGATATAAGTAACGCTTATCTATTTGACATTTTTCGATTTGATCGAGATCCAAAACGCCAATTTCTTTGATCTCATGCAAAAACATCGATGGCGTGAGAGGTACTACTTCCTGCTCACTTTCCGACATGAACGTAATCGGTCTAGAATTAATAACAGCCTCGCAGTCCAAAAGCACTGTCAACATTTCTTCGTACGTCAAGCATGACCTTTTAAGGGTACGCCTTAATAATCGCTTTAAAATTCCAATCAGGCGCTCCCAAAATCCTCCCCACCAAGCAGCTGTAGGGGGATTGAATCTCCATTCGTATAATCAATGCGTTTAAATATGTTGTTTAGACCCACAAAATTTGTTCCATTATCGCTGTAAATAATAGTAGGCCGTCCGCGACGGGCAATATGCCGCCTCAGTGCCATTAAAAATGAAGCCGTACTTAAGGACGTAATTAGCTCGAGATGTACAGCTCTAAAAACCGCACAAGTAAATAGACAAATCCACGCTTTCTGTCCGCCCTTAAGATAGATGGGGCCCGCACAATCCACTCCTATAACTTCAAAAACCGCCGCATCCCTAACTCGGTTCAACGGCAGAGGTGCCGGTACAGATCGCAAAGGCTTCGAGTCATACCTACGGCAGTTCACACAGTGCGATATGACCGTACGAATTGCTTTTCTACCTCCCAGAATCCAAAACTTTTCCCTTAAGGAACTCAACGTAATTTCTGCACCTGCATGATTAAGACTTTCGTGCTTGTCTCTTATAATCAACGTAACCAGCTGATGACAATCAGGCAAAATAATAGGACATCGAAAATTATAAGTATCTTCACGAAGAACAATCTTGGTATTCAAACGAAGTATATTATTCTCATCTTTAAATGGCAGAAAATGCTTAATACTTACATCATCCTCTCCGGTAAAACACTCCGTCTGAATTATCTTTATTAACAGAACCTCTGCCTCTTTTATTTCGTCAAGAGAAGGCTCTTCCGTTTTTCGAGATCCTAAACTACTTCTACAGTTAAAACAAAATCTTCTCATCCAAGCTACAATGCGTACAGTTTTAGAATAACTGGAAGCAATTCCAGAATACCACGCTGTCACTTCCTCAGAATTCTCTTTTACTAACGTCATCAGCGAAGCATTTACCTCTGAAGTTCTGCTTGCAGTTTTCTTCAACTCTCTATTTATCTCGTCTTCATTGTAACTAAATCCGCTGTTTGGCCAATTTTCAGATGCCATACTCAACCAATCCGGACCCTCCCACCATCTGGAAATTACCAACTGACCAACCGTACAACCTCTCGATGGTAAATCCGCTGGATTTAAACGTCCCGGTACATGATTCCATTGCTCTGGATCTGACAACTTGCGAATTTCTTTAACTCTATTCCAAACAAACGTACCCCAATTACGATCTCTGCGAATCCACGCCAAAACTGTAGAAGAATCGGTCCAATAATAAACTCTGATTTTCTTAAAACATAAAGACTCCAAAATTGATACCGATAGTCTAACTCCAATTGTCGCAGCCAACAACTCCAAACGTGGAATACTACACCGCGTGCCGGCACTGTTCCTTCCTGCCGGCGCAACTCGCGTCTTCGCTTGTACAAAATTAACTTTTACATTGGAATCGTTTTGTATGCGAATGTATACTACCACTGCATATGCCAATTTACTAGCATCACAAAATATATGCAGGGTTACCTCATCCTTACCCTGGATTTCCCCTAGTACACTACGCGGTATCTCTATTTTATCTATGTTTTCCAAATCGTTTACCCAATTCAAAAATCTGGCCTTAATATCTTCAGCCACGTCTTCATCCCAAGATAACTTCTGAGCCCACGCTTCTTGTAATAAAATTCTTGGGCAAAGTGTTACCGAGCAAATCAACCCCAAGGGATCGAAAACACGATGCGAAAGAGAAAGGATAGTCCTCTTCGTAATTTTCCCGTTGCGAAATTGGTCCAGAGATGGTACACTTAGGGATAAAGTGTCAAGCTGCTTATTCCATACAATACCCAAAACAGCCGTCTTGCTTACTCGAGATTCATCCCCATTATACTCCCACCCTCGCAGGTCAAAACCAGCCAACTCCATCCCTTCTACCGCATCACAAATAAAGTTATTCAATTGCTCTACGGAATTCACACTAGTAACACAATTGTCCACATAAAAACCCTTTAACAGTTTCAAAATATTCTGTTCGGAAAACTTCACATTCAATTCATCCCGGGATTCAATCAAACCATATAGATGCATCTCAATTATCGCGCCTAAAATAAATGGACTGCACGATAAACCGAAAACGACTCTACAATGTCTTAGAGTTACAATATTGTTATGACAATCATACCATAAGAATCGTAAAAAATCCCTGTCTCTTATGTTAATACTAATCTGTAGAAATGCCCTTCTAATATCCGCAATTACACCAATCTCACCTTCTCTAAAGCGCAACAAAACGGAAGTCACCCGTTCGATGAGATTCGGTCCTCTTTCCAGACATTCGTTCAAGGATGGAAACTGGCGCTCCTTGGCTGAAGCGTCGAACACTGGTCTTATCCTTGTTGTACTATTCTCCTTAACGACGTGACGATGTGGCAAATAGTGGCCCCAATTATCCCTTTCCTTCTCTGGTACACACTCGATTATGCCCTCAGCCAACCAACTTTCGAAAACCGCCTGATAGTCCGCATAGAGACCCTCTGCTCGCAGCTTCTTCACGGTTGATTGCAGACGTCGAACAGCTAAATCCTTATTGTCATTCAAACCAGGGTGATTTTCTAACCATGGTAATTGCACTTCATAACGTCCCAGGTTATTCACCTTTACCGTTTTTAGAAGTTCTCCTTCACCTCCTCTTCACGCTCCTTCTGTGTTTTGGTTTCAATAGGATCCTTAATTCCCAAAACATCTAATGCCCATAAATCTTCAATGTTGTTGTCCCTAACAAACATAGAAATTGCCATCAAGGTTGTATTCTCACGCTCCCCGACTAAAGGCACTGCACCCATGAGCGTCCATCCAAGCAGAGTTTCTACAGCCACCAAACCGCACTGCAAAATATGTCTTCGGCCAGTCAATAGTTTACCAGCGATGTCGGCTCCTATGAGAATTGACACTGATAGAACGTCACTATTCACATCCGTAATTTCAATATTCAATCTCTTCAATTCCTGTAACCACGCTCCATTTGTTATCGACGGAATTTCTCCACAAATAATCTTTTGTCCCAACGCGGAGAAATTACACGCGAATCTATTGTCCAAATCTCTCAAATGTACGAGATATTGCTTGTGGTTCACTGTATCCGATTTTTGTCCACCAAAAAGAGAGTGTGTCACTAAACGCTCAGCAGTCGGTTCATATTCCATTAACCTCGCCGCCTCCTCCGTGATGTATGATCGTTGTGATCCGGTATCGATAACTGCACGAACAACAGTCTCCACGTTTTCATTTCTCAATTTAACGCGTAGAGTTTGCATAAAAACTTCTGGAACTTGACAAGAGTTGACCATACTACACTCATTATTCACGGTTTCTTTACTTTTAGGCTCATTTTCTCGCCTTCTCATTTCTGGACACATTATCACTGCGTGTCGACGGGAGCACCAGGCACACTTTATATTTACGCGACACATTTTAAACCCATGACCCTTCTTGAGGCAATTGAAACATGCATGCTTCTTCTTAATACACTCCTGCCTCTCTGAAAGAGTCATCTTCCTAGCCTTTCCACAGTTGGTGCTCTCGTGGTCACTAAGATCGCAAAACAAACACGAATTATTTTTACTCTTTATCGTGAGTAAGCCCATCGCGCTCGGAATGTCTTTGCTATCCGCGCGGTTCTTGTGTTTCTTCGGCTTCTCGGAATCTGCATCGCTTACACCTACACGAAAACCTTTCACTGCCATCGAAATTCTCAACTCATTTTGCACTTCATTGTCTAAGAATTGTATAAGATGCGTCAATCGGTCTTTAGATTGTGTCATATTTTCTTCGTTTTGTGGCGCTGTATCGTACGTTTTGTTACTTCGTTGCCACGCGCGCAACAACTCTTCCGGTAAGGAAGATTCCCCCAATGGAAACAGCATTGCTGTGCATTTGTCGGTTGTGACGCCGAGAGACTCCAGCGCCCTCAAGTACGACTCAATCTTATCGTACAGGCTTGAAAGCGGAACATCCTTGGCAGGCGTAATAGCATTTTGCAACACCAACTGTAGCAATTCTCTCACATACACTTCTATTTGCAAATCCTCACGGCCAAAACGATTCTTCAGACTAACAATCACCTTTTCATAGTTTTCACCCGTCGGCGGGTAACTCTTCACTAATTCCGCCGCACGCGAATCCGGAACCATAGCTTGCACTAGATATTGGAATTTATCTTCCCTGACTATATTAACGTCCTCATGAATTTTTTTAAAAAGACTCCAGAATTGCAGCCAATTACGTATGTTCCCGTCAAATTTGATCAATTCGATCTTTGGCAGTTTAAATGTTTTCCGTACTTCACCTTGCACGACCGGCGTAGGCGCTTGCACTGTTACACTTCCTCTCAACGCCATGAAATCGGCCACCTCGTGTTTTGCCTGTATAAACCTCCTTCTATACTCATCCGCGTCGTCGTATTCTCGCTGAATCTCTTCTTCTGTCCTGTCCGGAAGATCGAATAACGAATCGAAAACGCTCTTCGTGGTGGCATCCAATTCATTCGCTTTTCTTTCCAACATCTCAAAAGCCACCAAAATTCGTCGGTCACCGGCTTGATCTCCAAGACACTCATTCAACGCATTCAGGGCCTTCGTAAACGCAGCACGCTGCGACGTTCTTCTCCTCTTCATTACATCCATATCGTTTCAATTACACAATTACACTTTACGATAACACGAACCCACGTCCTGTCACGGTCGCCAGATGTTTCATTAAGGTAGGACGGGTTCAATAATGAACTAGGAGAATTATATATTATACGAGTATTTATTCGGCATGCGTTGTCGCCAACTCAAACTTCCATTGTTCTACAACAGTCTGAACGCTGCTTCGCGCTCCCCACTCCAACCTCGGCACTCAACCATCTTCACATCGGTCTTCCGACCGATCCGACAATATTAATGCAATTTTCATAACGAAATAAGTAACAATAAAAAAGTTTCACGGTTGCATTAGTGTTGTCTCACGGATACGAAGCCATTTTGTTTCTTTTTCTAAGCTATCTGCCTCCGGGACATGTCGACTAGTCAAAACGTATCAGCGGGCTCCTTCCACTCGAACCCGGGGGGGACCCCTCCAGTGGTGGGGATGAAGCGCGAGCGTTCTCAATTCAAAGAGACAAGCAATGCCAGTGGACACATTCCTTCTCTTTTTTAACACAATAGCAACGACTTTGTCATAAACTGCGTGAGTCCGACCGGCCATGCAACGGCAGCGTAACTATAGTGGTTCTCACACCAACTCTGTGGAGTTTTGTAACACCTCGCGGCTCACGGTGGTTACTTGTACAACGGGAAAGACCCATTAATATTCATTGACCGAAATGTCAAAATCAATGCGACAATATACCAACAAAAAGTCCATCGTGAAGTATTGGGACCACGGTCAATTTCGGGCGAAAAAATCAAACTCGGTTGATCGGCTAGCATATTTGGACGAAAAGATCGTATTTCTATTTATTTAGGATGAACCTATGATGAAAAAAGGGCCACGACCCTCGCTATGGGGGGGGGGGGGGCAGCCACTTCAGTTCGGACGAAAAAATCAAAAACCCGTCAAGTGTCTCGCGTCTTCGCACGCATTCGGGTCGTATGCAGTGACACCGCTTCCATTTAATCTCATGGCGTTGATTCGTTTCCGAATACATCCGACGTCGTAAGGCCGAAATTCGGTTCCACTGTACCCGTAGCCTAATAATCGTACGTTTCTGCTTCTCGAAGGACCAGCCGTAATATTCAATATCCCGACAAATGTATAGTGCGGAAGGAAAGAGAGTTGTTGCTCGTTTCGTGTTTCTTTGCGAATAATGTCTTTATTAAAAAAGGTTCTTGCTTATATACTAATAGTGGACACGCAGTGTCGTCCAATCACAGGCCTCGCTGGCCAAGCTCCGCGATGAGTTGTTTCATTTGACTTTCCATTGTACACGATTAGACGCAAATTGAAAGGTACTTACGAACGGTGAAGATAGGTTCGGGTTGAATCTGCTTTCTTGGCTTAATGGTACGTTGGGCATGTCCTCGGTAATATTTTTTATTACCAGGCAGGAGAGGCTTGAGCTGAATCCTTTGCAACGCGACCGGATTTTTACGCTTGCCGTTGCTCGTATTTGCGTCGCAGTTCTACCTACACCTCCGATGGTGGTTTCTATCGCGGACGTTAGAATGACAGTTCTTTGGCAAAAATCTTCTCGTAAAAAGTTACCTTGAGATTCGACATCTAACAGAGCGCGACATTCATGCCATTGGCCGTACCCATCCTCTGTGTATAGTAACGCGGTGGATAGAACGGCGTATTCGAACGTGGACCCTCGCGAGTTGGAGACATACGATTGCATCGCGGGTTCCGCGGAGGTAGAGGGGGTGGGTGCAGACACGAGCTCTTTGTGTAGTAGTGTGTGATGCTTCCTTCCACACTTCCTACAACTACCCCTAGTGCAATTTTTGACCCTATGACCCTGTGAAAGGCAGTTAAAGCAGCATTGAAGCCGCTTTACTTCTTCATGCCTTTCAGAGTATGACATGGTTTGCAATTTTGGACATTGATAAAATGAATGCGTTTCGGCGCATAGTGGACATTGGGCTTGCTTGCTCGCGACGTGGGCTGCCATGCCTGCTGGATGTATTTTAAACCTACCCTCGACGGGCCTATTATGCTGTCTGTGCGGAACTACAGCCCTTGCAGCAGGGGCCCGCTCGAGCAGTTTAGTTTGCTGCTCGATAAAATCGGAGAAATCCTGAATCTTGGCCTTTCCGTTGAAGCTAACTTGGGCCTTGTCCCACTCCATATGCGTAACCGCGTCTAATTTTTTCGTAAGCATAAGTTAACCGATATTTCATACCAACTCAGCGTGGTGAACAAAACACTCACGCTAGTGCAATGTTAATCATATACACACTCATTTGTTCTTATCGCCAGCTAAATACCTAATAATTGCGCCCTCCCGAAGAAGGCGCCTCCCTTAGCCCATCGTCTGCACAAGCATACAATGCACATACCAGACATACTAAATAGTTTATTTAAGAACACAATCATACTTATAATATTTTACAGTTTAAGGTGGGTAGCCCCATACCACACGTCTGGCTACCTGCATGCACACTCATTCGTTCTCAGTTATCTAAAATGTCTGTAATTTGTCAATGTGGCTTGTACCCGCAATGCCATACAACACTATATAGCACTCACTTGCACTAGAACGTACATCACTAAATGTAGGCGCGTGGTTAACGCCGTTACACACTTATATCACCTAGGCGCGGACACTGTGCAAGTAGCTATACAGGGTGGCCCGGAACTCGCGCGGTATTTTTAAAAAAGGGGTAGCTGAGGTGATTCTGAACAACTTTTTCCTTGACCAAAATATTGTTTGAAGCTTCGTTTTTTAGTTATTAACGAAAAACACTGGCCAATGCGAGCGCCCGTATAGCGCGAGCTCAGTCACAATTGCGCGCGGCCGAGATCGGGTGCATCGAGGGGCAACGTACGGCAAATATTACAATCGTCTTACATTAACAATAGTGTGTAATTCTTCGTTATTCATCAATAACAATTTAATTAACAAGTCGTTTAATAACTGTTCCATACTTTTATTCGTTTTCCGAAACGAATAAAGTGTTTTATTAATTATGAAAAAAGTGTTTGGATGATTAATGTTAGAAAAGGGTAGTTAAATAAACTTATCCATTCGACCGCGAATTTAACTGCTTCGACGGTGTCTTGCCATATGGTCATTGTACCGATCCTGACCTATTTTTAGAATTTAAATGCCACGTCCCGGCGATCGATACAGATCTGATTCGCACTTGTTTCCACACGAACAGGACACGCACTTACGAACATTACGAAAGTTAATGTGTGTGTCATTATCGATCGCCGCGATGTGGCATAAAATTGTTAAGGCTACGTTTACCGTGGATCCGAATTCGTACGAAATGGCGTTTTGGCGAATGCATCCGAACTGTTCATCGGATGAACATGCGAAGTAGCGGTTATAGTGGATGCGTCTTCTGACGAACATATATCCGAACTGTTACAATAAAATATATAAAAAAAAAGCTTTTTAAAAACCACGCTTATATTAAGCTGCACTAAAAAGAAGAAAATAATATAATAATTTAATATAAATTTAAATAAAATCATGACACTAGTGACTATAAACAAAAGCGTGGAGTGCTAAACTATATTGACGTAATCTTCGTGGGCGCTCCACGCTTTTATTCATAGTCACTAATGTCATGATTTTATTTAAATTGATATTAAATTATTATATTATTTTCTCTTTTTTAGTGCATTTTAATATAAAAGTGGTTTTTAAAAAGTTTTTTTTATATATTTTATTTTGTACTTTTTAGTCTTCAGTAATAATAATAAGCGTAGTAAAAAAAAAGGCAGTAGACGTCTGACCAAACATGTGTCTGTCATAGCTGCAGTCTATGTGTATGTATGTGTGTGTAACGCCAAAGCAGCAACCACCGACGTTCCTGCTGACAATGAGCGATGAGCTTTTGTTTTTGGGGGGAGCACATGTCGGTCTACGGCAGTGCCTCTACGGACAGCGATGCTACAGCTGTGACGAGGAAAGTCGAAGAAACGGTTAACATTCACTATGGATAGCATCGATGATCTTTATTTCTTAGACAGTCCCTTTTTGAAATTCTTACTCTTAAGCGAAAGAAGGAATCAAGTAAACGATATATTTAATTCAAGAACAAGATTCGGAGAATTTCATACACTATTTGAAGAATTAAAGAAGCAACCCGATAAATTCTATGAATATTTTAGAATGTCACCTCAGACATTCTTTTATATATTAGATGGGATTGAAGAATGTATCTCTAAACAATCAAATTTCGGTCCCTGCATTCCTGCAGAAGAGAGACTTGCTGTCACACTGAGGTGAGAGAATATTTCATTTGCATAAGGTGTATGTTGGATATTTACTAGTGATAATAAATATAATATATCACGCTAGAGCAAAATTGTGTCAACGTTCTTAGAAATGTCTTACTAACAGAGATAAATAGTGGGAGAACCAGATGGATCTGTACTTGGCGAGTCAAAAGGGCCTAGGTCAGGGACAGCCAAATTGTGGGCCGCGGGTCACTCGTAACCGCTTCCCCTACTTATATCTTCCACCTCCAAACTGGTCGCGCGTCATATGACAGCATCTAGACAAATGACGCTCCACACATCTATGCGTATTGTGTTAGATGCCATATCAACATCACATTATTTTCGCGTTTAATTGGTAGTGGGGACTCGGTGGCCGTTAGAGGAGAAAACTTGGCAGTCCCTGCCCTAGGTGGTAATATGAAACAATACGCATTCGTATAGGTGTTTCAGTCAGTTCGAGAGAGCATTTCATAGTGAATGGAAATTTCTTCTGCGCTGTTATAAATACATTGATAAATACACACCATATCCAATAATATATATGCATATTTTATTTACAATACAGAAGATAATAAAGTAATTAAACGAAAAAGTATACATTAAAACTAAGATTATAATGAAATTAGAAATTTTACAAAAAACAAATGAATGAATAAGAAATAAAATATTAATAAGAACACAACTAAAATGAAATTAAAAAAATAAAAAATATGATTACAAATTATTAAAACTACGACTACACTGTTAGGATCGTTGAGGTGGGGTTAATAATGGAAGTTACCCTTTTGGATAATATGTATATTTTGTAAGAGATTATAATTAATATTTCACGAGACCGGCACACACTCGCACTCGTACTATCCTTGCACGCACGCCCTCTATATCCGTATGACCACATACATCATACACAATGGGAACATATTGAATCTTTCGTCTGGGCCTAGGCCAAGAGCATTAATTCGCTCAATCTCATCCTCTTCACAAAAAATTTGTTGGAGATTGGTCCGTACTATGAGTTTTCGTTCTTCTGGTACTTTTCTTAAGTACGGAACCAAACTCATCATGAAGAGGAAGTCTGGATCTTCGTCCTTCTCGGCACGTTTCCTCTTCCATTCCTCCATTTTTGTCCGCTCGATCTCCATCAATTGTTGGAGAAGGGACGGCTTGTCTAATCGATTTCTGCGTTTCTGCCCAACAACTGTGGATTCCACAACCGCGTCTTCCACAACTGTGTGTTCCACAATTGTGTCTTCCACAGTTGTGTCTTCCACAGTTGTGTCTTCCACAGTTGTACCGATGCCACAACTTCTTTCTTCTGTTTCTGAAGGAATATTTCCCTGCATATTCCTTGCCAGGAACTGTTCCTTCAGAAACATCATGGCCTTAAAATAGGGCCAGGTTGATTGATGCAGGGATCCTCCTGCATCTCCGGACCTTTTCTTTGCCATTTTACTGCATTCCTTCCGAAACGTGTCTCGTAGACCCCTCCATTTGGTTTTAACTATTGCAACTGAGAATAATAGCAATGTACAATAACTTACATTTTTTAAACAAACAATGACATGTAGGCATATACAAATTAAATTGATTCTACAATACATATAAAGGATGCACGTTTTTTACAGATTTCTTTCAACCGGCCTGTCATTTAGATCACTTAGCTTTTCATATAGAATTTCACACTGTACAATAAGAAAAATAGTTTACGAGACGTGCCTTTGCATATGGAATTGTTTCCATGAAAGGCACACGCCTGTACCCAAAACCAGTGATTTGAAAAAGATCGCAGAAGATTATTTCACACGTTGGAATTTTCCAAATTGCATTGGTTCTATAGATGGTAAACACATTCGAATTAAATGCCCTGCGCATTCTGGATCATTGTTTTATAACTATAAACAATATTTTTCCATAGTATTGCAAGGTATAGCCAATAGTCTGTACTATATTATTTGCTTATTATATAAATGCTATAGTATTCAGAACCGTAATATTACAATTATAAATATGATTTATCTAACAAGGTATAGCCGATGCAAATTATAAATTTATCACAATTGACGTCGGTTCATACGGAAAGCAGAGCGATGGAGGAATATTTTCAGTGTCAAACGTTTATAAAAAACTTGAAAACAATACATTTAATGTACCTCAGGATAGTTATCTTCCCTCGACAGAAGTTTTGGCACCATACGTGCTATTGGGAGACGAGGCGTATCCGTTAAAAACATATTTATTAAAACCGTATTCAAGGTACAAAATATAAAAATATTTTTATTTTGAAGTGTTATTAAAGTTATCATTGTTGTTGTGAATTTCAATGTAGGCAAAATCTGACGGACGAAGAAGAAAATTATAATTACAGACTCTCGAGAGCACGAAGATGCATCGAATGTGCATTTGGAATTTTAGTTGCCAAATGGAGAGTTCTAAAAACTGAATTGCAAGTACATCCAAGGAACGTGGATGTAATAGTTCAATGCGTGTGCTTATTGCATAATATCATAATTGATAAAGACGGTATTCCTACATTCGACACAGTTTTCACGCGCGAGAACGGATTATCAGTTTCAAGACATTATAATCATTCTGCAACGAGAGCAGTAGCCGCAAGAGAAATTTATAAAAATTATTTTTCCCAACATTCGATGTGAACTATTTTACATGTACATAGATATATGTATTGTAGAATATGAATAAATATCTATATTATTATAAATATGAAAATTACCATTAGTGCCCATTTCTTCACTAATCTTCTGCCATTCTCTCCGAGAAAAATCACGGTTGTGGTAGTGTTGGTCCCTCAAGTCCCACAAATTGCGCTTGTCGTGAACGAGAGCAATTAATTTTTGAATATCAACAAGGTTATCCATAGCTATTACAAACACTGCGATGCGCTGTACGACGAATCAAACTCGTTTGATTATTCTAATATGTTCTGACGCCTTCGTGCAGTCGAAAAAAACAAAACAATGCGGACCTATATATAATTATTGTCCTCAAGAATTTATTGATTTTTATATTACTATGGTAATGTTTCATTCATATGTGGTAGGTGATCGAATCGTTACACACCAATACATACAGAGATAGAGTGCGTACGATCGATCGGAATATCAAAGTCTCCTCACGAATTCGTACGAGATCGGAACAAAAATTGCATGTAGTGTACCCACTCGCATAAGAACTAATGCATTTGATTGTTCGGATGTATTCGCCAAAACGCCATTTCGTACGAATTCGGATCCACGGTAAACGTAGCCTAAGGCAGGTCAGGATCGGTACGATGACCAAATGCCAATACGCCGTCGAAGCAAGTAAATTTGCGGTCGAATGGATAAGTTTATTTAACTACCCTTTTCTAACATTAATCATCCAAACACTTTTTTCATAATTAATAAAACGCTTTATTCGTTTCGGAAAACGAATAAAAGTATGGAACAGTTATTAAACGACTTGTTAATTAAATTGTTATTGATGAATAACGAAGAATTACACACTATTCTTAATGTAAGACGATTGTAATATTTGCCGTACGTGCCCCTCGATGCACCCGATCTCGGCCGCGCGCAATTGTGACTGAGCTCGCGCTATACGGGCGCTCGCATTGGCCAGTGTTTTTCGTTAATAACTAAAAAACGAAGCTTCAAACAATATTTTGGTCAAGGAAAAAGTTGTTCAGAATCACCTCAGCTACCCCTTTTTTAAAAATACCGCGTGAGTTCCGGGCCACCCTGTATAATAGATATTTATACCCCCCGTCTGTCTATACTTGCACAATGTCCATCGCTAGCTACACCTGTCGCACTGATTAGATGTACCGCGCCCTTACGACCGGGCACGACGCAGCAGCTGTCACATGCCCAGCTTTACGCCCTGACACTCCTTTTTCGAAGCACAGTTGGCACCTTGGCTGGTTCTTGCACTGTGCCATAACGTGATCATGCGACCCGCACTTACGGCAAACGTCCTTGATTGCCGAGTCTAATCTACAATTTGCTGCTACGTGCCCCAGGCCATGGCACCGGTAGCATCTCAAGACGTTAGGCAGGAGCTTGACCCGACAGGACAGGAATCCCACTCTTACCTTTCCTGCTGCCATAAGTTTTCTCAGATCAGGGCCATCGACGCAGCTTACCAACACCCTTTGAGCTCCTCCATATCCTTGCCTCATCGACAGCAGACGATGCTCGCTCTCTGGAAGCGCTCGCTTTAGAACTTCCACCATTTCTTCTCTCGTTGTCAACTCGTCAACGTCTGTAATCTGCATCGTCTTCCTTTTCTTGATGAGGCTCACGCTCGCCGCAGCCCCATCGATATGAACCTTTTTGTTCACAGATCGCGCACTATCGCTTCACGCACCGGCGGTTAACCGGCGCACCCTGCCACGCGGCGAGTGGAAGGAATAATTTTCGCACCCGGATTCCACGAGAGAATTTACCGTTAATTTAAATGTTAATAAAGCACTGTTTAACGTTTCTCTATTTTTATTTTCAAAAGCTTTCTCTATTTTATTTCACCGATATTAACACTTTCGTGCCGCACGCCTTGCCACGAGGCGCCTGCACATAGGTTATGAAGTTACAATTTTACGCGTATTTTCCGCGTATTTCCCACACTTTTACCGCAATTTTCGGGAATTTATCCGCATTCCTTATTACAATCACACTAAGCAACCTGCGCAAGTCGCCTAGTCGACTTCCTCAATTTATTATCCAGTTAACGCGGAGCACTTTCTCGACACGTCCGTCCGGTACGATGGCCAGAACGGAACTCACTAACATCAAACCTAAAACTGAAAAACACAATATAAATAAACAATTAAATATCAACAAATTATTAAATTGAAAAATACTTACAAGTATAAATTCAATAATCCTGCATGGTATGATATTTTGTAAAGCATTCCGGTACATGCAAAGCCACCTTACATTTACTGCATTTCCAGGATGTTTCGCTTCGTTTTTTGTGTGTGTAACACACTTTACACATTCTAGTTGGGTGTTGCTTTCTAGGAGTTGCATCAATATGTTTGGGGAAATGAGCCCAATATTGCGCCTGTAAGCGCATTGCTGTTTGATTTTCAGCGGATTTCGCACGTGTTGTATAGTCAGGAAGCTGTACATATTGTAGAATTGCCTCGGCTATATCTATTCTGTAATTCACGTATGATTGTTTTCTTGGATCTTGTAGTATTTTTTTTATTACGTATGTATTAAATAGGCTCATATCGGACATGTAAAAAAAGAGTTTTTTGTAACCCTTGATATACATATTTTCTCATAATGGGAAAACATGCCAACATTTGATCATTGAGGTCAATTCTCCCCATTCCTTTATTGTAGTCAATCACGCAATTCGGTTTAAATTTCGTCCTATCTCGTTTGTCTGTCACTTCGTTCATTTCTACAGATGCGTGTTTCGTTGTCAACATATACACATCACGTTTGCCCTTCCACCTTAAAGCTAATATCCCATTACACGTTCTGTATAGATGTTCTCCTGGTTTTAATTTGCTTGTTGAAAGATACTTCGGCATATTTTTCCTGTTATTACGCACGGTGCCGATAACATTTGTTTTTCGATTGTGCAATCTTAGAAATAGAGCGGGCCAGGAATACCAATTGTCAATGTACAATGTGTATCCTTTATTTAATACCGATTCTGCCAATTCCATCACCACACCTTCTGATGCACTATCAATCAGATCAATTTTATCTTGGCCAGTATATATTTTTAACTTGCTGCAGAATCCAGTACTGGCTTCACATAGTTTATATATTTTTATTCCAAACCTGGCTCGTTTGGATTATACATTAAGCGGCCTTTATATCGCATTAATGATTCATCAATACTTATATTTTTATCCGGTGTGTAAATCTTATTAAATTTGTCGTTCCAATAATTAATGATTCGTCTTATTTTGGGAAGGCGATCTTTGCTGAAATCCGTTACATTATTTGAGAAATGCAAACATCGTGATATGTGGGTAAATCTTTTCAGCGGCATTACTTTTCTAAATATAGGTGTGTCTATCATTTCCCGCTTAGACCAATGCATTTGTATATTTGGTTTTTTGACTTGCGCCATCAAAATACACAACCCATAATAAGCCAATACTTCATCTTTAGTAACTGGGAACCAACCATCATCCAGTTTCCTTCTTCTCCCATTACTCATTATTTGATGCGCGTAAAGATTTGTTTGCGTAACTACAATGTCCCACAAATTTTCGTCGAATATAATAAAAAATAAATCTAACAGTCCGTCATTCGTGCCTAATTGGTCTAAAACATAGTCTTTTACACCACAAGCCTCCGAGTATACCCAAATTGTTGGCGTGTTATCACTTTCCTGCCAATTCCACTCAAGACTCACTTCAGGTTTGGGATTTTCCTCTTCATCACTGTCGCGTATAACTAATCTTCTTGCAGAATTCACTAGTGGCACAATTACACTGCTGTCACTAGAATTTTCATCACTGTCTCTAATTCTTTTGTGATCTATCGATTGACAGCGTGAAACATTGGAAGCCTTTCCCCGGCTCTTACTTCCACGCGAACTACTTGCTTTTTTAGTAGTGTTGCTTCTTTTCTTGTACATGCTGGAGGGGTTGGTAGAATTAAAAATGTATATGCAGAGATCACTTTGTGTAGCAAGCTGTTCGAAACGTGTGCACCTCGTATAAAGAATGGTACAAACTGAAGATCGACTGAACGGTCTTGGTCTTGCCGCGTGCGCATGTTTATTTAACTTGGAGATGTTATCTGTACCATGAGAAGCAGCACTACATTCTTGGTAGCACGTGCTCTGCACGGGGACACACAATACCATTCGAGATGTTCATACTTGGCCCGAAATTAAGACCACGAGTCACACTCGTGATATTCATGTTCGGCCTGAAATGTCGAGTACGAGTCAGACTAGTGATATTCATGTTCGGTCTGAAATGCCGAGTACGAGTCAGGCTCGTGATATTCATGTTTGGTCTGAAATGCCGAGTACGAGTCAGGCTCGTGATATTTATGTTTGGTCTGGAACTGAACAACGAGCCCGACTCGTGACATCCATTTTTGGCCTAAAATTTTCATCACGAGTCAGACTCGTGAAAATAGTGCAAGGGGTTAAGGGCCCCGACTTATATCACAATGACTTATATTTAAAAAAAAGAGTAGAGGAAAGGAATAACAGAAACGCATGTAATGAATTATAAATATATTAAACATTAATTATTATTATTATTATTAAAATAATTGATTAAATACAAAAATAAATCGTTAACCCTTTCGCTACGGGCGGGTTCTCCGCCACGGTACTTCCGCTGAACGGAGCGCCGCAACATCACTGCACGCTACGCGTCGCCGATCGTCAGCGAGGGTACCGCGGCGGAGAACCCAAGCTGCTTGAATGTTTTCGGACGAAAAAATTTTTCTCCAAAGGGTATTTATAACGTCTTAGTATGCGCTCTTTAATTTATAGTATGAGAGGAAGTAACATTATGCAATATAATATAATATAATAAAATAATATAACATATTATAATACAATTCTACAAATAATACAAATATTATAACATAATATAATACAATTCTAATAATGTAACTGCGTATGATATTTTTTAAAGCATGGTGTTACACACAGGCCAACATTGCAAATTTCGCACTGGTATCGCGATCTCTTTCTCTTGTCATTTCTTGAACAGACTATACACTTTCGCAGCTGATTTTTCCGTCTTGGATTTTCATTTGTGTATAGCGACGGGAAGTGGTTTCCAGCGAGGCGAAGTGGATTCGTTTCCCCTGATTTATTTGCAATGGTATTCTTACTGTCAGATTGATAACGACTTAAAAGTTGACGAATTAACTCTAGGTGAAAGCTTGCCATTGATATTTGTTTTCCAGTTTTTAACTTATATAGGCAATAAGCATTCCAAATGCATATGTCAATTGGGTGAAAAAAATATTTTTTGTACCATTTCAATGCTTTGCGTTCTGAGTGAATGGTGCTGATGACCATATCTGTTTTATCAACAGCTCCCATTAATTTATTATAATCAACAACGCACTTTGGCTTCATAATCATTTCTCGAGTCCGGCAATGACGTTTCGTTTCAACGAATTCTTCGCTATGGAAAGAGGATAGCATGTATACTTCTCTTTTATCAAACCATCTCATCGCTAATAAATACTTCGAGGAGCGAAAACTCGCTTCCCCAGTTTTTAATTTATTTTGGATAACTGGCATGCCTTTTCGCCTTTTACGTACCGTTCCACAAGCGTTAGTTTGATTATGATGCAAAAGAATAAAAAGTGCGGGGCTTGTATACCAATTATCTACGTATAACGTATGGCCTTTGCCTAAATAAGGTTTTAGTAATTCCATTACTATGTTTCCTGACTTCCCAATAAATTCATTTACGCAGTTTACAGTGGTTAATGAGCCATTATAAATAATGAAATCCTGCACAAATCCAGATTTGGTATCGCATAAAACAAATGATTTTATTCCAAATCTGTTTCTTTTAGAGGGTATACAGGGTCTACCACGTATCTCGGAACCCATGCGCGCGCAAACTTGAGTAAATTGCAACGTCGCAATGAATCGATACAGGCGTCATCTATGAACTGCTGGTGAAGGTTAAAGTCTTGTAGGGGACGCAAGGTTTGGCAAGATTGGAGAGGGGATTGTAAGAATCAACTGGATTGTAAGAAGGGGTAAACAGGGGTAAACACAAATTCAGGCGCGATCGGCAGAGACCGCATTGAAGTCGGACAAAAAAGTTTCCAGCGGCTCAGCAGCTATGGCTATGTCCGGCAGGAATCGAAATCTCGGCTCGAGCATTTGGATTCGGGCTACAACATGAGCAAGCCGTCCGACTTCAATGCGGTCTCTGCCGATCGCGCCTGAATTTGTGTTTACCCCTTCTTACAATCCAGTTGATTCTTACAATCCCCTCTCCAATCTTGCCAAACCTTGCGTCCGCTACAAGACTTTATACCTTCACCAGCAGTTCATAGATGACGCCTGTATCGATTCATTGCGACGTTGCAATTTACTCAAGTTTGCGCGCGCATGGGTTCCGAGATACGTGGTAGACCCTGTACAGGGTGAGTCTCCTAACGTGACGACCTCAAATAACTCTTAGGTATTCGTTGCACGAAAAAATGTTTCAAACAAAAGTTGCATGGTATCTAGGGGGACATACAGTGCTCTAATCTGTTTTTTATTACCTTACTTTTTTATTGAGATATTAGGGTCACCTTCAGTTTTTTAAATGGAATGTCTAATATTTTTTTTCGAATTCCGATAAATCATCCAATTTTGCGTAATAAAGTATACACAAAGTGGGACTTCAAATGAATAATTAGTGAGATATCTTCAAATTAATAATCTTCTATTAGGAAATGCGCGTAGTCAACGTGATTCTTAACACGACTTTGTTTCATCATCATTCATCATCAACACGAAATGCCTATTTAGTATCTCACTAAGCGCTAAAGTCGTATTGAGAAAGGTGCTACATTTTTATTACGATGTACAGTAACAGTGAAAAATACGATACGATAATTGTTTATGGTGCGTGTGAAGAAAACGCTATAAGAGCAAAGATTTTGTACCAAGCTAAGTATCCTGATCGAAATCAGCCATCGCAATCTACCTTCTTAAGGCTTCGTCGAAGACTCAAAGAACATGGCAATTTTAATGTACAGAAACGTAAAAGATATCACAAAATTGTAAACAACGAAGGATGTCGTACTTCAACCTTAGCAGCTATTGCCCATAAGTGCATTGACTGTAATGGACAGCACTTCGAACACCGCTTGAAATAAAATTTGTTTCAAAAATATCTCAGTAATTATTCATTTGAAGTCCCACTTTGTGTAATACTTTTTTACGCAAAATTTGATGATTTATCCAAATTCGAAAAAAAATATTAGACATTCCATTTAAAAAACTGAAGGTGACCTTAATATCTCAATAAAAAAGTAAGGTAATAAAAAATAGATTAAAGCACTTTATGTCCCCCTAGATACCATGCAACTTTTGTTTGAAACATTTTCTAGTGCAACGAATACCTTACGAGTTATTTGAGGTCGTCACGTTAGGAGACTCACCCTGTATATTGCTTAAATGATAACCTTCCTTTGTACAGGAGTAAGCTTTCGTCAATACATAAATTTTGAAAAGGATAAAATTCCTCCTGAAAACGTTGACGCAGCCTATCACAAATTTCCCTTATTTTATATAATTTATCAACATCTGCAGTCACAATGCTTGTATTAAAATGTAAAATTTTTAGCAAATATAAAAACCGATCTCTACTCATCACCTCTCCAAAAATGTTGCTCCTCAAAAGTTTGTCGTTAGACCAGTATTCAGAATATTTTAGTTTTTTATTTCGCGACATCAATAATTTGTGGGCAAGAAAGCAATACACTCTGGGAGAGAAGTATTTTGTGAATTTATTGTATTATGATTCTTATCAAGGCTACTGCAGTAACTGTTTGTCGTGCCGACAATGAAATTTATAAAATCTTCAGAGCAGAACAATTGAAAATAATCTAAAATCGATGCCGAATACCTAATTGACGCCTTTATTCCGGAATACTGGGAATTGAATTTATGGAAAGTCCGTTGAAATAAGTCGCTGGCCCATCTAATGTCTGTGAGATCTTTTTCAGATTTAGATGAACCGTCTTCTTCGTATTCGGATGTGCTGGATCTCATTTCTCGAAATCTTTTACTATTTCTATGAGGTTTCTCTCTTGCCAAATTTAAATTTATCTCGTCACCTTCTGACAGATCCGAATAATTGTTGTTTTCGTCAATAAGTCTTTTTCTGTTATTTGTCGTCATTTTTGGGGCGAGATAAAATCTATTCAGAAATAATAATTAAAAATAATAATTAATCTAAATAAAGTTAAAAAAAATTGAAAAACGATAAGGCATACTATTTTATATTATTTATGTTGAAATGGGATTGGTGATGTAGAGGAATTTTAGTTAATCAGGCACGTATCACTTTAGTTATAAGAACGTTTAATAATAATAAAAGCAATACTGTTAATCAATCAAATAGTAATAATATATCTTCCCTTTATGCACACACTCTTTGTTCTTTTGTGCTTCGCTCACGCTTTTCTAATAAAGACTTGCGCGCGATCTATTACGCATCTTTTCTCTATTACATTATATTACGCATGCGCATCGCGCCGACTCATAAACCTTTCAAACCCCCACTTTATGATTCGTTGCGATCACATAATCTAATACTTTTGTTTACATTTCTAAGTGAATTTTTTTCTTAACGCTTTAGTAAACGCATCGGCAATGTTGTCTACACTAGCAACGTACTCTAATTTAATTGTGCCATCTGCCACCTTTTCGCGAGTAATATGAAATGCGATGTCGATGTGTTTCGTCCTACATTTCTCCACGCGATTTCTTGAAAAATCAATGGCCGCTCGATTGTCGCATAGTACTTTATATGGTAGTGCAATCCATTCCTCTAGTTCCATTTCTTGAAATAATGACTTTGCCCAGATCGCTTCCCTTACTGCGTTAGATAAAGCTGTATATTCAGCCTCCATGGTCAAGGTCGAAATTGACTTCTGTTTAGACGCTTTCCATTCTACGATGTTCTTTCCTAAGGTAACGACCATTCCGCTATATGAATGACGGTCATCCCTGTCGCCTCCCCAATCTGCGTCGCTCCAAAATGAAATCTCAGGCTTCCCTGGTGCATAATGTAGTTGATATTCCATGGTTTTACTCAAGTATCTTAATACTCGTTTGGCTTCGATCCAATGTTTTCTTCCAGGGTCGTTATTAAATTGTGATAGCTTCGAAACTGCTATCGCGATATCTGGTCTAGTACATTGAGCAACGTAATTAAGAGATCCAATTAATTCCCTATACGGTATCCCTTTCATTTCTTGTTTTTCTTCGTGTGATTTAGGAGCATCTTCTTTGGTTAAGTTGTTTCCAGGCTCCATTGGTACACAAGACGGTCTACATTCCGTCATTCCAAACCGTTTTAAAATATTGATTATTTGTGATTTTTGATCAATCGCAATTCCCCCTTTTTCGTTATGGGTTATTCTCACTCCTAAAAAATATGTGGCTTCGCCTAGGTCTCTAATTTCGTATTGGCCTGCTAGCTCCATTGTCATCTGAGTTAATGTTTCTTGATCCCTAGCGAACATAAGCAAGTCATCAACATATATAATGATGTAACTATACGTACCCCGTTTATATATACAGTTTGACGTATATAGACGTTCAAATCCTATCTGTACTAGAAATGAGTCTATCGTGTTGTTCCAATTTCGTCCACTTTGTTTAAGTCCATACATGGGTCGACATAGTCTAACTATCTTCTCTTCGTTTTCGCCCACATCGTTTGGAATTCTCATATAGATTTCCTCTTCAAGTGATCCGTTAATATAGGCACATTTGATATCTATATGTCTATTTACCCATCCAAATATAGTCGATAGTGCAAGGAAATATCTGATAATAGAAAATCGCGCAACGGGCGCATACGTTTCCTCATAGTCTATTCCCTTTCTCTGTGCATATCCTTGCGCTACTAGTCTCGCTCTATATCGAGCTACATTGCCTTCCGCGTCTGTCTTTACCTTAAATACCCATTTGCTACCTATGGCAGTCTTGTTCTTTGGTAATTCCGCAGACTTCCACGTTTTTAACCTTTCTAAGTTTCCTATTTCTTCTTCAATGGCTTCTTTCCATTGATCTGCTTGTGGACTGTTCATAGCTTCTTCCATATCATTCGGTTCAACAACCTCGGTTAAATTTATTTCCACATCTGGCTTGGGTTTCCCCTTCCTTCCATATGGGTTTCTAGGTGGTGGTTTCTTAGGTCTTCCTGGACGTCTTGCATTTTCCTTCGATTCGTCTGGTTGTACCCCCACTATCGCCTCATCTTCTATTATATGGTGCATGTCCTCAGAGTCTTCATTCAAGCTCTCTCCGTTAGTAGGTGCTTGCATGATCTGATTCTCTGATGTTGTTGCGCTTGATTCCCGTTCTTCTATTTCTCTTTTGAATTCGTTTTCTTCATCTGAATTCAGCATCTCATTTGCTGGACTCATCGTTTCCCATTGAGTCTGAAAATTGTTTCCATTTATGATTTCGTATCCAATTTTTGACTCATCAAACCTAACGTGTTTAGTGTGGATAACATCCTTCCTTTTTGGATCCCACAGTCTGTATCCTCTTGTTTGGTTTGAATAACCAACAAATATGCTTTCTCGTGCTTTTGGGTCTAGTTTCTTTCTACCTTGAGATGGAAGGTGCGCGTACGCTAAGCACCCAAACGCTTTCATATGTTTGACACTAGGTACGTTGTTTGTCCAAATACCTTCTGGTACGCCGTCTTCTACTTTGCTGTGTATCATGCGATTTCTTGCATATACTGCTGTGTTTGTTGCTTCCGCCCAGAATGATGATGGTAACTTTGCTGACTTTAACATTGCTCTCACCATGTCCATTAATGTGCGGTTCAGTCTCTCCGCCACTCCATTCATCTGAGGCGTCTCAACACACGTTCTCTCATGCTTGATGCCAAGACCATCGAACATTCTCTTTGTTTCGTTGTTACAAAACTCCAAACCATTATCGGTTCTGAATCTTTTCATCTTTAAACCTTTCTGCCTTTCTACTTTTACAATATACTGTTGAATAATTTTGTTCACTTCATTTTTATTCTTAAGAAAGTGTACTTCGGCTCTTCTTGAAAAATCATCTATTAGGGTCATAAAATATCTAGCTCCCCCTATGGAGCTTACCTGCATCGGTCCGCATAAGTCCGAATGTGTTAGGTCTAGAATCTGGTTTGACTGTCTCCCAGATATTTTCCTGCAAGGAGCCTTGTTGGTTTTTCCAATACAGCAGCTTGGACATAGGTCATGATCCATTTTTACATTCTCGAGTCCTTTTACAAAACCTCTTTTTGCGAGAGTGTCTATATACTGGTTATTTATATGGCCAAATCTAGCATGCCATATGTTGTATTCAGGTATGCTTGCCTGATGTACATTAACAATTGTCTTGGTTTCAGGAATCACATTTTCCGCCGACACAACATACAAATTGTCCACTCGTTGTGCTTGTATCAATATCCTATCCTTTAGTGGGTCTATAATTGATACCTTTCCGTGTTCGAAAATGAAATTTTTTTCTTTTTTCTCTATCTGAGCCACAGACATTAAGTTTCTTCTACAGTCGGGCACATGATATACGTCTTTCAAGGTTATTTCATACTCCTTTTTGTTTACCTTGGAAATTAGTATCACGTCTCCCTTTCCTTCAGCTACAAGAGCATCTTTCGCCGTTTTGATGTTTGCATTCGCTGTACTTATTGGTTTTGATTGAATTTGCCTGTAATTTGTAAAATATTTTATATTTTTACATACGTGATGGGTCGCCGCACTATCTAGTAGCCAAGCCTCGTCAAGTTCCACGTTGTGCATTTCTAACATAAGAGCCACGTTTTCTCTTTTGGTCGTAGGCCTCTTTTGATTCTTGACAAGTTCTCTTGTTTCCTTTGTAAAAAGGTTTGTCTTCTTATTTTTGCATTGTGCTGCTATATGCCCTGGTTTTCCACATTGAAAACATTTGAATACTGTATTTGGCTTCACGTTACGCTGTAGTTTTTGCTTGCCAGTTTGATATGCTGCAATTTCCGTATGATTGTTTGGCTCTTCACTTTTTGACATTTTCCTTTCATATTCAGCCAACAGTGCTTTTCTTATCTCAATTGATGTAAATTTTTGATCTTCTAAATTTGCAAGTGACATAGTTAGGGCATCGTACGTGTCTGGCAATCCTGTGAGCATTGCATACGCTAAATCTTCATCTTTTACTTCAGATCCAGCGGCTCTCAAGTAGTCGTTACAAATCTTCATTCGAGATAAGTATGAAGTCATTGATTCATCTACTTTCAGTCGAATCCTTACAAACTCTCGTTTCAATTGCATGATCCTCTGTCTTGAACGAGGTTCATACACTTGTTCTAGTATTGCCCACGCTTCTTCAGCCGTGTCACAATCTACTATATGTATTTGCTGATCAGGGTCTATTGATAATGCTATCGTTGATAATGCCTTTTCTACCTTAGACTTATGTGCTTGTACTACAGCTGCGTCTGTTTCGTCATCTAATTTGTTTGTTCCATCTACATAGGACCATAACTCTCTTTGGATCAGTAGCATTTTCATGGAAAATTTCCATGTCTTATAATTTTCGCCATTCAACCGATCTATTCTGTCAGTTGAAGTACTGCTTGCCATATTATCCTGGTATCTATGACAAAATTAGGAACAGCCGCACCGAATTTGCACTAATTCTAATATGCAGTTTTTGCAGTAGCAATTTCTTATATAACCTCTACTTTACCACGTGGCGTTCACCGGCATGTCTGGGCCCATAACCTTGTTGAAATGGGATTGGTGATGTAGAGGAATTTTAGTTAATCAGGCACGTATCACTTTAGTTATAAGAACGTTTAATAATAATAAAAGCAATACTGTTAATCAATCAAATAGTAATAATATATCTTCCCTTTATGCACACACTCTTTGTTCTTTTGTGCTTCGCTCACGCTTTTCTAATAAAGACTTGCGCGCGATCTATTACGCATCTTTTCTCTATTACATTATATTACGCATGCGCATCGCGCCGACTCATAAACCTTTCAATTTATAATATTATACCTATTTTTATATTATGTATCCGCAGGTGAATTATCTTTTTGCAGTAAGCACTGACTTTATTCGCTACGAACGATCGAACAGCTACTGAATCGAGACTGATTCTCGAGGCATATCGGTTGCTAAGCACTTTGTTATTTCGGTTGTCAGCAACAAATGATGCAAAAAAAACCACTATCACTGCATGCCCAGAGTCAGATACTTATGTAAAACGGTTGGCCGAAATAACCAAGTGGTATCTTATGGAGAGCCACTATAGTGGCCCGTAGTACCTCAGTGGCATCTTGTGGAAGGCCACTAAAGTGGCCCGTAGTAGCGAAAGGGTTAATAGAGGTTAAATACGACGGGTCGACCTCCGCCATTGCCACCCTGGCCTCTCCAGCCGCCACGGCCACCAGCGCGGCCTCTCCAGCCACCGCAGCCACTTCGGCGACCGCGGGGGCTATATATGAGCCGTTTTACCAGTTTTTTAATCTGAAACATAATAACGAATGATTAATATAAAAAACCAAAAGCAATCATGAGAAAAGCAACGCTTTTACTTACTTCCGTCACCGTTATTTTCTCATTTTTCTTTCTTCTCTTCTCTTTTCTTTTTATCTTTGTTGTCATCTTCTCTTTTCTTTTCATCTGTGTTGTCTTCTTCCCTTTTCTTTTCTATCGCATTTTCTCCTTCATTTCTTTCTTCTTCCATCTGTGATGAAAGTAATTTATGTGGGTTTGGGCGCCTCCATCAAAAGAACATAAGAGGAACAGAAGAACCACGTTGCCTTAGGCTACGGGTACAGTGGAACCGTATTTCGGCCTTACGACGTCGTCAGAGCGCTCCGAATCGGCTGTGCGAAGTGGAGCGGTGCCAGTGGCTGCGTATTCTATTCCGACGAATGTGAGTTCACATCTATGATGCACGCCGTAGAAAAGGGACATGGATTTGGCTAATATGATCCAAATTATATCGTGTTTGGCCTCATTTTAATCACAACAACCCCAATAATATATTAATGCAATTTTCATAACGAAATAAGTAACAATAAAAGAGTTTCACGGTTGCATTAGTGTTGTCTCACGGATACGAAGCCATTTGTTTCTTTTTCTAAGCTATCTGCCTCCGGGACATGTCGACTAGTCAAAACGTATCAGCGGGCTCCTTCCACTCGAACCCGGGGGGGACCCCTCCAGTGGTGGGGATGAAGCGCGAGCGTTCTCAATTCAAAGAGACAAGCAATGCCAGTGGACACATTGCTTCTCTTTTTTAACACAATAGCAACAACTTTGTCATAAACTGCGTGAGTCCGACCGACCATGCAACGGCAGCGTAACTATAGTGGTTCTCACACCAACTCTGTGGAGTTTTGTAACACCTCGCGGCTCACGGTGGTTACTTATACAACGGGGAAGACCCATTAATATTCATTGACCAAAATGTCAAAATCAATGCGACAATATACCAACAAAAAGTCCATCGTGAAGTATGGGGACCACGGTCAATTTCGGGCGAAAAAATCAAACTCAGTTGATCGGCTAGCATATTCGGACGAAAAGATCGTATTTCTATTTATTTAGGACGAACCTATGTAGAAAAAAGGGCCCCGACCCTCGCTACGGGGGGGCCAGCCACTTCAGTTCGGACGAAAAAATCAAAAACCCGTCAAGTGTCTCGCGTCTTCGCACGCATTCGGGTCGTATGCAGTGACACCGCTTCCATTTAATCTCATGGCGTTGATTCGTTTCCGAATACATCCGACGTCGTAAGGCCGAAATTCGGTTCCACTGTACCCGTAGCCTAAGAAGGGGCCGTGGCGTAGATGGACTGATCAGTGCCTACCACCAGAAAGTCTCGGGTTCGATTCCCGGCGACTCCCCTTCATTTTTCTAAAGTTCCTACATTTATGTATTTCTGATGTGCTGAATACGAATCTGCGGCCCGATTTTCTCCAGAAAGTACCGTTTTTGAAAAAATCAATTGAAAGAAAAATCGCGAATTTTCAACTTTGGAAGTGTTTTGTGCTTTTCCGGTAATAGTTATTCAGTTGCGCTTGGTGCCTAATGATTCTGTGGAGTTTCACGAATAAAATGATGTAAGTGGTTATTAGATTGCACACATTTAAATAAGTTTAAATAATGATCAAAGTGAAAGGACCCCGAAAATAACTATTCCACATGATAGAGCAGAACTTTCTGCTAACGCAAAAATCAGTGGTAATTAACAAACTAATGTGCGCTTTAGGCCGCCCGACCGAAGTGTAAACGTTGATGGCGATTGTAATCTATTTTAATTAATATATATATGAATAATATGAATATTATTATTATGGGTCTTATTACTTGGACGAATCTGTTGGAAAACTAGATTATGAGGATGTGTGATAATATACAGGGTGGGTCCCCACATTTTGCCATCTAGATTTACGTCATTATTATTACGCATAGCAAACAATGTTTCAGATGAAGTTGAATGGTTTTGAGAGGGGCACATTCTGATGGTACATTTTTTTTTGTAGGGGGACGTGTAAAGGACATATGAAGATCATTAATGTTTTTTTAAATGGAATCATATATTTTTTTTTTTGAATCAGCTGATGCTCCTTCTTATTCTTTATAAAAAAGTATTAATCTATTTGTGTAAAAAAATCATTAGTTTAGGAGATATTTTAATTGTAATGTCTATTTACAAAAAAGGTTCAATGTGGCGACCATTTGCATCCGAACACTTTCTGAATCGAGAAGTTAATAACTCACTAACATTGCGTAGTGTATCTGATGTTATTTTGTTACACTCATTGATGATATGATCCCTCATATTAGTCATTGTAGTCGGAGGCTCAGCGTACACTTTATTTTTTATGTAGCCCCACAAGAAAAAGTCGAGGGGCGTTGGATCTGGTGATCTTGCCGGAAAATGAATGGGCCCACCTCGCCCTATCCAACGATTTGGGAACATTCGATTTAATGTATCCCTTGCTATTCTTGAATAATGAACAGGGCAACCATCTTGTTGAATCCACATTATTTGTCGTGTATGCAATGGTAAATCATCTAAAAATGTCCATAGAGTGTTTGATAAAAAATGTGCATATTTTGGTCCGATTAGTGATCCTTCGATAAAGTATGGACCAATAAGTCTATCGCCGAGTATGCCCATCCAAACATTTACACTCCATCGATGTTGATTATCCATTTGTCTAAACCAATGAGGATTTTCCGTTGACCAATAATGCATATTTCTTGAATTCATTGATCCATTTTTCGTAAATGTTGCTTCGTCCGTGAACATAACATTGTTGAAAAAGTAGTCTCTTTGAGAGAGAGCCCAATTGCAAAATTCTAAACGTTGATAATGGTTATTTGCGGTCAGTTCTTGAACCTTTGATACATGATATGAATGGTATTTGTGCGTTTTGAGTATGCGTAAAATGCTTTTGCGACTAATTCCAGCTTGTCTTTCGATTTTGCGAGAGCCAACGGATGGATTTAACGTGATTGCGGCCAACACTCCAATTTCGTTTGCTTCATTTGTTACTGTTTTATTACGAATTGCCTTTTTGCGTAATAATTGCCCCGTCTGGTGAAATTTTTTCAAAACATAATCAAAGGTACGACGTGATGGATGGCGTATAATCTTTCTGCATGTGTAGCACTTTTCCCAGCTTCAAAATAAATTGATAACATGTCTATCTTTTCTTCTTTAGAATACTGCATTATATAATGCCCAATTCAGTTTACTGAAAGCAATTTATTTTATACAGTAAAAGAAGGCACGTCCTTATTCAGAGGAGAAACTCTAACGAATGAATATAGAAGAGAAGCGTGGAGCATTCGGACCCTATCGGTCCCTCTTAATATAAACACTTTTGTACAAGCAATGGAATTCTATACCCCAATATATTCTCAGAACTGTAGGATTTATTTCGCAAGGGAATAGTGATTGTCAATTAAACTGTATCTCAACTCTTAACTATTTTATTAATATGAAGTATCGTCGCACGATAAACTCTTCTCAAACAATATTCTCTTCGGCTTCGCAAGCACTTCTATTCCCTTTCGCAACCCAAACTATTCTCCTTCGCTTCCCAAACTATTCTAACACGCGCACGCATCAGCCACTTCATATATTCTTTCACTCACAGTTTCCCTTTCATTCTATCTCTCATTTGCTCTCACTCATTTAGGACTCACACCGACACACACACCCTTGCCACGTGTTGCATTTCGACCACGGGCCACCATGCACTCAAGCCTCCACGTGCATTCTCGGAAACCGTTCGCTCCTTCTAAGATATAAACATTCACTCGATCCACATTCGACGTTTCCACTAACACTCTTTATTCACACCATGCTTATCTTATAACTGCCTCGACAAACCTCGAGACAGTACTATAAACTAAAAGGCGCCAACAAACCTGGCCCTATCCGCTACATACATATCCTAAAATATACCAATACCACAGAACTATAAGAGATAATTATTTGTTCAACTGGGTTTTATACAATGCATAAAACCAACACGCCTTCTCAAAAATTATTCGTTTATATAAAAATGCACCTTCCTCTTACTTTATCTGGGGTCAACTACACATGGTCCAACATCTGTTGCTTTGGATTAGAGAAACACAGAAAAAACCTAATCAGACCAAATAGTACAATACTATATACATATATACTTATATATATTTACTTATTCAAGATAGTTTAGACTTTAGACATACTATCTTAATATCTATATTTATTTCTGAACTTTATTTCAAACCCATTCCACTTCTTAGTTCCTGAAATTTCATAGTTGGTAATGGTTCTGTTAAGATATCAGCTATCTGGTTATCTGTTGGAATATATTTCAATTTTATTCAATTTTATTATATTATTCTCAATTTTTCTCAATTTGTTCTCTTAAGAAATGATATTTTATATCTATGCGTTTAGATCTTTTGTGGTTTGTTGAAATCAATAACGATTTCACTTTAAATGAACTTTTAATGACCATAGCGGGGTGTTGCGAAATTGTCATTGACGCATTTTTTAGTGTGGGGTTATGTGCCCCCTTTTACGCGAAAGCGCTCTACGCGTGGTATAGAATTGACTGATAATAAAGTAACTCAATAACTCAAAAATTAAAGAAATTTAATACAAACTAATAAAATAATAGTATACTAAAATAACTTTAGATACTTATCTTTTATTTTACATCAAAGCAATACAATTAAACTGCGATGCTAAGCACTGTCTGATCTTCGCTCGGATAAATTCGGCTCTCTTGTTCAACCTCGTGAGCATGACGATCTCGGCTCCTCCAGTTTACCCGAATGAAAGCGTGATGCGCTTCGGCTCCCGAGTTTACCCGAATGAGCGTGTCGCATCAGACTCATTCACTCCCTAGCAATATTCTGTGCGCGGCGCGCCCAAAGAAGTTTACACTTCAAAAATCATTTTCGTTTTCAATATCGAAGCGGAATAGTTCGGTAAAACACGCGGCGGCAACAGTGACACTCAGCAGAAGTACTGCGCGTCTGGTGATTCCGGTACGCTGAACAATAAGCGTGGGGACGCCATCATAGAGCACCACTGCCGCCGCACGTGTTTCACCAAACTATTTCGCTTCGATATTTGTTCGGAATGCTGGTGGATTCAATTGGAGGACTGGGAATGGTCTTCCAGGTGTCCGTGAATTGAAGAAAGTCTTTTTTGTTTGCACACTTAAACGGCACTTTATTATGTACAAACGTCTCCACGATGACGAAGCCACAGGTAGTCGAAGGCACGGTACAAAACACGGCGAAACAAGACGGTAACGGTTTGACGTAGAATACTTAAGACACGAAAGACACAGAAGCTTTGCTAGGCGCTTTGGTATTACTTCGCTGGTTTGTCGATTGACGGTTTGCGACGGTTGTCGAAGATCTGATGATCGCCGATCCGGAAGGCTCGCGGATCGGCGGGCCGTTGGGCCTGGCGACGGTGGGGCTGACAATTAGCCGAAATTATGCTTACTGCGCCGGTGGTCTGTCGTGACAACAAGCACGACGACGGTCGACCACCGGCGCGAGTAAGAGGAGCAATATACCTCTGTTGCGAATCCCGAACAATATTAAAAGCGAAAATGATTTTTTGATTTCCACTTATGCTTGCCTTAGCAGAAAGGTCTGCTCTATCGCATAGAATAGTTACATTTTCTCATAGGCTCTTTGTTTCTTTAATAAATTCAAAGATATCAGCCACAATGGGTGCATTTCCCGTGTCCCTTCACTTTGATCATTATTTAAACATATTTAAATGTTTATAATCTAATAACCACTTACATCAGTTTATTCGCGAAACTCCACAGAATCATTTGGTACCAAGCACAACTGAATAACTATTACCGGGAAAGCACAAAACACTTCCAAAGTTGAAAATTCGTGATTTTTGTTTAAATTGATTTTTCCAAAAACGGTGCGATCGGGAAAAAACGGCCGGCAGATTCGTATTCAGCTCATCAAAAACTATAAGATACGCGTATTGAACATTACAAAATCAGATCCACGTTGAACAATGTTAGACGTACCTTACGCACTTCCTCTTCGCTCGACATTTTCAGCTTGATTGCCTTTTGTCGTTGACGCACTAGTAAGGGAAGTAGCCACACGCGGCTCGCGGTCCGCTAATTGGCTGTCCTGCATGAATGCAAATTGCAATAAATAGTTCGTGCTTTTCGCCTTCGCGATAGTTGCACTCAAACCAAGGATTGGATTGCATCAGAATCTATTTCGAAGTTTTGAGTGTGTAGGAACCAATTAGGAAAATAACGTGAACATCTCTTTTGCTTAATCGGTTTATTAGAACTCTCTTTGTACACTCTCTGCTGCGCATGGGAATATCTGACCGGGATCGCGAATCTTCGCGTGTTTATACCCGCTCGCGGACCGGGATCCCCGCCGCTATCGCCGTAGCCAATCAATAATAATCGATGTGCGATTCGTCACCCCGTTAGAAGTGGGGGGGGCGGTTCTAGCAGTCTAACGCCGGTGATAGACCGGGAGCGTGAGGCCCAGGTGAACGCGAAGTTCAGCGGATACGCGCGGGCACGTTTTCTCCGACGGCCGGATCGACTTTTAATTGGTCTTCCGGGCGAGTTACGCCGTCGTCGCATTCAACGTACATAAGCTGACTAATCGCATGTGCTTCTTCGGCGCCGCTAATTTTGAGAGTTTCCCCCATCGAAATGCTCGACTGTGGACAATTTAAAAAGTCTCTCCCTAGAAGCACGTCATATGCCATTGTGTTGCTCGGTACCGCGTAAAATTTCATCCGGACTCGTACGCCGCTAATTTCTAAAGTGCCATAGAATATTCCAGTGATTTCCAACCGCGAGCCATTAATCCCGCAAAACTGTTTAACATTTTCTCCCTCGAGGAAGTGTGGCTCGCCCGGAATAACGTCGTTTCGCGCGAGGCTACAGTATTGTGCGAATTAATGTGAACACAGAATTTTCTCGTAAATATCATGTATTTGAAATGAAACTAGTGTTAGGTGCATGTACATGGTTTTCTTACTATCAATTAATAAGAAATATGTCCCACCTTCGCTTTAATGACTGCTTGAACTCTTCTCGGCATGGAATCGATTAGATTTTTCCAATTATCCTTGACTGTCTCGTCTCGAAACCACACCTTTTTTTTTTTGTCCCACCACCTCCCTCAACAAACCCTCACACCTGTAACCATACCATGATTATATAGGCGCTCAACGAGTTTGCCAAGCACTGAGATTACCACGCTTGGATGGGACGTTCCTTACATCCAGCTCAGGTACAAGTGTACCCAAGGCCTGGTTCAGGAGCCCTGCCAGGTGCAAGAACCCGACACACTCACCCAAGAAACTTGAATTTAATTTAATTTCACCAAAAATTCACATTCACACTCGCTCAAAATACCACCCCTGTCCTAAGGACAGTTGAGCTCCTGCAATGTCGGAGGCAGAACTCCTTGCTCGTTAAAAGATAAACTATGTGTGCCCCTGATGGGTGCCAGACAGACGGACATGACTCCAATCCGCGGTCCAGCAACCCACCTGGTGTACGGGGTTTCACCAGTACCAGGACCGCTGCACTGCCGTTTGTCATAAATGACCATAGCTACAGCTGCCGTCCCGGTAATCTATTTGTTCCCAACGCAGGTAAGAACTGATTTGGATTCCCCATGTTAATCCGGTTTTCATTCCAATCCAGCGTGGCGCTCAAAAGCACACACGCTGGAGACAAATTAAACATGCACACACTCATTTATTACTCATATCGCCCGCTAAATAGCTAAATACTGCGCCATCTCGAAGAAGGCGCCTCCCTTCCCCTTCGTGAAGCCCCCTCATCATTCACTGCATACACCATGCATACAAAATTGATTTAAACCTCAATCATACTTATAAATTTTACAACTTAAAATAGGAAGCCCCATACCACACGTCGGGCTACCTTCGTGCTCACTCATACATACTTTATTGTCAAAAGTTTCTAATAATGTCCACGTGGCATAAACGCGCACTGCCAGACGATCTAAATTAGAAATGCGCACTAACACATAGGGGCATTTCACTGTTTTTCGTGGGCACTGCGCAAAAATGTGCAAACACTCGCAGAATAGCTTAAACAGAATGAATTCATTCACCATCACACTTTACTGCATTGTACCCTAGTCCATAGCGACAGCAACATCTCATTACTTTAAGTATCCTGTCCCTCATTCAGCACCTCCTCCAGCAGTAGGCATTGCGATGGGCAAAAGGACTCGGATACCATTTTTTCGCGGTAGCGCGCAACGTACTCCTTTGTGACAAGCACCATGGTCACGTACTCACAGAAACGTCTCCAGTTTTGGTAGCAAAAAATAGCGCCCCGGAGCAAGGTGGGCGGGTCTAGCTCCACTGCCTCCTTTTGAAGAAATGACTCCCTCAGGGGTACCCATGCCGGACACTCAAAAAAGGTGAGGTACGGGTTGCCATCCTTCTATATTCAATGACGGAGGCAAACCCTACTCCACGGGTAGCAACGGGAAGTGGTACAGCCACAGGAGCCAGAGTCAGAGACAGTTCTTTGAGTGAGCTTTCAAGCTCAGTACAAGTCTCATCGAACACACCTAGTCGCTTAGCGACTTCACGTCTTCTTTCGTCAAGTTGTTTTCTTCCAACCTTGAGGCGAAAGGCGTCAGTGCGTCGTTGACGGGATCCTTTCCCCTGCTTCCGAGAGTCAGTCCTCTTCGTAGTTGTAGGCTCATCAGCCTGAGATACAATAACAGATGAAGTTGAAGCTTCAGCCATGGTGATTGCAAGGTTCGTACTACTCAGCACGAAAATTGAGGTACATCCTCACCTGCCCCGCACATCCAGCATTCCGGTGTACGTTCCTTCCCGATTCTATGGAGGTACACGCCAAAGCAACCGTGCCCAGTAAGTGCCTGCGTCACATAGTACGTTAGACCACCGCGCTTTCTTCTTATCCACTCTGCGAAGTCCGGAATGAGCCTATGCGTCCATCGGCTCTTGGTCGACGCATCCCATTTGTTTCGCCATATGGCAAAAAATATCGCCTCAAATTCCTTTGGGCGCGGGTCGCGGGAACCACAGTGCACCGCAACCGCACCAGAGATGTCACTGTCACTATTTATGTAGTTCCGCAGACTTTGACTTTCATCACTGTTTCTAGATAGATACGCCAAGTGTCTCTTCTTCACTTCCAGCACCACAGGGAGCGTTAGAGTGATCACATCCAGAGCATCCGCCGACACCGTCCTGTATGCCGCCGCCACCCTTAAAGTTGAACTTTTCTGCGCAGCAGTCAGCTCTTTTACTGCCCACCCCCGATTTACCACACAGGCAAAGGCAGGAGCAGCGTAAAGAAACACCGACCTCGGGGTGTTCATAACCAATTTGCGGACCGCACCTTCCGTCTTCCCAGCTCTCCTCATCAGGCATCCGAGGGCTCCTGCAGTCTTCATGGTCCTTTTACTCACATCTCCCACGTGGGCTCTAAAAGTAAGAGCTTAATCGATGATCACTCCCAGATATTTTACCGAGTCTGCAAGTCCGATACTGCTATCCCCAGTCTGATGGAGGACGGGCATATTCTTCTTTTGGCTCCAGCTAGCAGCATTGCCTCAGTTTTTTCGTTGGCAAGATGCAGCCCTTTAGTTTTCATCCATGCTGCCACTTCTTGATAGGCAGCTTCTGCTCTGCTTGCCATTACATAATTGCTAGTTGCCGAGACAAGCATTGCAAAATCATCCGCAAAGGCCACGAACCTGACTTTCTTGTCCTCGTGCCTTGTAATGATCTCGTCATAAACCACGTTCCACAGGAAGGGTCCGATGACCGATCCCTGTGGTACTCCTGCATAGACTGGATATCTGAGCAAGTGTCCCGACCTTCATGCACTATTGTACGGTCACTAAGGTAAGAAGCGACCATTTCAATGAGGTACTTAGGTAGTCCCTTGGCCATCAGCGCCTTCAGGATATCCACCCACCTCATAGTGTTGAATGCATTCCAAACATCCAACAAAATAATGGCCGCAATACGATTTCAAGGCCTGGCCTCTCGCGCAAACTCACGCACAGCCACGAGGGCATCCACAGTGGACTTCTTTTCACTAAATCCATATTGACATATAGCAAATCCTCCGGCCTTTTCCCACTCGGCACTGATCCTGGCCCTTATAGTATGCTCCAGTAGTTTGGCTGCATTGGATATCAGGCTGATCGCCCTGTACTTTTGCCGTGCCTCTTCATCAGGTTCCCCCTTTGGCAGAAGAACCAACTTCTGGACCTTCCACATTTGAGGGAAGACTCTGCACTCCCAGCACGTCCTATATAAGTTTAGCACTTGGTCAGGGCAGAGCCTAACTAGCATTCCAATAACACCTAGGGGCACCTGATCCAACCCAGGAGCTTTCTTCCCACTCATTCTCTTTAGTGCAGCTACCACGTCTTCTTTTTCAAGTGGTGGGCATTCACCTTCCTCCAGCAACCGAACTTCTTCCCTTACTTGCGTTTCATCCACCAGTTTCTGCGTCACGAAAAACTCAGCAACTATTTTATTAACACCCCCGTTGGGTAGCTCTGAAGGGCCTTTTCACCCCTTTATTGCTTTCATAATCGTCTTATACGGCTTGCCCCAGGGGTCCTCATTAAGCGTTACGCAAAACCTATCCCATGTGTTTCTCCTAGCTTTCCTGATGTTTTGTCTGAACGCTCTCTTCTTGCCTACAAGAACGTCTCGAAACCACACCTGAATTACTGCATCCATCATTTTGCTTTTCGTGGTACAGTCTATTTTTTGTAACCAGACATTGCAGATGGCCCACAGATTCTCAATGGGATTGAGATCTGGTGAATTTCCAGGCCAGTCCAGAATACTAATCTTCTTGTCCTCGAAGTATTTCACCATAGTCTTGGAAACATGGCACGGAGCTGAGTCTGAAAAGTTGTGTCGTCGTAGACCTGGACTTTCTCCAGCTCTCGAGCTAAATGTTCTTCCAGCATTGCTTTGTATTTTTCACTGTTCACCATGCCTTCTACTGGAACAAGAGTGCCAGATCCCGAGTGCGAAAAACAGCCCCAGCACATCTTCTTCATAGGATGTTTGACTGATTGCACAATATGGGCAGCAGTCAGTTTTTCATCCGCACTCTTACGAACGAATTTTGATCGCTGGCCCTGCACTACAAAGTGTGTCTCGTCTGAGGACAACACCTTATTCCAGTCCTGTACGGTCCAATGGGCATACTTTTGGCCCAATTGAGTCTCTTCTTCATCATAGGGGCAGTCAGGAGTTGTTTTTTCTACGGCCTTATGGTTTTTCTGCCACCTTCCAAGAGTTTTCTGCGCACCGTTGAGTCGTGAATTTTCACTCCAGCGTTATCTAAATTTTGCTGGAGGTCGTGGCTGGTTTCCCTGGGATGTAGTTTGCTGTCTCGCAAAAGAACAGCTTCATCCCGAGGAGTAGTCTTCCGTTTTCTTCCACATTTACCCTTTCGCTGCACTTCGACGGATCCTGTTTCCCTTTTTCGTTTTATTATTTTATTGACAGCGCCCAAACTCACACAACATTCCTTTGCAATGTCTCTCTGTGTCATTGATGTATGTTCACTAAGCGTGATATTCTTTTCAAAATAATATAAACTCGCAAAGAATAACCTACGATATACCGCAAGGCATGTGTTTTCGACGCTAATTTAATGATGAATATGAGGTTATATGATTTGCATAAAAACAATTGCCAGAATTGACACAACAGTATTGCCATCATCAGAAAACTGATTTTTTCTATGTGTTCACATTAAAACACAGACGATCCGGTGTCGATCAACGCGTTGACAACATAGTGAGACGGTTCGCAGTTCGCGTTTTCGGTCGTGATTTTCACCCGAATCATGTACGGTTTCGGCAAGTCGACCGGGTGCACGACGTTCGTAGAAACAGTTTGTACGAAGTCCCTGGCCGCTCCCAAGGTCGAGGGTTGACTTCGATTCGGAATATCGCGCGCAAGATGTTCCGTCGATTCGCACACGTAACATGCAATTTTTGCCGGCGCTCGCTTACATTGGGTTGCGACGTGTCCCGTCTCGCGACACTTGTAGGATCTTACCGACCTCCCCTTCGTCCGCGGCGCCTCTGTCCTTCCGCTGCTACCGGCTCTCGCTACGTCCCTTTTCGCCCTGACGTCGGTTGGTCGGCTCTCGTTCACCTGCACCTTCTCGAACGCCTTCAGCAATTCCGCTCCAGTCCGGTAGTTCATCAGACGAGCCTGGTTTCTTAGCCGCTGGTCCAACACGCCCTCGATGGGATAGTCCAAGACTTCATCCTTCGCGATCGGCACCCGGTTTGCCAGAATCATCTTGTCGTGATAGTAATCACAGAATGGTTCAGCTCCTCTCCGAACTCGAGACTCGAATTCTCGCCTTAGCGCTAGTTTACCGGGGCGCTGGTCAAACATCCGGCCCATTTCCGTAAGCAACTCGTCCACGCTCATTGTAAGATGTTCGGCCCTCGAATGGAACCACGCTAGCGCACGGCCCTTCAAACGCGAGCTGATCAATACCCGCGTCGAATTCTCGTCTAAGTTATAGGAACCCCTCACTAGCTGCAGTTGCTGTCTCCACCTCCAAAAGGCATTGTCCGTCCCCTCGAATTCGGGCAGCAGCTCTTTCACGTTCCTAACGCCCCCGAGTACCGTGGTGTGTCCACTGTCCGACGTAGCGCTCGCCGTCGCGGGGGAGTTCCGTACTATTTCCAGCTCCCGTTGTAACAGTGCTCGCTCCCGTTCCAAGAACTCTTTTTCCCGACGCAGGAGCGCGAGTTCCATCCTCATCATGTTATCGCCTTGCTCCACCGGCGTCTCATTATCTGTCTCGGCGGCGACAATCCCATGGTCCTCCGTCGGTTGGGTCACTGTCTCACGGGTTGACCCATCGGCCGCTCGGGTGGTACCATCTTCCCGATTGGCAAGCACTTGCCACACATTCGGGTCATATTCAACTAACCGTCTGATCAGTTCAGTCTTTGTACCGCCCGTGGCTAGTTCCCGTTCACGAAGAGCCTCTTTCAGCTCGACAACCGTGTACTCGCTTCCCGGATACGAATCCATCTTCCCAGTCAATTCCAGCACTTAGTCAACCGGCACACCGTCACGCGGCTCGCGCTCGCACAGAGTTCGCTTATCACCAGTGTTCGACACACGAATACTCCGGGTTCCCGACGCTCCGCACCGATTGAAATACAGTCTGTTTCACAAGAGCGTACTCTCGATATCTACGAAGAAACCAACTTTATGTAGAAAACTTATAGATAAATAGAAAGTATATTTAAAGTACTATTACGCCCTTACTCAATAGTGGGTCCAATCTCCTGCGTTTGCGATTATTGATTCGCAACGTTTTGGCATACTTTCTACCAATTTTTCAGCATATGATACTGGTAGTGATCTCCATATCTTTCTTATGCGGTGATTTAGACTTTTCACGTTGTGAATATGTTTTCCACGAAGCTTTTGCTTTATATATGCCCACACGTTTTCAATTGGATTAGCATCTGGAGATTGAGATGGCCAATCCAACGCAATGATGACGTTTTCTGTCTTCCATTCCGTGCAAACACGGCTTCGGTGTTTGGGATCGTTGTCCTCTTGAAGTATCCAGTCTTCACCGTATTTCGCGAACCACTTCTTAGCAGACGTCAGGAGACCCCTTTCATATAATCTTTTCATTTTTATTGCATTTAAATTGTCTGTAAATAAGCACAATGTACCAAATCCACGCACATTGAAACACCCCCAAACATGCACTTTTATTGCATGCTTAACAGTACGTTGGATGACTGGCATTTCTTGTACAGACCAAGCTTTCCGTACTGGCAGCCAACCCCAGAATGAACACTCATCAGTAAACACACAACATACCAGGGGGTCAAAGTATTACTTCATTGGGCCTCGCTGCATCTGGTGTTATTGCTTGCCCACACGTTTGTTGTCATCATAGTTGAGTACTACTCAGATTCGACCAAATTGCCCTTGAGACAGCTCGCATTAGACACAAGTGCGCAAGCAGTCGCGGTTTATTTGAAAATCTCCTACAGCTCGGCCATCCTGACAGTATGAACCGTCCCGGTCATACTCACGCGAACAATTTTTTCGCTTATTATCTAAGAAAGTATACAATAACAAACACTCAATATAAAACGCAAACACTCACACTCACTTAAATTTACATTCATCAATTAATTCTACGCGATGTAAAACGGACTATATAATAATAATTATTAGCGTACATAAATAATAGGGAGAAAAACAAACAATAAGCAATATATATAATAAACAAATAAACATATCGTTCGCTCTACCTAATCCGGCGAATCGCGCATCCAAGGCTTCATATGATCAATATGAATGGTTTGAAAAGGAGCATCTCCTCTCGGCACACAGTGTAAAAACCCTTCTCGCCTACCGCTAACGGGTGAGAACTCGACGCATTTCAAACAGTTCTCAATATAACGCTTCACTTTATCCTTCATGTATGGGAACCAATACACTCTACTAATATACTCAACCACCTTTGCAACTCCCACATGACCAATGTCGTCATGACATGTGCGGATCACATTGTCCTCCATGCACGACGGAACGTAAAACAATAGGTCTCGATTTTTAAATTTCCGATAGACAAGACCATCGCGAAGTTCGTAAAATTTGTCTTCCGAGACCTCCAATTTTTCTCGAATTTCACGATTTCTCGAATCCTGATCCTGTTTTATGAACAATGTCTGTTCAAACGTATTCGCTTCAAGCACCAAAATACCACGACAACGGCTGAGTGCATCTACGTGACATAATTTCGCACCAGGACGATGTTCAATCTCATAATCGTATTGCTGTAAGAACATGGCCCAACGCGATATTCGGGGATTGATACTTTGCCTACTCAAAGTCAAGCGAAGACTATCGCAGTCTGTCAAGATTTTAAACTTTATTCCAAACAAATATATATGGAATCGCTTTATGGAATAAATTATCGCCAAACACTCGAGCTCGAAGCTATGATATTTTACTTCGGCGATTGTGGTCCTCTTACTGAAATACGACACTGCGCGGCGTGTCCCATCCATTTGTTTCTGAATGAGTATTCCGCCGAAACCGCTTGCACTGGCGTCACAGTGCAACTCGGTTTTCAGCACCGGAGAATACAAGGCCAAAACCGGTCTATACGATAACAGACTCTTCAGCGTCTCAAACGCTTCCAATTGCTCGCGGCCAAAATTAAACAGGACGTTCTTTTTCAACAGATCATACAACGGTCTGGAAATAGGTGAAAAATTCAAAATAGAACGTCTGAAGTAGCTAGCTAATCCGACAAAGCTGTGTACTTCCTTAACATTACGCGGTAACGGGTACTTTAACACCGCCTCCACATTTTCGTCACTAGGCCGTACGCCGTTACTAATTCGGTAACCCAAATATGTGATTTCTTCGTACAAAAACGAACATTTATCGAATCGGAATTCCAATCGATGATTCCGTGCCAATTCAAACACTTCGCGAAGAATATTAAGATGCTCATCAATATTCCCGGTGGCAATTAATATATCATCAAGATGCAAGAGGACTTTATTATGCCTAATCAAATCGGAAAAAATACTATTAATGTAACGCTGAAACACGCGCGGCGCATTCGTAAAACCGAAAGGCATCCTCAAATATTCGTACTGCCCAATTGGCGAAACAAACGACGTATACTTACCTGCAGATTCCGCCATCCTAACATGATGAAAACCGTTACGCAAGTCGAGGCTACTAAAATATTTTTTATCACGCAGCCGATCAAGATGATCTTCAATTAGTGGCGTCGGAAAATTATCTTTTTCTGTGATCTTGTTAAGCTCGCGATAATCCACACACAAACGCAAGTCTCCACTTTTCTTACGCACCAAAACGATAGGACTAGCATACGGTGAATTACTTGGACGAATTACTTTTTTCTCCAACAACTGATCAATAATAACTTTCAAGTTTTCTTTATCACTAAATGCCAGTCTACGCGGACAGTAGGAAATAGGTTGCTCATGTTTCAATGCGATTGTCATTTCAATATTACTATCAATGTACGACTCTAAATTATCGGCGGACGCGTATACAGTGTTGTAAATCTCGGTGAGCTGTTTTGAGACTTTACAATCTATGTTCGCGTTAATATTCAATTGTTTCCCGTCATCAGTATCGATGCAATCAATTTGCATAATTTCATTCTTCCAATTGAACGATCCGACCTTATGCGACTCATCAGATTTCACAATAACTATATTCTTATTATCGAAAGAAATCTTAATATGCGTCAACGACATAAAATCCCTTCCAAGGAGAGCGTCGCACTGCATGGCTGTGTTACGTATGAATAACATTTCTTTTGCGCTGCGTTCGCACGTGCCGTTCGATCTTGCTTAAGAACGGAAAACGCTCAAGGATTTCACTCACTATCATATGAATAATGTTCTTTTACGCTGCACTCGCACGTGCCGTCCGATCTTGCCTAAAACAGAAGACGCCCAAGGATTTTCACTCACTATCATACGAATAATAGGGCCTTTTGATATCAACTGAATTTATCAGAACCGATTGAGTACATGCGTGATTCGGCCAAGACCCTGCGATCTTACCATATATGGAGGTCTCTAATGAGTCCCCTCCATACATTTTGCACTATATAAACCCTTCGTTTTTGATCATCTTCGGTTCATAACTACACAGTTACGTGCATAGTTACGTCGCATTACGCTAGTACAGAGTCGGTTACATTCAGTGAGAATTGGACTTAGAGCACCATTCAAATCAAAGTTAACCCGTTGGAATCCGCGAAGTGCGGTTGAAGTTCTTTCGGCAATACCCTGTAACCGTTCTCCGACCCCGCATCGCCAGTGCGTCAACACCGTGCAGCCTAGGTAATAATACACACTCTAATAATTGATACCGCGACAATTACATATGTATAAACAACTGATTACTATATAAAGTTATAACTGTTCATCAATAAATCGAGTAGATTCGTTAAAATCTATCTTTACTCCGTAATTCTTTACATTAGTGATAACGTTCCCACGGATACAACTCAACCGCTCGAGTTGTATCAAACAATAATTGAAACTCAAGAATCAACTAATAAATTCTCAACCATATTCCTTGAGTGATATTAACATCGCCGGTCCAGGCGTTCCCGACAGCCCCGGCTCGTAACAGCTGCATCAGAAACAATTCCAAAAACAATGTTTACCGGTACCCGGTTTACTGTACAACAGCATCTAAAAACTCCTAAAATATCTAACCTCGATCCGTTAATACCTTGGTACATATAATTATTATTCGCGACGGACTCGCGAAGACGACGCGGTACATAGTCTTCTTGGTAATTATTTAGAAAAGGGGGGGTCTCACCGATTTCGATGATTTTTGAGTATGTTATAGAAATCAACATTTTGAACAACTTTTTCCTATACATATAAGCGCCGCTCGGCCTTAGTTTCCGAGATTTTTCCCAAAAAAGATCGGTACTACACCATTGAATTCTGCCTAAACGCTCGCGTCCGTGAAAGCGTATGTGTTAGCGTTTGATCGGCAATTGTCCATCGTTTCTATATATAACAGCGTAGCGTCCAGCGGCGAACATTATACAATGTGTAAAGCAAATTTGGTAAATCTAGGGAAGAGACCAGACCTCACCGATTTCGATGGTTTTTGAATATGCTGTAGATCTATTCTGAACAACTTTTTCCTATGCATATAACCGCCGCTCGGCCTTAGTTTTCGAGATATTTGCAAAAGACTATAGCTACTACTGCATTGAATTCTGTGTATACGTGAAAAAAAATTGTACCTCAAGAACTAGATATAAGTCAAATATGAGTTATATGAGAAAAAGAAAAATCTAACCCAAACCTAACCCAAACTCATATCTAATTAAATAAAAATTAGATTCGGGTTAGGTTTGGTTAGAAATTTACGGGGAAGGGGTGCAGGGGGAGGGGCAGAGCCCCTCCCTCGCCAATACCAAATCTGATATGGTATATCTAGTTCTAGAGATACAATTTTGATGAGTCCACCCGGTATACAGATTCTTCACGGGCTGCCGGAAAAGCGGCGGTCACACGCGTTGCCCCGAGCGTGCACGTATAGACAAAATTCAATGTAGTAGTAGCTATAGTTTTTTGCAAATATCTCGAAAACTAAGTCCGAGCGGTGGTTATATGCATAGGAAAAAGTTGTTCAGAATACTGAGTTCTACAACATATTCAAAAGTCATCGAAATCGGTGAGACCCCCCCTTTTCTAAATAATTACCGTCTTCTTTAATCAGGCTAATCGGGGAGCCGGAGTCGACCATCGCGCTAGCAGCGTAAACTATTTCCCTTCCGGAGTCGCTCGTAACAGAATACCTTAACGACACCACATACGGTGGATTCGGCACCAGTTGAACCAAGTGTGTGGTTGCTTCGGCTGTCTTCTTCGTCGCTGGACGGTTCTCCGGGCAGTTCTGGATCCGATGCCCCGTGGCCCCGCATTTGAAGCAAGCACCCCTCTCGCGCCTCGGGTGCGTACACTCCCTGGACAGGTGCCCTCGTTCGCTGCAATTGTAACAACGGGGCGGTTGCGGTGTCTCCCTCGCAACCCGCCGCACAGTGGTTCGAAACTTAAAAATACTAGGCATACCTCGAAATTTCACATATTTCATAATTTTTTTTTTCTAATTCAAGGTTATAGGTAATATTACTACACGACACTTATTCAAACTTGAAAAAAAAAATTAAAAAAAAATTTAAAAAAAAATTAAAAAAATAAAAAATATAATGTTTACATACCTTCTGAATCTTCAAATAGTTACTTGTCCAGCAAATATAATGTCTCCGGCCACATCTTTTTTTTCCTTGATCCTCTAATGAATTGTATCCTTAAAGTTGATATATATGGATCTGAGCTTACTAATAAGTTGTTGAGAACATCCTGGTTGGTTAACTGTCGACTGCTTTTCCTTGAGTGCAGTTCGCGATAATTTTTGAAATCTTTATTTCGCGCTTCTTGTGCTTCTTCCGACAATTGACCGATTGGTAAGATGGCATGTTTCAAGATTACTTGGCCATGAATTAATATTTTGTGTACAGTGGGTGGCATGTAATACCACCCATACAATTTAATGTATAGCTCTGCTACTTTAAATGAAAATTCTGCGAATTTTTGCTCATTTATTTTCAATCCGGAAGCTATAGCTTGAAGAAGAATTGCAAAATTTTTTATAAGGTCCATATCTAATTCGGTAATTTTCGCAGTTATTGCTGGATTTTCGAAAAATCTCCTAGCAGTATTGCCATCATTAGATGTTCCGTATCCCTGCTTAATAATATCTATATTCAGGCCAAGGTTGCTCCTAAATTCTTTTTGGATTTTTTCTTTCCTAGTTCGCAATAAAATTTTTGTCTCCGCTGTTGAAGCACTCCACTTTTTAAAATTTAATCTGTAAGCAATGTGCAAGAGGCACTCCATACATCGAATCCATGCATGAAGTGAACTCATTCCAAAGTTTAATGTTTCTTCCTTTATAGGCTTCTTTAGCACTGCTTCAAGATTGTTCATTTCTGTCGGTTTAGCTTCGCATATGTAGCACCTCATTGAAGAGGTTTCCGACAATGTGGAACATATTTTGCCGTCTACCATTGTCATAACAAGATGATGCTTTATTCGCATGGCATCATTTAAATTTGTCGTTTGTAATAAGTCGATTTCTTTTTTAATTTCTCTTACTACGTTAGAAATGACTTCGCTTGTTTCTTTAACAAACCGGAAAAATATTGGTCGGCAGAATCGGGTGGAAGATGGTGTATCGTTTTGCCACAGTACATCTCCATTTTCGTAATTTATTAATCTTAGTGGTACAAGACTCGCTATAAATACATTAGAGTCATCGAAATCTTGTCCACTAATTACTTTTTGTTTATATTGGGACTGTCCAGATGTCCCATCGCAACCCCATTTTGTATACAATACCAAGTGCTGATTGGTGTGTTCCAATGTTGGGTTCCGTTCTCTTACAATTTTAAAAATCCGTGAAGACGTATGGTCAAGTAGTGCTTGTAAATTTACCTTTGCCATTTGTTCGTCAACCGATATTAAATTTTTTGGTGGATAGCAATCTTCTTTTGCTTCTATAATTCTAATATAAGACGGATAAATATTGGCTCCTTCTTTAAGGGCAGTTTCTCTTATCAAATTATACTGTCCTTTAGACAATTTCGCTGTTGTGAAGAGAGAAAGACCCTTTTCCCTTGAAATTTCCCCTGATTTCACTTGTTTAACTGCATTTTTGCAAAAATCTTCAACGTCTTTTATTCTGTCTGGGTTTTCCAATAAAAAATCAATAATTTTGCAAATACCCGCCTTCCCGTCCGCTCTCAACTTCATTTGAGTTGCGAAAGTTAATTCTTCAACACTATACATACTTCTCATGGATGCAGTTTTCCTTTTCTTTGTTCGCAAAGAACATTCAACGAACTGTTTTGTAGTGGACGTTGATGGTTCATCATTCGAACACGATGAATTATTTTCACTGTTAATTACAAAACTTGGCAAATTGTACTTACGATCTAACCAATCCTTGTTGTTGATCAGAAAACGCCTTTCATTGTAGCTTGATTTCACCCATCGCTCTTTTAATCGAACACAAAACAGTCGAACTTGATTTTCCACTTCACTTAACTGATTTTGATTTAATCGATAACCACGATTTAAAAAATCTTCCATTAATGACATATGGTCTATCACTATTTTTCCATCCCTTCTACATAGATGGAAAATATCCATATTCGTATTGAATGAATCCATTGCTTTGAAATATATCAACTTGATTATATTTTGTAAGAGATTTACTTGAGTTCTGCTTCAGTTCCAAGTAATTTCTCAATAAAAAGTTTTGTGTTAATGGTTTTTAATACCTCGTGTCCCCCCTCCAATTATGCCCTTAGCGTACTGTGTCTTTGAAAGGAACAGCCCCCAGTTGTGGGGGTGAATCGCGAGGAGTTAGGAAATTCCAGGTGATTAATGAAAAACCCGTTGACTAGGTCAAGGTTTATGACAGAGTCGTAAAATGCATGTCAAAATGCAATATAGCGTTAAAAACTATTCTTCAATAAGAGCGTTCCTTTTGGCCATGTCATAAACGTGACCAAAAGGGTTCAACGGCAAAATAGTGGCCATGTAAATTTTTCTAATTTTTATTGTAAGAAGAAGGGTAGCTATAACCATTCCAATAAAAATTGAACAGTCAACTACTTTCTGGAAACATAAAAATATAAAATATTGTAGAACACTTTCGAGTCATTTCACCTATCTCGCACCTATTTTTGTTGCAAGAAAAACATCAATTTCTCAAAGGGACGGACGCGGACGGATGCAACTTTTTAAATTTTGCATACCTGAAACTGTCTAGAATGATGGGATATGCGTGAAATTACAAACAAATACAAACAATTTTTTTTATTTACAAAAAAGGAAAAGAAAAAAAAAAAATGATAATTTGGTAGGAAAATATTAACTATGTAAATGTTTATAATTTTCATTATAAGAAGAAAGCTAACTAAAACCATTCCAAGAAAAATTGAACCGCTTACTACTTTCTGGAAACATAAAAATACAAAATATTGTAGAACACTTTCGAGAGGTTAAGGTAATGTTTGGCTAATTATGAGAAAAATATGAAATAAATTCATAAAATTTGACTAAATATATATAGTATAATAGTAGAAGATTTAAAAAATTAACATAAGAATGCAGAAGCAAACATTTTTTTTTTTATGTATGCCTAGTATTTCTCAGTTTCGAACCACTGTGCGCCGTGCTGGATCCGCCGGTTTCGACGCCGCACAGTGGTCCCAAATCCCGAAAACGTGGACAAAATTATTGTAGCGTGATTTGAACACTTAAGGTAATAGTGTGGTAGGTCGTTGAATTCGTATTGATGTCAGGTATCATATTCTATTGTCAAAAATATATAATAACATTTATAAATTGAAGGTGACCTTTAATTTGTTATTAAAAAAAATATTCTGTACAATTTTTTATATTGATCTTTGTAGAAAGCTGAATACTGATTAAGTTTTGTGTGAAACATTTTTTTGTCAAATCATTTTTGTTACACTTGTTACGTATGAATAATACTCTCTTACGCTGCGCTCACACGCATCGTTCGCCTTCGCGTAAGAACGGAAGACGCCTAAAGATTTATCTCGCTACCACACGACGGTTAACCCTTTTAGTATCGACCAACTGCATCGCGACCGATTAGGTACATTCGTGACCCGACGAAGACTCCGCGCTCTTACCTTTTATGGAGGCTTCTAATTAGCCCCTCTATACATTTCGGAACTATATAAACCCTCTGTTCCTGATCATCTTCGGTTCATAACTACACAGCTACGCGCATAGTCACGTCGCGTTACGCTTGTACAGAGTCGGTTGCATTTCAATAAGAATTGGGCTTACGGCACCATTCAGATAAAGTTAACCCGTTAGAATCCGCATAGTCCGGTTGAAGTTCTTTCGGCATACTTTGTAACCGTTCTCAGACCCCGCATCGCCAGTGCGTCAACACCGTGCAGCTTAGGTAATAATTCACACACTATTTAACTATATCGCGACAATTACACTTGTACAAACAACTGGTTGCAATATAAACTCATAAACTGTTCACCATTAAATCGAGTAGATTCGTTAAAACCTATCTTTACTCCGTAATCCTTTATATTAGTAGTAACGTCCCACAGATACAACTTAACCGCTCGAGTTGTATCGAATATTTATTTACGAGTCAAACTAACATTTCCTGCGACTCCCTGATTTCGCATCAGGTTCGTTCGCACGCCTTATCCAAAACAAGGTAACTACTCCAACCTAGTGGCTCCCCGATTTCGCATCGGGTTCGTCCACGAAACCTAACCCATCCTACAGCTCCCTGGTTCCGCACCAGGTTCGTCTGTATCCTACGGCTCCCTGATTTCGCATCAGGTTCGTCCGTACGTCTACCAAACCTCCGAACAGCTCCCCGGTTTCGCACCGGGTTCGTCTGTGAATAAACCAACCTCCCAGCAGCTCCCCGGTTTCGCACCGGGTTCGTCTGCGCACTCTTTCCTAGTGGCTCCCCGATTTCGCATCGGGTTCGTCCACGACGTTTCACCCTCCTGCGGCTCCCTGGTTTCGCACCAGGTTCGTCCGCGCTTGATTCTATTCCTGAGGCTCCCCGATTTCGCATCGGGTTCGTCCTCGCATACATCAATCCTAACGGCTCCCTGATTTCGCATCAGGTTCGTCCGTGCACCTTACTAACAAATTCTCAACCATATTCCTTGGGTAATATCAACATCGCCGGCCTAGGCGTTGCCCACAGCCCTGGCTCGTAACACACTATAATTGAGAAACAAAATGCCGTAATTTGGAGTCTTGGAGTGTTTATAAATAAATATTGGGTACATCTCTTATCTAAATATGTTTATTGAAGAAATGCGTATAAATTAAATAAATAAATGAAAATAAAAAAAAAAAAATTTAATTTTAATAAAACTAATTAAGGGGGCCGACTCTTTTGGGGCCAACTCCGAATCGATCTAAGCGCCATTCGGCAGAGCGGGCGTTAGTGAAAACAGAAAAATCGTCTGTTTCGACATTTGACGGGGTGACATCTAAAGTCATTATACAGAATTATAAACTCACGGTGTGACATCTAACGTCATTAGGCAAAATTATAAACGGAGAGTGGGAGGCCATAGTTGTCAAATCTGTTGCACTATTGCCACATCTGTTACAATCCTGGCCATCAGCAAAATGAATCGGCTCGAGCTGAGATTTCGATTCCTGCCGGATATAGACATAGCTGCTGAACCGCTGTAAACTTTTTCGTAGGTTCGATCCCCCTCGGCTATAATTTTTTTACATTAATTGTTTTTTATTTCCTAACTATATGACCATGATCAATTACCACTATTTTAAAAACATTTGTTAAATATTTTAATTTAATATACCTAAATCTGAACTTATAGCGCTTTTTGCGCTACCGTTTCTCTTGCTATGTGTCTTGCCAATTATGTATGGTACCGTTAAATATTTCTAACATTAAAGTATAATGTATGAAGCGCATTTTCAGACGTCTTAGATTGAACAGTCCTAGATGAAGTGCAGGAAAACTCGTGTGATGTTTTACTACTATTTCGCCTTTCTTTTAGACGACACAATCATATCTTTTTTACAAATAATTATTGTTGCGAATGCAATTATACCATCATAAAGGAAAATATTTATTTTTAGAGATTTTATGCGAGTACCGAATATGCATATATTGATAATTTTTAATTCATATCATTCGCTTTTTCCCATGGCTTTACATATACGATAGATGCGAAGAGTTCATCCCCACTCCTGGGGGGTAAACCCCTAGAGGCGTCCAGAAGCTCGCTTGCCGATCAGTGTAACGCGATCCGGGTTCGGGTATATCAGTGAGGTAATACTAATTCAACGATGAAACTTTGCTATTTCTCATCCTTTTCTTATGAAATTTTTACACAGCATAGCTGACATTTTTCTGATTAAAACCAGATCAAACACGATATAATTCGGACTATATTTACTGGCTTAATTAACGTTAATAACTTTCGACCGCAGAAATGGATAGGTAGTGAAAAGAAAAGCGAAGCTGCGATCGTCTTTTGGCTTGGCTGCTCGGCCGCTTATCTTTACTCGCTGTCCTTTTCTACGTTCGACGCTGTCGGCAAATTTCAAACAACGTAGGAACTCTTATTGCTGCTTGACATAGGTCAGGCACAGCTAGCTGGCAGGCCGCGGGCCACGCGGTTTATCTTACAAACAAATGACGGCCCTCACACCCTGCGTCATAGTTGCGGTGTCACACCGATTCCCGTCTTACTGTCCCTGTCATAGGTACAGGAACGGCCGAGGCGGGCCATGTGCATTTTGCCGATGCACGCAGTCTTTGTCTAACGTAGCTTTCTTTTGGGGCGAACCCGAAAATGGTTATAAAGGGCCATGGTGACGTAGGCGTCCTCAGGACCGACGCTTTTGCCAAGGAAAGGCATTCTTGTATAGACTACGGTCGAGAGAGCACAGTTTTAATAAACAGAGCACCTTTTAACATATACACGCCTACAAAATCATTGTAATAAGTATGTAATACCTAATCGAGACAGAGCGACTCTCCGTTCGATTAACTTACACACCAAATGATTTAAATTTTGAGTTACACATTTTGACCTTTGGATCGACATGTATACGCGTCCAAATGTTAGAAATATCAAACAGTTCCATAATTGGCAAGAACATGGGAAGAAAACGGTAGAAAAAAAGCGCTTCAACTTCATATTTACGTATATTAAATTAAAGTGTTTAAAAAATATTTTTAAAACATTTGTAAACAGATACTGATTATTGTCATATACTTAGTAATGAAAAAGAAATTAATGTAAAAAAATATACCCCAAGGGGACTCGAACCTACAAAAAAGTTTGCAGCGGCTCGAATCAACATCTCGGCTCGAGCCGATTCATTTTGCTGATGGTTATAATTGTAACAGATGTGGCAACAGCGTGATAGGCGGCAGCTATGCCTTACTGGTGTCTGTGTTCACGTATTCACTTATGAATCGCCGTTCGTGGTGTGAAATTAGTACCTACATTTACCGACTGATTTGTATTTTTATCGACCCTGACGATAACGCGGTGATAATATCTGAAATATATCATAAACGCCTCTGACGGAAAATCAGTGAACTATTCTTACGTCCGATATCGTACGATGCGTGCAAATCGTAACACGGACTAGTTTTCTTCCACAAGTGGTAAACTATCAAACATCGAATTTCTGTGATATTGTGCAAGTTCAAGGAATGGTCAGCTGGTCTGGTATCAGTGAATAAACCATTAAATCGTTCAATATTGGCTAAATGTGAAGTGTGTCTAAATGCCGGCAGCCATCTTGTTGCCTACATCGTTGTCTGTCTCAAGCTGACAGCTTCAAAAGTTGCACTATTCTCAACGAATAGTGCTTATTGGCGTTCAAACGGACCAGATGGCCATGTGGTGAAGTGTACCGGTATGGAATGTACCCGCGAAAATTTCATTTATGCGATAATTGAGAAAACTAGTTGTTCTTACAAAATCGAGTTTCTCTCTCGCGCATGGCGTATACGTGCATGCTTTCCTTTGTTTGTGTGACTGCACGCACACACGTCATGGCGCCTGGAGTCGGCCCCCTTAAGTGCTATCGTCCGAATCTGTTTCGAAATTTCTTTCTGTAGCAACTTCTCCATGTATATTTGCAGCAGCGAACAATTTCAAGGCTTCTGTAGAAAAGCTTCTAATTGGCTTCCCCGGCAGTTGTCTTAAACTAGATATATACGGATCGGAATTGACTAGAAGTCGGTGAAAAACGTCCTCCATTGTGTTCACTCTAGAACATTTTCTCGAGAAATCTTCTCGAAATCTCTTGATATGTTTATTTAGTGCTTCCTGTGCATCTTCTGACATTTGCCCGATTGGCAATATGGACCTTGCAAGTATTGCGGAACCGTGTATTAAAATCTTGTGGACAGTAGTGGGCATATAATACCACGGATATAAGGTTGCAAATAATTTTGCAGTGTCTAGTGCATATTTTTCATATCTTTTAGAATCAATTAAGTGACCGCTCGATATGACTTGTAAAATGATATAGAACCGTTCGATTAAAACTTCGTCAATCCCTGTTATCGATCCTGATATTTTGACGTTCTGGAAAAATCGGCGAGCGGTATTACCGTCATTGGTAGTACCAAATCCCGACTTTGGGCGATCAAAGATGAGACCCAATTGCTCCCAATTGAGACCCAATTTTGTCACTTACTTTTCTTCGTTGCTACGTGCTTGCCATTTTTTAATTTTCAATTTGTATGACAAATGCAAGCAGCATTCGAAAAATCGAAACCACGCATGCAGTGTTGACATTCCAAACCGTACGTGGTCTTCGTTGATCACCCTTTGCAAAATCGATTCCAGGTTATTAAATTCTTTTGTCGTTGCTCCACATAGGAAGCAACGTTGGGCCGATGCCGTATGTGCAATGGCATTGCACACTTTTCCGTCAATCATCGTCAAGCATAATTTGAAGTTCACGGAAATTTTCTTTCCACTTACAATTCCTGTGAAAGGAATTAGATGTTCTATTTCCTCTTCAATGCAAGTTACTTCGTTTTGCGTAGCTTGCGTGTTTTCGTGCAGAAATTGTAAGTGAATGGGCCTACAATAACGCGGGGATGCTGGCCTTGGATTTTTCCACATGACAATTTTATTGTCAGCAGAAATAAGTTCCAAGGGAACGACAGATGTTAAAAAAATGTCTGCATCAGAATTTGTTTTGTCCACAAAACTTTGTTTGTAGACGCTTTGTCCGGAACTCCCATCACAACCCCATTTACATACTATATGAGGATCACATCTTGCATATTCTCTTCCCTTATGTTCTTAAATACTGCATCTTGTAAGAGTAATATGCGTTGGATCGTATGATCCAATAAAGCTTGCAGTTCAATTTTTGCATATGACTCAGTAACAATGATATTAGAAGGATAACATTGTCTCTTGGCATCTAGTACTAGTTTGTACGATGGGTACAAATTACAGTTATTTTCTACACCTAATTTTCTAATTGCTAAATACTGGTTCTTGGACAGTTTTTGCTCAATCATTAGTGACAGTGCAATTTCACCGGACAATGTCCTTTCTTCCTTCGATGCAATATTTTTTAAATAATTCTCTGCTAGTGAAGTGCTTGACGTTACATCCTGAATAACTTTTGATGCAGCCAAATTTCCTGATGCTCGGAGGCTCATTTGTGTTGCATACGACAATACCTCCATAGGAGTGTTCGAACGAATCTCCGCTGTCCTTCTTCGTTTTGTCCTTTCACTTGCAGTTGCAAATTCTGAAGAAGGTCGTCCAGTTTTTTCCTTCGGTTCAACATTTGCAATTAGAGGTACGCGGAAAGCAATAGAAATGTTCAACCAGTTAGCAAATTTCTGTAAAAAAGCACATTCCTTTCTGTGCACACTTTGCCACTTGGTTCTCAATACATTGCATAATTTTGCACAATGCAACCCTCATCTCATCATCGATATTAATGAGACATCCATTCTGCTGGAACACCTGACTTTTGAAATGTTCAATTATAATGCTCAAGTTCTCATTCAAATGATTTTTAATCATCAAAAAAAATTCTTTTCTGGTAAAACGAATTTCGCTATCACAAGAACCTGAAAATAAATATTACATTTAAAATAAAGTGTCCATTAATTATAATTGGAATGAAATCAAAATGGATTGAACGGTGGCTACCTGGGCCCCTGGGTCCGATGGAGGCCGTGTTCTCTCTTGCTCTCTCTATTGTTAACTTAAACGAGGGGGAAGGTGGGTACTAGTACACCAGCAGAAGCAGGTACGTACATTGCTCACCGTCGATCGAAGTAAGCACGCTACTATTCAAGGCGTTTTTATTTTTAAAAATATAAAAGGAGTTTTTAAATAAATATTTAATTCATATGTTCTTTATACATCTAACTTATAAAACACTACACGCAACTACATAATTATGACCCTTCGAAACTCACAACTTTTCTCTAAAACACATTTCAATATCATTGAACGCGGCAAAAATGACTAGCATGAATACGGAAAATGCCGCCATAAGTGCATCTGCAGGTATCTGCAGCTAATTTTTCTCACATTGCAAGATAACAGTATAAACTAAATGACTAAAAAAAAATTACCGCAGGATATGGCAGGATCTACACCTTTTTGCCTACATGAAGACAGTATACTTCTCACATTTTATACCATATTTTGTACAAAACATTTCCTGATTTACACATTTAATGGTTATCAATTTTTAAAATACAACTACTATAAAACATTGTACTTACTTCCACAAACAGCATCCATTTTACAGAATTTAAATTACTTTATGCTAAAAAAAGTTATACGCTTTACACTGAACGGTGCACACTTACGCTCACCTTCACGACAAATGCTTGACTAAAAAGACTAATGTTTGCATTGCAATTGCTTGTCAGGTATAAAAATGAGACGTTTTTGACTTACACCCCACCATAGGGACATCAATAAAGTACCCTAAGCAACGGTTAAAATGACCATACGACAAAATTCATGTTTTGGTGTTTTGACCACGTTTTCCGATATTAATTTCCAAGCAACAATATCATACTGCAATGCATACTAATGTAATTAATATTACTATTACAAATTTTATATCGTCTTGTTATGATTATGTTAGGGATTACAGAGTTTAATGAGACGAACAATTATATACATACACTGTTTATTATATACTTATGTCTAACTATCAAGAGAAAATACAATATAAGAATAATGGTACGTATTATAATAGGTGAAGATTACAACCGTGGCGCACAAGTCGCAGCGGACTCTACAGAAGAAGAAAACAATTGAACAATCAGAACGCGCGCATTATAAAATAAGATATAATTTCAACACTCCCTCCTTAATGTGTGCGTTTCAAGATTATTCTTAAGCATATAAATTCAGACCTAATCCTAATATACATGAAGAATGTTTAATCTTAGATAATCCTTTAGTCAATACATCAGCAAGCATTTTTTCAGTCGAAACATACTTTAATCTAAACTTATTTTCTTTTAAAACATCACGCACAAAATGATATCTCATATCAATATGTTTAGTTCTACTATGATATACTTGATTGTTAGCAAGCAATCTCGCACCTTGATTGTCACTGAATAAGGATATTTCATACATGAACCCCAACTCTTGCAGATACGTGCTAAGATACATGGCTTCTTTTGTAGCCTCGGCTATCGCCATATATTCAGCTTCAGTTGATGACAATGCTACGGTTCTCTGTTTCTGAGACTTCCATGTTACTGCGGCTCCACTCATAACAAATGCGTACCCAGTGTATGATTTTCTGTCGATTACGCATGAGCCCCAATCTGCATCAGTATAACCTGTTAGAGATAGATCGCTCTTTTGATATGTTAACTCTGCATTACTTGTTCCTTTCAAGTATCTCAGAACTCTTTTCGCGGCTATCCAGTGAGACTGTCTATAATTATTCGAAAACTGAGCCAAACCGACTACGGTTCTCATTATATCGGGTCTAGTTGCTATCCCTAGATACATCAATGCTCCTATTAGTTCTCGATAAGGCCTATTTCTGGACTCTTCATCTTCTTCATCATTCTTAAACAGCTTAGCATTAACATCAATCGGTGTATCAATGGATTTTGCGTCTTCCATTCCAAAACGCCTTAAAACCTCTTTGGTATACTTCTTTTGTGACAATGTGATTTGTCCATTATCTTGAACAATTTCTATACCAAGACAGTACTTTGCTTTTCCTAAATCTCTAACCTCAAATCTCTTCATCATATACGATTTAAACATTTTTATGCTGTCTTTATTATTTGACGCAATTAGAATGTCATCGACATAAACCAATATAATTATTATACTTTCGTACGTTCTTTTGAAATAGACACATGGATCATTAGCAATTGGTTTTAATCCAAACCCTTTTAGTTTTTGATCTAATTTAATATTCCATTGTCTCCCGGCTTGTTTTAATCCATATATTGCACGATTTAACTTGCATACCTTGTCTCCTGTTCTGAGTTCCTGAAGCATATTGTTGGCTCTTTTACCTAAGTGCCCTTTTTCTCCCTCCTGGAGAACTATTCTCGTAAGAAATTTCTTCAGATAATCTGGAATCTCCATGAATACTTCCTCTTCTAAATCCCCATTTAGAAATGCTGCAGTCACGTCTAATTGATGTATTTCCAGTTCATATTGAGCAGCTAAGGCTGAAAGTATTCTAACAGAATCAAGTCTCGCAATTGGTGCAAAAGTTTGTCTGAAATCAATTCCAAATTGTTGACTATACCCCTTCGCTACTAGTCTAGCCTTTCTTCTTTCAAGACTCCCGTCAACATTGGTTTTGTTATTTAAAACTAATTTACATCCAACTATATTTTTATTTTCAGGACGATCAACTATATGCCACGTTTTATTCTTAAGTAATTGTTTGAATTCCAACATTATGGCATCTTCCCACTCATCTTTTTCTTCACTATTTATCGCTTCCTCTAAATTGATTTCGATAAATCCCGCAATGTCATCAAATCTATTACTTTCAATTTGTGTATTCTCCAAGTCACCTTCTATATGACCTTCATCATTGTTTTGGGTATTTAAACTTAATGTTCTATACGCCTTTTTTGGTCGTCCAGGTTTACCAGTCCTGATTTTCTTTGGTCTACCAGGTAATCGTTTATCAATAGCATTTCCTTCCCTTTCTACATCTTCATTATTTGGGACTTCTTCATTTCTTGGGACTTCCTCTTCGTTCTGATTTATCGTTTGATATTCCCCAATCTCAGTTACCGGATTATTTTCTTCCACTTCACGCTTTTGTAAATCATTATCAACATATCCCTTTGGACCACAATTTTCTGAACTTTCTTTTCGAACTTTTTCATTTATGAATTTGACATCTCTTGAGATGACTACCTTTTGATCCATATGTAACCATACTCGATATCCTTTAACCTCATCTGAGTATCCTATGAAGATTCCTTCTTTGGATCTCTCCCCAAATTTTCCTTTACTCATGGTCTTATCTAATACAAATGTTTTTGTGCCAAATGTTCGCATATACCTTAAATTCGGTGTTCTTCCCATCCAAATTTCGAATGGAATTTTCCCTTTTAGTGCTTTCGTTGGACATCTATTCTTGATATGGTTTGCAGTCATCACTGCTTCCCCCCAAAATGACAATGGTAACCCTGACTGTATGAGCATACATCTGGCTGCTTCAATTATTGTTCTATTTTTCCTTTCAGCCACACCATTTTGTTCAGGAGTATATACTGTTGTTCTCCTGGCCTGAATTCCACTTTCCTCCAAATACTTTACAAACTCAAGATTGCAATACTCACGACCATTGTCAGATTGTAGAATTTTTATTTTCTTCCCCTTTTGATTTTCGACCAACCTTTTATACTTCTTGAATGCATCTAGACAGTCACTTTTCCTTTTAAGTAAATAAATCTGACACCACCTAGAGTGATCATCTATAAATGTAACAAAAAAACGAGCACCCCCCTTTGATGATGTTCTCATTGGTCCACATATATCGGTGTGCACAATTCTTAGAAGTTCTGAACATGGCTCTCTCTGTCCTTTGAAGGGTTCTCTATGTTGTTTACCTAATAAACAAACCTTACAATCTTTAAAACTTTCATCTTTGGTTACATTTGCTCCATTGATGACCTTATTTTTCATTAGAATTCTTAGATCTCTTACATTTAAATGAGCCATTCGCTCATGCCATAATTTGATTTCCGTTTCTTCTTTATTTGACACTCTATTAGCATATTCATTAACTTCTCTTATATAATATAGGTTACCTACCCTATCTGCAATCATTTTTGTTTCACCTCTATTATCTCTTACTATAGCTATATCTTTCTTAAATATTACTTCGTGATTCTTTTCAGTTATTTTAGCAACAGAGATCAGATTTGTACGAAGATCTGGGACAAACAATGTATTCTGTAAGTTAACTGATCTTTCGTTCTGTCCATTTGTTACTATTAAATTAACATCTCTTGCTTTAGCTTCTGTTGATGTATTACTGGCTAAATTCAAAGTCTTATTATTTACATTAGTTAAATTATTAAACTTAACCTTTTCTTTACATAAGTGGGTTGTACAGCCACTATCTAAGCACCACATATTTTTCCTTTGGTTTATATAATTTACCCTGTCCTCCTCTCTACTAGCAAGGTTTACATGAAAGAGATCATCTACTGTATTTGCCTTGTGTTTACCTTTATAATTCAGATTGGCATAACACTTTGATGCTATATGCCCTATCCTATTACATTTATAACATCTCATTTCATACTTATTATATGAGGGTACCTTTGATTCTCTTGCATTTTCTTCTTTTAGTTCTTTACTGGAGTTATTATCTCTGAATGCTTTTGGTTTCCATGGTTTCCCTTGACTTTTGTTCTTGTTCCAGCTTGGAACTGCCATCATTGCTCCTGAAGTATTATCATTCATCTTCTGTTTCCTTGCATCATTTTCTTCTAATATCTTAACCTTTAATATCTCTACATCAGGTAAATTATCTCTTGACTCAATTGCACACCTGAAATTTTCAAATCCTTCAGGTAGACTATATAATAACATTATAGAAAGCAAGTCTGCATTTATGTCCACATTCATGGCATTCAATTTGTCTACTGCATCAAAGAACTTTTTCATGTGTTCCCTTAGGTCATCCCCTTCCTGCATGCGATGCAATGTTAATTGTTTTAACAAAGTAGCCTTTCTTGCTGGTCCCTTTGAAGCAAATATTGCCTCTAATTTTAACCATACATCTCGCGATGTTTCACACCCTCGTACTTGCTTTAACTCATATGGACTTATACTTAAAATCAGATCTGCCTTTGCCTTTTTATCCTCTCTCGTCCATGCCTGCAAGTCTTCTATCAGGGCATCTTGATTTCCCGTAACCTCCGGTTTCGGTTTTTCACCTATAACATACTGCCACAAATCTGCCTTTGTCAGTAGCGCTTCCACCTGCATTTTCCAGGTTTCATAATTATCTTTAGTTAGTAACTCAATACGTGTGGAATTTATCGCACTAGCCATTTTCGCGCTTTCTTTGTTAGGACCACCACGTGTTTACCTTTTAACCTCTTACTGCTACTTCCTTTATTATTCTTTTTAATTGCTCCCTTCTTTACCTGGGCCCATAACCTTTGTTAGGGATTACAGAGTTTAATGAGACGAACAATTATATACATACACTGTTTATTATATACTTATGTCTAACTATCAAGAGAAAATACAATATAAGAATAATGGTACGTATTATAATAGGTGAAGATTACAACCGTGGCGCACAAGTCGCAGCGGACTCTACAGAAGAAGAAAACAATTGAACAATCAGAACGCGCGCATTATAAAATAAGATATAATTTCAACAGATTAATAAATGCGTATCTCATAATAATAGCCGCCCGTATGCCTATACGTGTACACTTCGTCTGGCCGCAGCCCGGCGGACCCGTGCGGTCTGCGTATTATATGAAAATTTTGGAAAACTGTAGGAGGCAAATCCATCATATTATATAGCAATGGATTCAGAATAAAATTTCGGTTCTTTCTTGTCATTATGTAAATTGTTGTATCTCTGAAAATAATGTAACAATAAATTTGTTTGTTATAAACAAATTACTTTTTACAAAATCTGTGACCACTATTTATTTTACCTCAAAAAACCATGACACTTTTCCTTAAGAAGTTTTCTTATATCTGTGACAGTTTTCGAGATACCATTTTTCTGCTGAAACTTCAAGGGGTGAATTTACCCCCTAAACTTGCGATTGGGCAGCTATAAAAAAATACGTGTCCCTTTTTTTCACCTGCTTAATATGTCCACCAAGTTTAATCAAAATCGGAGGCGGACACCCGAATATGTTTCCTTGTGAGTCACGCTAGCGTCACAGAAGAATCGGTCCAACACCGACAGGGAAGGTCGCCAAGCTGTAGAGCGGACCGGATGAACACTATGAGACGTGCCAGCAGAAGGGCTGCCATTAACTCGAGGCGAAGGATGCTCAACGTTTTGAGCGGAGCCACGTTGGATTTCGCCATGAGAAGCGAAGTAGTGGTGGTACCATCTTCGGTTACCACCCGGAGATACACGACAGATGCATAAGCTGCGGTTGAAGCGTCGGAGAAGCCGTGCAATTCGGCATTGGTTGTACTGGCAGCCAAGGACGTGCATCATGGAATCGCGATCCGCTCCAAGCTCGGCAGCGTGGAGTGATATTGCTCCCATCGATTGTCCAAGGTTGTGGGAAGGGCATCGTCCCAGCCACACTTAAGGAGCCATAACTCCTGAATTAGAAATTTTGCCACGATAATGGTTGGCGTTGCCTAACCAAGGGGGTCGAAAAACTTCGCGATGAAAGAGAGGAGGCCTCTTTTTGTGTGACTGAGCGACGGTGATGACGCGATGCGGAACCGAAAAACGTCGCGTTCCGGAATCCAGGCTATACCAAGCACCTTCAAGGATTCATCGGACTGCATCTGCTTGTCATGCACGAGCCCATGATCAGAAGGTTCGAGATCGGACAGAACGGAGGGGCAATTACTTGCCCACTTGCGGAGGCGGAAACTGGATGAGGGCCATTAACTGGTTGCGTATTTGAACTAGGGTTTCCGAATCATCGGCTCCGAAAATGCAGTCGTCGATATACGTCTGGTTGTGCACGACCGACACAGCAAGAGGATACGCGTGACCTTCGTCAACAGCGAGTTGTTTAACCCTTTTAGCACCGAGCGAAAAGAGCGTACCTAGGCGAAGAATACCGGGCCGAATCGACGAATTTGTAGAGGTTTGCGAAAATGCTCGTAAAAACCAAAGTAGGCGTGATATTTACAAAATTCAAAAAGCAGCATATTGCGAAATGGATGGAGAATAAATCGATACCAATGGAGTTTCGATATTTATTAAAAATCATAAGAATAACATAAATATAAGACATCATGAAAATCGTACAAAGTAATTTCTCTTTTTCAAAACGTAATTGCATATAGAAAAAATCATCGTTTGGTCATCGCTTTATATATATCTGGTAGTATAGTGTATAGACATTGCATTTTGCAATCATTTGCAATGAAACAGCTGGTGTCGGATATCAAAACGAAAGGATAACGCTATGATGCACGGCAAGCGTCAGACAAATCTAATACCCAAGTGGATCGTGCAGCTGGTAATACGTCACTAAAAAAATATAAGTGTTATTATAGATATTTATAGTTAGTTCTCTGCCCACTAAAAATGTGTAATATTTCCTTATTTTTACTTACACAAGCCATTTATTCGCATTGATGCATACTCATGCATACACCATGCAACCCTTTATTGCAATGATTGCAAATTGTGCGCGATCTTCGCACAGGCCCTCCATCCACCCTACTGCAAACAACGCAGACCTTTTCCTTCCTTCCAGGAAGTTTACGGATACCTGGGACTGTGGAATCTCTCGATGTGTGACCCAATGAACTTTCTGGATTCGTATTTTTTTCAGCCATCCATTCTTTTGTGATCGACTGAATGATACTGGTTATAAAATCGAGTCGAGTCATGACCTTTCCTTGTGGATTGTGTTTGTATAATATGGATGCATTCAAGACCATGCGAGAGAAAATGGAAAGTACCACTTTCTTCCAATATTTCACTGTTCTCCTCTCGTCCAAATATGAGTAAATCATCATATCTGAGACATCAATGCCTCCTATATATTTGTTATAGTCGCAGACGAGTGCTGGTTTATGAACTTCTGTTTCCTGATTCCGTATTCGAATTACAGCTGTTTTATTTCCGGCTGTTCCATGCGTTGACAACAGTAGTACATTTTTTTCTGGGATTTCTTTTCTCTGTACGCTAATAGAAGTATTTCCCGATTTCTTAGGTACTTATATGCGCCCACTTCCAATTTTTGTTTGAGCTGCGATGGAATATTTTTCCTGTTACTGCGTATGGTTCCGGATAAAAATGTATTCTTCTCATACAGAGATCTTGCTAAGGAGATGCTCGTAAAAAAATTGTCGTCAGTTACATGGTATCCTTTCATAAAGAAGTTACTCATACTGAGTAATTTATCTATTACTACTTGAGCGAGGCCTCTTTCTTTTATTTCTCTTTTGTCGCGTTGGTCCTTGGCTCCCCGATAACAAAAAAATGACAGACAATAGTGTGAGACCGCATCGGCCAGCATCCAAAATTTTATGCCCCATTTGTGGTGCTTCTTATTTGGCAAATACTGGGTCAGTGCTTTTGGTGCCTACTAACGATTCATCCACGCTCAAGTGCTGATTTGGCGAATAATAAAATTTGAATTTGCTATTTGCATGAGCAACGACAGGTTCAAACTTTGCTGTTGGGTCGTATTCATTGCTATCACGTCCTGCTAATGTGCTATTGCCCACAGTATGCAAAAATTTGCAGAGTAACTGGAATCTATTTCGGCTAAACATTTGACCAAACCATGGGATGTATCGATGATTTCGTGACCAGTAACGAAAAAATGTTGGCCTACGGGTTATTCCCATTTCAAGTAAAACGGCTATGAATGCTTTCAACTCTTTGACTGTCGTTTTCTTCCAGGTGAATGTTGTAGATCTATTTGCTGGTCCAGCATTCTCGAAAAACTGTTGTGCGTACCGATTTGTTTCTAATCTCAGCATGTTCAGAAACTGGTACGTAAAAAATAAATCGAAATACTCTATTGGTTTGGATATGGTTCGTGGCAAATGTTTAGGGCCGGGTATTTCCGAAAATAACGGGCGCGGGTTATATTGGTTATCGTTTTCCACATTTACTTCCCTGAAATTCGTGAGAGATTCCACACTACCACTCTCGCCATCTTCATCTTCCAATTCTTCTTCGCTGGATTCACTGTCGCCATATATCCTGCGATCACACCGACGGCTTGGCGCAAATAATTCGTCATCACTGTCAACTTGTTCTTCAGCTATATCTAATTCGTCAATAATTCGCACTAATTCTGCATCATCCATGTTCGTAACAGGGTATAATTTTTCGAAAAAGGTAGCAACAAAATTGACAATATTTTCTACTGCTAATTGTGTTTCTATGAAGACGTTGACGGCTTTTGAACACTGACTGCACGTTCGACGGATCAAGAAAGACTGAAAGAGATTTTAGGCTCGCAGTGTCGATGCACGGATGCCACTTGAGTTTTCTGATAACTATCGTAAACATCGTAAAGATTGCGATTACGGTCCAAAGAAACTATCTCGTGTCGACGGATATCCGAGGGATATCCCGTGTCCCGTTTCTATCTTATCTCTATTCTATTCTACCTTATCTCGGCACGAAACAACATAGGATATAACAAAAAGTTGATCTAATAAACATTTTTTCACTTGTGTTGCATCGAATATGAACCATTTTAACATTTTATGATGTTATACTTAAACACAGATCTCTTGTGATGAGTATAATAAGGCTCTAACGGAGGCGCAACGATATATCGTCGTTGGTATTTTTGGCGAGTGCTAAAAGCACTCGTTGTGCTTGAAACGGTGCGGAAGCTGTGCCGTAAGTGACGGTATTTAAACGATACTCGTGTACCGGTTTGGAAGTAGACGCACGCCAAAAGATGCGCTGGAAGTCGCAATTGCGTGCATCGACCAAAATTTGTCGATACAGTTTCTCTATGTCGGCCGTGTACACCAGGCGATGCCGACGCCAACGGAGAACGATCGCGGGTAGATCTGCTTGAAGCTTCGGACCGATAAGCAGCTGGTCGTTTAAGGAGGTGCCGCACAGTGGTAAAAATTGAGATTCTAGGTAGACAAAATCATTATATGATACTTTAATACGCAGTAATTACAATTGTAATGTTTACTACATATTTTCGTTATGGTAGAAATGGAGGTACAAATTATTATGACAAAAAATTGCGTTTCTTGTAAATTTATATATTTCTTATTTACAGAAAGTAAACTATATAAAAATAACTAAATTACTTAAATGTAATACTTTTATTTTAAATTTTAATATCACTAACTTAATCTAATATAATGTCGTTATTGTAAATCATTGTTGGAAGTTATACTTTAACTTCGCTATCTAATTAAATTCATCGCTATCAGAAGATGAATCTGCTTCGCCATCACTGTTACCTTGATTCATATTCTGGTCATCATTATTATGTCTATTAGAATCAACTAATAAAGAATATACTTCCGGTAATAACTGTGAACCTGGTTTGGTTGTTTTTCGTCTATAACTATTTATAATAGGATTTGAGGAGACTAGTAATATGTTGAATATATCTTCAATTGTGGATTTCCGAGAACATTTTCTAGTATTTCCTTCTCTGTATTTTTTTATTTCCTTGTGCCTACATTCTTGGGCTTCCTCGGAAAGTTGGCCAATTGGTAGTAGGGCATTTTTAATTATATCTGCACCATGTACAAGCAATTTATGTACTGTAGGTGGGAGAAAATACCAATGATATAAGCTTAAATATTTATCCAATGTATCGGAAGAGAACTTTTTGAATTTATCAGCGTCTATTTCATAGCCACATGAAATAGTTTGTAGCATGGTAGTAAATCGCCTTATTAAGTTTTCATCTAAGCCTGTTATGGCACTTGATAACAACGGATCTTGGAAAAAGCGACGAGCCGTATTGCCATCATTAGAAGTGCCATAACCAAGCTTTATTACATCAATTAACAAACCCATCTCATTATAAAATCTTCTTTTTATTTCCTCCTTTCGTTTCTCGACCTTTTCTTTATTTTCTTGTTTTACTGTCTTTTCTTGTATATCTAAGCGGTATGCAATTTTTAATAAACATTCGAAACAGCGAATTTTCATATGCAAGGGAGATAGACCAAATCTATAAGTTGATGGGTCGTCTGAGGTAATCGCGGCCGCGGATGGTTTGTTCATATCCCGTGGTCCACATTTACATATAAAACATCTTTGAGATCATACATTCGTCAAAGTGTTGCAAATTTTTCCATCAACCATGGTCAAAATAAGTACCGGTTTTATATTTATTTCGGTTCCGTCTATCATTATTTTTGTAGAAGTTAATCTTTCTATTTCATTCTCTATCTTCGTTGTTTCCGCTTTTATTAGTTCTGCATTTTCAGATCGCAATAATATCTTTATTGGTCTACAAAACCTAGTGCTCGATGGTGTTGTATTTTGCCATAAAATTATTTTTGTATTGTTTTCTGTAAAGAACATTTGTAACGGAACCATTGATATTACGAATATCGAACTGTCGATTTGTTTTTCTTCAAAATCCTGGAATCGTTGTTTATACCCAGGCATGTTAGAGGTCCCATCACATCCCCATTTGATTATAATTGTGACATCGTTCAATTTCTCTTTCGTTTGTAATAATACCTCTTGCTGTAGTGTACATAAACGTTTAAGTGTATGGTCAATTATACATTGCAAAGGTACTTCAGCAGAAATTTCTGTGATTTTTATTTCACGTGGGTAACACTCCTTTTTTGCTTCTAGTATATAAGGATATGATGGAAAAGCCTTAAATCCATGCATGTTTAAACGTTGTTGCACAGCCTCGTACGCCCGTTTTGTCATTTTACCATCTAAAAATGTAGCTAATGCTTCTTCTTTACTTAGCTTTTCTTTTTTCGTTTCTGGGGTCTAGAAATCTTTTTTCAAACGATTTAATTCTGCAGGAGATTCACTTACTGCCGTTTTTACCAGGTATGCAGCATCACGCCTTCCTTCTGCTCTTAAGCTTACTTGCGCAGCATATACAATTTCATCGTTCCCATGTGACTCTATTATAGATTGAATTCGGCGCCTTTTGGTTTCATCACATCCTTCATTAAATAATTTTGTCGGCCGACCACGGCTTTTGGATGTTGAAGGCACCTGTTCAATATGGGTTTCTAATTCGGGGAAGTTAGTAAACCCTTCCAACCAAAAAGAATTATTTTTTTCAAATTTTTCTTTCATACGATAATTTTTCATCCATTTTTCGGATATCACATATGCTAATTTTCTACAGCGGTCCATGGTAATCGCTTCTATTTTCTTATCAATATCCTTAATATTAAAATAATTTAAGACATATCTGAAAAGTTCCGGAATTTTCATTTCCTTACTTGACACGTTCAACCATACGTTGAACAACTGCTTTCGTGGAATAGAGTATGTAACTGAAATTTGAAAATATCTCACTTAGGTGCAGGTTATTGCAGCTCATTTTTTTTTCATTCTTAAGCAATACATGTAGGGTAAATATAAAAAATTTTTACGGCTTGAGCATGCTGGAGTCAAAATATAACCCTATATTAGTTTTTACTTATTAAAAAAAACCGTTTTCAATTGAGGTTGATTTTAGTTTCATCTTTCTATTAATTTTAAAACGAAAAAGGCAAATATGAATTAGTTTTACATTTACTTACCTTCCATTTTGCTATGTATAAAAGAAAAAATGCACTTTATATAATAACTTAAATCAACGATGTGTTTCGATTAACATGTGTTTATTACCATACTGAAGACTACAACATAGACTGTAGCGCCAAAACATTTGAATAGTTACATCGGGCGAAACAAAGGAAAGAATAAGACAAAATTATTGAAAATATTTATTTCAGTATATATGTTAATACATTTTCTCATTTAAGTGAATTATAGATTAATTGAGAAATATCCTTTTTGTCCAGCTAGAATTAAAAACTTTACCACTGTGTGCCGGTCGAAGTTCGACTCGACGCGTTAAAGACGATCCGGAGGCGCGACGTCGCGTTGTCACTGCGGAACAAGCCACGATGCGGAATGTAATACGTTCATGTATTATACATCACTGTTTCATTATCATTGGTACTACTTTCAGACGTATCAAGAATTCTGTTCGTATCTCCAGAATCGACTCACTGTAATTATGTCCTCCGATTCTTCATTACTTTCCACTTCAAGTGCACACATTGTTTGAAATTGTCTTTCTAGGACAGTCACTCGTGATCGTGACAGTCACTGTCACTACTTTCAAATTCATTCTCAAGCACCGTTCGACGTCGTCCTTCCTGTCTAGCCATAATCTTTCGAAAAAAAATTCTCTTATGGCAATTTCGACTTTGAAAATTGTTCGGATCGCTGATGGATTCAATCGGAGAACTGGGAATTGTCGTCCGAGTCTCCGTGAATTAAAATAAGTCTGTTTGGTTTGCAGACACTGAGACGGCACTTTATTTATAACAAAAAGTCTCCACGATTACGAAACAGTACAGAACACGGCGATACAAGACGCTGAAGAAGACAGGAATGTAAAACGGCGAAGCTCAGTTTCGATTAATTGGTTCGATTGGTGTCGGTTGCGTCATTTTATTACGACGGGTGTCGATGCTTCGCGCGACCGGTAACGCTCGCGGATCCATGAGCCGTTGGGCCTCTTCGAGGTGGGGCTGACAATTAGCCCTAAATTAGGTTGGTGCGCCGGTGGTCTTCCGTGTCAACAAGGCACGGTGATCGTCGACCACCGGTGCGAGCAACAGGTGCGGTGCAACGGTTTTGGCAATCCCGAACAAAATTACTAAATTTAATTAAATCAAACAAAATTAAATTAAATTAAATCAAATACAATTAAATAAAAAGTATCACCAAATCAGTAATCTGTCCACAGAAAGAAATTCTAGTTAGATGCTGCTCGAACTGGACTCAACGAAACACTGACTTTGAATGCATCGCTTGGCTTCGAATATATGTAGGAAAAAGTGTAAACTTTAGTGAACGCAAGAATGCAAGAGTGTTTATAACAAGAGTTTTCTCGAAGAGATATTCTCCCCCATGGGCCACCCCAAACCTTGGGTCGCCAAGCGCCCTACGCTCAGTGAGTGTCGCTCACACGATCATCTCAAGTGCTCAGCTCGAAACATATATCTTTCACACCTTGAAATCATTCTAAACAGACACGCACCATTTTCAATCCAACGAGAACTAGATACTGAAAAATACATTGTGTGCATATTTTAAGAACAATTTGATAGCTATGTGATAACGTTTAAATATGTGAAAATGGTACAAATTTTGGAAACGGTCAATTTGAGTACAGTAATGTCTCCATATAACCGAAAAAGATGTATACGATATAACCGAAGAGTTCATCCCCACTACTGGGGGGTATACCTCTCGAGGGGTCCAAGAGTCGATTGTCAATTAAGGGCCCCGACTCCGTCTGCCATGACCTGTGTGCGTGCACTCACACAAACAACGAAAAGCATGCACGTATACGAGATGCGCGAGAGAGACACTCGATTTCGTATTCAAGGTGGCATTTCTCGATAACTGCATAAATGAAATTTTTGAGGGTGCAGTACCCACGGGTAGACTTCACCACAGGGTTGGTGTAATCGTTTGAACGGCAATAAACACTATTCGCTGAGAAAATGGAATATTTGAAACTGACAGCTTCAGGCAGAGACATCGATGTAGCAAACAAGATGGCTGCCGACTGTCGTTGCATCTCACATATAGCAAATATTGAAGGATTTAATGGTTTATTCACTGATATCGCGTACACCAGCCTTTCCTTGAACTAGATCAATATCACAGAAATTCGGATTTTCACAATTTATCACTTCTGGAAGGCGTACGACCTTGAATACGATTTGCACGCTTCGGACGTAAGAATAGTTCACTGATTTTTCGACGGGGGCGTTTATGGTACATTATAGTGAATTTGACCAAGTTACCGTCAGGGTCGGTAAAAATACAAATCAGTCGGTAAATGTAAGTTATAATTTCACACCACCAACGGCGATTCATACGTGAATACGTGATGCGTGAACACAGACACCAGTAAGGCATAGTTGCCGGCACGTATCAAGATCTCCGTTACGCTGTTGTCACATCTGTTACAATTATAACCATCAGCAAAATGCATCGGCTCGAGCCGAGATGTTGGTTCGAGCCGCTGCAAACTTCTTTGTAGGTTCGAGTCCCCTCGGGGTATATTTTTGTACATTAATTTTTTTTTCATTACTAAGTACATGACAATGATCAATATTTGTTTACAAATGTTTTAAAAATATTTGTTAAATACTTCAATTTGATATACGTAAATATGAAGTTGAAGCGCTTTTTTCTACCGTTTTCTTCCCATGTTCTTGCCAAATATGGAACTGTTTGATATTTCTAACATTTGGACGCGTATACATGTCAATCCAAAGCTCAAAATGTGTAACTCAAAAATTGGTGTGTAAGATAATCGAACGGAGAGGAGTAGTCGCTCTGTCTCGATTAGGTATTACTTATTACAACTTATTACAACAATAGTTTATTAAAACTGTGCTCTCTCGACCGTAGTCTATACAAGAATGCCTTTCCTTGTCAAAAGCGTTGGTCCTGAGGACGCCTACGTCACCATGGCCCTTTTTAACCATTTTAGGGTTCGCCCCAAAAGAAAGCTACGTTAGACAAAGACAGCGTGCATCGGCAAAATGCACATGGCCCGCCTCGGCGGTTCCTGTACCTATGACAGGGACAGCAAGACGGGAATCGGTGTGACACCGCAACTATGACGCAGGGTGTGAGGGCCGTCATTTGTTTGTAAGATAAACCGCGTGGTCCGCGGCCCGCCAGCTAGCTGTGCCTGACCTATGTCAAGCAGCAATAAGAGCTCTTCTCTCATAAGTTCCAAAAATTATTTTTTTACACATATTAATATTGTTTTATCAATCTGTTTTTTTAACTTGACTCTCCTCTTTCATTTGCACTACAGTAATGTCTCGATAGGTGCGAAAGCCTCGGGACTGAACGTTCGCACCTAGCGTGTAGTTCCTACGTTGTTTGAAATTTGCCGACAGCGGCGAACGTAGAAAAGGACAGCGAGTAAAGATAAGCGGCCGAGCAGCCAAGCCAAAAGACGATCGCAGCTTCTCTTTTCTTTTCACTACCTATCCATTTCTGCGGTCGAAAGTTATTAACGTTAATTAAGCCAGTAAATATAGTCCGAATTATATCGTGTTTGGTGTCGTTTTAAGGGGGCCGACTCTTTTGGGGCCAACTCCGAATCGATCTAAGCGCCATTCGGCAGAGCGGGCGTTAATGAAAACAGAAAAATCTTCTGCATCGGCATTTGACGGGGTGACATCTAAAGTCATTATACAGAATTATAAACTCATGGTGTGACATCTAACGTCATTAGGCAAAATTATAAATGGAGAGTGGGAGGCCATAGTTGTCAAATCACATGCTTTGAGTGTTTTGTCGCGCTGTTGCCACATTTGTTACAATCCTAGCCACCAGCAAAATGAATCGGCTCGAGCCGAGGTTTCGATTCCTGCCGGGAATAGACATATATAGCTGCTGAACCGCTGGAAACTTTTTTGTAGGTTCGATCCCCCTATGCTATCATTTTTTTTACATTAATGTTTTTTTAATTCCTAACTATATGACAATGATCAGTATTTGTTTACCAATATTTTAAAAACATTTGTTAAATTTTTTAATTTAATATACGTAAATATGAACTTAGAGCGCTCTTCGTGCTACCGTTTCCCTTGCCATGTATCTTGCCAATTATGGTACTGTTTAATATTTTTAACATTAAAATAAAATGTATGAAGCGCATTTTCAGACGTCTTTTGTTAGATTGAACAGTCTTGACGAAGTGCAGGAAAACTCGTGTGATGTTTTACTACTATTTCGCCTTTCTTTTATACCACACAATTATTTTTTTTACAAATAATCAGAAATAAAGGAAAATATTTATTCGTACAGATTTTATGCGAGTACCGAATAGGCATATATTGATAATTGTTAACTCATTTCATTCGCTTTTTTCCATTGCTTCGGTCATTGTGTAGAATGACAAACAAAAAATACGGAGACATAGCTGATATTGTCATATCTATTACAGTTTTGCTTTTCAAGAAAACTTCGATAGATTCGACTCAAGTTGAGATTTTGATTTTTGCCGAACATAAAAGAGAATAGTGCAAATGAAAGAGAAGATACAAGGGTCAAGTTGAAAAAAACAGATTGATAAATATGTGTAAAAAAATAATTTTTGGAACTTATGAGAGAAGGGCCCCTATTGCTGCTTGACATAGGTCAGGCACAGCCAACTGGCGGGCCGCGGGCCACGCGGTTCATCTTACAAACAAATGACGGCCCTCACACTGCGTCATAGTTGCGGTGTCACACCGATTCCCGTCTAGCTGTTACGTCATAGGTACATCTGACGTACATAGCTCTATCTTTGTCTATCATAGCTTTCTGTTGCTTAGAGCGAAGCATAAAATGATCGAAAAGGACCACGGTGACATTGTATTGTTGTACAGACTACGGTCACGAGAGCTAAACAAAACAACTTTTTAACACATACACGCCGACATAATCATTTGAATACCTATTCAAGCGCCTTCGATAATCTTACATATATTTCAATTATATTACAATTATATTATTGTTGTATAATATAGTTAATATATTTCATATATATTAACATAGTAGCTTTATTGGTAATATAAATGAAACATACCACCAAATGATTGAAATTTTGAGTTGATCATTTTGAGCTTTGACGTGATACGCGTCCAAATGTTAGAAATATCAAACAGTTCCATAATTGGCAAGATACTTGGGAAGAAAACGGTAGAAAAAAGCGCTTCAACATCATATTTACGTATATTAAATTAAAGTATTTAACAAATATTTTTAAAACATTTGTAAACAACTATTGATCATTGTTATATACTTAGTATTGAAAAAAGAATGAATGTAAAGAATATACCCCAAGGGGACTCGAACCTAGAAAAAAGTTTGCAGCGGCTCGAATCAACATCTCGGCTCGAGCCGATTCATTTTGCTGATGCTTATGTTATAATTGTAACAGCGTGACAGAGGTTTGATACGTGCCGGCAACTATGCCTTACTGATGTCTGTGTGCACGCATCACGTATTCACGTATGAATCGCCGTTCGTGGTGTGAAATTATACCTTACAATTACCGACTGATTTGTATTTTTATCGACCCTGACGGTAACTTGGCCAAATTCACTACAGTGTACCATAAACGCCACCGACGGAGAACCAGTGAACTATTCTTACGTCGGATACGTGCAAATCGTAACAGTCGTTTTTCGCCTTCCAGAAGTGATAGATTGTGAAAAATCGAATTTCTGTGATCTTGTGTTACTTCAAGACAGTCGGGTAGAGTGTTTTAGCAGTGAATAAACTATTAATTCGTTCAATATTTGCTAACTGTGAAATGTGTCAAATCGCCTGCAGCCATCTTGTTTCCTACGTCGTTGTCTGTCTCAAGCTTGCCAGTTTAAGAAATACCATTCTTCTCAACGAATGGTGTTTATTGGCGTTCAGACATACTTCCCCGGCTGTGGTGAAGTCTACCCGTGTGTACTATATCCGCGAAAGTTTCATTAATGCAATTGTTCAGACGAGTATTTGCTGCTACGAAATCGAGTCTCTCTCTCGCGCATGGCGTATACGTGCATGCTTTCCTTTGTTTGTGTGAGTGCACGCACACACGTCATGGCGCCTGGAGTCGGCCCCCTTAATCAGAAAAATGTCAGCTATACTGTGTAAAAATTTCATAAGAAAAGGATGAAAAATAGCAAAGTTTCATCGTTGAATTAGTATTACCTCACCGATATACCCGAACCCGGATCGCGTTACACTGATCGGCAAGCGAGCTTCTGAACGCCTCTAGGGGTTTACCCCCCAGGAGTGGGGATGAACTCTTCGCATCTATCGTATATGTAAAGCCATGGGAAAAAACGAATTATATGAATTAAAAATTATCAATATATGCATATTCGGTACCCGCATAAAATCTCTAAAAATAAATATTTTCCTTTATGATGGTATAATTGCATTCGCAACAATAATTATTTGTAAAAAAGATATGATTGTGTCGTCTAAAAGAAAGACGAAATAGTAGTAAAACATCACACGAGTTTTTTCCTGCACTTCATCTACGACTGTTCAATCTAAGACGTCTGAAAATGCGCTTCATACATTATACTTGGTAGTTATTTAGAAAAGGGGGGGTCTCACCGATTTCGATGATTTTCGAGTATGTTATAGAAATCAACATTTTGAATAACTTTTTCCTATACATATAAGCGCCGCTCGGCCTTAGTTTCCGAGATTTTTCCCAAAAAAGATCGGTACTACACCATTGAATTCTGCCTATACGCACGCGTCCGTGAAAGCGTATGTGTTAGCGTTTGATCGGCAATTGTCCATCGTTTCTATATATAACAGCGTAGCGTCCAGAGGCGAACATTATACAATGTGTAAAGCAAATTTGGTAAATCTAGGGAAGAGGCCAGACCTCACCGATTTCGATGGTTTTTGAATATGCTGTAGATCTCAGTATTCTGAACAAGTTTTTCCTATGCATATAACCGCCGCTGGGCCTTAGTTTTCGAGACATTTTCAAAAAACTATAGCTACTACTACATTGACTTTTGTGTATACCAGGTATGTAAATATGTGTTGGGATTTACACACGTGTTGACGCTCGGGCGTCCGCTAGGAGAAGAAGGATCGCGCGGCGGCAGACAACGCGGTCGGTTTCCGTAAAACAAAAGAGCGCCTAATTACGCGGTTACTTCGAAAGTCTTAACACTCCCCCTTTTGAAGTACACTCTAAGTGATTATTTCGCATACCATTCTCTTGAACTTATTTCTAAAAGAATACATAATTTTTGGCAACATAAACTTAATACTACAACTATACGCTAATATCTTAAATTTAACATATCAACGCATCTTTCTAATTTAATTTTTGGTAGAGACTTAGTTAATAGATCCGCGACCATTTCATTTGTACTCACATATTGCACGCTTATCTCACCCATTTCTTGCATTTCCCTAGTATAATGGTAACGTATATCTATGTGTTTGCTTCTACGGTGATACGTGTTATTCTTACTCAATTGAATTGCGCTTTGGTTGTCGCAGAATACATCTAATTTTCCGCATACTAAATTGCTAAGGTTCATATGGTTTAACAGTCTCTTTAGATAAATTGCTTCTTTTGTTGCCTCTGACATTGCCATGTACTCGGCCTCCATGGTTGATAACGCGACCGATCTCTGCTTTTGAGATTGCCAGCTGATGGGACCATCCGCTAACATGGATACATAGCCGGATCTTGATCTCCTCCCCTTTCCATCAGCTGCCCAATCTGAATCAACATATATTTTTACCGGTCTACCTGTAACAGAATACTTTATCCCATAGTTAATTGTACTTTTTAAATAGCGTAAAACGTGCTTTGCCGCCTTCCAGTGGTAGCTTGTTGCTTTTCCACTGAATTGACTGAGAGCATTCGCAGCAAACGCTACGTCCGGTCGTGTAGCATTTGATATGTATATAAGGGCTCCTACGAGTTCCCTAAATGGTGTCTCTGTCAACTCTTGTTCGTTCTTAGTTTCTTGATCGAATGTCTCGCTCGGTACTAATGGTGTATGCGCCGGCTTACATTCCTCTAATCCGAATTTTTCTAGGGTTTCCTCTATGTATTTTCGCTGATTTAACTTGATATTTCCTGTGTCTCCATTTCTTTCAACATGTATGCCGAGGATATTTGTAACTTTTCCTAGATCGTTAATTTTAAATTTCTTCCGTATTAGTTTCTTAACTTTCTCTAGTTCTTCTAAATCCTTTGCTGCTATTAATATATCGTCGACATAGACCAATAATATAAGGTTTGCTTTATTCGCACTGCTCACATATGCACATGGATTAACTGGCGACCTTTCTAAACCAATTGTTATTAAATAATTGTCCAACGTTTGATACCAGTTTCTACCTGCCTGTTTTAGCCCATATAACGGTTTATTTAATCTGCACACTTTATTTTCTTTTCCGTGCTTTACGAACATTTCCGGTTGCTTCATGTAAATTGTATCTGTCAATTCACCTTGTACGTACGCAGAAGCTACATCGATGTGATGCACATGCATTTTATTTTCTACTGCTCCTGCTAATAATGTGCGTATTATTTCGTATCTTGCGACGGGTGCGAAAACTTCGTCGAAATCTATACCCTTCTTCTGCTCATTTCCGCGAGCTACAAGTCTTGCTTTGAATTTGTTTATCGAACCATCCTGGTTCTGTTTTATTTTAAATACCCACCTGTTGGTGAGCACCTTGCCGTTCTTTGGTTTGTCTATTAGATCCCATGTTCCATTTTGCATAAGGGAGTCGTATTCTTTTTCCATGGCATCTAGTCATAATAGTCTTTGATCGCTCTTCATGGCCTGAGCAACCGTTCTTGGTTCCATGTACTGTGCTTGACTAACATTTGCTGTATGGTGGAATAACTTTTTCGGCCTGCCTCTTTTTCCGGTTCGTATTAATTTTGGACGACCTCTCGTTCTTCTCTCAGTTGGCGTTTCGTTCTCGTCGATGGCTTCGCCATTCCTGATTTCTTCGTCGTCATCCCTGTTATCTTCTTCGCCATCCCTGATTCCTTCTTCCGAGATGCTTTCTTCCGGCTCTGATTCATGGATTTCTTCTTTTTCTTCACTTGTTGCTGTGGTATTAAGTTCATTTTTAGTCGAAATTATAAAGATATCTTCGTTTTCCATTGTGTCGTTTCTTATGTCTTCGTGGAATCGTACATCTCTTCTTATTACTACGTTTCTCGTTCCTTGTTCCCATAGCCTATACGCTTTAGACTCTTGTGAATAGCCAACCAATGTGTACTCCTTACCTTTTGGCATGAATTTGTTCATTCCAGTTCCTTTTTCCAATGCAATTGCCTTGCTTCCGAAGATTCGTAGGAATCCAATGTATGGTTTTCTACCTGACCATTCTTCATATGGTGTCGAATTGCTTAATTTTTCGGTTGGGCATCTATTCCGTATATAAACGGCTGTACTTACCGCTTCCGCCCATAGGGTCATGGGTAACTTTGACTGAGTTAACATTGTACGTGCCATTTCCACTATCGTTCTATTGGCTCGTTCAGCGATTCCATTTTGTTGAGGTGTGTACGGGGTTGATAGCTGTCGCACTATCCCTTCCTTTTCTAAATATTCTCTGAATTCTTTTGATAAATATTCCCTCGCGTTATCGCTACGTATTTTCTTTATTGGCTTGCCAATTTGTTTTTCGACTCGAGCTTTATATATTTTAAACGCATTAAAGATCTCCGATTTTTCTTTCAGGATAGATACTTCTATATATCTTGTCTTTTCGTCAATGAAAGTAGCAAAATACTTTGCTCCCCCTAGTGATGATGTTCGCATAGGACCGCATATGTCCGTATGTATTAGTCCCAATGTGTCTTTCTCTGTGGTTTTTGAATTCGTGTATGGTACTTGATGGATTTTGCTAAGGTCACATACCTCACATCTTGACTCGTTCTGCGTAGCATGTTGAAGCGTCTGCATTCCATCTACCATACCTTTGTCCTGCATTTTTCTTATGTCTTTGAAGTTTAGGTGGCCTAGTCTTTGATGCCACCTGGTCATTCTGTCATCTCGTTTACCTGTAAACATGCTTTGTTGCTCGCTTGAGAGCTTGACTACATATAAATCATTTTCTTTGGGTGCTGTCAGTACAACAGTACCATCCTTACGCTTTATGACTGCTGAGTCTTTACAAAATGTTACGCTGTATCCATTTTTGGTTATACTTGGGACCGACATAAGGTTTGTTCTGAATTCAGGTACCCACATTACATCTTGTAATTTAATATTACTAACCTGTTTGTTACTTGAATTCAGGCTTATTTTTACTTCTCCTTTACCTAGGGAAAAGGTGCTGCTGTCTGTGGCTGTATGTACCTTGTCCTTGTGTTCTTCATTCAGTGTCTCGAACATTCTTTTGTCCTTGCACATGTGTGCAGTTGCCCCACTGTCTAGATACCATTCATTTGATTTAATATGAATAGTGTTGAGCGCACTTGCTGTCATTGCCTCTTCTGCTTGGTTTCTTAATGTGACAGTCTTCTGTTTGTTCTTGCAAAATCTGGCTATATGTCCAGTCTTGCCACATATATAGCATTTTCCATTATATCTCCCGTTATTGATATTCTCAGGTCTCTGCTTCTGGAAGGGTTCCCTCTGTGTTTTCTTTTCTTGAAAAATCTTCTTGTTGGATAGCAACGCTGCCTCTTTATCAACGTCTTTTGATAAGTCGTTGTCTGCCTTTCGTATTTCCTCTTCCAATAGTTTTATCTTCAGCTCGTCTAGGGTAGGCATCGTTTCCCGTGATTCGATGGCTATACAAAATGTTTCATACTGAATGGGTAGAGAGGTCAACAACATAATTGGTATCACTGTGTCCGGCAATTTTATTCCAGCCTCTGTGAGTTGTTCTACTTTGTGAACAAATTCGTCCACATACTGTGCCATACTTTGGTTTCTTTCCTTCTTCATTCTGTACAATTGTTTGAACAGAAACAACTGCCGCATGGGTCCTTTTGATTCATATACGTTTCTCAGTGCTTCCCATGCCTCTAACGAAGTGTTGGCCCGTTTAACATGGTTTAACTGCGTTTTATGTAAACTTAAAATAATCAAATCAAGAGCTTTTTCATCTTTGAGTGTCCACTGTACGGCATTATCTTCCGGCTTAACAATCGTCCCATTTACATAACCCCACAGCTCGTTATATCTTAAAATACTCTTCATTTGAATCTTCCAAGATTCATAATTACCATCTCCTAGCTTTTCGATATGCTGTGTGCTTGCGATGTTCATGATGCTTGGCTGCTTTTTCACGACACGTGGCACTTGGTTACACTTAACCTCACTTTTTTTTTTTAACTTTTCTTTGGTTATATCGTCCCTGGGCCCATAACCTGTTGGGATTTACACACGTGTTGACGCTCGGGCGTCCGCTAGGAGAAGAAGGATCGCGCGGCGGCAGACAACGCGGTCGGTTTCCGTAAAACAAAAGAGCGCCTAATTACGCGGTTACTTCGAAAGTCTTAACAATATGAAACCGGAATTTTTGTAGAGAAAATACACGTTTATTGTATGAAAATGTTATAAAATATTTTATTCGAAGTATTGCCCATCAGTAGCTATACATTTTTCCCATCTCTCTGACAATTTGTGGATGCCACGCCAAAAAAACTGTTCCTCTTTTGAGGCAAACCAGTCATCGAGCCATTTTCGTACATTTTCGTAAGATGTGAAGCGCTGCTCAGCAAGTGCGTGTCCCATCGATGCAAATAAGTAAAAATCTGATGGAGCCAAGTCTGGTGAATAAGCCGCATGCGAAAGTATTTCCCAACTAAACGCCTCAATCGTTTCCTTGACCGGTTTTGCTGTGTGTGATGGTGCATTATCATGAAGCAAAATCACTTTGTGTTGCCTTTTTTCATATTCCGGCCGTTTTTCGCGCAAAGCTTGATTCAAATCAATCATTTGTTGTTTATATCGTTCAGTATTAACTGTTTCGCCAGGTTTTAGCAGCTCGTAATAGATCACACCCTTCTGATCCCACCAAACACAGAGCATTGTCTTCCGTCCATAGCGATTTGGCCTTGCTGTCGATGTCGATGGTTCGCCTGGAGTTACCCATGATCTTTTTCGCTTAGGATTTTCGAAATACAGGGTCTACCACGTATCTCGGAACCCATGCGCGCGCAAACTTGAGTAAATTGCAACGTCGCAATGAATCGATACAGGCGTCATCTATGAACTGCTGGTGAAGGTATAAAGTCTTGTAGGGGACGCAATGTTTGGCAAGATTGGAGAGGGGATTGTAAGAATCAACTGGATTGTAAGAAGGGGTAAACAAATTCAGGCGCGATCGGCAGAGACCGCATTGAAGTCGGACGGCTTGTTCATGTTGTAGCCTGAATCCAAATGCTCGGGCCGAGAATTCGATTCCTGCCGGGCATAGCCATAGCTGCTGAGCCGCTGGAAACTTTTTTGTCCGACTTCAATGCGGTCTCTGCCGATCGCGCCTGAATTTGTGTTTACCCCTTCTTATAATCCAGTTGATTCTTACAATCCCCTCTCCAATCTTGCCAAACCTTGCGTCCCCTACAAGACTTTAACCTTCACCAGCAGTTCATAGATGACGCCTGTATCGATTCATTGCGACGTTGCAATTTACTCAAGTTTGCGCGCGCATGGGTTCCGAGATACGTGGTAGACCCTGTATATCCACTTTTCATCGCCAGTCACAATTCGATGGAGAAATGACTTTCTTTTGTACCTGGCGAGCAGCATTTCGCAAGTGGTTTTGCGGTTTTCCTGCTGTCTTTCAGTCAATTCATGTGGAACCCATTTTCCCATCTTCTGGATCTTTCCCATAGCTTTCAAACGTATGGAGACGGCCTCCCGTGTCACATTTAATTGATCCGCAAGTTGTTGTTGCGTTTGAGCGTCATTCTCATCCAACAATGCTTGCAATTGGCTGTCTTCAAACTTTTTCGGTGGTCTTCCACGTTCTTCGTTTCTCACGTCAAAATCGCCACTTTTGAATTTTTTAAACCACTCAAAGCACTGTGATTTACCAAGAGCATGCTCACCGTAAGCTTCGACAAGCATTCGATGCGATTCTGCAGCTGTTTTCTTCAAATGGTAACAGAAAATCAATGCTGTCCGCAAATCGTAGTTTTCAGGCACAAAGTTCGACATGTTAAACGCTATTAAAAACTATGCTGTTGTATGAAACTTCTATGGTTATGAGTTGGAAATCTTTATTAGATGTCAAAACAAAAGAAAGGCGTTAATGGCGCGGTTTGACAATAACTACATTGTCAGCTAGCGCCACGTATGAGCAAATTCCGGTTTCATACTTACAGACCTGGTACGTGAAAAAAAATATCATATCAGATTTGGTATTGGCGGGGGAGGGGCTCTGCCCCTCCGCCTGCACCCCCTCCCCGTAAATTTCTAACCAAACCTAACCCGAATCTAATTTTTATTAAGTCAAATATGAGTTATATGAGAAAAAGAAAAATCTAACCCAAACCTAACCCAAACTCATATCTAATTAAATAAAAATTAGATTCGGGTTAGGTTTGGTTAGAAATTTACGGGGAGGGGGTGCAGGGGGAGGGGCAGAGCCCCTCCCCCGCCAATACCAAATCTGATATGGTATATCTAGTTCTAGAGATACAATTTTGATGAGTCCACCCGGTATACAGATTCTTCGCCGGCTGCCGGAAAAGCGGCGCACAGTGGTCCAAACGGGCCATTTAGCTGGACAAAACCTCTTACGATCAACATATGGAAGCAAATGAAGTATTTATTTTAAACATACGTTTACTTGGTGAAAATCAATTATAAAAAAATGGAATTTGCTTGAATAAGCGGCAGAAATACGAATTGATTCAGTATTATAAAACATATTTACCTTATAGTATTAATAAAGAAAGTACTTCTGAAGGCATTTCCGAATTAACACTTATTACGTGTGGCCTGAGTGTAGAAATTAATTAATTAATTAAATAAATAAATAATTAATAATTAATTAAAAACGTAAACTCCTCCCTCAAGAGGAAGGAGTTACCTGTTGATTATCAATATTAATGTACGATTGAGATATATTTAGTTTGAATAGTAGATATTTAGATTGAACAATCAGAATTTATTTATTTATTTTATATTTTCTTTATTTAATACACTAATTTATCTGGTTTCTAAAAAAAACCCGAGTCGTTTGATCCAATTTTTTAGAAACTTATTGTATTTTAAAGATCGCTGTATTACTTTTACTCTTCACCGTACACCTATTAAAAATGATCTACGCTTCAAAGTTGCAAAAAGTTGCAGATGGGACTAAATTTTTCAGATTCTATACACTTTTATGAAGTAACTCGAACAAGTCCCACGTTAATGCAAAGTAATGCTTTTTTTTTTAGAGACCATCAAAGTACAAACGTCGCACAATATTTCAGTATATTATTGTCTATAAGCAAATGAGTCAGTTATTCGAGTTTTAAGATATGTACACTTACGATTTATGCTTAAATCCATCACAAATTCAATATAAAACACAAAAAATGTCATAAAAAATATGCTGGGAACTGCTAAGAACTGTTAACAGAACGATAGATACTGATGAACTGTAGGGCCTCGATTACTGACTATCGCGTATGGTTAGAAATCATGAGTGGAAGAGGGGAATTGTTTATATAAACAGCATCCTATCGTATAAGGGCTAGCTCTAATTCTTTTTATCTATTATATATCTTTCACTTACCGTAGTCGAAAATCTTTTCTTAGCACTTTCAGTTTTTAGGTTTTGTCCAGCTAAAAGGCCCGTTTGGACCACTGTGCGGCGGTCACACACGTTGCCCCGATCGTGCACGTATAGACAAAATTCAATGTAGTAGTAGCTATAGTTTTTTGCAAATATCTCGAAAACTAAGTCCGAGCGGCGGTTATATGCATAGGAAAAAGTTGTTTAGAATACTGAGTCCTACAACATATTCAAAAATCATCGAAATCGGTGAGACCCCCCCTTTTCTAAATAATTACCTTATACTTTAATGTTAGAAATATTTAACAGTACCATACATAATTGGCAAGACACATAGCAAGAGAAACGGTAGCGCAAAAAGCGCTATAAGTTCAGATTTAGGTATATTATTAAAATATTTAACAAATGTTTTTAAAATAGTGGTAATTGATCATTGTCATATAGTTAGGAATTAAACAAAAATTAATGTAAAAAAAATATACCCTAGGGGGATCGAACCTACAAAAAAATTTCCAGCGGTTCAGCAGCTATGTCTATGTCCGGCAGAAATCGAAATCTCGACTCGAGCCGATTCATTCTGCTGATGGCCAGGGTTGTAACAAATGTGGCAACAGTGCGACAGAACTCTTGAATGATGTGATTTGACAACTATGGCCTCCCACTCTCCGTTTATAATTTTTCCTAATGACGTTAGATGTCACGTCGTGAGTTTATAATTCTGTATAATGACTTTAGATGTCACCCCGTCAAATGTCGAAGCCGACGATTTTTCTGTTTCCACTAACGCCCGTTCTGTCGAATGGCGCTTAGATCGATTCGGAGTTGGCCCCAAAGGAGTCGGGGCCCTTAATGTCACGTGATCCTGGATCGGGTATATTGGTGAGCTAATACTAATTCAACGATGAAAGTTAGCTATTTCTCATCGTTTTCTTATGAAACTTTTACACAGCATAGCTGACGTTTTTCTGATTAAAATGATACCAAACACGATATAATTTGGACTATATTTAGTAGCTTAATTAACGGTAATAAGTTTCGACCGCAGAAAAGGATAGGTAGTGAAAAGAAAAGAGAAGCTGCGATCGTGGCATTTGGCAAAGATCAAAGGCCTAGTACACTGTTTAACATACCAATGCAATACCAATATTTTTATTTTCAGTTCTTTTTTTATACAACTTTTACCGATAATTTGTGACATTTTTCTGATTAAAATGAGACCACACACTACATAATTCGGAAAATATTTGGAAAATTCGGTGAAGATTGCTGCAGTCAAAATGATCCGGTCAGTGAATTTATTTTTCCTGGTCATCATCGCCTAAAAAAAAAGTTGTATCATGCTTAGAATAACATAACATGTTATTTAATACTTAACTATTAGAATCAATTGTCTTACCTAAGTACCAGAGTTTTAATCCTTCTGTTTGTAATTGAAGAGCGCGAGGCACATGTTTCTGGAAACGTTCTAAACGCTTAAAAATATCTTGTAACTCCTCTCTATCTTCATTATTCCATTTCATCCCCCGTTCACGCGTTCCTTCGCCTTCCGCCGATTCTTCATCCCTACCTTCATCCATTTCTTCACCTCTTTCTCCATCCCTTTCGTCGTCCTGTTCTTCTCCCCTGGCATTGCCCATATCTTCTTCACTACCACATTCAGCTAAATATTGTTCAATATCTGCAACGCTAACATTTTCCGATACACCAGTTAAAATTTGGTGCATTTCGAATATAACATTGTCTTCCTGTTCTTCTTCTTCGTCGACAACTTCTACTCCAGGAATAATTTTCTTCCACGCGCTTTTGATGTTACTGCACGTTACTGTATCCCATGCTTGTCCTATCATGTGTATGCAATCTTTAATTGAATACAATTTGTAAAAGTTGTCCGCCCCACCTCCATGCTGAACTATGCGTTGCATCATTTTATGACGGAAACTAGTTTTTAATTTTGCAATTATTCCTTGATCCATTGGTTGGATCAAGGATGTAGTATTTGCCGGTAAGTATTTTAATTCGAACTGTTCGTCGTGTTCGTAATTCGACGGAAATTTGTGACTTGCACAATTATCAATTAATAAAATGACTTTACCGCAGAGTCCTTTTTCTAATTGGTATGTTCTTACTGCCTTTTTGAAATAATTGTCAAACCAATCGACGAATAAGATTTGGTTCATCCATGCATTTGCTTGCGCCTTAAAAATAACTGGAAGATCATCCATGCAGTTCCTCAATGCTCTCGGTTTTTTGTATTTATGTTTTACAAGGGGCATTATTTTGTGTGTCCCCGCTGCATTCGCACATAGTCCTATTGTTAATCTTTCCTTCCGAATTTTGTGGCCACTAACGCACTGTTCGGAATCACTTATTAGGGTCCTCGTCGGTACAGCTTTCCACAACAAACCACTTTCGTCCATATTGTATATATTTTCAGGATTTATGTCGTCTTCTTCGATTATTGATTGGAAATCACGTACGAATATCTTCGCGCCATTTTCATCAGCACTGGCTTTTTCGCCGTGTATACGAACCAGTCTAATCCCGTGGCGTCTTTTGAATTTTGTGAGCCACCCTCTGCTCATTTTAAAATTGGAACACCCTGCCATCTCTTTCTTTAGCTCAGCTGCTTTTTCCAGAAGTATCAGATCTGAAACCATATCACCCATGGTTCTCCTTTCTATGAACCACGTAAGCAGCCGTTGCTCCAAGTCTTTGTAAACTGGCTTTCTTATCTTTTTCGTATGTTGCTCCTTCTTGCTCTTCTCCGCGAATTGCGTGATTATTGTAGCATTTTCTTTTATTTTTCGGATTGTAGTGTGATGTACGCCATACGTCCTAGCTATGCTTAAAATAGAGGATGTCTCTAAATCCTTCAGAACATCCAGACGTTGCTGCATAGTCAAAACAACTCTTTTGCCACTTGCCATCTCTGTCACTTGCATTAATAACTAATCAAAGACTAAAACTAACTAAATAAAAAATAAACTAAGAATGATTAAATCTAACTGGATAAAAAATAAACGAAGAAGAATTAAATCTAACGGAAATGAATTATGAACAAAACTAGGAAAGAAACTAAAACGCACTATAATAAACTAAAAAGAAAGTAATAAAAGAAATTAAAATTGAAATAAATAAAACTGACTGGCTTGAGGCGAAATTGCACTTTGACTCTGTATGTAACTCTGTGAACTGTGAATCTGAACTCTGTCGTTCGCTTATTTTTTACACCGTTTATTCTTCTGACGTAGCAACGCCAAAAAACAATGAAAGAACGTATCACACATTCTTGCAATCGTGAACTCATAGTAAAGTTAAGAGAAGAAGGAAAAAGTCCCTTCGAGAAATTCCTTTATTTTTAACGTAGGGCGGAGGCGAAAATTTTAAATATATTTATAATATATTTTACTGCTTACAGTACATGTTTAACAAATCTTATACATGCAGATCTGCGGATAAATGAAAAACTATCAGTTAGCACCTGTGCTAAATTTTTAATGCTTCTTAAACTTATGTACATAGTACATATGTACATATATCGCGAACCTGGAGTGAAGTTTCTATAGTGCGAAAGTCAACGACCGTAGGTACGCTGTATAAGTGAACGTGTTAATGAGTGGACCTCAATGTAATATGGTACAGTAAATATGGTCCAAATTATATCGTGTTTGGTGTTATTTTAATCAGAAAAATGTCACAAACCTGTTGGATAAAGTTTTATAAGAAAAAAATAAAAAATAAAAAAGTTTCATCGTTGCATTAGTATTGTTTCACCGATACGCTGCGTTTTGTTTTGGCTTGGCTGCTCGGTCCTTTTTCTTTACTCGCTGTCCTTTTCTACGTTCGACGCTGTCGGCAAATTTCAAACAATGTAGGAAGTATACGATATAACCGAACGTTCAGTCCCGAGGCTTTCGGTTATATGGAGACATTACTGTACAAGGGTACTGGGGTAAGTGCAGTATTGGTTAGTACACTCTCACCAGAAGGCATCGCCTTCCCCACTCCGTGGCCAGATCCTACAGCAACGATGTTCATATTCAGCGGAACGTCGAGCTGTTTGGCAGCCTTAACATTAAACCTACCACTACCGGTGAAATTGACCGTTTTGAAACTTTAGTACAACTTTCAAATATCTAAACGTTATCACATCGCTATCAAATTATTCTGAAAATTATTATCGTTGCATTGAAAATGCTGCGTAACTGTTTAGAATGATTCCAAGATGTGAAAGATATGTGTTTGCAGCTGAGCATTTGAGATGATCGTGTGAGCGTAGTGCGCTCGTCGACACAAAGATTCGAGTGGTCGCGACTGAATGTCGCCAAGGGATGTCTGGTAGTGTGTATCCTAAATGAGTGAGAACAAGTGAGAAATGGATTGAAACGCTGCGTTTTATGTCGTCGTTTTATGAAAGTTGTTCATTTATTAAATCATTCGGTAACAAATTGACTATTATCTATGTTTAATTATAAAAACAGTAATTTTTTTTAAGGACCGGTCATTTTGACTGGGCACGGTAGGAATAGGTGTACAAGAATTGTCGGTAGGTATAGTGTGAACATTTTCACGTCTTCTTCCAAACATTCGACAAACAGTGAATCCTTCACCATCCGATAGCTGAAGAGCCGCATAAATTGCCTGCTCTCAAAACCCACCCTCCCTGTGGCCACACGCAGACTGTCCCAATCATAAATTCCCCACGGGGTGAATAGCACTACGCCACTCAGCGATATTCCTTTCTCTTAAAAAGTCGTTGATGCTAACATATATACATTTGTGGGATATGGTGACGGGAGTCACGAAAAGAGACAGTGGAATAGCATTCCCTTCAATACTTGAACTTGTCTTTATTCACTCGTCGTGGTACACGCTCGCGATGCCCGCGACAGCTCGTACTCGATTCACTCTGACTCTCGCACGCATCATCCACTCCATATATTCTCTCACTTGCAGCTTGCCTCTCATTCTATTCCTCATTCGTTCTCACTCATTAGGACCCACACCGACACACACACCCTTGCCACGTGTCACAGGTCGACCACGTGTCACCATGCACTCAAAGCTTCTCGTGCATTCCCAGAAAGCATAAGCTCTTCACTAGAAATAAACATTCGTTCGACGTTTCAACTAACACTCTTCATTCGCACCTCATGCTACATTCGATACTTCCTGTCACACTACGGTTTCGACTTAAACATAAGGCGGAGACGTGGCGCCGGCTTATCGCCGCCACACATTCATCAAGTAATTACTGAAATTGTTAACCCCTTGAGGTTTGAACATAAATAAACTATTTCTTTTATAGCGGGCAATGGTCGTCACGTTGGAAAAGCTATTAATATGAATAATAATTGAACTCGTATTTCGTGTTTTGCACATTGTTTGCAATTAATAGTAATAATCTATCTACGTCATGTGCTTCAAATACTAATAACATTATGATCCCAAAACTACAGGGTAATGAATTCCTTACAATTGTGTTTCTTACACTATAATTATAATAAAATACGTGTTATACTATACATGTATGTACTGTGCGTTCGCCGAGAGTTGGCGAGTGACAGTTTACGCTCTCACTGTTGCTGTTATTGGCTGAGGACCGTGACAAAGGTCGACGATCAGCATATCGAGACAGAGTGAAATAGAATGATTCCAAAGCACTGGCGTAGCCTCGCAATGAAAGTGTCAACTATTAAAAGATACAATTTCTTATATTTGATCTATTACTGCAAGTTCGGAAAGATTTTCTAAATTAAAAATTACACGCGATTTCGCACAGTTCGTTCTTATTATTAATGTTTAGAAATTTATTTTTAACTGAAGAGATAAATATGTATTTACATATCTTATTTTATTAAAAATAATATATCTCATTTTAAGCTCGTTGTATCTGAATAAACTTGCAATCACAATTTATATACATAGGTACAGATTATGTTGAAATTAAAATGAGTATAATTTCCATAATTCTTTACCTTATTAATCATCCGAAAAATAACTGTCCTGCGAATCTTCTAAAGTATCCGTTTCGCTATCGCCACCATCTATTGTTAGATCATCTAACATCGCTTCTAGAGTACCATCTGGCTGCTAATATTTGTTTTCTGTATCTTTCACATGTCGGCAGCAGTTTCCTCATGAAGAAGGTGAAATTCCATCAATTCCAAGTTTCGTATATCTTTCTAACTCGGCATACGATAATTTGGACACATTATGTTCTCTTAATTTGTTTTTTAATTGGGCCCATATTAATTCAATTGGATTTGATCAATCTTAACACCGTGTGCCCATGTAATTGTGCCATTTGATTAATTTTGTATGTTTTTTCCGGTCTGTTCTGCCTTATTAATTCCATTAATTCAAATTTCCTCATGTCCTGTGAACATGGAATTCCGTTTTGCAATAGCCAATCTGCCATCTGACTTTTCCTAGCTTGTTGGTTCGGTGGTTTGTTTAATTGAACAGAATGGTAGGGGGCATTATCCATAATAATGACGGTATTGGGCGGAATATTCGGTATTAGCATTTCCTGCATCCATTTTTCAAAATTTGTGGCTTTCATTTGCCCATGGTAATCACCTCTGGGGCTGCCTGCTTTAAAAATTAGAGCAGCCCCTGCGACAAATCCGTTCTTCCCACCCGCATGAACTATTACAAGTCGATGGGAATAACTTGAGCTTTGTAAAATCCGTGGCACATTATTACTCTGCCAACACTTCCCGAAGCTAATTGTGTCGTCCATCCACGTTTCGTCGAGGTATATAATACTTTGCCCCGCTTTTCTGTAGCAATCCACAACTTTTAAATATTTCCCTCTCCAATTCACTATGTGTGGCTGTTCAATCAGCAGTGTCCGGATGTTCCTGCTTTTTTCCAGGCGAAACCCATACCTTTTAGCAACGTGTACAAAGTAGTTCGTTGTCAGGGAAAATCAATTCTTTCCCGAATAGCGGTCAGTAGTTTTCGCAGAGTAGGAATTTTCTTTTGGATGACATAGAAGTCATGAATAGTGCCCCTTATTGTTGCTTTGTCCTCCTCGGAACAGTGGAACGTCTTCTCAATCAGCCTAGGTCGCTTCTTTCCTGGCGATGGCAATGACGTTCCTTCTTCAGATTCCGAACGTTCCTTCCGAATCCTGGTGATTGTTCGGCTAGACGTAGCCAATAACAGCAACGCACGTGGTAGCAGCAGAGTGAGAACGCAATATGCTGTCACTCACCAACTCTCGGCGAACGCACAGTACTTGTATATTATTGAATTCACACATATAATTTGTATACAATATATGTATGCCTATATGCTCATAATAATATGTATTGGGATCCCGATACATTGCATCGTATAGTAGTCAGTTTCGGGATCTCGATACGTTCTGGTTCTCGAGACGTTCGGGATCTCGAAACGTTCGGATACTTTCGAGAATCTCGATGAGTATCACATTTCCGAGAGCTCGCCCGATCTCGCCCGAGTTGTCCCGACCCGACTCGAGACTCGGGAATCTCGGGAAATCGAGAACTCGCACATCCCTGCATGAGACTCGAGAAATGTATTAAATTCTTAATTGCAATATTCGCCACCGTTATCGGTCTGCAAGCATTTGATTCGCCTTCCTGTGCACTTTTTAGCATATGCTTTAAAATTTTGAAAACCTGACACACTTCATTCTTTCTTTTACAAAAGTAAATTTGACTCCATTCCGAGTAGTCATCTATAAATGACAACATGTATCTTGATCCACCCAAGGATTCCGTACTCATTGGGCCACATACATCCGAGTGTATAATTTCTAGTACTTGAGAGCATCTATTTGTTCCTCTGGGAAATGGTGTGGAATGAAGCTTACCTTGAATACAGTTCTCGCAAGTAGCTATCTTCACTGATCCTTTTATAATCTTAACTCCTGAAATCCTTCCTCTTTGTATTAGACTTGTTAGATGCTTCATGTTCAAATGGCCTAATCTTTCATGCCACATTCTTACATTATCAATAACAGTCTCTTCCTGGTTCACATATCTAGCATCCTCCACGTCCTCTCGTACATAGTACAGGTTACCTATTTTGTTGGCCTTTAGTTTAATTCTTCCATCGTTGCCTACAACCACGGCCTCACTTTTTCTGAAAATTACTTCATTACCCCTTTCTGTAATTTTGGCAACCGACATCAAATTTGTTCTAAGATCCGGGACATATAAAGTATCACTAAATTCAATCCTTTTCATATTACTATATAATTTTGTTGTGATATAAATGGTTCCTCTAGCCTTAACATTTGCAGAGGTATTATTGGCTATCTTTAATTCCTTATGAATGGATGGTTTTAGTTTTATAAACCTGCTTTTATCCATGCATAGATGCGTAGAGCATCCACTGTCCAAACACCAGTGCTTTTGTTCTTTATCCTGCACATTGTGTGCTTCATCTGCTGCGCCATGTACAACGTAAAATACATATATCTGCAACTCTTCCTGCTGGCCTTTGCTTGTTCTCTTCAGCGTAGCATTCTGATGCTTTGTGTCCTATTTATCCACATTTGTAGCACTTTAGCCTCGTTTGCCATGAATTCTTTGGTTTACATTTGTACTTGTTTCCCTCGACTTTGGGTTGATCGTTATATCTATAACTCTTTGGTTTAACAGTCATTGCACCATGGTCACGGGCATAATATGAGGTCTACTTTTGCCTTCTGGTCTGCTTCGTCCCATCCGTCCGCCGATGATCACACTTGCAACAGATGTGGCAACAGCGCGACAGAAGTCTTGATAAGTTGCGGTAACTATGCCTTACTGTGTCTGTATTCACGCATGACATATTTACGTATGAATCAGCGTTCGATACTCATACATAGGCTCGTACAGGATTACAAAAAAATCAGGGAGTCGGTGTTGGTTGACTGATTTGGAGACATTTCCTTGTTATATGTTTTATACAAAATAGTCAAAAGAATGAAAAAGAATAATAATAAGAGCCATAATTTCAAATAAATGCTGTAACTACCACATTCTGAAAATATGATATCAGTACATCAATACTTGATGTATTAGTAAAAAAGTTCCAATCTCTTCTTTTTTATTTTAAATAATATAACCATACAATTATAACATAAATTCGACAGCGATTTGAAGTCAAGCATGTGTTACAGTAAAAGCATTTAGGAAATTTATACAGTTCCCAGTCAATGCACGCCTAAAATGCATGACCTACCCTATAATCGTACGAAAATGCATTCCATTCTCTGCATCACGCTTTTACTGTAGCACATGTCACAAGCCAACGCTTCAGTTTTGCTATGATTTCACGTTGCCAGTCCTCCTGAGTAGGCGCCACCTCGTCACCACTACCTGAACTAAATTTGTGACGTCACGTGCTCTGTTTTAACGGCAATACTAAAGTCAGAAAGGTTCGTTTTTCTTCCTTATATGAGAATATTTTGAGCTGGGTGAGGTTCATTCGAAAGAGGAAGGTTCAACGAGGAGCGCTGCAGGCCCCGATTGTGTCACAAAACGTGACCTAAAAATGCTTGTATTCTGCGAGTGTATTTTTTCGATTTTTTGTTACACTTTGAACACTCATATTATTAGATATCAACACAATTTCGTTGAAACTCCTCTGCAGCGCTCCTCGTTTAACCTTCCTCTTTCGAATGAGTCCTCACCCAGCTCAAAATATTCTCATATAAGGAAATTAAGCGAACCTTTCGACACCCATGTTTCGGCCCATATTATGTCGATATACAGCTCGCTGCATTACCCGTGTCTACCCCCTTAAGAACGTTCACATTATTTACACGAATCCAATTTTTCACGGCATGAGAGGCGTGTTTTGGATCATTATCATGTTGGAATATCCAATTTTCGTCCATGATTTCTCTTGCATGAGGCAACATATCTGTCTCTAATATTTCTACGTACTGTTCCTTCTTCATTATACCTTTATTTTGCCGCAATGGACTAACGCCGTGACCGGAAAAGCACCCCCAAACCATAATGCTTCCTCCTCCATGCTTTACTGTGGGAATTTGATAACGGACGTTGAATCTTTGACCTTTTGGTCGACGTACCCACTGAACTCCATCAGATCCAAATAATTTAAAGGCTACTGCCGAATAAGGGGGTCAAATGTGCCCCCAAACCAAATTCAACTTGTGAGGTGTCATTCGATAGCTTATCAAGAAAAACCATTTCGTACCAAGTTTCAACCCCGTAGCTCGACTGGGAGGGTAGTTATAGCGAATAAACAAAAATATAGTTTTTGCTCAATATCTCCCATTTTAGCGCATACAAAATTTTGAAAAAAATCTGAGACATTGCAATTATGGAGGCACACATTGTACAAGTTTTGCAGATTTTTCAATTTGAAACCCGAGTTGCAAAATATAAAAGACGTAAAAAAATGCTGAAAAATGCCGATTTTGTATTGAAGGAATCGGGGACACACTTTTATATTTTTTTTGTAGGTACATATTAGTGATACTACTATTCTCAATTTTTTTCAGATTTTTGAATTGGGTGCGCCGCAGTTAAAAAAATTAAAAACCGATTTCTTCGTATCTTATATTATAATCTATTTAACATCTCTTTAATGGTGTCGGTGGTCCCGCGGTAAAGCGTCGGACTCGTAAACCGCTGCAAACTTTTTTGTAGGTTCGAGCCTCCCTCGGGTTCATTTTTTTAACATTATTTTTTTTCCCTAATTCCTAACTGTATGACAATGATCAATACTTGCTTACAAATACCTTAAAAATATTTTAATTTAATAGACGTAAAAATGAACTTAGAGCGCTTTTCATGCTACCGTTTCTCTTGCCATGTATCTTGCCAATTATTGTTGCCAGTGCAATAATTTATTATTTATCACATGCTTGGAACCTGTCAAACATTATAACACCCGCGGAAGTACTTAGCAACTAACAAGTGGCACCAATAATTAACCAAGATAGCGTTGAAGATTAAAAACTTTGCTGTAACGCTTCTTTTCCACATCAATGGAAGAGATAAGTATCTTTAAATCAATTACATTAGGGCAGAAAATGTCAAACACTACCACAATTGGCAAGGTACGTGGCAAGGGAAACGGTAGCACGAAAAGTCCATATTTATGTATATTAAATTAAAATATTTAACAAATAGTTTAAAAGTATTTGTAAGCAAGTATTGATCATTGTCATACAGTTAGGAGTAAGAAAAAAAATAGTGTTAAAAAAAATGAACCTGAGGGAGGCTCGAACCTACAAAAAAGTTTGCAGCGGTTTACCAGTCCGACACTTTGCCGCAGGGCCATCGATGATGTTGAAAAGATGTAACGTACTTTAGAATATAGAGTAGTGACGTAATATCAATTGGTTCGTTTATCTAGTTTGGTCAATTTCTATGCTGGTTTGCTGTATGTGAAAACATTAAACATTGCATAAAACACTTATTTCGCAAAGAATAGACGAAAATTCGCCGTATAAGTTATTCTGACACGCAAAAAACGACGAAAAAATCGGTTTTTAATTTTTTTGACTGCGGCGCCCCCAATTTAAAAATCTGAAAAAAATTGAGAATAGTAGTATCACTAATATGTACCTACAAAAAAAATATAAAAGTGTGTCCCCGATTCCTTCAATACAAAATCGGCATTTTTCAGCATTTTTTTACGTTTTTTATTTTTTGCAACTCGGGTTTCCAATTGAAAAATCTGCAAAACTTGTACAATGTGTACCTCCATAATTGCTATGTCTCAGATTTTTTTCAAAATTTTTTATTGGCTAAAATGGAAGATATTGGGCAAAAACCATATTTTTGTTTTTTCGCTGTAACTACCCTCCCAGTCGAGCTACAGGGTTGAAACTTGGTACGAAATGATTTTTCTACATAAGCTATCGAATGACACCTCACAAGTTGAATTTGGTTTAGGGGCACATTTGACCCCCTTATCCGGCTATAGCCTTTCCTTGTTATTAGTTTTAGGTTCGAGTTCTATTAGGAATAGTGGCAGAGGCTGTTTAGTGCTATATTTGGTCATATTGTTTATTGTTCTTACTTGGTGTCCCCTTTTTCATAATTCCTCACTTATATTTGTTGTGTTCGTTCGTGGGTGTAATCCTCTAATCACTACTTTTTAAGTTTTTCGATCTCTTTCATAGTTGAGCCCTCCTGCCTTTTGCTAGCTGGTTGTCTTTGACTTACAAGGGAACCCCGTATCCGGGGTTCCTTTGTTAGCATATTTGTAACATTGCTTATGGTGTACTTTTGGCCATCGGTTGTAATTTTTAGTGGCGGAATTTGATTCGGCATTTTGGAATCTTTTCCCGTTAGATGGTAATCACTGGCGGTTAACCGCCGGAGCTCTCTACCTATCGCACTGACACTTGTTTTGTTTACTACCGGAGCACAATTAATACGTCTGCTTACCTCGATTGCTCGATCAGAACTGACCATATACATAACAAAACCTATTTGGTATATTTACACACGTACGGGACATTGTTACACTAATCGCACTAACAATAATTTAAAAGTACTATTAATTTATAAAGTAACACTACAGATATTAATACTAAAATTTACAAGCACAAAATAATACATGTAGGATTGCAAATAAATGAAACTATTAGAATGTAAAGGATGAAACACAAAAATTATATTCAAGCTTAAGTCAAGACCTCCGACTCGTAGCCTACGACAAAAGCCACTGTCGCACGCGTCTTCCCCTTGCATCATTCCCTTTGTTTTTTCTGCTCGGGCTCCTTCGCCGAGCCTCGCGCTCCATCGGCCCATGCTGTCGCCACGCGGCGCATTCTCTTATTCACACACACTCTCTCACATCCACACGTTCTCAACCATAACCGTACTACATACATTTAATTGTATAATAATATAATCGCATACATGTTTCACAAGCGCACGTATTCCGATAAACATACAATGTATGTGTTTGAATGCTCGAATGTGTCATCAAATAGCTGGAGACTGGATGTGGTTGACCGTGGTTTATTGAAGAGTAGACTTTTAGTACAATATATAAGAAACTTGGTTTTATTTTAACCCTTTTAGTGCCGGGCGAAAAAGAGGTGCTTATGCGAAGATAACCGGCCGAATTTTACGATTTTACTAGTGTTATCATTATTGCCTTGAAATATACTAGAAATATATTTTATTGATAATAAGATACCTCTTAATAATGCTATAATCAACTTTGTGGTACTTTCACTATCAGCGGTTCGACGACGACTGTCGCAAATTCTGTCGTTCGCGAACCTCTCGCTGCCCACCGGGGGGGGGGGGCATCTCGCATGACGCCATGCCCGCGAAAATCGGTATCAGTTCGGCCTTTCCTGACAATTTGATAGCGTCCACGCTATCAGTACACACGCCGCTAAATACAAATAGTTACAGAATAATTACAATCTAAAGTTATAAATCTAAATAATCGGGTACTACAATACAATATAAACTTAATATCTACGGTGCTTTAGCCACTAATTTAATTTTTTCGACTGCAACTATGGCTTTGTATAATCGACTACTTTGTTGCTCTCCTTCTATGTCTTGAACAAGATACCTATCGTTACCTAACGATTTAACGATTTCGTATGGACCCTTGTATTTTATTTCTAATTTTCTGCTCTGACCTGTTGCGGTTGGTTCGCTACGAACCATCACCAAATCGCCTTTTCGATATAATTGAGGCTTCCTACGATGCTTATCGAAATACTCTTTTTGTTTCGCGCGATTTTTCTCTAATAACTCAGAAACTGGTTTTCTTTCATCAACGATGTCTAAACTTTGGTTAAGTTCTAGGATCTCGCGTGTCAGTCGACTTGTATGGATACCTATTCCTTGTTTGTGAAATATAATTTCGTATGGCGTACGCTGTGTGACACTGTGTTGAGTATTATTAATTGACCACTGCACTTGATTAATATGAGTGTCCCAATCGTCTCCATCACTATTACAAACGGTTGATAAACAAGTTAAAATCAAACGGTTAAGTCTTTCGATTTGACCATTTGCCCTCGGTGTGGCGGTAGCGGCTTTTACGTGTTCTATGTCATACCTCGTACAAAAAGTTTCAAATTCTCCCGCTGTAAACGACGTACCCCTATCGGTAATCACGCGCTTTGGTTTCCCATAGTGGGATACAAATTCTTGGATAAATAAAATTGCTTCTCGAGCGCTCGTACTTGGTACCGCTTTCAACATACAATATTTGCTATATCCGCATATTAACGCAATCACATAAATATTATCGCGTTCAGTCTTTACAAAAGGGCCTAAATGGTCTACGTGTACGTCGGCAAAAGGTGTTTCTCCTTTATCTAACGGGAACAAAAAGCCTTGAGGCTTGCCTGATTGATTCTTATAATATAAGCAACTAGTACAACGATTTACATATTCAGTTACAGCCTTTCTCATTTGTGGGAAATAATATGCTTCTTTAATAGCCGCTAACGTTTTATCTATCCCTACGTGGCATAGTTTCTTATGTGTCTCCGATACAATTTCGTGTCTCAATTCCTCTGGGACGTACAGACGCCATCGCCCCTTCGTGGTTCGATACACTCGGGCATTTCGCATCGAAAATTTCTCGTGTGTTTTAGCGCATCCTTCTTCTAGTCTATCGCGAATATCCATAATTTCTTCACTGCTACGTTGCATTGCCGCAACCCAATCCGTCGTAAGTTTTATTCCTAATACGGGTAACCCTATCAACTCTACTTCCCTTGCTTTCTCAACAGGACTCCGACTCAAAGCATCTGCTACTATATTACTCGCACCCTGTTGATATTCTATATTATAGTTAAACTCGCTCAACCTGACGAACCATCTGCCTATCCTTGGGTTAAAGTCCCTTTTTGACGCGAGTAGTTTAAGACTGTTGCAGTCCGTTACAATAGTAAACTGAATTCCTATAAGATATGCACGGAACCGTTCTAATGTACAAACGATTGCAAGTGCTTCTAACTCAAACGAATGGTATTTCGATTCATCATTAGAGGTTTTGCGACTAAAGTAAGATACTGGGTGCAATTTTCCGTGCTGATCTTTCTGCAACAGCACGCCGCCTATACCCTTTGCGCACGCATCTGTATGAATCTCTGTCTTTGCCTCGGGGTCGTATATTTTTAGAACTGGTTCGCTTGCTAAACACATTTTTAATTGTTGGAATGCTTTGTTATGAACCTCACTCCATTCGAATTTCTTATTTTTCGTGAGTAGATCTGTAAGTGGTCTAGCCAAAAGAGCAAAATTTTTAACAAACCTTCTAAAATAACTACATAAACCTACAAATCTTCGTACTCCTTTCACATCCACCGGTGTTGGGTACTCTAATACACTTATCAACTTTCTTTTTCCGGGGGCTATCCCAATATCGCTAATTTCAAATCCTAAATACTCTATTTTCCTCATCATAAAATAACATTTATCTAGCCGCAACGTTAAATCGGCATTTCGTAACGCTTGTAATACACATATGAGTTTGCGCTTTCCTTCGCCTACACTCTTTGACGGAATTATAATGTCATCAAGATACGCTAGTGCTGTTGTGTATCGTAACGATCCTAAAACTCTATTAACCAATCTTTGGAAAACGGCAGGAGCGTTGCACAGCCCGAATGGCATTCTTTTGAATTGATAATGTCCGCTCGTAGTGCTGAACGCCGTATACTTCTTTGATTCTTCTGCCATCGGTACCTGATAGTAGCCACTACTGAGATCTAGGGTGCTAAAGTAGGTCATACCTCGTAATCCGTCTAGATCAGGGACGTCCAACCTTTTCTCCTCGAAAGCCCACTGTGCCCCCACTACCAGTTAAAGTCGCCCCATTCCAATGCAAAGTCACATACCGGCCAGGGCACAGGGGCAAGACGGGGAACGAGCGATTCGTGCCTCGCGAGTCACCTGTTCGGTGGAGGTGGAAGCTCCAAAGAGGGGAAGGGCTCGCGAGCCGCGGTTTGGACATGCCTGGTCTAGATTATCATCTATTCGTGGCATGGGATACTGTTGCTTCACTGTTTTACGGTTTAGCACTCGATAGTCGACGCACATCCTCACATCCCCTGTTTTCTTTTTCACCAATAGGACTGGGCTGGCGAACGGCGAATCGCTGTCTTCGATTATATCCGCTTCTTTAAGTTCCTCGACGATGCTTTCAATTTTACGTTGTTCATATTGTGATACACGATACGGTCGATAAGCAATTGGGTTTGTGTCCATCAGCGTAATACTCATTTCGGCTCTATTCGTGTACCCTACCTGTCGAATAGTACGTGCGATTAAGTCTCTAAAATCGTTTAAAATACTCACAATCGATCGGGCCTCATCCTCCGGAAGCTCCGTGTTTATTTCTTCCAGTTTTACTGGCTCTCTATTAATCTCGCGTTTACTGTCTCCTTGGCTACGAGTCACTGTTTCTCCTCTGGTCAGTGTTGTTCCTTCCATTATGTTAACATCTCCTCCGGATACATTAAGAATTGGTAGTATCGCTTCTCCGTTGCTATCGGTAGAAATTAAACACCTAGGTATCAACTGCCCGCTTTCCTTCAGTCCTCCCTCGATGCATAAGTCTCGTTTTTGAAGTTTCGTACACACAGAAATGCAGCCTAAATAATTATCCGGGATTACAGTAGCTTCTTTCGCCCATAACAAGGTTTTCTTTTGTGTATCGTCAGGCGCTATTTCAGGGAAATTGTCTTCTAATTCCTTGATTATCAGTTCGCTTGGTCGACTGACGATTTCCACATGCGGTTGCTCAGTAAATGGGTGACCAACAATAAGTGGAATTACTTGGCAGTCGGGCGGTACGATGTGTATTGTTACTTTAGCTTCCACATTATCTATACGGTCTACCCGTCATTTTCCCTACCGGGATAACAATACCGTTCCCGTAGCCTATCAATTGTTCAAAGTTTCCTTCTAAATATGTAAACCCCGCCTCGTCAGCAACGTCCCTACGCAAGGTGACCGAAGAGCTGCCAAGATCTATATAGGATTTTATATACTTTCCATTGATAAATGCATCCTTAAAATATTTTTCGTGGCCTCGTCCCGTTTGTGTGTGCAAAACAACTTTACTCGCGTTGTTCGTATCGGACTTTTTGACTCCCGGTTTATTTTTACAATCTTTCGCATAATGTCCGGCTTCATCACACAGGAAACATTTGTTGTGTTTTGGCTTTTCACAGGTCCTCGCTGTATGTCGTTCTCCGTTGCAATTAAAGCAAGTTTTACTGACTTTCCCCTCTGGCCGGCTCTTTTTGTCCTTACCGTTTTTGTACGGCGCTCGTTCTTGAAAAAGCAAGTCAGTGCCCATCAAGTCCCGTAACAATTCACTAGGCTTTTTATATTTTGATAAGGGGCCTAAGTATTCACGAACCCGTAAATTATGTAGACCTTGAACTATCCATTCAACACTCTCTCTCTCGCTCATATCAGCTTCATTACACAATGCTAACTTTTCATAATAATACTCGGTCATACTCTGATTCGATTACTTCGAATAATTTTCAGCGGCTAATCGTTTATTTACATAACTTTTTTCGCAAGGAAACGCTTCTGTTAACAAGACCTTCCACTCGTCCCATGTACGCTCCTGAGGAGGAAGACTGTCTCTCCATTTCTTTGCCACGCCGTCGAGCTTTAATAATGCATAATGTTTTTTCGCAATATCTGACCACGAATATAAAGTGGCATATTCCTCTATTTTACACAGCCACCTTTGTATGTCTGCGTCAGACTTCACGGGATCGGTAAGATTTCATGTATATCTTTGAAATAGTGTGTACCTGTATTAGCGTTGTTTTCCATAGCGTTCGGTGTCTTGACTCTTGTATTATAACCGTCACTCGAAGGAAGGCTACCTTCGCTTTGTATACTCTCTGTCTCATTCCGATCGCACGTCTCTCTTGTTTTGTCCTCAACCTTTCCCTTCTTTTGCGATGCGTGTAACTGTAACGATTCAAACTCCGTGGTCGTCGCCTTGCTTCTCGTATTCATACCCCTCTCGACGAAATTCTTTTTATCATACTCCCTCACTGTCACAAAATAGTCGCTCTATCCGCGTCTATCCGTTTAATTTGCTTACTTTCGAGTCGCCCGAAGGTATATATGTATTCTATCGTACCTATACCTTCGACTTCGCCGATCTTCCACGTGCTTGACTCAATCCGTCTAATATACTGCTTTTCTGCGTATATACTTTCACACACGGGTAATATCCCACTTCTGAATTGTTATAATTATTGCCTTGAAATATACTAGAAATATATTTGATTGATAATAAGATACCTCTTAATAATGCTATAATAAACTTTGTGGTACTTTCACTATCAGCGGTTCGACGACGACTGTCGCAAATTCTGTCGTTCGCGAACCTCTCGCTGCCCACGGGGGGGGGGTCTCTCTCGCATGACGCCATGCCCGCGAAAATCGGTATCACTAGGATTAGGAAAAAAGCTCATAAAAACCAAACGAAAAGCAATATTTACATAATTCAAAAAGCAGTGTATTAAGGACAAAATAGAGAATACAACAGTGACGCTAATTTTTCTATATTCATTGAAAATTACATAAATAACAAAGGTATAAGTGATAAAAAAAAAAAATTGAGTTCTCTGTTTCAAAACGTAGTTGCACATAGGAAAAGTCATCTTTTTATCATAACTTTATATAGACCGTTTATTGGAAAGTACTTATATACTTTAAATTTCCAATATATTTTTTAACAAAATAAGTAATATTGCACAAGAAACATAAAAAATAACTCCAAGGCACATGGTAGGCGCCGAACGGATTATCTCATCCTAAACAAGTAATTGTTATAGGTAATATAACATTGCTGAAACAAAATTATGTTAATAAAATTCATAATAACATAAATATTTATATCTAGCCCTTAGCGCTCCGTTGGCTCCGCTACGGAGACATCCGCCGTTTCTCCGTAACTCCGCTGCGGAGCCAAATGTTTTTAGCATACGTCATCGTCGTCGTTGGCAAGTGTTATCTGTAGCTAAAACGTGCTAAGTCTGTAACATTGCGGTTAAATCATTTGTTTACCTTTTTTATGGTTAGTAACATGGAGAAAAATAAATTTTGTGATGAGAATTCAGAGCTGACTGATAGTGAAAACGTACTTAATTTTCAAGTACTAAAAGATATTGTAGAAGACAATGTTGATTATGATTCTAATACTTCAAGTAGTGGTAGCGAAATTATACTACCAAAGAGACGAAGGATGAGAATTATTGAAAGTGAAAGCGAAGATTCGTTAGAAGACTTAGATGAATGGTGTGATGTTACGGATGAATTAAATATTCCAGATAGATTACAAGAGGAAATGCATATGTATAAAATAAATAAAATCAAAAACATTCACAAGCACATGTAATTCTTCCTATTTAAAATAAGACTTTTCCTTCTCAAACGCTCCGTTGCAAAAATGTGCCGGAGTTGCTGGTAGACAATGGTACAAAAAAGTGCGGAGCGCTAAGGGCTAGATATTGTAAATGTGTAACATTTTGTTACTATAACATACCTAAATAATTTATTTACAATTCGTGACTACTAATGCACATACCGTGCAATTCTTTATTGCATCTATTGCAAATTGTGCGTGATTTTCGTTTTGGCCCACCATCCTTTCTACTGCACACCACGCAAACTCTTTCCAGTCTTCCTGAAAGTTTGGTTACACCTATGCATGGCGCATTTCTGGATGTTTCGGCCAATGGACTTACGGGTGCTATCCTCTTTACTGTCATCCACTCTCTGGTTATCGACTGAATAATATCAGTTGTAAATTCAAGTCGTGTTTTAGTTCTGCCTTCTGTATTCTGCTGATACAAGATGTAGGCATTCAACACCATTCGAGAGAAAACGGTGAAAACTACTTTTTTCCAATATTTGACCGTTCTTCTTTCGTCCAAATAGGAATACAGCATCATATCTGATGTGTCTATGCCTCCCATATGTTTGTTGTATTCATCTACAATTGCTGGTTTTTCGACCTGTCTCTGTTCATTCCTTTTTCTAATTGCAATTGCCTTATTTTGAGCCTTTTCGTGTGTCGATAAGAGTAAAACATTCTTCTTTTGTGATTTTTTTTCCCGGTATGCTAATAATAATATTTTCTTATTTCGGGCGTACTTAGATTCGGACGTACTCTTGCAATTTCTGCTTCAGAAACGGTGGAATATATTTTCGGTTACTTCGGATTGTGCCAGTAAAATATGTCTGCTTTTCAAACAAAGCTCTTGCTAATGAGATGCTTGTAAAAAAAATTGTCGGCTACCACAAGATACCCTTTCTAGGGTCTACATCATTATCACTATCTTCACTGTCACTATATATTCTACGCAGATGCCGACTACTTGGTGTCACAATTTCATCATCGTCACTATGTGCTTCATCCATCTGATCAACTATTCGCACTAATTCGGCTTCATCCATGATGGTGTATTTTTTATTAAAGTTCCGGGGCAAAATTTTAGAAATCGTATGTTGCTAATTATAGGTTTGTCAAAAACAAAAATGTTTCACAAAAGTGGATAACAACGGCAATACCAAAATTGATGCTTTTCGAACTGTTACTCCGACGAAATGTACTGCTCACATGTGCTGCCTCAATGCAATCTTTGTTTATAAATAAGAGTTCAATGACCTTTCGACGGGTTCCGATAAGGCTGCAATGACGCCGCGCCGGCCGCCCGTGTTGAATTTCTACCGTATCGCTCTCGCGTATAAATAAGCAGTCTCAACATCAACTGGCATAGAATATAAGGGAAAGTTAAACCGAAAAACTATTTATTTTAATTCTCTCGTAATGAAATTAGACTATTTATAACGTATTATAAATTTATTTTGAGACAGAGATCTCTTGCAATGCGAATAGTAAAGCGCTACAAGGTGCGGGCCGATATATCGGCTCTGGCACTTTTCGCCAGTGCAGCTGTTACAGAGCTATTAACTTATGTGCTTCGCTTTTTCTACTGAACTGCCTTGGGTTTTGGAGAGACCCCTTTTTACATCGTGAAATGGGCCGGAAAATCGGGAGTGGGGGATAGCCCCGGGAGGTAGTTTTCCTGAAATTGGGGATACGGCTTGGTTTCCTGGAAATCTACCCGTATATGCGTGGAAAACAGGAATTTAGAAAGTAGGGTTGGGCCTTTTTTGGGTATTGATGGGTTCTTGGGAGTTAGGATCAGGCCCTTTGATCGTTCAGGAAAGTAAAGTGGTTTTTCAGTACCTGCGTGGGAAACAGGAAGGGCGAGTCGTTCGACATAGGTAAGTATACCCTGATATTTTGTAACACGATTACGTCAGATATCGATTACGAAAAGCAGATCCCCTTGAGCGTGACGAAATATATAACGTAAAGTTATTAGTTTCAAAAAGCATACACAGCCAGAAAGATAAAAAAATCAATATTTTAAAAATGTGAGATGTTTCTTTATTTCTTCTTTACTGTAGTACAAAGTATTTATATCACATACGTATATCAACTTCTATATTCTTGCGCTTGTTATAAAATAGTTTATAAATAATTAAATAATATTTTTTAAATGATTGCATAAACTAAGTATAATATTGCAAGAAGGTAAGAGAGCCGTGCACGTGTAGCGATTCCAGTACGCTGAGCGGCAAGCGAGGCGACTGGCCTGCCACCGCCGCGTGTTTTGCCAAACTATTTCGCTCCTATATTAAAAATGAAAATGATTTTACAACTTCCATTGGTGCTTTCCTTAGCAGAAATATCTGTTCTATCGTACATGGCATAGTCTGATTTTCTGCTAGACCCTCAGTTTTTGAAACAAATTGAGAAATATCGGCCAAAATGGGTGCGTTTTCGGGGTACTTTTTGTGGGTAGGAAGAATAATAAGATTATAACTAATATGAATATATATTTAGAATATAAACTCCCTTTACACTATCTATTTCAGTTTCTCTTCGCCATGCGGTTACACTCTTACGTCTTCGCTTTGTTACACACTCTCCTACAATGCACTTCTTCACGCAGCTCGACTCTCTCCCCCTCTCTATATTTCCACCACGCTCGTATGTAGCTTCTTTCTTACTACTAACCTCACACTTTTCACTTTGATCATTATTTAAACATATTTAAATGTTTATAATCACACAACTATTTATATCATTTTATTCGTGGAACTCCAAAGAATCATTTGGCACCAAGCGGAACTGAATAACTATTACCGTAAAAGTACAAAACACTTCCAAAGCTGAAAATTTGCGATTTGTATCAAAATTGATTTTTTCAAAAATTGTACGTTTTGGAGAAAAACGGATTTCAGAACGTATTCAGCACGTTAAAGTTTACGAGAAACGCCTAAAGAAGGTTACAAATCAAAAAAGTTGAAATTTGTCGAACATTGTAATTATTCATAGCACTGATATTTGGGCATCCTTTTCCCAATGTTCAGTGTCCGTGACATTTTCGTAACGTGCACTTAAAATTTTAGAAGAGTGAGCGAATTGTTAGAAATGGTACGTCGAAAGTGTTGTGATCCCTTTAAGCGAACGGGACATCGGGGTTTCGCGAAAGGACTTTGTAATATTACATTGAGTATGCGTCAATCATTTCCAACTCTTCCCAATAAGGGATTGATTTGCAATGTTTGTCGCCTTAAAATATTTTACGAACAGGAAAAACAACAACCGGAAATTTCATTAGCTGAACCAGGGCCTTCCCGATTATCGCCCGGAGAAATACACAATAGTAGTGATAGTTCCAGCATCGTTTCAACGTCAATAGAACCGGCTATTGCTGTAAGTGTAACAAATATTTTAACGTCGTCCTTGGGTGATTCTCCCATTACCCATAAAACTTTAAGATCCAGTAGACGAACATCCGAAAAAATCGCATCTCTAGGCAATTAAAATCATATTTAACAAACGAAGAAAATAGCCTAATACTGTAGAAGATACTGAAAGAATTCGTATTCTCACAACTTTGCCTAAATCTTGGAGTATTCGTAGAATTTGTTTGAATTTCGAACTACATATCATATGGCAAACAAGCGAAGCAATTGCAAGTCAGTCACGAAATAATGTCTACTCCAAATCCCAAACATGGTCGTCGATTATTAGAAACTGCGGTCATTAGTAGAAAATTTCTATCGGAGTGACGATGTAAGTAGAGTAATGCCAGGAAAGACGTTATTTCAGTTAAAACAAATGAATGTAGAGAACATTTACAAAAGCGGTTAGTGCTAGGAAATATTACAAAAATTTATGCATCTTTTAAAGAGAAACATCTCACAGAAAAAGTAGGATTTAGTACCTTTGCAAGATTGCGACCGAAAGACTGTGTTTTAGCTGGTGCCAGTGGAACACACTCTGTTTGTGTTTGTGTTATTCATCAAATATAAAATTGACGTTGTTTGCGATTAAAACAGCAGTAGCTAGATCCAAGCATTCTTATTGTGGGATATGATAATAATGGGAATGACTGTAACACTGTGTATATGATGGTTTGCATGAGTGACCTGAATGAGTGCGTTTGCTGTTTGTGGAAACGTGTGAAGGGAGTTGAGTTTTGAGCTTGGATACGAGATCAATAGTTTTAGCGAAGCGATAACGGAACATTTTGTTAAACATTCAGTGTGGTGTAATAATTAATAAATCAATTCTGTTCTTAATTCTCACTTTCCCTACATTATTATAACAGATTATAAACTAATTTTAAAATCCGTAATGTGTGAACAACCGGCACCATCTTGTCATTTACGGGAAATGTACTTCTTGTCGCGGTTTTACTATTATGCGTTCACAATTTGTAACTTTTTTTGATAATAATTACATCACGGAAATTACATTCAAAAGACCAATACTGATAGATCTTCCTTGGACACACTTACATATATTACTGATGACTTCATAGATCGTCAGGCTGATAAAATTCCAATTTTGCAAACACACGATTATATCGCTAGAGCACAGGGTTTGTACTTAACACAAAGAAAAGAGTTAATAGATCACGGAGAATTTGTTGTCTTAGGCGACTTTTCAGAAAATTATTGTTTCGTTGTACAGGATGAAGTGCAAAATTACTATTGGCATAACAAACAAGTCACTCTTCATCCTTTTGTTATATACACAAAAGATTATAATCGTAACTTTGTCATAATTTCCGAAAGTTTAGAACACAATTCGCTGCAGTTCATATTCTTAAAAAAAAATTAATAGAATATCTTAAACATATATGTATATCCGGAAACCATAAAAATGATTATATACTTTTCTGACGGGGCAGCTGCGCAATACAAGAACAAAAAGAATTTTATTAATTTAGCTCACCATTATAACGATTTTGGTATTCCTGTGAAATGGTACTTTTTTGCAACAGCTCATGGTAAAGGCCATGTGACGGTCTTGGAGGACTCATTAAAAGACTCGCAATGCGCACTAGCCTACAGAGGTCGTTAGACGATCCAATTCCCACACGTAAGGATTTATTTGAATGGGCAAAAACATCTTTTTCAAATGTAACATTTAATTACGTAACACAGAACGAATACAATAAGCATGCTAATTGTTTACAAGCTCGCTTTGCAACAGCATTATCAAGTACGGGCACTAGAAGTTTTCATAGTTTTACGCCATTGTCAAATAAAAAAGTACTCTGCAAAACTTGTTCGTGCGATAATGATGGCTCTGTATTTAGTGTAATGAAATAGTTTTCAATTAGACTTTTTGTTGCAGAGTGTATTTGAGATCGTACATACAACGGTTGTTACAAAGGAAGAGAACTCCAAGCGCGTAGAAACAAGAAGCAGCGCTAGCGCATGCGCACACCATGCATACTGGGTGCTCGAATTGCACCGTTATAACACCTCCTCCCAATGCGAGCATCATTAACAATCATTACATAGCCCAATTCCCATACGTTTAATACAAAAATGATGTTTATACTTAGGCAGAGGTTTCGTAAGTACATCAGCCGGCATATTTTCGGATGATAAATGTTCTAACTTAAAATTATCTTCTTTGAAAACATCACGCAAAAAATGAAATCTAAGATTAATATGCTTAGTACGCGGATGTACAATAGGATTCTTTGCCAGTAACTGCGCGCCAAGATTATCATTGTAAACAGTCATTTTCGAAAACGCACAAAATCCTACTTCTTTGAGAAACTCTGAGAAGTATATTGCATCCTTTACGGCTTCTGCCATTGCCACATACTCTGCCTCTGTGGACGATAAGGCTACTGCTCGCTGCTTCGTGGATCTCCAACTAATTGGGCCATCTGACAGAACTGTTACATATCCTGTATATGATCGTCTATCCATCTTACATCGTCCCCAATCAGCGTCCACATATACTTAATACTCGTTTGCCAGCCGCCCAATGTGCTTCTCCGTTACAATCATTAAATTGTGCCAACGTGCTGACCGCATATGAGATATCTGGCCTCGTGGCGACAGCGAGATACATGAGGGCTCCGACGAGTTCTCTATATGGCCTCCTCCTGTTTGAACGATCTCCATCGATCTTATCCAATACAGTATCCTTATCAAGGGGAGTAGCCACTGCATTGCAATTTTCCAATCCAAATCGTTTCAGTAAATCCAAAATATATTTCTTTTGAGACATTACTATCGTCTCCGATGTCTGCTCGATTTCTATACCTAAGCAATACTGAGCCTTTCCCAGATCCTTGACATCGAATTCATCAGCCAGGTGATTTTTAATTTCAGCAACCCAACCTAAATCTTTTGTGATAATCAACATATCATCAACATATATAGCAATGAATAAAGTAGATTCGCCTCTTTTTGAATAATATACACAGGGATCAGCGACTGTTGACCTAAGCCCCATTTCTTTTAATTTTTGAGACAGCCGTTTGTGCCACTGTCTACCGGCTTGGCGCAAACCATAAATAGCTTTGTTCAAGTGACACACTAAATCTTTGTTTTCTTTTAAACGACTTAATAACTCCCTCGAAGTTTGTCTTATTTGTCTATCATCTTTAATATCATTAGCTAGATCGTTCAAACATTCGTTTAATAATTCAGGTCTTTCCATATAAACCTCCTCTAGAAGTGTTCCATTTAAATATGCGCTTGTAACATCCATTTGCTCAACCGTCATACCAAATTTAACAGCTAAGGCAAATAATAACCGTATAGACTCTAGTCTCGCTACAGGCGCAAACGTTTCAAAAAATTCTACTTCAGGGCGTTGCGCAAACCCTCTAGCAACAATTCTAGCTTTCCGTTTTGCCAGGGAACCATCCGAATTATACTTATTTGTCAAAACAGTTCTACAACCAATCACTTGTTTTCTCGATGGACGCTGTACAAGCTTGAATGTGTCATTTTTAATTAAATTTCGTACCTCATGTCTTATTGCATGTATCCACTCGGGTTTGTCTGTACCAGTAAGAGCATCGTCCATGGAAACTTCGGCTACGTTAGCCACCAGCTCATCCAGATCAATCTCATGTTCCTCTGTAATTTCTGGTTCGCTTCCTTCACGACTCTCCTGTATATTTTCTTGAGTATCTTCGTTTCGATTTGATTGATCATTATTCACACGATAGTTGAATAGCTTTCTAGGGCGTCCTCTTCTTCCGGTTCTTTCTATACGCGGTCTTCCTGGCGCTCGACATAATGGCCTTACATCTTGATTTTCGTCTGCTGTTTCCTGCTGACTCGTTTGATCCTCGATCAGTTCTTCATTATTTTCTAAACTTGGACCTATGGGTTCCACTCGAGCATTATTGTTTCCAATACAGGTAACCGGTTCTTCACATGGTTCAATCGTCCGAATAATTTTCTGATCTATACATTTATTAGGATTATAACTTTCTTTTTCAATCACCCGGATATCCCTAGATACAATTACTCTTCTTTCGTTGGGAATCCATACTCGATATGCTTTCGACGTTTCAGAATAGCCTATGAAAGTTCCTACTTTCGTCCTTTGCGAAAACTTTGGTTTGTGAGGATCTTTATTTAATTAGGCCTTCTGTTGTTCCAAAATTCGAACGGAGTCCTACCCTCCAGGGTTTTTGTTGGACACCTGTTCCTCAGATAATTGGCAGTCATTACTGCTTCAGCCCAAAATCCATGAGTTAATTCAGCCCTTAACAACATACATCTTGCGGTTTGAACAAGCGTACAATTTTTGCGCTCGGCCACCCCATTTTGTTCCGGAGTGTGAGGCACGGTTAGACGTCTTCGTATGCCTTCATTTTGCAAGAACTCATCAAATTGTTTATTACAGTACTCACGTCCATTGTCGGTCTGAAGGTATTTGATTTTATTCCCTGTGCGTCTTTCCGCATAACTTTTGTATTCCTTAAATTTTTGCAACACCTCATCCTTTCTTTTCAAAAAATAAACCTCACTCCATCGTGAGTAATCATCGATAAACAACAACATATACCTGGATCCTGCCAGAGACTCGATGCTCATAGGACCGCAGACGTCTGAATGTACTATTTCTAATAGTTTTGAGCTCCGTTGTCTATTTCTTGGAAAGGGTGTGTTGGTTAATTTACCTTGGATACATATTTCACATATAGGCATCCGTGTCTCTCCTTGAATTTTGATACCAATGGCATGTTCTTTCTTCGTAACATCTAGTAGTTCTCTAATGTTCAAGTGACCCATTCTTTCATGCCACAATTTTATTTGAGATTCCTCTGTTCCTTCGAAACATATATTCTTAGCTGTTTCTGATCGCTCCTCACAAATATAATATAAATTTCCACTGCGTTTAGCCTTTAACTTTACTCTTCCATCTCGTCCCACTACAATTGCCTCTTTATTTCTAAAAATCACTGAATTACCTTTATCTGTGATTTTAGCAACAGACATTAAATTTGACCTTAGTTCCGGCACGTATAAGGCATCTTCGAACTCAATATCCTTTATTTCTTGATGCATACGTGTTTTGATGCGCACATTACCTTTAGCCTTAACTGTAGCCAATGCATTGTTAGCCAAATTCAATTTTTCATGTTCTGTATGTTTCATTTGAATAAACTTGGACGAGTCTTTACAAAGATGTGTTGTACAACCGCTATCTAGACACCAGTACTGTTTTTCTGGGTCTTCAGTAGCAATGTACGTCTCATTATTTTGATAATTAACATAAAATAGCTCATTAGATTTACCTCCATAAGATTTATTATCAGTCTTCCTTGAGTAGCAGTCAGAAGCTTTGTGTCCTATCTTCCCACACTTATGACAAATTATTTTTGGTTTTCTTGCAGCATATTCTTTGGGATTGTTCCATTGCACTTTGGGTTTCATTTCGTTCCTTCGATAATTCCCCTTAACTATCATTGCGCCATGATCTTCCGATGTCTTCTGATGTCTAGTTTCAAACTCTTCTAGAATTTTGACTTTTAAAATATCTAAACCAGGCATTTCATCCCTAGATTCTATTGCGCATCTAAAGTTTTCAAAGCTTTCAGGCAAGCTATTTAGTAACATGGCACTTTGTAACTCTTTATGAACATTAATGTCCATTTCGGATAATTTATCTACTATTTCTATAAACTTATTTATATGCTCACGTATATCGTCGCTACTAGCCATGTGGTGAGTACTCAGTCTTCTTAGCAATAGCGCCTTCTTTGCGGGTCCCTGAGATGCATATACAGAGCGGAATTTTTCCCACACATCTCTCGAAGTTTCACATCCTTTAATTTGTTTGAGTTCCGCAGGACTCGTGCATAATATGATGTCTGCTTTTGCCTTCTGGTCTGCTTCGTCCCATGCGTCCGCCGCAGCCGTCGATGCTTGGTCGCCGGCGATGATATTTGGACGCGGTATTTTTGCAGTTACATATTTCCAGTTATCGTTTTTCCTAAGAAGTGCCTCTATTTGAATGCACCACGTATCGTAATTATCTTTATTGAGTGCATCTATTCTCGACACATTTCCAATATTGTGTGCCATATTCACTTCGCGCCACGTGCTTAACCTTATTTTACGCCACGTGCTTAACCTTATTTTACGCCACGTGCTTAACCACAGCAAAAAGGAATTTGTTTTTAACACATACTATAAATGCTCCCTTTTCTTTTCTTTATTTTATCGAAATGCAATTTCAAGCCCTGGGCCCATAACCTGTTGCAGAGTGTATTTGAGATCGTACATACAACGGTTGTTACAAAGGAAGAGAACTCCAAGCGCGTAGAAACAAGAAGCAGCGCTAGCGCATGCGCACACCATGCATACTGGGTGCTCGAATTGCACCGTTATAACACTTTTTTCCACAATCTCTAAGTCCACCCAACAGAATGATCCTATCCGTAACCACCCCCCGCCCCCGAAGGAAGAAAACCACCACCGTCTCGTGGTTTCCATTGAGCAATAACACCTTTTTTGTACAACATATTCAATTAGTACGTATAGAAAGTAACATCTATAAATGAAGTTATGATTAAAAAGGTATCGTTGGCCAAGAGTGGTTACTAATATTGTTCTCGAGGTGTAAATAGGGTCATTTAGTCATATACGAGATCTGTTGGTATTGCTTTGAGACCAACGGGTGTGGGGAGCCGTCCATAATAGCGGGAGCACACGACTCACTTTTCAGCTCATTGTGACGCCAATTTTCAATACTCCATCATTTTGAAAATGTCATTTTCAAGGAGAAACTTCAAGGAATATGGTCATATTTTTTTCAAGGTTTAAGTCCGTGTGCCCCATTATCGAAAAAAACTCAAAACAAGAATTTGTTCATGTTTTTTTACATTATAAATTTAATTATCGAGGTTGAAAAAATTATTTTATAATAGCCCAATCCTTTGTGAGTAAAACAAAAAAAAGTAGCTCAATCGGACGAACAGTTCCTGAGATAAAAATTCCTATATGAAGCCCGTTTTCTCAAAAATGGCAAACAAAATCGCTGATGGCGACGCCCAATAGTGATCGATTTGGCGTGGAATGACCCGTATATAATAATAGAATGGCCAGATAAACTATGTCGTCTGGGCCCTTGTGACCCTCGCAGGACATGTGTGCAATGATCGCCGCACGCATAAACAAGTTCCGTATTGCACTAACAAGGGAACACCGCCAACCATCACTCCCGGATTTGAATGAAACTTTGTAGGTTTATAGAGTGATCCAAGACAAGAATAACGGTATGCTTCATTCGTGATAAAAAATATCTATATCTGACAAGCTTTGCGTGCATGGAATATCACATCAATAAATAGACTCCTTCTTATGTATATTAGTTTATTAAACGAATAAGTATTAGCTTTATAAACCTTTCCTTTTGACAAATAAATTTGCTTAGACCTTTCTAGGCCTTTCTCTTAGTCTTCTCACGACAAAAAGCAGGAAACAAAAAAAAGTCGAAAGTGGGGAAGAGAGTCATTCTCATACACACTCAAATACATAGTAAAATAATTACATCTCAACACTCCTCCTTAATTATTTTACTCCTAACATTTTCAAAACTTTTACGCGATAATGCTTTGGTCATAATGTCTGCAAGTTGATCTGCACTCTTGACATGTTGTAATTGTATGGTTGATCCAATATGCTGCTGAATGAATTTTCTTGATATTTCAATATTTTTCTTCCCTTTTGTGATCTTACCCTCATGAGTATTCTGCAGCATGTGAATTGCTGACTGATTGTCGATATAAAGTGTCGTTGGCTTACCAATGTCCAACTGATTCAATTCACTTGCGATTCTTCGTATCCAACATACCTCATCAATGGCAGATACTGCAGCACGATACTCTGCTTCAGCAGTCGACTTTGCAACAGTGTGTTGCTTTTGAATAAACCAGACTACAGGACCTCCTCGTAATAATAAAACTCCACTGGTTGACTGTCTAGTCATCAAGTCACCACCATAGTCTGAATCGCTATACGCAGTCAATTTCTTATTACCATCAAAAAAGATTCCATACGTAATAGTACCTTTTACATACTGAAAGACACGTTTTACCATTTTCCAATGACTATTCATAGGTTTATTGTTAAATCTGCTGAGATAATTTACAGAAAAACTAATATCAGGACGTGATATAGTGGCCAAATAAAGTAAGCTACCAACAGCTTCACAATACGGCTCAGACTCTTCCAATGGTGTATTGTTCATAAATTTTCCTGGTTCAGTTACCATTCCACGTTCAATAGGTGTATTTACATAATTGCAGTCATCAAACTGAAATCGTTCCAAAATCCTTTCTGCATACTTGCACTGACTTACAAAAATTCCAGTCCGCGTGAGTTCAATTTGCATTCCAAGATACGACAAAATATTTTCTTTTCCAACATCATATGTTATTTGAAATTTTCCATTCAGCTTTCTCAGAATTTCATTCATAGCATTTTTATTCTTTCCAACCATCAAACCATCATCTACATGCAAAACTATTATTATACTTCTGTCATTGTTATAGTAAACACAAGGATCATCATCTGACGATGCAAAACCTAGACTTTTCAAAAAAACTGAAAATTTCTTGTTCCAATTTTTAGGTGCTTGCTTTAAGCCATAAAGACTCTTCTGCAATTTGCACACACGACCAGACTTATCATTAAATCCTTCCGGTTGGTACATATAAATACTCTCTTTTAACTCACCATGTAGAAAAGCGGTTTTTACATCAAAAGTCATAACTTTCATTTCTTCTGATGCTGCTATGCTGAGAATCAGACGAATTGACATTTGTCGAGCAACTGGACTGAAAACCTCAAAATAGTCCTTACCTTCCTGTTGTTCAAAACCTCTTACAACAAGTCTCGCTTTATACTTTCCATTTTCTTTCTGACATAAGACCCAGCGACAAGTCAAAGGTTTTACATTCTTTGGTTTTTCAACTAAGGACCATGTTTGCATATCTGACAATGACTTAAACTCCTCGAACATAGCTTTCTTCCAATTTTCATCTTTGAGAGCCTCTGTTACAGAGATATCGTTGATCAAGGCTAAATCTGCAACATAATCTTTTAATCTCTCTGGTGGTTTCAATCTACGACGATCTCTCAAATTTCGGTGATGAGGGATTTCAACTTCAGGATTTTCATTTTGACTCCCTGAACTACCAGAAAAGAATTCATCATCTGAATTTTCAGACGAACTTTCACTTTCAGAAACACGTTGCTCAGAGATATGCTCTTCTGAATCTTCAATTTCTAAAGATAAATCTATATTTTCAGTCGATGGAATTTCTAATTCCGTAAAACTCTCTAATCCAGTACTTTCATCAAATATTACATTACTAGAGCTGACTACATCGCGTGCAACATCAATAAATACTCTAAAACCTGGAGAATCAGTATCATAGCCAACAAAAATACCTTTCATTGACTTCTTCTCGGTTTTACCTCGCTTGTGATCTTCAATAAATACATAACATTCGCATCCGAAAGTTTTCAATATTCTGACATCTATTTTCCGTCCAAACCACAAATCAGCTGGGCTTTTACCTTTGATTGAGCTTCTACCAGTCTGATTTAATGTGAAAACCCCGTAATTTACAGCTTCGGCCCACAGATTTTCATTTAACTTTCGAGCGTGTATTACTGATCTTGCTGCTTCAACCACAGTTCTTATTTCTCGCTCAATACGACCATTCTGTTGAGGTGTGTAGGCAGTTGATTTGCTGTGAAAAACTCCAACACTGTCCAAAATTTGTTTCGTGTCACCATTCTTTATTTCTGTGCCATTATCTGACCTGAGCGTCTTGACTTTCTTATCAAATTGATTTTCCACCAATTTTAAAAATGATTCCAATTTGGCAGCAGCTTCATTTTTATTTTCCAGAAAATACACAGACTTGAAATGTAAGTAGTCGTCCTTGAAAAGTAGAAAATATTTAGCTCCTCCTAAAGAGTAACTATCCATTTCACATAGATCTACATGAACTAGTTCCAAAATTTTGGTAGACTTCTTTGGATTTAGGGAGTGTGACGCCCTAGGTTGTTTACCGTAGGTGCAACCAGGACATACATAGTCATTCCAATCATCTAAGAATTTGATCCCATTTCTCCTCAATATATCTCTTACGTATATAACATTCTGATGAGAAAATTTTTCATGCCATTTCTTGATTGATATATTGACTAAACATGTTTCAGACGATCCTCGACGAAATTTCATTTTGTATAAATTACCTTCTCTTACGGCCATCGATCCGACTTCTCCATTGCTATCTTTGAAAATTGACATATTTGAGTCTGCTGACTGTTTATACCCTTTGTCCAATACATTGCTTACAGAAAAAAGATTAAATGGCATTTTAGGTGTATACAAGACATTTTTCAAAACTATCTCATTCCATTGCTGACCATCAAAAGCCTCAAGTTCTATATCACCTACTCCAATTCCTTCCAATTCGCTTGCATCTCCAATTACAACCATACATGGCTCTTCCAATTCGATATAATTTGTAAACCATTCTCTGTGAGAAGTCATATGTTGAGTCGCTGCACAATCTTGATACCAACAGTTTCTGAAATCTTCTTTCATTTCTTTCTCAAAACTCGCAGCTGATAAACTCACTGTGATCATTGCCCGTTTTTTACCTGCAGTTTTACCTTCACTGTCATCAGACTTTCTATTCATCGGACTAGAACCTTTATTTGGACATTCATTTGCAAAGTGCCCTTTATTTTTACAAATATTGCACCCATAAGTATTTTTACAATATTCTAGATATTTGGCACAAGGCTTACCACGGCAATTCGATTTTATGTGCCCTTTCTTTCCACATTTAAAACATTCAACAGACTTACTTTTATTATCAAAAGACTTAGTTGACTTATTTCCTTCCTTTGAAATGAAAGCGTTTTGTGAAGATGACTTACTCGATTGCCCTTCATCTAGTCGATCTTCTTCAAGTCTTAGGCGATCAAACAAATTTGTAAGAGTTCTGTCCGTTCCGCTCACGTTATCCCATGCCGTTCTAAAATGATAAAGTTTCGGAGGTAAAATTCCCAAAAGGCGTTGCATTATCCACTACTCCTTGACTGCTTCGCCTTCAGCAGACAAGGCATCAGCATACTCTTGGATTTGCATGCTGTTTTCTATGACACTCTTTTTATCATTATATCTATATCCAAAAAATTGCCTTTGCAAACCTTCAATGGAAACGTCAGATCTCTTGCCATAGAACGTTTCCAACTTACTCAGCATTCCATTTGCTGATGTGCATTTCGATATTTTCTTTGCAATACAGCTACTGCAATTTAGACCTATAAGAGTCTGCGCCTCCAGATCCTTTGTTAACCATACTGAAACTTCACCACTCTCATCAGGTCCTTCTGGCTTTACTGCAATGCCAGTAGCTACATTGAACAATTTCTTAGATTTTAAGGTTAGGTCCAACTTGAACCGCCACGACTCATAATTTGTGTTTCCTTGAGAATCTTCGGCTAATGTTTCCAAATGCGACTTGACTGTATCCATCTTGACTCTTTTATAAATTTCTTATTTGGACTTTCAACAATTGCACTTCTATTCTGTTTTCAAAAATCTGATGCAATATCCTTGCACACGTGGGCTCATGCCTGGGCCCATAACCTGATAAAAAATATCTATATCTGACAAGCTTTGCGTGCATGGAATATCACATCAATAAATAGACTCCTTCTTATGTATATTAGTTTATTAAACGAATAAGTATTAGCTTTATAAACCTTTCCTTTTGACAAATAAATTTGCTTAGACCTTTCTAGACCTTTCTCTTAGTCTTCTCACGACAAAAAGCAGGAAACAAAAAAAAGTCGAAAGTGGGGGAGAGAGTCATTCTCATACACACTCAAATACATAGTAAAATAATTACATCCCAACAATTCGGGCCCAATCGCCCTTTGCTGTGAAAACTAACCTCAAAGTCAACTCGGCGTTTCCACTTTTTTGCGTATATCTCTTAAAATGCATGAGATATAAAAAAACTTTTTGGGGAAAAGTTTAATGGTACAATGAGGGCTATAAAATTACATTAAGAAAATTTTAAAAAAGCTTGTTTTCTTGAAAACAAAATGTTCATCTTCTCTTTTTTAAATCTTCTTATTGTAAATTTATACCGCTCATTGTACCATTAAACTTTTACCTAAAACATTTTTTTCTATCTCATGTACTTTAAGAGATATACGCGAAAATGTGGAAACGCCGATTTGACTTTGAGGTTAGTTTTCACATCCCTAAAGGGCGATTGGGCCCGAATAAAGCATGCCGTTATTTTTGTCTTGGACCACTCTATAAACCTACAAAGTTTCATTCAAATCCCGGAGTGACGGTTCGCGGTGTTCCCTTGTAAGGCACTTGAGGGGCCCGACTCCGGGGCGCCATGACCGGCGTGCGTGCACTCACACAAACAACGGGAAGCATGCACCTATACGCCATGCGAGAGAGAGAGAGACCCGATTTCTAATTTTTCGACTGTTGTCTCGATAATTGCCTTAACGAAACTTTCGCGGATATAGCACACACGGGTAGACTTCACCACAGCCCTAAATGTACGTTTGAACGCCAATAAACACCATTCGTTGAGAAGAATAGTGTTGCTGAAACTGGCAAGCTTGAGACAGACAAGGATATAGGCAACAAGAGGGCTGGAGACACCTTCACACATTTCACATTTAGCAAATATTGAACGATTTAATGGTTTATTTACTGCTCAAACAACTTTTAGGGTTTCCTTGAACTTTTTTTTTTTTTTTTTCGAGTTTGAAATCTTCGAAAGACACCTCCAGCCCTGGGGGAGAGCAGGAGGTAGTGTCGGATTTCTACCGACTAAAACCACCCCGGTTACCTAACCTCGGCGCTTGTAGGGGAGGCCCCGTGACCTACGAAGACACTTCCGGTGCCTCCCCACGCCCGGCCATTGCGGCCCCATCCGCGGGAGGGTCAGAAGGACCCTCCGAAAAACTCTGTTGCAGTAGCACCTGGCCGCGCCAGGGGTAACACTCAGCGCGGCCTACCTTCTCCAGGCCGTGATAAGGACGACTCGGGCCCCCACCCGAGCCGCCCACGGCTCTCCGACGGCCCTGCGAGATTGGGGGGATTGTTCCTCCCCGGCAGGACCGCCCGTATACGGGGTATTGGCGAGGTCAACCAGCAGGGGGTAAGGGGGAACACCTCAGCGCCCCTCGGGTCCATCAGCCATTCACACCGCGGGAGGGGGGATCTCGCCAGCGGAAAACGGCCAGCGAGCCCGCCCCTCCTTTAAGGGTTTCCTTGAACTAGCACAAGATCACAGAAATTCGAATTTTCACAATTTGTCACTTCTGGTAAGTGAAGAAAGTAAAATACGATTTGCAAGCATCCGACGTAAGAATAGTTCAATGATTCTCCGTCGGTGGCGTTTATGGTACATTGTAGTGAATTTGACCAAGTTACCGTCAGGGTCGATAAAAATACAAATCGGTCGGTAAATGTAAGTTATAATTTCACACCATGTTCAGGAATCAGAAGTGAGAAATTTTGGTAGCTCGCGCCCTATACAAACGCGGTTCTATCCTTGCGTCGACCGTGTATCAAGACACAGCGCCACGGTTACCCGTTACGATTACGAACCGTTTAAAACCGAACCGGGTCACTCTAACGGAAGACTGTGTACAAGGCAGATCGCGTTTCGCACTGTTTTGATTCGATTGTCGTTGACAAGTGTAGCTCGTGTCTGTCGTGGGAGCATTAATCCAAAGTGAACGTTGCGCTAGGCGTAAAATAAATACAAATCTCTTGGTGACCAGGATCCTACATTTTTTTGGTTCTAAAACACTCCCACTGCATATCCTCGCCAGGGTAGCTCCAGCTATCCTCGCCAGGGTAGCTCCAGCTATCCTCGCCAGGGTAGCTCCAGCTATCCTCTCCACGTCCACACGAACAAAACACACCACGACCGGCGATTCTGTTAGGATGAAAATGAGAAGTTACGCAGGAGTAGATGCGTTTGTTGTTTGTATTATGTATTAATATAGAGATATATGTAGGAACTTTAGAAAAATGAAGGGGAGTCATCGGGAATCGAACCCGAGACTTTCTGGTGGTAGGCACTGATCAGTGCCACTACGCCACGGCCCCTTCTTAGGCAACGTGGTTCTTCTGTTCCTCTTATGTTCATTGATGGAGGCGCCCGCGATCCCACACTCGGCCCCTTCTACAGGAAATTCGCCCTCGAATTTCGTCTGTAGCTCAACTCACAACTCAACTTCAACACGCCCAACTTCACACCTTAAATTCGTGTCCCTCGTTGCCGACGGTTGTTTTCGCTTTAAGACGCACGACAATTTCACACCTTGAATTCGTGTCCCTCATTGCCGCCGTCTGTCTCATTTGCCTTCGTGTGGTCCGGTGCTGCCCTCCATCCCGGACGAGCCCCCAAATGTAGGAACTTTAGAAAAATGAAGGGGAGTCATCGGGAATCGAACCCGAGACTTTCTGGTGGTAGGCACTGATCAGTGCCACTACGCCACGGCCCCTTCTTAGGCAACGTGGTTCTTCTGTTCCTCTTATGTTCATTGATGGAGGCGCCCGCGATCCCACATATATAATGTTGAACATTGTGCGTAGTACACGTGTCGAAGGCAAAGCACACACAGACATACAGGGTGCTCGAATTGCACCATTACAACACCTCCTCCCAATGCGAGCATCATTAACGATCATTACATAGCCCAATTCCCATACGTTTAATACAAAAGTGTTGTTTATACTTAGGCAGAGGTTTCGTGAGTGCATCAGCCGGCATATTTTCGGATGATAAATGTTCTAACTTAAAATTATCTTCTTTGAAAACATCACGCAAAAAATGAAATTTAAGATTAATATGCTTAGTACGCGGATGTACAATAGGATTCTTCGCCAGTAACTGCGCGCCAAGATTATCATTGTAAACAGTCATTTTCGAAAACGCACAAAATCCTACTTCTTTGAGAAACTCTGAGAAGTATATTGCACCCTTTACTGCTTCTGCCATTGCCACATACTCTGCCTCTGTGGACGATAAGGCTACGGCTCGCTGCTTCGTGGATCTCCAACTAATTGGGCCATTTGACAGAACTGTTACATATCCTGTATATGATCGTCTATCCATCTTACATCGTCCCCAATCAGCGTCCACATATACTTTAGGGCAATCATCTGACTTCCTGTAAACAATGCCATAATTAAGAGTACCTTTTAAATACCTTAATACTCGTTTGCCAGCCGCCCAATGTGCTTCTCCGTTACAATCATTAAATTGTGCCAACGTGCTGACCGCATATGAGATATCTGCCATCGTGGCGACAGCGAGATACATGAGGGCTCCGACGAGTTCTCTATATGGCCTCCTCCTGTTTGAACGATCTCCATCGATCTTATCCAATACAGTATCCGTATCCAGGGGAGTAGCCACTGCATTGCAATTTTCCAATCCAAATCGTTTCAGTAAATCCAAAATATATCTCTTTTGAGACATTACTATCGTCTCAGATGTCTGCTCGATTTCTATACCTAAACAATACTGAGCCTTTCCCAGATCCTTGACATCGAATTCATCAGCCAGCTGATTTTTAATTTCAGCAACCCAACCTAAATCTTTTGAGATAATCAACATATCATCAACATATATAGCACTGAATAAAGTAGATTCGCCTCTTTTTGAATAATATACACAGGGATACGCGACTGTTGACTTAAGCCCCATTTCTTTTAATTTTTGAGGCAGCCGTTTGTGCCACTGTCTACCGGCTTGGCGCAAACCATAAATAGCTTTGTTCAAGTGACACGCATCGACTGCAATGGTCATTAGCGACTACTATGGAATTATGAACGGTGAACTTTGGGGGTTGAAACATGCGTTTAAAATCTATGCCTATGCTGGACCTACTTTTTAAGGTGGAATCCGAACCACCAGAACCACGGTGTAAAGCACGTGTAACATGTACAGTGGTGCCGGCTGAAATCGGCAGCGGCAGGACTCGAACCAAGGACCGCTCGATTACGAGTCCAGCCGCTAACCGACCGAGCCACCGCGGCTCTTACTAAATCTTTGTTTTCTTTTAAACGACTTAATAACTCCCTCGAAGTTATTCTTATTTGTCTATCTTCTTTAATATCATTAGCTAGATCATTCAAACATTCGCTTAATAATTCAGGTCTTTCCATATAAACCTCCTCTGGAAGTGTTCCATTTAAATATGCGCTTGTGACATCCATTTGCTCAACAGTCATACCAAATTTAACAGCTAAGGCAAATAATAACCGTATAGACTCTAGTCTCGCTACAGGCGCAAACGTTTCAAAAAATTTTACTCCAGGGCGTCGCGCAAACCCTCCAGCAACGATTCTAGCTTTCCGTTTTGCCAGGGAACCATGCGAATTATACTTATTTGTCAAAACAGTTCTACAACCAATCACTTGTTTTCTCGATGGACGCTGTACAAGTTTGAATGTGTCATTTTTAATTAAATTTCGTACCTCATGTCTTATTGCATGTATCCACTCGAGTTTTTCTGTACCAGTAAGAGCATCGTCCATGGAAACTTCGGCTACGTTAGCCACCAGCTCATCCAGATCAATCTCATGTTCCTCTGTAATTTCCTGTTCGCTTTCTTCACGACTCTCCTGTATATTTCCTTGAGTATCTTCGTTTCGATTTGATTGATCATTATTCACACGATAGTTAAATAGCTTTCTAGGGCATCCTCTTCTTCCGGTTCTTTCTATACGCGGTCTTCCTGGCGCTCTACATAATCGCCTTACATCTTGATTTTCGTCTGCTGTTTCCTCCTGACTCGTTTGATCCTCGATCAGTTCTTCATTATTTTCTAAACTTGGATCTATAGGTTCCACTCGAGCATTATTGTTTCCAATACAGGTAACCGGTTCTTCACATGGTTCAAGCGTCTGAATAATTTTCTGATCTATACATTTATCAGGATTATAACTTTCTTTTTCAATCACCCGGATATCCCTAGATACAATTACTCTTCTTTCGTTGGGAATCCATACTCGATATGCTTTCGACGTTTCAGAATAGCCTATGAAAGTTCCTACTTGCGTCCTTTGCGCAAACTTTGGTTTGTGAGGATCTTTATTTAATACATATGCTTTCATTCCAAATACCTTTAATTGATTCAAAATAGGCCTTCTGTTGTTCCAAAATTCAAACGGAGTCCTACCCTCCAGGGTTTTTGTTGGACACCTGTTCCTCAGATAATTGGCAGTCATTACTGCTTCAGACCAAAATCCATGAGTTAATTGAGCCCTTAACAACATACATCTTGCGGTTTGAACAAGCGTACGATTTTTGCGCTCGGCCACCCCATTTTGTTCCGGAGTGTGAGGCACGGATAGACGCCTTCGTATGCCTTCATTTTGCAAGAACTCATCAAAATGTTTATTACAGTATTCACGCCCATTGTCGGTCTGAAGGTATTTGATTTTATTTCCTGTGCGTCTTTCCGCATAACTTTTGTATTCCTTAAATTTTTGCAACACCTCATCCTTTCTTTTCAAAAAATAAACCTCACTCCATCTTGAGTATTCATCGATAAACAACAACATATACCTGAATCCTGCCAGAGACTCGATGCTCATAGGACCGCAGACGTCTGAATGTAGTATTTCTAATAGTTTTGAGCTTCGTTGACTATTTCTTGGAAAAGGTGTGTTGGTTAATTTACCTTGGATACATATTTCACATATAGGCATCCGTGTCTCTCCTTGAATTTTGATACCAATGGCATGTTCTTTCTTCGCAACATCTAGTAGATTCTAATGTTCAAGTGACCCATTCTTTCATGCCACAATTTTATTTGAGATTCCTCTGTTCCTTCGAAACATATCTTCTTAGTTGCTTCTGATCGCTCCTCACAAATATAATATAAATTTCCACGGCGTTTAGCTTTCAACTTTACTCTTCCATCTCGTCCCACTACAATTGCTTCTTTATTTCTAAAAATCACTGAATTACCTTTATCTGTGATTTTAGCAACAGACATTAAATTTGGCCTTAGCTCAGGCACGTATAAGGCTACGTTTACGGTGAATGCGAATTCGTACGAACGGCGTTCTGATGAATACGTCTGAACTGTTTGAACTAATGCATTGAAACAGTTCAGACGAATTCATCAGAACGCCGTTCGTACGAATTCGCATCCACCGTAAACGTAGCCTTAGGCATCTTCGAACTCAATATCCTTTATTTCTTGATGCATACGTGTTTTGATGCGCACAATACCTTTAGCCTTAACTGTAGCCAATGCATTGTAAGCCAAATTCAATTTTTCATGTTCCGTATGTTGCATTTGAATAAACTTGGACGAGTCTTTACAAAGATGTGTTGTACAACCGCTATCTAGACACCAGTACTGTTTTTCTGGGTCTTCAGTAGCAATGTACGTCTCATTATTATTTTGATAATTAACATAACATAGCTCATGAGATTTACCTCCATAAGGTTTATAATCAGTCTTCCTTGAGTAGCAGTCAGAAGCTTTGTGTCCTATCTTACCACACTTATGACAAATTATTTTTGGCTTTCTTGCAGCATATTCTTTGGTATTGCTCCATTGCGCTTTGGGTTTCATTTCGTTCCTTTGATAATTACCCTTAACAATCATTGCGCCATGATCTTCCGATGTCTTCTGATGGTTAGTTTCCAACTCTTCTAAAATTTTAACCTTTAGCGTATCTAAATCTGGAAGATCATCCCTGGATTCCATCGCACATCTGATATTCTCATAACTCTCAGGCAAACTATTAAGAAGCATTGCACTTTGCAAAGCTTTGTGAATATCAATATTCACTTCGGCTAACTTATCAACTACTTCTATAAATTTATTGATATTGTTAATTTTTGCTGGACCTTTCGACGCATATATGGAACGTAACTTTGTCCATACCTCGTGTGCAGTTTCACACGCTTTAACTTGTTTCAATTCTGAGGGACTAATTGTTAAAATAAGATCAGACTTAGCTTTCTTATCGTTGATATCCCATGCCTTTGCTGCGGTTTCCATAAGCGTGTCGGCGGCATCGACACGTGGTCTTTCACTTTTTCCATTTACATAATCCCACAAATCGTTCTTTACCAATAATGCTTCGGCTTGCATACACCAGGTATCATAATTTTCTTTATGCAAATGCTCTATTCTGGTCATACCTCCAATACCACTAGCCATTATTAATTTCACTGTATGTTTTCGAAGCACGTGGTTAACCTCACTTTTTAAATACGTACTACCGATATCTCTTATTTAACATATTTCAGAAACACAACTTCCTGGGCCCATAACCTGTTAGGATGAAAATGAGAAGTTGCGCAGGAGTAGATGCGTTTGTTGTTTGTATTATGTATTAACATAGAGATATATAATATTGAACATTGTGCGTAGTACACATGTCGAGGGCAAAGCACACACAGACATACAGGGTGCTCGAATTGCACCATTACAACAGATTCATACGTGAATACGTAATGCGTGAACACAGACACCAGTTAGGCTACGTGTACAGTGGAACCGAATTTCGGCCTTACGACGTCGTCAGAAGACTCCGAATCGGCTGTGCGAAGTGGAGCGGTGCCAGTGGCTGCGTATTCTATTCCGACGAATGTGAGTTCACATCTATGATGCACGCCGTAGAAAAGGGACATGGATTTGGCTAATATGATCCAAATTATATCGTGTTTGGCCTCATTTTAATCACAACAACCCCAATAATATATTAATACAATTTTCATAAAGAAATAAGTAACAATAAAAAAGTTTCACGGTTGCATTAGTGTTGTCTCACGGATACGAAGCCATTTGTTTCTTTTTCTAAGCTATCTGCCTCGGGGACATGTCGACTAGTCAAAACGTATTAGCGTGCTCCTTCCACTCGAACCCGGGGGGGACCCCTCCAGTGGTGGGGATGAAGCGCGAGCGTCGTAAATTTATTAACAATCTTGTTAACAAATGAAAGATTAGAACGGAAAAATTAAATTGTTGCTTTTACGGTGCATAAATATTTTAATACAACTAAACGTAAATTAACTGGCGTGATGTTCGCATATATAATAAAAGAATAGTTTCGGAAAGGTAGATTATAAGGGGAACAATGAACCGTCGATATAAGTCAAGGTGGGCTTCAGAACTACGGTTTCCTTTTTAACACATCTGCAAACTATAACCCTGTTAGTTACCTCGAACCATAAAGACATCTGGCACTGTGACCGTCCGAAACCATTATGTCCTTTTTAGCAAAATTCAGCTTTCCCGAAAAACAGACAGAGCAACCTCTCCTTTCGGACTTCCGGACCGCATATTGCTTTCGCTAAATTACCGCTTCGACCATCTGGGTTACAACATTCAGATGGTAAGGCTTAGAATAAAATAACAATTTCAACAGCTAAGCAACTCTCACACCAACTCCGAGGGAAGACCCCTTAATATTCATTAACCGAAATGTAAAAATCAATGCGACAATATACCAACAAAAAGTCCATCGTGAAGTATTGGGACCACGGTCAATTTCGTGCGAAAAAACAAACTCAGTTGATCGGCTAGCATATTCGGACGAAAAGATCGTATTTCTATTTATTTAGGACGACTAGGCTACGGGTACAGTGGAACCGAATTTCGGCCTTACGACGTCGGATGTATTCGGAAACGCATCAACGCCATGAGATTAAATGGAAGCGGTGTCACTGCATACGACCCGAATGCGTGCGAAGACGCGAGACACTTGACGGGTTTTTGATTTTTTCGTCCGAACTGAAGTGGCTGGCCCCCCCGTAGCGAGGGTCGTGGCCCTTTTTTCTACATAGGTTCGTCCTAAATAAATAGAAATACGATCTTTTCGTCCGAATATGCTAGCCGATCAACTGAGTTTGATTTTTTCGCCCGAAATTGACCGTGGTCCCAATACTTCACGATGGACTTTTTGTTGGTATATTGTCGCATTGATTTTGACATTTCGGTCAATGAATATTAATGGGTCTTCCCCGTTGTATAAGTAACCACCGTGAGCCGCGAGGTGTTACAAAACTCCACAGAGTTAGTGTGAGAACCACTATAGTTACGCTGCCGTTGCATGGCCGGTCGGACTCACGCAGTTTATGACAAAGTCGTTGCTATTGTGTTAAAAAAGAGAAGCAATGTGTCCACTGGCATTGCTTGTCTCTTTGAATTGAGAACGCTCGCGCTTCATCCCCACCACTGGAGGGGTCCCCCCCGGGTTCGAGTGGAAGGAGCCCGCTGATACGTTTTGACTAGTCGACATGTCCCGGAGACAGATAGCTTAGAAAAAGAAACAAATGGCTTCGTATCCGTGAGACAACACTAATGCAACCGTGAAACTTTTTTATTGTTACTTATTTCGTTATGAAAATTGCATTAATATATTATTTGGGTTGTTGTGATTAAAATGAGGCCAAACAGGATATAATTTGGATCATATTAGCCAAATCCATGTCCCTTTTGTACGGCGTGCATCATAGATGTGAACTCACATTCGTCGGAATAGAATACGCAGCCACTGGCACCGCTCCACTTCGCACAGCCGATTCGGAGTCCTCTGATGACGTCGTAAGGCCGAAATTCGGTTCCACTGTACCCGTAGCCTAAGGCATAGTTGCCGGCACGTATCAAACCTCTGTCACGCTGTTGTCACATCTGTTACAATTGTAACCATCAGCATAATGTATCGGCTCGAGCCGAGATGTTGATTCGAGCCGCTTCAAACTTTCATGTAGGTTCGAGCCCCCCTCGGGTTAATTTTTTTACATAATTTTTTTAAATTACTAACTATATAACAATGACCTATATTTAAAGAAGGAGTAAAGGAAAGGAATAACAGTAAAGACATGTAATAATTTATAAATATATTTATTTTAAGAAAAATTAAAAACAACGGGGGAAGGCGCCCCCCGCCAATGCCACCCCAGCCTCCGTGGCAAAAACATCCACCGCGACCACCTCCGCGACCACTGCGGCTACCACGGGGGCTATACACTAGCCGCCTGATCATTTTTTTTATCTGAAATATAATAATGAATTATTAATATAAAAAACCAAAAGCAATCATGAAAAAGTCACCGCTTTTACTTACTTCCTTCATCGACGGCGATCCTTTGGAATTGTTTCTCTCCTCCTTTGTTTTTGTCTCTCTCTTCCTCCCTTTTCTTTCCTTCTGTTACCTCGTCTCTGTTAGGATCATCATTTGCTTCTACTTCCATCTGTGATGAAAATTATTTATACAATTGTTAACGTATTATTAATGTTGAAATATGATACTTGCCGATTACACTGTTCGACAAATTTCAACTTTTTTTCGACTTTGTAACCTTCATTGCGCGTTTCTTATAGATTTCAATGTGCTGAATACGAATCTGCAGCCCGTTTGTCCCAGGACGTACCGTTTTTATAGAAATCCATTTTCTTCCAAATTGAAAATTTTCAACTTTGGGAGTGTCTGTGCTTTTTCGGTAATAGTTATTCAGTTGCGCTTGGTGCCAAATGATTCTGTGGAGTTTCACGAATAAAATGATGTAAGTGGGTATTAGATTATAAGCATTTAAATATGTTTAAATAATGATCAAAGTGAAAAGGACGCCGTAAATAGACCCATTTTGGCTGATATAGCCGCGGCAACCGCGTCTCCGGCCTTTGTTCGATAGCTTCGCACGCGACACCAAGCGTTGGTCGCGGTGTTACGGCTAGGACTGGACGTTGGTCTTCGTTACACTTTATTGGTGAGGCTACAGTAAATGTTCAGTATGACTTCCTTGTGCATGAATGCACATATCGGCTCTACTAATTACATGTTTGGTAGCTTCCTCTAATGTAATCCGAGATAATAATGCACATGCTTGTGTTATTTTGCTTTTCAAGTCGTTTACATCTCTGAGCTGTGTGTCGTAAACGAACGCTTTAATAGCACCCCATAAAAATAGTCCAGGGGTGATAACCAGGACACGGTTCTGCAAGCCATCGATGCACGCCTGCAGACCAGCTGTGCCCCAGGTAGCCTGGTCATAAACGCCCTGTGCCCGGACGTTGGGCGCTTTGCACTCCCACACATATTTTTTTACCCTATCAATCTTCCCAAAAGGAACTGTCCTGTGAATCTTCCTCTGCCGTATCCGTTTCGCTATCATCTCCATCAATTGTTAGATCTATCATCGCTTCTAAAGTACTGTCTTGCTGGCAATATTTTTTTTCTGTGTCTTCCACATGTCGACAGCAGTTTCCCCACGAAGAAGGTGAAATTCCATCAATTCCAAGTTTCGTATATCTTTCTAACTCGGCATACGATAATTTGGACACATTGTGTTCTCTTAATTTGTTTTTTAATTGGGCCCATATTAATTCAATTGAATTTAATTCGCACATGTAAGGTGGCAATCTTAACACTGTGTGCCTATGTAATTGTGCCATTTGATTAATTTTATATGTTTTTTCCGGTCTGTCCTGCCTTATTAATTCCATTAATTCAAATTTCCTCATGTCCTGTGAACCTGGAATTCCGTTTTGCAATAGCCAGTCTGCTATCTCACTTTTCCTAGCTTGTTGGTTCGGTGGTTTGTTTAATTGACCAGAATGGTAGGGGCATTATCCATAATAACAACCGCATTGGGCGGAATATTCGGTATCAACATTTCCTGCATCCATTTTTCAAAATTTGTGGCTTTCATTTGCCCATGGTAATCACCCCTCGGGCTGTCTGCTTTAAAAATTAGAGCAGTTCCTGCGACAAGCCCGTTCTTCCCACCGCATGAAGAATTACAAGTCGATGGAAAGAACTAGAGCTTTGTAAAATCCCTGGCACATTATTACTCTGCCAACACTTCCCGAAGCTAATCGTGTCGTCCACCCACGTTTCGTCGAGGTATACAATATTCCGCCCAGCTTTTCTGTAGCAATCCACAGCTTTTAAATATTTTCCTCTCCAATGTTTGGCTGTTCAATCAGCATTGTCCGGATGTTCCTACTTTTTTTCCAAGCGAAGCCCATACGTTTTAGCAGTGTGTATAAAGTGGTTCGTTGCCAGGGAAAACCAATTCTTTCACGAATTGCGGTCAGTAATATTCGCAGAGTAGGTATTTCCTTTTTTATGACATAAAAGTCATGAATAATGCCCCTCATTATTGTTTTGTCCTCTTCGGAACAGTGGAACGTCTTCTCAATCGGCCTAGGTCGCTTCTTTCCTGGCGATGGCAATGATGTTCCTTCTTCAGATTCCGAACTTTCCTTCCGAATCCTGTTGATTGTTCGGCTAGACAAACCGTTATATTCGGCAATATGTTCGTTTGCCTGACTTATTGGGTGGAAATGAACCCCTTTCGCAGCTTCCACGTCACATTTCATGCTTCGAGCTTCACTGCGTACAGTTTGTCCTCTTTTACGCGGTTGCATATTATATTTAACATACTTAATTTAAAAGAAAAAAAAAATTACAATACTAGCACTAAACCAATAATGAATGAATACTATAAAAACACAAAACTAACAGTAAACTGAAGCTAAACTAAACTATACAAAAATATTAAAAAAGAGAAAATATAAAATTAAGTAATACAAAAATTAAATTACATTTAGTAATGAAAAATATAATAAAATCGCACTATGTTCGCTGAAGAATTGCTCTAAGATGCTCCGGTGCTCTTGGCTTCTGTCTTTCACTCTTAATATCATTATAGGGTTCCTTTATCTTTAAAAGTGTATATATATGTAGAATTGCATGTTAATATAAACACCCTTCAATTTCTAAACACTTCTATAGGAGCGTCATTTCGAGTCGTCGCTGGTCGTTGCATATCCAGATCAAGCAGTAACATTTTGAGTACCGAAAAAAGTATGTGCGGTTTTTATTTAAATGTCTGCAAGCAAACCTCCAGATTATTACAAAGAAGGAATATTTAAAAATGTAGAACGCGGGAAAATAGATGTAGAAATAAATGGTGACTATTTGTCACATAAATGTAGGATTGAAGCGGTTCTCTTAACTACGCTAAGCTAGTTTATTAACAAGTTATACACCAAACTATACACTAATAATAATAATGATAATAATAATAATGCGAATAAAATAAGATTATTATGTCGATGCACCACTCGCTATGCCGATTACGCCAATACTGACTCTTCTGCCCGCTCTTTCACGCGCTCCGCCTTCGCATCGCTTTTCTTCTGTTTCGCATGTACACACGCACACTCGCATACACACGCATCGCACACACGCCGCTCGCTGGCTTCCATCCCTCATAAATAATATTGTTGTCGAACAAAGTTTTGAATTTTTGAATATTGACTTGAAATCCGCACGAACTTTTTCCGGTACCTAATATGTTATACATATATTCAAACCATCGAATCAGCGGTAATATGTAAATAGTAAGGAAATCATTCAATTTCTTAATATATGTATTGCTAATAGACAGTTTGGAAACTTTAAACAAAAATTGAAGACTGCTATACGAATTACCACTCGCCAAGAAACGGAGAGTTATGGCTAGGCGTTCTTGAACAGTTATAGCTTTACTGAAAGTTATATCTTTTTTTGCTATTTTGGGCCCGATTAAGTTGATTAAAAATTTAAATTCACTTGGTGATATCTGAGTAAAATTGTTGTATTGCCCACTAATGGTCTGAAATTTTAAATCCGATAATAATGCTGAAATACAAGAATCGCATGATCCGTTAGAAATTGTTCTTGGCATAATTCTTCTTACAAATTGAATATTATACATTGTAGCGTCGTACAGCGGAGAGCGGTACAAATTCCTGGGGTGTCGTCAGAACGTCATTCAAGCGCTGGCATAATTAGAACGGATTCGGAAGGAATCCCGAGATTATGCTCTACGTTAAAATGCCTTGCTCGTATGTAAACAGTCAACCATTGGAGACCAGGGATCGTGCCAGTACACAAAATAGGTGCGGGAAACAATCCCCAGAAGCGAGGTTACTGTTGAAAGATCGGTAGGCCAAACGAAAACCGTTTCAGTGCACAAAACAGATCCGGGAAACAGTATTCGCTTGGCTTGTCGTTTTCGACTGACTTTTTACTCAACTGTAGCCCCTTTTTATACTGTTTTTGAGTACGTACACCAGTGGTGACTAACTGGCGGCTCGCGAGCCAGTTGGACCCTTATCCCCACTCTTTTCTGTAACATGAGCGAAGGGGAATTGTCCCCACTACGTCTACGTCTACGGCACGAAATAGGAGAGGGCAGCGTTCCTCTGTTGAGGAGAAGCGTAAATTTTAAGTAACGGAAGAAAAAAGGTAGCAGTGAGAGTAGGATGAAGTAGAAGCGTTGTAGGGGAAGGTAAGTTAGGGGAACTGCTGCTGTACTATAGTGGGGGACTCGCCCGACTGGTAGTGGGGGAACTTTGGTTTTCGGCGGGGACGAAGTTAGTCACCATTGACGTACACGAACCAACTAGCGCCGAGCAGGTAGCGCGTTCCGTTTTTAATGACACCCCGCACTTGAAGGTGTACGGCCGATGCTCGTGCCTAGCTCTAACGCGAACGTCTACTGGAAAATACACTATGTTACAACATCGGATTAGAGCTCCAATATGTACAGGGTGTTCCGTAACTATGGGAGCTGCCGGAAATGGAGGGTTGCAGGGATGACTCTGAACAACTTTTTCCTTTTGGTTGAATCTTCGTTCTTGAATAACAAATAAAGTAATAAGTCGTTTAGTAACTGCGTTCGATACTTTTAATCGTTATTCGAAAGGAATAAAGTGTTTTATTACTTATAAAAATGTGGGGAAAGGATTCAGGATTTGGCAAAGCCGGAGACAAAAACCACAGTATTTTTAAAACTATTCATTGTATTTCAAACCAAGTTACTCGAGGACGCTTCGTCGTACGACTGATCCTCGACCCACTGGCCGACAAGCCATGTGCCGAGGATTGGGCGTCCTCTTTTAAACAAATGCCGTTATCGAGACGGCAACGCATATCGCGGAGGGCCCGAGGTGTCATTGCCTCGGTGCCCGACCCATCGCAGCAGGAATCCGAACCCTGTATTCCCACAAAAAAATGTTTTTTAACAGTGATCGGTAGTGATCGGTAGACAGGGGCGGTCGGTTTCCATTTCCACTGCGTATTTTTTTACTAATTAGCGATTTATTTCATCACCTCTCTGCGTCGAAAATTCGAATAAATTAACCAATCCGCATGTTACCACCAACAACACGTACCATCTCCAAACTTTGACAAGTTTAACAATAAGTGCACATTCACCATTAACTAGCTCGCAAGGCGCCAATATGTAACAAATCTTTATTGTACAGATGATGGACTGCGAAAAATTAATTATCCTAGTTCAGGAAAGAAGAAGCTTATGGGATCCTCAACATTCTCAATACCACAATAGAAGTGCATGCCGGAAGCTGTGGTGCGACATTGGCACCTTATTGGAGAGTACAAGTAAGCCACTACTGCAGTTATTTGTTGGTTTTATCTATTGAATAAAACTCAGTTAAATAAAAATGATCTCTTATCGTTCTGGGAATATATTTGGGAATATAATTCCACTGCTTATACAAAAGTGTTTATATTAAGAGGGACCGATAGGGTCCGAATGCTCGACGCTTCTCTTCTAACTTCATTCGATAGAGTTTTTCCTTTCAGTAAGGACGCGCCTTTTTTTTACTATAATAATAAAGTATTCCTTTATTAAACTGAATTGTGTATTGTGTGGGATTGGAAGTTTTAATGAAATTAAGCCGGTGTAAGTGTATATTGTATAAGTGTATATTCAACGCTGATACTATATATTTATTAACAATACGATACACTATTCCACACTATACTACGCTGTACTACTCTACGCTGTTCTACTCCTACTCGATCTGCACTACTCCGCTCCTCAATCCACACTCTTCCGCTGCTCAATCTACACTCTTTCGCTACTCAATCCACACTGTTCCGCTGCTCAATCTACTCTGTGTATTTCCATTCATACATCCATTCGTCCTCAGTCATTCTCGTCTCTTTCGTCTCTCTCGTCTCTCAAACCTCCCCCCCTCCCTCCCTCCCTCCCTCCCCCCTCCCTCTCTCTCTCTCTCTCTCTCTCTCATTCGTATCCTTAAAACCTAGCAAATAGGGGACACGGTTATGCAGGCCATCGCTGCTCGCCTGCAGAACATCTGTGGCTCAGGTAGCGCGGTCAAAAATGTCCTGTGCCCGGGCGTTGGGCGCTTCGCGCTCCCACAATTGTATATTATCAATCTTCCTCATAATCTCCAATATAAAAGCAACTTATTTATTATTATTAAAATTCCATAATTATAATTTTTAATTGTTTTATTTATATAGTTATACTTGTACCTACGAAATATGGTTTAAACGTTGCACTTCGAGATGATCGGTTAAACAACCTTGTTGCGTTCGGCTATTACGATTAATTTCCTCAGTTGTTTCCGGAATTACAGTCTCGTTGACTCTCCTTCAATATTAACACTTTACCGACCGATAGCCGAAAAATAGGCTTTTTATCCCCGATGCTTACCGACCGATAGCCTATTAATCGGCTTTTTGTGGCCAACGCTTACCGACCGATAGCCTATTTATCTACTTTTTGTCGCCGAAGCGACAGAACATTCGTTACTTATTCATTATTGAGGTACGTTGCTCAGTGGCGCTAGTTGCGTTGCTTTGTAAGCTCCCACATTTTTATACCATTTTGAAAAACTTACCGTTCGCGATGAACGAAAGAAATAGTATTGGAGAGTTTTATTTAGATAATTTATCAGATTGTCCTGACAGTTATTCAGAAAGTGATACTGGTGACGAAAGTGATGGCAGCGACATAATAACTCGGAAGCGAGGTTCTGTAAGACCACTAAGATATAGTGATTCAGAAGACGACGAGATAAGTGTCGTCGAAGAAGTAGCAAATAACGTTGAAGGTAACAATGATACATGGTCGACGAACGACGAAACAATATTTTGGAACCTTTCGAAGGCAGCCCCGGCATAAAAATTATGCCAAGTTCTACAGAAAGTGTGATGGATAGTGTCAATTTATTCATTGAAAATGACTTTTTCGAATACTTGGTGAGTGAATCCAACAGATATCATTATCAGGTCATGGAAAAATATAAAATTCCATCAAGGGCGAAAAAATGACAGACATAACGGTACCGGAAATGAAGAAGTTTTTAGGGCTAATAGTTCTAATGGGACAATTAAAAAAGGACGTTATCTACGACTATTGGTCCACTGATCGAGGTATAGAAACTCCATTCTTCTCACAAGTTATGAGCAGGAACAGATTTGTGCAAATAATGCAGAGCTGGCATTTTAGCAACAATAACAACACTACTCACAATTCACATAGGCTTGCTAAAATCCAGCCTGTCATTGATTATTTAAAGCGAAAATTTATCGATGTATATAAACCCTGTCAATAATTGTCTTTGGGTGAGTCTATAATTCCGTGGAGAGGTAGACTATCGATTAAAACGTATAATCCCGCAAAAATTAAAAAATATGGAATACTTGTGAGAGTGCTGTGTGAAGCTGTCACAGGATAAGTATGTAACTTTCACGTGTATGCTGCTGATAGCAAAAAATTAGAAGACACTGTTTTAACGATTATTGAACCATATAAGTACGTATGGCACCACATTTATCAAGACAACTATAACAGTGTCAAAATGGCTAAAACTCTCCTGAAAAATAAAGTGCGAGTGTGCGGAACCATTCGAAAAAATAGAGGCCTTCCTCCATCACTCCAAACAACAAAACTTTCAAGAGGTCAGCATGAATTTCGCAGGAATCATCAAATTTTGTTAGAAGTATGGAATAATGGCAAAAGAAACGTCAATATGATCTCAACTCAATTCTGCACAATTAACGGAATCCAGAAGCAGAAGTAAAAGATCAGACGCCCTAATATAAAAGCCTAATTCAATAATAAATTATAATAAATATATGAAGGGCGTAGATCGCGCGGACCAATATCTATCGTATTATTTCATTTTTAGAAAAACAAAAAAAATTGACTAAACGGGTTGTAATTTTTTTTATCAACTGTGCACTTTTTAATTCATTTAAAGCATTCACAGTTCTAAACGCACAAAGTATTACGTACAAGAAATTCCTGCAAAAAGTGGCTGTTTCGTGGATAGAAGATTGTGAAACTAATTGTACGGAACAAAATGACGATCTACCTAATTCCGAACCCACATGGAGAGCACCCAGATTACACCATCCCGGAAGGCTGTCGAATTTCGGAAAATATAAACTTATAAATATAGTGACCAGCGGTCGATGTGTAAAACCCCAAAGACAATGCAGAGTTTGTCCAGTTAAAAACAAAAGAAGTAGAACATGTTTTGTTTGTAAATTTTGCAATGTTCCACTACATAAAGGCGACTGTTTTGAACGATACCATACTTTAAACAAATATTAAACTATTTCTTATTTGAAGTATGTCAATATATGGATTATGGTATATTATGTAACTATTAAACTGAAAACTGTTGTTATAGATAAAAGAAATATAATTTAGCATTAATATCATGAAAATAAAAGATTTTATTAAATCTAATTATCCTATAATAACAGGAAGCGGGCAGTTTTATCTGAGCATACGTGTTTGGTTGCTGGTTGACGGTTAGAGGATTGCTCGGCGGAAATTTGGAAGGCGGATGTATGTAGGTGCGCACGGGTTGGTTGACCGTAATGATCGACGATGGATTAATACTATAGATTGGTATATTTGCGGTGGTACAAATATTCGGTTTCTGGCTTCACTCTATTCTGTATTCTCTCAAGGTTCGATTACGTATGAGTTCGAAAACGGTCGAACACCCGCCGATCCTATGACGATCGATGCGGAGTGGAAAGGGGGGCACGTGACGCGACACGTCACGCCGCGATCGGTTGGCGGTACGGAAGCGCTCGGGGTTCGTTTGAAATATCATTCCCGAACAATACGAAAAGCAGAGATACTCCCGCGCGCCAGTGTAAACCGAAACACAGCCCGCGTCAAGGTGAATCTGCGGCTGAGCGGCCGGTCGGACGTGCGTATGCTGTTAAACCGCTAGCGGTCGGTAAAGTGTGAAGTAAAATATTGTGCCATAAGCACACGCATTTCACAATAGTATCAACATTGCGAGGGTGCATCTGTAGTACTGTCATTAAACGTCTCAAAACGCACATTCTATGAAGCGTATAGCTCTACTGACAAGGAAGGTTAGGCAACCCGAAGATTCAGAAACGCATGAAACTTGACATACAAGTAAAGTATGTCCTCCGTAATGCAACCCTATTTTCCATTCGTGCCATAATTCGGTTTTAAGAGGTGAAATCAGCCTTTGAAAAAAATTCAGACAGTTCTTTTTCGTGAAATATCTCAAGAACGCTAAGAGATATTTAAAAAAAGTATGAACAAAACTTGCAGTGCTTTATTACGTCTACAAAACTGCGTAAACAAATTTTTTGAAAAAGCCTTCATTTTTTTAATATTTCTTTTCCGTGGATTTTTCAAAAATAATTTTTACGCAGTTTTGTAGACGCAATAAAGCGATGCAAGTTTTGTTTATACTTTTTTTAAATATCGGTCAACGTTCTTGAGATATTTCACGAAGAAGAGCTTTCTGAATTTTTTTCAAGAGCTGATTTCACCCCTTAAGATCGAATTATGGCACAAACAGAAAATAGGGTTGTATTACGGATGACATACTTCACGTGTATGCAAAGTTTCATGCGTTTCTGAATCTTCGGGTTGCCTAACCTTCCTTGTGAGCCTATAGTTGAAGGTGTCCTTTCGCCCACTGTTATTGCTCGTAGTTGGGTTGGGCCTCGATAAATATTCCTCTAACGGATACCCTTGACCCCCAAGTAATACATAGGGTACACCAATCGCAGTTCCCAACAGGGTCATTTCATGCCAACTCGATCACTTTTTGACGTGACCATCGGCGATTTTGTTCTGTCTGGGATAAAAATTCTTAAGTAAGCCCGTTTACGCAAAATTGGCCATAATTACAGACTTTGAAGGGCTGTATTTTCTAATCAAATTGTCAATCGCGAAAATGATGATTTAAACCGGGGGGGGGGGGGGGGGCATTTCACGCGGACTACAACATCTTTCATTTAGAACAAAATCGTCGATGGTGACGTCCAAAAGTGATCGATTTGGCATGGAATGACCCGGAAGTGTTTTAGTGGGTGGTACATTGAAAGAATTATGCTCCAAGTGGTGTGCACGTTTGTTTGTGTAAAAACACCACATTCACCCCGTCTTCCATACGCTCTTACGTCCACCGTTATGAATGTATAATTAGCATCTGCCATGCCTTGCAAATGTATTGAGCAAAATTTCTTGTAATTAAAAAACATCAAGCCAGATTTCGGGGGACATCCTATACGTATTTATATGTTTCCTGTCCATGCTTCCTACGAAATTGGGGAAATTCTACAACCGTCTATACTCGCTTGCAATTCTATTAAAATAGCCAGTAGATGGAAACGGCATGAGTGTTTTATTAAACACCACCGAAATAACTTCGTATGTTTCATGAATTATAGTGGCAATTCATTTACGAGCAATTGTAAATGAAAATGTAAATGCTCGAAAAGTCTTCACATTAAGTCCCGTTAATGAAAACCTGAAACCAACGCATACAGTATATCACTTACAAAAATGTACTGTAGAAATGATTCAGTGACAATAATCACGATTATATTTTGTTATCCTATCTGTAATTCTTGTATTATTTATCTATTTTAAGGTGCCAGCGCTAAAACGAAATGGCAACGTTTGAAAGACACTCATCGACGAGAAATGAAAAGGAGCACCCTACCAAAAGGTTCTGAGTCGCAGGCTAATGAGTCAAAGTGGAAGTACTTCGACCAAATGCGTTTTTTGGAAAATACGTACTCCTCCAGGCGTCTGGTTGGAAATATTTCCAAACGTCCGCAATGCGACACCGAAAACGAACCAGCTATCGAGGTATCAGATACGGAAAATGATTCGATTGAAGGCGTTTCACGTACTGACCAGGATGGTGATGAAAGTGTATCCTCTGTTAGTAAAGATAAACGTGAACAGCTGTTCAAATCATCAAAGAAGAGGGCTCCAACCAAAGCGGCGCACTCGCTGGCAATGTGTGGCACGAAGCCGCAAAGGATGATGGAGGAAGACGAAGATTATTTCTTCCTTATGAGTTTACTTCCTCATTTACGTGCCATACCGCAACACAAAAAATTACACACGCGGATTAAATTGCAGAAAGTGATTATTGAAGATCAAGCTATGTATAATTTACCACCATCGTCTACAGTTCATCGGGGAACTGTACCAGACGACAGTTGATCACACGATCCAAAATCATTTATATTCTCGTCGCTTTGGCTTTTTCCAACTTTAGAAATTCTAGTAAGGCACCTTTTTTCTTTGGCGTTTTGAACAGTTGTCACGTTTATCTTTAATCACACTTGCATTACCGACCCGGTTAGTACGATTCATCATATTTTCCGTATCTGATACCTCAAGATCTGGGTCATTTTCAGTGCCGCCTTGCGCCTGTTTGTGAAATATACTCACCTAACAGGATTCTGTCAACCTTATTTGGATCAACTAGAGAATGTAATTTGTGACTTTGTAATAAAAGAGATTTTGAATTTATTTGAAACACCATTTCCAAATAATAAAACAATAAATCAATAAATAAATAAGTAACCAAAAAATTAACTAATTAATGAAACAAATAAAGCAATCTAAATAATAAGAAATAAATTAAATAAAATAACATCTACACAATTAACATGAATTGTAGAATAAATTACGATTATTGCATGTACTTACATATTTATTATTGTCTAAAATGCTTGACTCGCGTAATCTTAATGGCATGTGTCTTATTAAATGATTCCCAATTTCATAGAAATGATGATATTGAGTTTTGGACACAGTTTTACCATGAGATAAGATGAAATTTGAATGGATTTCTGTTTATAAATACCATGAACAGTAACATTTGCCGCACGCCTCCTGCGGTACCCTCGATGCCCCCATGTCGACCGAGCACAGCTGAGAGGTTACGCGCCTGAGCCCGCGGTTTGCGGCACCTCACATTGGCCAGTGTTTTTCGTTTATAACTCAAAAACGAAGCGTCAAACAATATTTTGGTCAAGGAAAAAGTTGTTCAGAATCACCTCCGCTACCTCCCATTTCCGGATACTTCACGAGTTAAGAGACACCCTGTATATTCAACAAAGATTGACGTTAATCTGTAACGAAAATCGAATGGAAGACGTCACATTGGAGAAAGCAGGGATCATCCATCTCCAAAGCAATTGTAAAGGTTACACAAACATTTTTGCCTAGAAAACCACCTACAAAATAAAGAAGAACATGACATTCTATGTTCCGTCAATCGTTATTATAAATGTAGGAGTTTAAAAAGAAGGGATAAACATAAACAGCGACGATGAGTCAACGATGGCCGAATAGACAGATGTGAGAGACCGCGTGCTATGATGAGAGAGAGAGAATAGAGAGGTTCAATAACCGCTAGTATCCGCGAATAAATGTGCGCTTGTGTAACGTGAAATAAAGTATTTTATTATTTATGAATTATTTTTTGTTTAACAGCACGTTTTCAAGTGGATAAATTGTATTTTAGGAAAAACGATTTGGATAAATAATGTTAGAAAAAGTTAGACTTACCAATTCGTCCACGTATTAACCTGCTCCGACGGCAGTGGGTCATTGACACTGGGTCATTGTGTCGATCCTGACCTTCCACAACATCTGATGCTACAGCCGTGTCGGTGCACGGTCACTTCACTTAACAGTCACTTTCACTTTTTGGAACGATTTATCCTTCCTGTGTTTAAAAAATTGTGGCTCCGAAAGGCACCCAATGCAATTGTGGCACCCAGTACAAACATTTGGTTGTACTCCTGGTTTGAACGATACATCTTGCTCGTACGAATAGTCGAATGACTCTGCTAGCTTAAGCGTTTCTTAGGTTCTACATAGATGAACATTCGTTAAGGAAGGGATATTGTTATAATAGAATGCAGAGGAAATGTTTCTTACTGGAACGCCTAAGTGGCTAGCAGTTTTGGCGTCAACCTCCACTACACGAAAGAATACCCATGCGCTCTAGGGGTTCGCATGGCTTTCGTAACTACGAACTCCGCTTCTATTGAAATTTCTCGAACAGTGTAATCCCACACTGTCTGGTGTGTGTGGTCTCTCTTCGCAATCGGAATTCGTAGTTACGAAAACCATGCGACCCCCTAGAGCGCATGGGTATTCTTTCGTGTAGTGCAGGTTGACGCCAAAACTGCTAGCCACTTAAGCGTTCCAGTAAGAAACATTTCTTCTGCATTCTATTATAACAATATCCCTTCCTTAACGAATGTTCATCTATGTAGAACCTAGGAAACGCTTAAGCTGGCAGAGTCATTCGACTATTCGTACGAGCAAGATGTATCGTTCAAACCAGGAGTACAACCAAATGTTTGTACTGGATGCCACAATTGCATTGGGTGCCTTTCGGAGCCACAATTTTTTAAACGCAGGAAGGATAAATCGTTTCAAAAAGTGAAAATGACTGTTAAGTGAAGTGACCGTGCTAGAAAAGTGACCGTGCAAGAAAAGTGACCGTGCACCGATACGGCTGTAGCATCAGATGTTGTGGAAGGTCAGGATCGACACAATGACCCACTGCCGTTGGAGCAGGTTAATACGTGGACGAATTGGTAAGTCTAACTTTTTCTAACATTATTTATCCAAATAGTTTTTCTTAAAACACAATTTATCCACCTGAAAACGTGCTGTTAAACAAAAAATAATTCATAAATAATAAAATACTTTATTCATTTCGGATAAGGAATAAAAGTATCGAACACTTATTAGTTTATTTGTTCTTCATGAATATCGAATAATTCCACATTATTCTTAACTTAAGACGACGTAACATATGCCGCACGCTTCCCTCGATATCCACGCTGTCCCGAGCGCGGTTGAGAGCCACGCGCCCGAGCGCTCTGATTGGCCAGTGTTTTTCGTTAATAACTCAAAAACAAAGCTTTAACCAACATTTTGGTAAAGGAAAAAGTTGTTCAGAATCACCCCACCAACCCCCCCATTAAACGCGGTCGGAAATACTCCGCCGGACCCTGTATATGTAAAAGGCCGCAAGGAGACAGAAGAGTTTCGAACAAAGCGTTATTTATTTCCTGGGCAAAAGTTAAAACAGATAGGCGAATTATTAAGCACATATGACGGAGAACCTTCGTATTACGATAATTGGGAAAGACAATTTGATCTCCTGCGAGGCACATATCTTCTGACGAAAGATAGTGCCAGGATTCTGATCGGAATGAAATTAAAACGCAAAGACTTAAAGGTAAAGGTAAAGCCTCTCAAATGGTAACATTCGAAGCCAGAGCACATCACGATACATTTGCAACGGCTCCTTTCTGGGCTCAGAAAGATATTCAGATATGAGTCCAAAATCCTTGTGAAGCGAAAGCGGTTCGAGGAACGAATGTGGGAGAGAGGATAAACATTCCATAGCTATGTGCGTGATAAAATACTCATGGCAAATAGAGTGCCGATCCATGATGAGGTGCCGAGGCGGCACAACCTACGAAAGAGGAGCGGAGAATAGAGAATACATCCGGCGGTAACGTGAAGTATTGCTACAACTGCGGATATGCTGGTCATTTAGGCAACGACTGTCCGACGAAGGCAAGCGGCCCTAAATTCTTCAAGTGCAACATGCGGGGAAACGTTGCACCGAGGTGCATCGAGGAGGCGGCACAGTCGGGAGCTTCGTGCGCCCTTGTACAGTCAGCATCAATGAAATTCGTCAAAGAGGTAATATTGAACGGAATAATGTTCTTTCCTACGGACTGGCCAATATAAAAAGCTGGGTACGCTGCGTTTGAGCTCGCCGAAATTAGCATTTCGCGGTTCGGGATCAGATATCCACGAAACAAACGGTGCTTTCGAGAGAGAATTGCTTGTTGACAACAACGAATACTCTGCACAAATTCACGTGGTACAGGGTAACTTGATCAGAGTCGAGTTGTTGCAAGGCATAAATTTTTAAAATGAAGTAGAGATGCACGTTGCGCAAGGGAAAATTTCCATTCGACCGTTGGCCGAGAATAGAGATGATCGCGTTCCAGAGGTGAAAATAGACGTTTCCGATAATGAGAGTGCAGCTACTTCAAATCTGAGAAAACTGAGAGATGTACCCGTTAAGATGACCATCGTGACGAAAAATGACGCAACTGTCTACGAGAGAGCGTGGTGTTTGTTGCCGTTGGAAAGAAATACATATTGTGAACGAATAGGTCGTTATCAGAGTATGCAAGTCCCATTGTACTTGTGAGAAAGAGAAACGGTTCAACGAGAATTCGCGTAGATTACCGAAAACTAAACTCTAAAATTGTCAGAGATTGGTTTCTACTAGCACTCGATACGTAGCATATAGATCATCTAGGCCCGTTGCCTTTGACGCGTAAGGCTAAGGTTACATTGGAACCGAATTTCGGCCTTACGACGTCGTTAGAAGACTCCGAATCGGCTGTCCAAAGTGGAGCGGTGCCAGTGGCTGCGTATTCTATTCCGACGAATGTGTAGTTCGCATCTATGATGCACGCCGTAGAAAAGGGACCTGGATTTGGTTAATATGATCCAAATTATATCGTGTTTGGCCTCATTTTAATCACAACAACCCCAATAATATATTAATACAATTTTCATAACGAAATAAGTAACAATAAAAAAGTTTCACAGTTGCATTAGTGTTGTCTCACAGATACGAAGCCATTTGTTTCTTTTTCTAAGCTATCTGCCTCGGGGACATGTCGATTAGTCAAAACGTATCAGCGTGCTCCTTCCACTCGAACCCGGGGGGGACCCCTCCAGTGGTGGGGATGAAGCGCGAGCGTTCTCAATTTCAAGAGACAAGCAATGCCAGTGGATACAATGCTTCTCTTTTTTAACACAATACCAACGACTTTGTCATAAACTGCGTGAGTCCGACCGGCCATGCAACGGCAACGTAATTAGATATAGTGGTTCTCACACCAACTCTGTGGAGTTTTATAACACCTCGCGGCTCACGGTGGTTATTTATACAGCGGGGAAGACCCATTAATATTCATTGACCGAAATGTCAAAATCAATGCGACAATATAAGAACAAAAAGTCCATCGTGAAGTATTGGGACCACGGTCAATAGCACAGTTCGGGGGAAAAAATCAAACTCGGTTGATCGGCTAGCATATTCGGACGAATAGATCGTATTTCTATTTATTTAGGACCAACTTATGATGAAAAAAGAGCCACGACCCTCGATACGAGGGGGCCAGCCACTTCAGTTCGGACGAAAAAATCAAAATCCCGTCTAGTGTCTCGCGTCTTCGCACGCATTCGGATCGCATGCAGTGACACCGCTTCCATTTAATCTAATGGCGTTGATTCGTTTCCGAAAACATCCGTAGCATTTCGGCTCAAATTCGGGTCCACTGTAACCTTAGCCTAAGAGTTACCATTACATATTCGTAGTTGTAGACTCATTTTCAAAATTTACTTGGCGCTATGCGACAAAAACCACAAATGCTTCGGAGGTTATTACGCGATTTCGTAAACAGGCTGCTGTGTCCGGAAACCTGCGTAGAATTATTTCAGACAGAGGTGCAGCGTTAACCTGTAAAGAGTTTCAAGAGTATTGTACAGAGGAGTTCTTCGAGTGAACGGTCAGGTCAAGAGATTGAATAGAACGTTGATCTCTGTAGTAACCAAGCTATCGGCTGCCGAGAAGAAATGAATGGTACAAGTATTTATAAGCCGCGCAGAAATACATCAACACTGCTGTACATAGTAGTATTGGTACCCCTCCGTTCCGATTGTTACTTGTGTTACTGGTGTTGAAGCAAATTTAAAGGAGGACACTGATAATATAAGGTCGTTAATAGAAAATGAGTGTGTATCCATTTTAAAAGACGCAGCCAGATCTATGGTTTTTACAAGTAGAGGCGAGATTTATATCTAAGGCGATCAAAAGCGATCAAAGCAAGTTTGATAGCGTTATAAGTTTTCTAGATCCGGAAATATCACAGTATATTTCCGACATTGTTCGCTCACAGGGACCAACCCCGCAGTGGCTAGCCTGCTCTACCGGGTATCACCTCAAAAATACGAGGTCCTGAAGAACGAAGTACAGCATCTGCTGAGTTGGGGATCATCGAGGAATGCGAGAGTGCATGGATATCAGATAACAGTTCTCGTACCTAAGCCAGGAGAACAATTCAGACTCTGCATTGATTATAGAAAGCTCAATGCAATTACCACGCCTGATGTGTATCCGCTACCTCGGCTAGACGATCTTCTGCATTCTACAGGAGGATGTGCGCTAATCTCTACCATCGCCTTAAAGGCAGGGTATTATCATGTGAGACTGGCACGCGAAGGTCAGGATAAGACGGCATTCATCACCCTTTTCGGAGTCTTCCGTTACAAGAGACTTCCGTTTGGACTCCGCAATGTCCCGGCCAGGTTGCAGCGACTCATAAATCAGTTATTTAAACTCATTCGGCAATACAAGTTGCGCATGAATCGCGCAAAATTCCGGTTCGCGTGTAATTGTAAATGTAAAGTGCGTGTAAACGTAATGGTCATTTTAACCATTGCTTAGGGTACTTGATGTCCCAATGGTGGGGTGTAAGTCAAAAACGTCTCATTTTTATACCTGACAAGCAGTTGCAATGCAAACATTAGTCTTTTTAGTGAAGCATTTGTCGTGAAGGTGAGTGTAAGTGTACACCGTTCAGTGTAAAGCGTATAACTTGTTTTAGCATAAAGTAATTTAAATTCTGTAGGGTTTTATAGTAGTTGTATTTCAAAAATTGATAACCATTAAATGTGTAAATCAGGAAGTGTATTGTACAAAATAAGGTATAAAATGTGATGAGTAAACTGTTTTCATGTAGGCAAAAAGTTGTATATCCCGCAATATCCCACGAAAATTTTTTTTTAGGCATTTAGTTTATACTGTTATCTTGTAATGTGAGCAAAAATTAGCTGCAGATATTTGCAGATGCACTTATAGCGCCATTTTCCGTATTCATGCAGTCATTTTTGACCGCGTTCAATGATATTGAAATGTGTTTTAGAGAAAAGTTATGAGTTTCGAAGAGTCATAATTATGTAGTTGCGTGTAGTATTTTATAAGTTAGATGTATAAAGAACATATGTGTTCGGTTGTTTTGCTGGCGATTGGATGAAGGACTGGGAATGGGTCGTCCAGTACTTACTCCAAGAAAAGTCTTTTTGACACTGATACGGCACTTTATTGAGGCACAAAGTCTCCACGTACATGGAACAACTAACGACACGGAAATGCACGACGCATGGTAACGAGGGACGTAACACGACGACGTAGACGATTATTAAGTATAACAAAGACTCGGATACAAGAACAACGGAAGAGTTAAACGGCGCTTGCTCTTTACTACTGCGAACGGGTGTCGGTTGCGACGGATTACAACGATAGGTGTCGGTATTCTCACGGTTTGTGCGGTAATGCGTCGTACTTCCGATCCGGGAAGGCTTGCGGATCCGCGGACCGTTGGGCCTGTTTAGGGTGGGCTTGGCAATTAGCCTTAAATAAGTTTACTGCGCCGGTGGTCTGTCGTATCAACAAGCACGACGATCGTAGACCACCGGTGCGTGGAAGAGGATCGGAGTAACCGCTTGTGTGAATCCCGAACACACCGCCCGCCTCGAATGGGGTCATTCGAAATTTATTTCTGGTTCCGGATGCGACAACGCGGCTGGCCGAGCGGTGGCGAAAGCAAAATCTTAACCTACCTTATTCTATTTTTTTTTTTTTTTTTCTTCACGAGGTGGAAATCTTCGAAAGACACCTCCTGCCCTGGGGGAGAGCAGGGGGTAGCATCGGATTTTTACCGACTAAAACCACCCCGGTTACCTATCCTCGGCGCTTGTAGGGGAGGCCCCGTGACCTCCGAAGACACTACCGGTGCCTCCCCACGTCCGGCCATTGCCGCCCCATCTGCGGGAGGGTCAGAAGGACCCTCCGAAAAACTCCGCTATAATAATAGCACCTGGCCGCGCCAGGGGTAACACCCAGCGCGGCCTACCTTCTCCAAGCCGTGATAAGGGCGGCTCGGGCCCCCACCCGAGTCGCCCATGGCTCTCCGACGGCCCTGCGGGATTGGGGGGATTGTTCCTCCCCGGCAAGACCGCCCGTATACGGGGTATTGCCGAGGTCAACCAGCAGGGGGTGAGGGGGAACACCTCAGCGCCCCTCGGGTCCGTCAAACTATTCGCACCGCTGGAGGGGGGGATCTCGCCAGCGGAAAACGGCCAGCGAGCCCGCCCCTCCTTTATTTTCGACGCCGTTTCCGGCTGTCGGACAGCCCTGCGGGATACCGGGAGGACATAATCCTCCCACAGCAGGGCCGCCCGTCTACTGAGTCAGCGGTGACGGTTATCCGAGAGACGGGAGGGGGGACACCTCCAGTCGTCCCTCGGACCGTCACCGCTTTTACACCACGGGAGGGGGAGACCTCGCCAGCCTGCGCGAAAGCAGGCGGCGAGCCCTGACCCTCCGTCTTTCGCGTCGGACGGGATCGGTCAGCTCCCGATCCCGCTCCGCTGCCTCCTTTCTGCGAAGAACATCCTCGCAGAAGGAGGCCACCGCTACCCAGGCTCTCTCGCTGCCCAGCAACATACTAACGATGCGTGGCAGCGAGAGATCCGCCCACACAAAAAAAATGTTGGTAAGTGCCGTCAAAGACGACAAGTGCCTTACCAATTTATGTGTGTTTCCATCCTTGTCTAGGGGAGTGCTAAACTTCTCTCCTTTCATACTACACAGCAGGGGTAACCTACCTTAACCTACCTTAACCTACATATATGTACAATATTATATACAAAGGATGCGGGAGAGAACACCGGTCTCCGCCCGCCGTGGAAAGTCGTGTTAGGTGACCAAGGTCGGGTCACCGCCCGCCGTGCCGGAACCCTCCTCGGAGTCGTGGTTGAGGTCGACCGGCAGGAAGCAGACCTTAGTGATGGGCCGCTTGAACTGGGATCGGCTGGTCTTTACCGACACGACCCTGGTGAGCACGTCATCCCCCGGATGACACTCGATGATTCGGCCGAGTTCCCAGTGGGTTGGAGGCGCGAGAGGGTTCCGGAGCAGGACGATTTGGCCGACCCTGGCCAAACACTGTACAGTGCGCCATTTGAGGCGCTGGTGCAACGTGTGCAGGTAATCCTGCTTCCACGTCCTCCAAAACTGCTCAGTGAGGCGCTGAACAACCTGCCAACGCGAGAGACGGTTCTCGTTGATCTCCAGGACACTGGGCTCCGGAGACGCGATCAGGGACGCGCCGATTAAGAAATGTCCGGGCGTGAGAGTCCTGTAATCGTCAAAGCACTCGGACACGGCACAAATCGGTCGCGAAATCAAACACGCCTCGATCCGACAAAGCAGTGTAGTGAGCTCTTCAGTGGTGAGCGTGTGCGCTCCGACGCACCGCTTTAAATGGTGTTTCATGCTTCGGACACCGGCTTCCCAGAGCCCGCCGAAGTGCGGGGCAGCTGGGGGCAAGAAATGCCACTCCACTTTGTCGGATGCAAGGCGGTTGAGGAGGTTTGGATCGCGGATAGCACTGCGGTGTGCTTCACAAAGCTCGCGATCCGCGCCTTGAAAATTTGTGCCGTTGTCCGAGTACATCGACCGCGGGCGGCCGCGTCTTGATACGAACCGCTGGTAATCCGCGAGGAATGCAGCGGTGCTATAGTCGAGCACCAGTTCGAGATGGACGGCCTTTGTTGACATGCAGATGAATAATGCAATGTAACATTTGTGCGACTTATGACCGCGTCCCGGAGCGGTTCGCACCAAGGGGGGCCCGCGTAGTTGTCCAGTATGGAAGAACGCGCGGGATGCTGCTAGGACTCGACTCGCCGGAAGGTCTCCCTGAGCTCCGCAGGGATCTCCGCTTTCGCGCGGGTGCATGAGACGCACCGATACAGTACCGCACGGACGGTGGGTCGCGCGCGGAGGAGCCACATGCGCTCCCGCAGTGATTCCAAGGTTAACGGTGGACCCCCGTGCAGTGTTTGCAGATGGTGATGGGAGATCAGGAGGGCGACGAGAGGATGAGAGGAGAGGATGATGGGATGCTTCTGGTCCGCAGACAAGGTGGAGTGACGGAGGCGTCCTCCAACTCGCAGCAGACCATCAGCATCCAGATAAGGATTCAAGGACGCCAGAGAGCTGAATTTTTCGACTGGATGGTTCGAGGCGAGCGCCGTCATCTCCTTCGGGAACAGATGCAGCTGGAGGGATCTGAGCCAATATCGCTCCGTGCGCTCCAGCTCGCCAGGAGTAAGCGAGGGAATCGCGCAGCCACGATTTCGTCCTTGTGGACGAGCTTGAGTCCGATCGCGCGAACTCGACCGCGTATAGGTCAAGGCGCGGAAAAGATACGCCGTTACCCGGAGAAGCTTGGGCCACGAGGAATATCGCAATGAGAGATCCCATATCTCGGATGGAAGCACGGAACCGACGTGCACGCGGCGTCGCTCCTCTCGAGTCGTCAAGGGCATGACCGTCTCCTGCACCGGCCATTGGTCACGAGAGAGCCGCAGCCAGTGAGGGCCCTCCCACCATAAAAGACTGCTCGTCGGAGGACATTAATTAAATATTTATGTAAAAAATTTTTTATATTTTTAAAAATAAAAACGCATTGAATAATTGCGTGCTTACTTCGATCGACGGTGAGCAATGTACATACCTGCTTCTGCTGGTGTACTAGTGCCCACCTTCCCCCTAGTTTAAGTTAACAATAGAGAGAGCGAGAGAGAACACGGCCTCCATCGGACCCAGGGGCCCAGGTAGCCACCGTTCTATCCATTTTGATTTCATTTTAATTATAATGAATGGGCACTTTATTTTAAATGTAATATTTATTTTTAGGGTCCTGTGATAGCGAAATTCGTTTTACCAGAAAAGATTTTTTTTTTATGATTAGAAATCATTTGAATGAGAACTTGAGCTGCATTATTGAACATTCCAGCAGAAAGGATGTTTCATTGATATCGATGATGAGATGAGGGTTGCATTGTGCAGATTATGCAATGCATTGAGAACCAAGTGGCAAAGTGTGCACAGAAAGGAATGTGCTTTTTTACAAAAATTTGCTAACTGGTTGAAAATTGTATGCTTTCCGCGTACCTCTAACTGCAAATGTTGAACCTAAGGAAAAAAGTGGTCAACCTTCTTCAGAATTTGCAAGAGCAAGTGAAAGGACAAAACGAAGAAGGACAGCGGAGATTCGTTCGAACACTCCTATGGAGGTATTGTCGTATGCAACACAAATGGTCCTCCGAGCATCAGGAAATTTGGCTGCATTAAAATGTTTTCAGGATGTAACGTTAAGCACTTCACTAGCAGAGAATTATATAAAAAGTATTACATCCAAGGAAGAAAGGACATTGTCCGGTGAAATTGCACTGTCACTACTGATGGAGCAAAAACTGTCCAAGAACCAGTATTTAAGAATTAGAAAATTAGGTATAGAAAATAATTGCAATTTGGCTAGCGCAGTCCGGATATCAAATGTAATTGTGTTGATTTATTGTAGTGTGGTTGCCTTGCTCGCACCCGTCTCTCGCGATCCTCAGCAATAGACAATCGATAAGGTAATGCGAGCGCGACTCGCGGCGCTATAATTCGCGAGGAAGCGGGCCACGTGACCACCTCCCAATCCACGACAGGACACAGCACATTCCCATCGCAGGCACTCTTACAATTCGTAACATTCCGCCCACCTCTCTTCCCAGAAGAGAAGGGCTCACAGCAAATGACGCAAGGGGGTCTTATCTCTACAGCTATAAACTTCTAAATATACAAATATATACAACTTAAATGTAGGCGACATATAATACAATACTTAAACTCTAACGTATTGTTGAACTCTAACTTGAACTCCCACACCATTCGCACAATTAATTTTTTTTTTTAATTTTGTAGCTCTTCACTGCATCTCAAAACAATCAGTTTAGTGATCGGCCTTTTTAATGTTGTCGAAGCCGTTCGTAACGAGACTACTCTGGGCAATCCATCGTCTCCCTGGTAAACTTCGGTGACTCTCGCTAACGGCCATCGCGATGGTGGTGAGATTTCATTCCGGATGACAACTAGATCCCCGCAGCTAATCGGTCGGTTAGGCAACTTCCATTTGTTCCTTTGCTGTAAGGATTGCAGATATTCCTGCGACCAGCGTTGCCAATAGCTTTGCAGCATCTGTTGTATAATTCGCCAATGTTTAAACAATGGAATTTTGTCGTTAAGGCAATTAGGCTCAGGAACGATATAAGAGGACGACATAATTAGAAAATGAGCAGGAGTGAGTGGAGCTAAGTCGGAAGGATCGTCGGACAGAGCCATGAGTGGTCGCGAGTTGAGGCAGGCTTCAATCTGGGTCAACAAGGTGTAGAATTCCTCAAAGGTTAATTTCGTCTCGCCGATAACCCGACGTAGATGATGTTTGGTTGACTTAACAGCCGCCTCCCAGATCCCTCCAAAGTGTGGTGCGGCCGGAGGGTTAAATTGCCACGTAGTTCCTTGCTCCGCTAGACTTTTCGACAATTGTACAGCACGTTGGCTGGATTTTTGAAAGAGTCGTTTAAGTTCGGCGGCAGCTCCAACAAAGTTCGTTCCTTGGTCGCTAATAAGTATGCTGCAGTGACCACGACGGGCACAGAATCTTCTGAAGGCAGCCAAGAATCCCTCTGTTGTATAATCGGAAACGGCTTCCAAATGAACAGCTCTTGTGGTTAGACATATAAATAAACAAATGTAGCCCTTGTAGGCTATACGACCGCGACCGGCGGCAGCTCGCATAAAGAATGGACCTGCGTAGTCCACACCCGCTGCACTGAATGGCCTAGCTGGACGAACTCTAATTGAAGGCAAACTAGCCATTTGTTGGTAATTTTGCGCTGCCCTATAACGAATACAAGTGAGGCATCGATGGATAATAGCTTTCACCCTTTGGCGGCCCTTAATCACCCAGTATTTGTTACGCAACGTAGACAATGTTAATTGTGTGCCGCCATGTAATGTTCGAGTATGACTATCCTGAATCAACAGGTCTATAAATTTTCCCTCTGCAGGAAGTATAAGTGGATGTTTTTGTTCCAAGTTCAATAAGGAGTGCCTCAAACGTCCACCTACTTTGATCAATCCCTCAACGATAACTGGGTTAAGGGGCGCCAAACAGTTACCTCTCGATACATTCTGGTTGTTGTTCAAAAGCCGCAATTCTTTAGCAAAATATGCGTGTTGGACAATATAAATCCAGGCGAAACAAGCTCTATCAATCTCTAGAACCGACAACTCTTTACTGTTCATATCTCTATCAATATTGAACCAATTTTGCTGGAAGAGCGAAGACTTTGCACACCAGTTTTTATGGATCATTACCTTCTTTAATCTAGTAATAAAGCGTAGCATATAGGCTGTGATTCGCAAAAGTTTTTGAAAGTTTGAGCATCTTTCATTTAACAGATACCAAAACGCCACGTTCTCTATATTTATTCTCGCTTCTTGCGGATTGCTTTGTGCAGGTGCTAAGGTTTTAGCCGCCGTAGCCGTATGGCAAGAGATGCCGGCAGCTAGTTTAACCTCTAATAGTGTTTGAGGCCAAGAGTTTTGATTTTCTAAGAGCCAACTAGGTCCCCCCCACCATATCTGAAGAGAGCGCAATTCTGATGGCTTTATACCTCTCGATACAGGATCCGCAGGGTTATCTTCCGATCTGACATGCTTCCATATTGCTCTAGGTACTAAATTATGGATGTCGGCGCAACGATTTGCGACAAATGTTGGCCATCTTGATGGGTGTTCTCTCAACCAATGTAGTGTGTCTAAGGAGTCAGTCCATAAGTAAATTTCAAGCTCCCTATCCTCAAATAGGGGTAAAGCATTATGTACTAATTTTGCAAGTAAGTGAACTGCTGAGAGCTCCAATCTAGGTATACTTAACGTCCTGATCGGAGCAACTTTAGATTTGGCTTGTATTAATTGGGTGGTTATTGATGATCGCGTTTCTGTTCTCAAATACAAGACTGCACCATATGCGCTTTTAGACGCGTCCGCAAACCCATGCAATTGTAAAGAAACAAAGTTTCGTACGTAACCTAGCCAACGTGGAATTTCAATTTGAGACAATAAGGGTAGTTCGTCATACCAATCCATCCAGTCAGTTGCTTCTACAGCGGGCAGTGGTTCGTCCCATTGTAATTTCAAGAGCCATAACTTCTGCAAGAAGATTTTGGCAGTTATGGTTACTGGGGCTAACAAGCCAAGAGGGTCAAACAACTTCGCCACCTTCGACAAAACAAGCCTTTTTGTCCAAACGGTGGGATGAGCCTCCATGTCCGTTTTGTATCGAAAAAGATCTCTTTGAGGCAGCCATTGAAGACCGAGAACCGCATAGGAGAGATTATCCTGCAGCGAAGTCTCAGTTTCGACCGCTATAGAATCCCTGGGCAACCACTCTAATAACGATTGTTCATTAGAAAGCCATTTTCGCAAGGAGAAACCGCCCACCTTGCACAATTCTGTCACTTGCTTTTGTTTAAGTCCCGCCACTTCTAAACTATGACCACCCGACAAGACGTCGTCCACGTAGATTTCCTTATCTAAGACACTAGCGCCTAAAGGAAAGTGTTCTCTTTCATCGTTTGCCAATTGCTTGAGAACTCTATTAGCTAGAAATGGGCTAGAGGCTAAACCATAAGTAACCGTATTCAATTTATAAATTTGAATGGGATCGGTTGAGTCAAATCTCCATAATATCAGCTGATATGATCTGTCTTCTTCTGCTACAAGTATTTGCCTAAACATTTGCTTAACATCTGCGACGAATGCATATTTGTATTTGCGCCATCTAATAACTAGGTGAGATAAGTCAGGCAGCAGATTTGCTCCAACATGAAGACAATCGTTTAAACTAACACCAGTAATCGTTCTCATGGAACCGTTAAAAACTGTACGCAACTTAGTAGTAGAACTGCTTTCCTTCAAAACCCCATGATGAGGCAGGAAACAGTAATTATGTAAGTCCAAATGAAAAACTGAATCTTTGGTTGAAATTAATGACATGTGCTCCTTCCTAATATAGTCATACATGAACTCGAAATAAGCCTGTTTAAAGACTAAATCTCTCTCAAAGCGCCTTTCCATGCTTGCAAGCAATTTCTGGGCAGATTTATACGTGTCCCGAAAGGAGGGAATGTCAGTACTGCGAAAGGGCAATTTAACAATATATCGACCATCAGCTGTCCTTGAGTGAGTCTCAATAAAATGTTGCTCACACGTCTGCTGATCGGGAGTCTCAAGCCGCACCGCAGGAATCTCCTCTTGCAACCAGAACCTTTGCAGAAGCTCATTAACGTCTTCTTCCACTGTGCAGTGTAAGACCGATGGCCTGGCAAGTTGGTTTCCTGCACTGCTACCTGTTTCCCCCGATATCAGCCAACCAAGACTGGACAGTGTGGCAATAGGTTCATGTCTTTTACCTTTGATAACCTGACCTTCCACAGCCTCCGCGTGTACATCCGCACCCAGTAACAAGTCTATGTACCCCGCTTTATCATAGCACGGGTCCGCTAATTCCAATCTTTCTATGCTTCCAATCTTCACTTCCAGAGACAACAGGTTTATAACCACTAACCTTTGCTACTACATATGCGTTGACTCGGCAGCTGAAAGTAGATGTAAAGTGAGGTTTGATGGTAAAAGAAGTTTTGCTTTTACAAGTAGTTAAAGAGCTATTGCACAGTCCAGTTATAGGCAGTCTACAAGCTGTCCTATCTAACCGCAACCTTTGACACAGGGATGTTGTGATGAATGAGGATTGAGAACATTGATCTACTATTGCTCGCGCGAGGCATTCTTCTCCTTGATTATTGACAACACATACGTAGGCCGTAGTAATAAGAGTAACATCGGTATTACTACGATGAAGTTTGGCCATATGCGCGACTGTACCCAATCCAGGAGCCGGGGCTCCAGTGACTTTGGGGTCGCTAGTCTCTTTAGACCTTTCATAGCTGCTCGCCGAGAAATTCTGATCTACGGCAGAGTCGTGACTTGAGTGCGATATGTTTCGATTGAGATGCAACATAGTATGATGCTTACTATTGCATTGTTTGCAACGATTTTTCGAGGGACAAGATTCTAACAAATGATTACCCAGACAATTATAACAAAGTCCTTTAGTTTTCACGAAGGAGTGTCGTTGATCAACTGTTTGTGCTCGAAAAATATCACACTGTAATATAAAATGAGACTTTGAACACAAAGAACATTTATGGGTGAAACGACCGCTATTTAAAGTTTCGGGTGGCTTCTTGGCAACATGAAAAATCTTGGCTGAAGCTTGCTTATTAGTTTGCTGTTTAAACTGATTACGTGGTCCGCTATTCTTTGAGTCACAATAGAAGGACGCGACCTTAGTTTTTTCCGCACTTTCGATAGACTCTAGCGATAAGATTTTGGTGGTAAGAAAACTCTCAAATTCAGCAAATGGAGGAGGTGCCAGGGAATCACCTAGTGATGTCTCCCACTCCTTCCTAGTTTGCGTATCTAATTTACTAGAGATCAGAAAAACAATTACATCATCCCACGTGTCAACAGAACGATTAAGCGCCTTCAAGGCGGACAGAGGACCCGTAACTCCAAGAAAGACTCTTTTAAGTTCGGCTGCAGTTTCCGAAGAAACAGCCTTCACTGAAAAAAGTGCCGCTAAACTCAAATGGACTAGACGTCGCTCATTTTCAAAATGTTTCACCAACCTTTGCCAAGCGATTTCGAAATTTCCTTCAACAATCGGTAGGTTTTTAATCTGGTCAAGTGCATCGCCTTCCACACATGTCTGTAAATAATGCAGCTTAGAGATATCAGATAGGTTTACTCGATCTCTTACAATAGAACAAAATAGATTTTTGAATGAGGGCCATTCCGTATAATTGCCTGCGAATTTAGGCAACTCAATTTTTGGTAGTCGGACCTCAACCTGATTATGAGCCATAGAGACCTCCAAAGTTTCGTCCTCTTTGACCCGATAGTGTTCACCAGCTAGGACATTCAAGTGCTCTTGGAATTCTCCACGTCTCTCATAATAAATGTCTTCCATTCCATCCATACATTTAGATTCAAAATACACATGCTCCATATTTACACCTGGAAGTTTCAGCAACGCAGCATGATTTGCTCTGTATTGATGCCAGTGTTCTTCAAGTCTCTCTAACTGAGCCGTAGTTGCTCCTCGGGTCATTTTCGCTCGACCCTTTTTTTTAAAATTGAGGAAGGAATTATCAACCTTCCCAGACAATTCTGTCTGTAAAGCTATTAATGCATCCATGCTTGAGCAATGCAAGCGTCAATCAGAACACGCGAATCAATTCCAGAACAAACAGGCCACCAAATTAAGTAACTATGTAATACAATCGAAGAGAAAAGGAGCCAAATACAAATATGATATTACGCAGCTACAGGAGCTTGATGCTGTTATTCCCGCGGCGGGTGAACGTCCTAGTGTTGCGATACTACGATGTCCACGCTGTCCCAACTGCTGTCGGTAATGTTGTCTCTCCCTCTCTGCCGATTATGTTTGTTGACAAGGTTCAAGTTCTACCGGTGATCGGAATACACTTTCCATTAGCCCAATATGGCCGACCTTTCCACTGGTCTCTTGTTTCGCCACGTGGTGAACGAAAGAGAAATGTTTGAGAAATAGCTGGCTAACGGTCAATTGAGACGCGTTAGTCTGTACAGTTTAAAGGCAATCAGACAAATGTGCTCTGTTAAACTGCTTGAGGATCGACACAAGCGACTTTACACTATGATGCGCAGGGACGAGATCACTTGCGTTTCAGCTCACACAAGTCACCGATTTCCCAATCACTAAATCCACGTAGGTATTTATCCGTCAGCGCGCTATCCGGCTCGAAGGACCAAAAATTAATGTCGAAGCTCAAGGTAGATATTTACTTTGGCTAGCGCAGTCCGGATATCAAATGTAATTGTGTTGATTTATTGTAGTGTGGTTGCCTTGCTCGCACCCGTCTCTCGCGATCCTCAGCAATAGACAATCGATAAGGTAATGCGAGCGCGACTCGCGGCGCTATAATTCGCGAGGAAGCGGGCCACGTGACCACCTCCCAATCCACGACAGGACACAGCACATTCCCATCGCAGGCACTCTTACAATTCGTAACAGTACCCATCGTACAAAGTAGTACTAGATGCCAAGGGACAATGTTATCCTGCAAATATCATTGTTACTCAATCATATGCAAAAATTGCACTGCAAGCTTTATTGGATCATACGATCCAATGCATATTACTCTTACAAGATGCGGTATTTAAGAACATAAGGGAAGCGAATATGCAACATGTGATCCTCATATGTAAATGGGGTTGTGATGGGAGTTCTGGACAAAGCGTCTACAAACAAAGATTTGTGGACAAAACAAATTCTGATGTAGACATTTTTTTAACATCTGTCGTTCCCTTGGAACTTATTTCTGCTGACAACAAAATTGTCATGTGGAAAAATCCAAGGCCAGCATCCCCGCGTTATTGTAGGCCCATTCACTTACAATTTATTCACGAAAACACGCAAGCTACACAAAACGAAGTAACTTGCATTGAAGAAGAAATAAAACATCTAATTGCTTTCACAGGAATTGTAAGTGGAAAGAAAATTTCCGTCAACTATAAATTATGCTTGACAATGATTGACGGAAAAGTGTGCAATGCCATTGCACATACGGCATCGGCCCAACGTTGCTTCCTATGTGGAGCAACGTCAAAAGAATTTAATAACCTGGAATCGGTTTTGCAAAGGGTGATCAACGAAGACCACGTACGGTTTGGAATGTCAACACTGCATGCGTGGTTTCGATTTTTCGAATGCTGCTTGCATTTGTCATACAAATTGAAAATTAAAAAATGGCAAGCACGTAGCAACGAAGAAAAGTAAGTGACAAAATTGGGTCTCAATTGGGAGCAATTGGGTCTCATCTTTGATCGCCCAAAGTCGGGATTTGGTACTACCAATGACGGTAATACCGCTCGCCGATTTTTCCAGAACGTCAAAATATCAGGATCGATAACAGGGATTGACGAAGTTTTAATCGAACGGTTCTACATCATTTTGCAAGTCATATCGAGCGGTCACTTAATCGATTCTAACAAATATGAAAAATATGCACTAGACACTGCAAAATTATTTGTAACCTTATATCCGTGGTATTATATGCCCACTACTGTACACAAGATTTTAATACACGGTTCCGCAATACTTGCAAGGTCCATATTGCCAATCGGACAAATGTCAGAAGATGCACAGGAAGCACTAAATAAATATTTTAAGATATTTCGTGAAGATTTCTCGAGAAAATGTTCTAGAGTGAACACAATGGAGGACGTTTTTCACCGACTTCTAGTCAATTCAGATCCGAATATATCTAGTTTAAGACAACTGCCAAGGAAGCCAATTATAAGCTTTTCTACAGAAGCTGTGAAATTGTTCGCTGCTGCAAATATACACGAAGAAGTTGCTACAGAAAGAACTTTCGAAACAGATTCGGACGATAGCAATTAATTAGTTTTATTCAAATTTAAAATTCATTTTTTTTTTATTTAACTTTATTTATTTAATTTATGCGCATTACTTCAATTTCTCTAATAAACATATTTAGATAAGAGATGTACCCAATCTTTATTTATAAACACTCCAAGACTCCCAATTACTGCGAATATTTAAGAAAATTAAAATGAAGCATTTTGTTTTTCAATTATAGTGTAATAAAAATGATTTGACAAAAAAATGTTTCAGACAAAACTTAATCAGTATTCAGCCTTCTACAAATATCAATAGAAAAAATTGTACAAAATTTTTTTTTTACTAACAAAGTAAAGGTCACCTTCACTTTATAAATGTTATTATATAGTTTTGACAATAGAATGTGATACCTGACATCAATACGAATTCAACGACCTACCACACTATTACCTTAAGTGTTCAAATCACGCTACAATAATTTTGTCCACGTTTTCGGGATTTGGGACCACTGTGGCAGCGTGCAAAAAAATATGCGATGGGTAACACACCTAGGTCACTTGAAGAATGCTGATTACTGCTCTACCACCGAAGTAATGTCGAAAGAGGTCCCCGACGGTAGGATATTGCAGAGCTTCACCAGAGGATCTACCGAGGAGGGGTTTTTAGTGGGTAGGCTAATCAACATCCCGGCTAGTCCCACATATCCTACATTGCGGTGTGGGAATGCGTAACTGAATTTTCCCCTCCTCGAAAAAAAAAGGTGCGTAGCATATGAACTGCGCGGGTACGCATTAGGGCGACATCTGTATCCGTAGGTTTCCACATCGCCCATGGGGTATTATTATCGATGCTTTTTTTTTGTCCACTGTGTCGCATGATACTTTCTTCTGCTGGCATAATTTGTGACAAATCGCGCTAAAAAAGTAAATTTGGAAAATGCTTTTCACTGTCAAAATTTTAATCACGTTAGGGAAAATTGGATTTTTTCGCACATGAAGCGTGCTTGGGCCGTTCATCGTGTCGAAATTTAAATTTCTAGAGAAAGACTATTACAGCATGATTGTATGAGTACAGTAATTTCTCGAAGAAGGATCGCAGGTCGGGTCCGGCCGCGATCACTTCGGGCGCAGGGATAACTTTGCCTTTCTAGAAATTTGGCACCGACATCGACGGCCACTGAAAGGGACAGAGAGTGACAGAAAGGTCAGATACCTACGTATCGGTGAGGCAACACTAATGCAACTATAAAACTTCTTTATTGTTAATTATTTCGTTCTGCAAATTTTATTAAAATATTGCTGAGGCTGTTGTGATTAAAATAACACCAAACGCGATATAATTTGAATCATATTTGCGTTGATAAATTACAAAAACGGGTTGCAATATGAAGCAAATACGATCGTGTTGTCTCATTTTAAGCATACAAACGTTAACAATATCGTAATAAAATTTGCAGAACAAAAGAACGACCGAGCATGAAACGCTTCCGAACGATCGCTCCGAGCCCAGGCGAAACGCTTTACGATCCCTCCGTGCCCAGGCGAAACGCTTTTCGAGCCCTCCGAGCCCAGGGGAAACGCTTTTCGAGCACTCTGGGCCAAGGCGAAACGCTTTGGACCACCTGGTTCTTTAATTGCCTGATTCTTTAAAAACATAAAAGCATACTACAATAATCATGGGTATCTTACAATACAATGGGCATACAATACAATACAGTTTAGCACTCTGTGAAAACGTTGACCTGAAATAAACCTCCGCGGTCAACCTGGGTTGTTTATGACCGAAGGGACTTTTGACTTTTCCCGAATTGTTATTTTCGGGCACTAATCCTTTGAACAATTAACTGACGGAACAGAACTTCTTTAACGCTGAGTGTAAGCACAACGTTACGAACTTCTTATCCGAAAAGCGCAATTTTGTTTACTATAATTATTTATAGTAACAATTCTTGCTACACAAGCATTAGCATAAATAGTTTTATTATAAATTTTAAGTGTTTAGTTATTATGTATACATATAAGTAAATATGATCCAAATTATCTCGTGTTTAGTCTCATTTTAATCACAACAGCTTCACGAATATTTTAATATAATTTTCATAGCGCAATACGTAACAATAAAAAAAATTCACGGTTGCATTAGCGTGGTCTCACAGATACGAAGACATTTAATCTTTCAAGGGTTACCACAGGTATTAACCGCCGGGACGTGTCGGCTAGAACCCGGGGGGATCCCCCCAGTGGTGGGGATGAAGCGCGATCCCTCTCGCCGTAGGCCTAGCCATGCACTCTTTGAGAAATTACTGTATTACGAATCGACAATTATCATTGAAACCCCATGGGTGATGTGGAAACCTACGGATACGGGTGTCGCCCTAATGCGACCCGCGCGGTTCATATGCTACGCGCCTGAGGAGCTTCGAGCCGATTAGCGATCGCGGGGACAAAACGCGCAGCGGGAGAAAGGGGGCGTTGCCTCTGAAAATCGGCCCGAAAGATCACTTAAATCCGAGGCCTGATTTAGATAACAATAATAACCCGAGTACAGTAGAACCTCGTTTATCCGCACCTCGTTTATATGCCCAAGTTAATGCTCAGCGTCTGTTATACGAACTCGTAGGAGATTAAGGAGAAGGGGTTGCCTAGAAACGACATAATCAACTTCAGTTTTTCGCATGCTAGCTTACATATATTATTCAGACTAATACGAACGCTGGTGAGGATAGGTAATGAACCTCTATTATCGGAACTACTCAGTAATCCGAACTGCCTTGTCCCCCAACATGTTCGGATAAATGAGGTTCTACTGTACATCGTACGCCTCAAACACTGACAATAGTAAGATCCCCAAACTACAGGATAATGATTCCAATGCGTATATTATTATACCTACTGTTGTTTTTCTTTTTCTAGGCAAACCACAATCAAAATTACAAGAATATTTAAGAGAACGTGATTAATGTAAAAACAAATACAAATATCGTCAAGTCAGACTATATTTTTTGGAGGAAGTAGAAGGAGAAGAAACCAATATTTTAAATTGGTGGAAATGACAAATTGTGCGCTTTCCCATTTTTTCAGAAATAGCAAGAAATTTTGTTGCAATTCCGGCAACATAAACTTCTAGTGAGCGATTATTTTTCAATGCAGGAAATATTGCAATGCCTCTGCGAACAAGGTTGTTACCGAAAAATGTGGGAGAACTTTGTTTATTACACAATAATTTAAAATAAAATATCTGCTATATGTTTGCGATTTTGTCAATCCTTAAATTCACACATACATATTATATATAACACTTTTACCTTTGATCGACGTTTCCTATAGATTTTATTGTGCTGAATACGAATCTGCAAACCGTTTTTCCAGAGAACGTACAGTTCTCGAAAAAATCAATTTTTAATTTTAATTTTCAAGTTTGTTACTGTTTTACCTATTACAAGGAGAATTAGATCGTTTGTGAAACGCTTATCAAACTGCTCTATCACCGATCAAAGAATGTGAAAATGATTATGGAAATCGCCCAATTCTTCGAAAATGATACTACCTACATGAGGGAAAAACGAAAAAACTTTTTTCTTCTGGAAGGAGATGATTCTGATAAACTAATAGCTTCCTATGAAAAGAATCAACGTGGCTACACAATTGTGTGATACTTTGCCCGGTTTTTTGCAGTTTCATGTTTAAGGTGTTCAAGTGGTTGGTTAAATCTACTATAAATGAGAGTTCACAAAGGAACACACATCTGCTAATAGAGGAAAATATTCCTCTCCAATTGAACTTATAACAAAGAATGTACTTAAACATTTCGCTGCACTGAGCCACCGCACTTCAAAATATAAAGGGACATCAGTATAAGCAGCGTTATACGTTTGAAGAAATTCTATAAATTTCCTGTGAGATAGAAATTTATTTCCGCCTTTGATAGAATTGATTATTTTCGCTGTGAATAACTATTTTATTAGTGTAGAGTTTATTTATATTATATTATATTTATTACTAAACTTATAGATAATTATAATATATAATGCTCTTTTGCTTCTTATAACAACACATGAAAAACACCATCTTCTCCATCGATCTTCGAATATATATATAATAGACAAATCGTGACAATTGAATTGTGAGTGCCATCTATTGGCTTACAAAAAACAATCTCACATTCGCAACCTTTTCCATCGCGGAAGATAATTTTATATCTTTCCCGCATAACGCTCCCTGATGAATGATGCAATGTATCATTGGAAATTTAAACCCGTGTTTTTTAAATTGCCCGTTCAGTCCTACCTTGGAACCTATCATGGGTTTCGCACCATCCGTTACCCCTGCAGAGCATTTTGACAAATCGGCTTGGAATTTTTGAACAGTGTTCTGTACTGCGTTAAAGATATCAAGTCCTGTCGTTGTGTCATGCAAAGGCAAGTATCCCAAAAGCTCCTCGACATACGAAAAATTATTTTGTACAATTCGAACGAAAATGCTCGATTGACTCGTGTGCCGGGTATCGGTGCTGTCGTCCAGACACAAAGAAAAATAACGACATGAGCTTAATAGGGCAGTTAACTTCTGTTCGATAGATGTGCCTATGGCAAAAATTCGGGAGCTTACGGTTTTATCACTAACAACTCGCAGCTTCTTCAGGTGTCATACACTTTCCGAAGGATGTAACCGCTTCAATGAGCCATTTTTTTACGACATCGCCCTTAGCGAACGGTTTACCCTGCTTTGCTAGTAAAAGCGAAATAGCGTAAGAAGCTATGCGTGTTTTTTCGGAAGAAGAAGAATCCTCAGGGATATGCGTACAGGATTCTTCACGAACTAATTTGAGCCCCTCTAGTGAATCAAGTTTTTCGCGGCCTTGATACGATGCATACTCTTGTGAATGATTACGTGTAAAGTGACGTTCGATATTACTTTTCTTTACTAGGGTAGGCGGCTGAAATCCGCAAAGGCACATTGTTGCGGATTCGCTGGTAGGGGTAGCGCTCGCTCTCTTCGCGCCTAGCGCTGTTCCGTGGCGACAAACGCGAGCGTTCCCCCTCTCTCATCTCTTCATGCTCTTTGCCCCGCGCATCGGTATAAATACCGATGCGCTAGGATACAATTCGACGGTATTACAACATTTTTGAGAGAGATAAGAGGTTTTAAACAGAGATTTGCGACAGCGTTAAATTCAGACAATTTACTCGGGTTAAACGACTTACAACCGTTTAACCATTCTACTTAAATAAGAGCTAAAAGGCGTGCGTGCAGACTTTATATACTTTATTCATTACTTGTTCTTTATTGGTCTAATCACTTATTGTACATTATTGTTCTTGTGCGGTAACGTTAAATACATGTGATTCGTGCTATACGTGAATTGTGCTTACTCTATAAAAGTTCCCAATCCGTTACGTGATAAAATTAAAATCTAACGAGCTATCCGAAACACACATCGTACGATTACTAATTTTAGCAGAAAAAAGTTTGCCCATTCCTTGTTAAAATTTTGACAGTTGTCCAGACATCTTGTTAATAAATTAATTTCATTTAATAAACTAACGTATATTTGTAATAGCACTGTACAGATGACAGAAGAGGAGTATTGATGTGAACTGTTTGATGCTTACAAAAAATGTCTTTTTTGCCGCAATGTTCAAAGTAAGCAGGAATGGGGGGTGGTGTGCTGTGAAAAGGAGTGGGTGCTAGTGATGGTTCATTGTTTGCACTTTTTTCTCATGTGAAAAATAGGAAATGATAAGAAAAGAGTAGGAGACTTACTAGAGGGTAAGGCGAGGGGTGGCAAAGTACGACAAGGAATGGTCAGCAAATGGTAAAATCGGTGATTTATGATTTGCCTTGCAGTTCGATGTTTTATGGTGGTGACAGTTGTCGAGCGGCGGCATGGTTAATGTTTTAAGACCTGCACATGTCGCCGAAATGGTCAACACATCGGTCATTAAATATTTGGCGAGCTGCTTCGATTTGTCTGTACGGTTTATGGGATATAAAATTATAAGGAATAAGATAAGAAGGCCGGAAATAGTATGTAGCGTAGCCCTCCCTAGTGAAGAGTTAACGCAAGATCGGAAAAGCACCATGAAAGCCATCATACATAAATGCGCACCAGAAGATAACTTAAGCTTAGAAAGAGAAATGCGTCAGGAAATTAAAAGAACTAACGAGCAGTACTTTAACTGTAATTTAGAAAATAAGATAACAATTGACGAAGTTGACAAAGCTATCAAGAAGGCAAAAAATTTTAAAGCGCCAGGTCCTGACAACATACAAAATGAAATGACAAAGGCCCTATGGGCAAAAGACAAAAGTATCTTGCATAATCTTTTTAACAACTGCTTTGACAACGAACAATTTCCAGTGCAATGGAGAGAAGCAAGACTACAGCTAATCGCAAAAGCGGGAGCCACAGATAAGACGCAAATAAACGCTTATCGACCGATTTCATTATTATCAACAGCCGGGAAAATCTTTGAAAAAATCGTGGTACAAAAAATACAGAAACATCTCGAAGACCACAAATTAACAAGTGAAAATCAGTTTTTTTTCACCAAGAACAAATCTACGGAGGATGCCCTCAACAAAGTAAGGAAAGGAATTGCCCCTACCACAAAGAAATAAGTAACGGCGATCTTTGCGGACATAGAAGGGGCATTTGATAATATTTGGTGGCCAGCCATAATTGGAAAGCTAATGAGTGCTAAATGTAGCAGTAAATTAGTGAATTTAGTTAAGGATTATCTGAAAAATAGACAAATAAATGTGACGACGAAATTCAATAAAATTACAACTGAAATGAAAAAAGGGTGCGCACAAGGTTCATTTCTAGGCCCAATGGCCTGGAACTGGTGTATGAACGAACTGCTAATAGAATACACAAACAAGTATAAAGAGGACGAAGTAGAGATAGCCGCCTATGCGAATGACCTAATTATACTAATAAAAAGCAACACATGAAAAGAAATGGAAAGAATAGGACAAAGTTCTATTACAAAATTAGAAGAAAGGTGCCAAAAGTATAAATTGAAGGTCTTAAAGAAGAAAACAGTGGCAATGGTGATGAAAGGATCACTTGCGGGAAGAAACCCAATAATCAAACGAATATACCTTTCTGTGTGGAAACAAAATATCTAGGAGTAATGTTGGATAAAAACTTAAACTTCGTTGAACACACAAAATACTTAAGACTAAAAGTTCAGAAATTCGTAATGGCTATAAAAAGAATAGCAAAAGAGGAGTGGGCTATTGAGTACCACACGCTATTAATACTCCACAAAGCGTTAATTGTTCCTATTGTAGGAGATTTTACGTAAGGGTCTGGTTTGTTCCGGGTCATGATTGTTTACGTTGGGACGTGAGATTGTCGCGCCTATACCTAACGTGAACCATCTCAAGGGCAGTGCGTCGCCTTGGAGAGGGGACGATCAGTTGAGGCGCGCGGTCGAGCCGATCGTCGAGAGAAAGCATGCATTGTGGATCGTGCTTCGAAAGCATTTGCATTCGCACGTTGGCATTGACTGCTGCAGTAGCGCAGGGACGAATAAAGGATATATCTTGAGACACATCCGCCGTTTAATTGTGGCTTTATTCTTACCTTCCAACAGTAATTACCCCTCACTATTATGGCATATGGTGCAGTGGCCTGGTTTGATAAGCTGCAAACGGTAATGACCAGAAGGCACATCTTAGCTGCACAGAGATCGGCATTACTTTTAATAACAAAAGAATGCAGAACAACTTCGACATCAGCGCTACAAGTTATCAGTGGAATCCTACCGTTGGACCTAGAAATTATACAAAGAGGAATCAGCGGAAGAGTTAGAACAAATATAACAACAAGATGAAAGGAGTTCTACTTCCAAGAAGGAAACGAACCCCCCAGTAAAACAGTAATTAAGCAGATACAAGAAAAGCTTAAGATAACCATGTACAAAGAATGGCAGAAAAGATGGGAAGAGGACATGCGGGGCAGAAGTACAGGGTCTACCACGTATCTCGGAACCCATGCGCGCGCAAACTTGAGTAAATTGCAACGTCGCAATGAATCGATACAGGCGTCATCTATGAACTGCTGGTGAAGGTTAAAGTCTTGTAGGGGACGCAAGGTTTGGCAAGATTGGAGAGGGGATTGTAAGAATCAACTGGATTGTAAGAAGGGGTAAACACAAATTCAGGCGCGATCGGCAGAGACCGCATTGAAGTCGGACAAAAAAGTTTCCAGCGGCTCAGCAGCTATGGCTATGTCCGGCAGGAATCGAAATCTCGGCTCGAGCATTTGAATTCGGGCTACAACATGAGCAAGCCGTCCGACTTCAATGCGGTCTCTGCCGATCGCGCCTGAATTTGTGTTTACCCCTTCTTACAATCCAGTTGATTCTTACAATCCCCTCTCCAATCTTGCCAAACCTTGCGTCCCCTACAAGACTTTAATCTTCACCAGCAGTTCATAGATGACGCCTGTATCGATTCATTGCGACGCTGCAATTTACTCAAGTTTGCGCGCGCATGGGTTCCGAGATACGTGGTAGACCCTGTACATTTCAGTTCATACCAAACACTAATTTCGTGAATGAAAACAAATGGTTTAAGGTTTCACGCAAGACGGTATATACAGGGTCCGGCAGAGTATATGACCCCCCTTTTAATGTGGGGTTCCTGGGGTGATTCTGAACAATTTTTTCCTTTACCAAAATGTTGGTTAAAGCTTCGTTTTTGAGTTATTAACGAAAAACCCTGGCCAATCTGAGCCCTCGGGCGCGTGGCTCTCAACGGATCTCAACCTCGGCCGTGGTCGTGAACGAACGCATTGGTACAGTTATGTTACCTCGTCTTAAATTAAGAATAATGTGGAATTATTCGTTATTCATGAATAACAAATAAACTAATAAGTATTCGATACGTTTATTCGCTATCCGAAAGGAATAAAGTATTTTATTACGTATGAATTATTTTTTGTTTAACAGCACGTTTCCAGGTGGATAAATTGTGTTTTAAGAAAAACGATTTGGATAAATAATGTTAGAAAAAGCTAGTTAACCTTACCAATTCGTCCACAAATTAACCTGCTCCGACGGAAGTGGGTCATTGTGTCGATCCTGACCTTCCACAACATCTGGTGCTACAGCCGTGTCGGTGCACGGTCAGATTTCTTGCTCGGTCATTTCACTTAACGGTCACATTTACTTTTTGGAACGATTTATCCTTCCTATGTTTAAAATATTGTGGCTCCGAAAGGCACTCAATACAAACATTTGGTTGTACTCCTGGTTTGAACGATACATCTTGCTCGTACGAATAGTCGAATGACTCTGCCAGCTTAAGCGTTTCCTAGGTTCTACATAGATGAACATTCCTTAAGGAAGGGATATTGTTATAATAGAAGGCAGAAGAAATGTTTCTTACTGGAACGCTTAAGTGGCTAGCAGTTTTGGCGTCAACCTCCACTACACGAAAGAATACCCATGCGCTCTAGGGGGTCGCATGGTTTTCGTAACTACGAACTCCGATTGCGAAGAGAGACCACACACACCAGACAGTGTAGGATTACACTGTTCGAGAAATTTCAATGAAGATGTGGAACAAAACCAACCAAAACAACGAACGGAAGGAGGGAGGAGGAAGGAGGGACTACGCCCAAGTGACGTAAATCCGGCGGGGAGTGCCATCACTACTACGGGGTAATCTGGAACTAGCGGCAATGTGGGAGGAACTGCACCAAGGGCATCTGGTGCTAGCGGTCATCAGGGAAGGCTGACGAGTTGGGTTGCCGAGGAGAAACGGCATACGGGGGTGGGTACTGAGGATTATAGCTCGGACTCAAGCGTAGCCACAGTAACGGGGAAAAAGAGGCAGCAACCGCCAAACTCCTCCTCGGAAGGCCGCAGATATATTAAGGGGAAGATGGGCGTGAGTTCTGGGGACGAGGCCTCGCCAGTGAGGCGCACCCCCAGGCTCCCAACGGAGGCGGAGATGGCCAGTGAGCTGCGACCACAGCCAACCGCCAACCTGGAGAGTAAAATCCTAACCCAGATAACGGTCGTTGAGAAGGTGGCCAGGACATCAAAGAACCTGAAGGGCACGAAAGTGAGAGAATTGAAGCTCGCTGCCGTAAATTGGCAGCAGGTGGAGGAGGATAACCTACTGCGCAGCCAGATAGCGGACCTAAAACTGGCGCTAGCCGCGGCTAAGGCGATCCCGGTGCCGGCGGGAAAGCAGAGGAAGGAGGCGACCAGCACCCCGGAACCAACCTCTTCTTCAGAGAGGAAGCAGAGGGAGAAGAAGGAGGGGAAGCAGCGGAGGAAGCTCCCTGTCAGTGGTTCCCTGTCCCAGAAAAAAGAGGGAGCGGAGGGAGAAAGGGCGACCAGATCGTCCTCCTCCAGGGCGGAGGCGAAGAGCTCGCCCTACAACAGGGAGGACAGCCTGGAGCAGCTCCTGGAGAGTTTTATGGGCCGAGTCGAGAAGAAATTGCCGGCCCTTAGGCGAGAGCTCTATGAGGGGCTGCCCAGGGCCCCAGGTGCGAGGGCATCCATCCCGACGCCGTCAATGGAGACCCGGGAGCAGGTGGAACCCCGCAACGAGGGAGGAGGAGGAGCAAGCCAAAGGACAGGAAAGGAGAAGGCAGCGGCTGCCTCCTCCAGCGGGGCTGCCCCCGGGCGATCCCGGCCTGGAGCTGCTCTTTCTGGAGGAACAACGGCAACGGCCGCCCCGCCGCCCCGCCGCCCCGCCGCCCCGCCGCCCCGCCGCCCCGCCGCCCCGCCGCCCCGCCGCCCCGCCGCCCCGCCGCCCCGCCGCCCCGCCGCCCCGCCGCCCCGCCGCCCCGCCGCCCCGCCGCCCAAGTCCCCCGCCACTCAACTGCCGAAGAGCGGCGAATCGTGGGCGACTGTTGCGGGCAGGAGGACGAAGCGGGCGGCTACGGAGACGCCTGTCCAGGGACGCCCAGGTCAGCAGCAGCAGACCAACCAGAAGAAGGCCCCTGTGGGGGGTAAACCAGGAGGAAAAGGGGCGAAGGTTACCGCCCCAAAACCCCTCCAGAGGAGGCCTCCGCGCACAGCGGCCATTGCCCTATCCATCAAGGATGGGGCAAAGATGACATATGCGGAGGCGATGAGCTCTGCCGGGAGGATAGACTTTTTGTTTACGAGGTGAAAATCTTCGAAAGACACCTTCTGCCCTGGGGGAGAGCAGAAGGTAGTGCCGGATTTCTACCGGCTAAAACCACCCCGGCCGCCTACCTCTGGCGCTATGGGCAGCCCCGTGACTCTCAATGAACGCTACCGGTGCTGCCCACGCCTACGCTATTCCTAGTCCGTTCCTCGGGAGGGTCAGGAGGACCCTCCGATCTTCTGTATGAACGGCCGTACCAGGGATGACACCCAGTGCGTCCCTCCTCCCTGGCCGTGGTCAGGACGACTCGGGCCCCCACCCGAGCCGCCCACGGCTCTCCGACGGCCCCACGGGAAGCAAGAGAACGTGGTTCTCCCTAAGGGGGCCGCCAGGCTTCGTGTCAGCGGTGGCAGACTTTCGAGAGGGGAGAGGGGGTTCACCTCTGCGCCCCCCGCCACGCTTTTACCTCTCGGAAACGGGGGGGGGGGGATTTCGCCAGCAAAAACGGCCAGCGAGTCCTACCCTCCGTCTATCGCGGCGGGCAGGATCGGCCACTTCCCGATCCCGCTCCGACGCCTCCTTCTGACGAAGCACACCTTCGCAGAAGGAGACACGCCACCCCCCCTGGGACGTGGCCAAGTCCGAGAGGGACCTCATCCGACTAATCGCGTCGATTGTCGAGCGTCCCCCTCTAAATCCAAACTGGGACTCGGCCAGGTCGGGACCCACCCGGGACAGGTGCCCCGAGAGGCAGGAAGCCAGTACCCTCTCGAAGAGCTTCCCCGCCTCATCGAGGAGACAGATTAGCCTGAATGCCGAGGGAGAGTCAGCGGGCCTGCCAATCTTTTTCACAAGGACTATCCTGCCTCTTTTCCACTGCGACGGGACTCGCCCCGTCCCCACGCAGCCATCAAACAGGCGCCTGAGACGGCGCCCGAAGACGCGCAGGGGTAGGGCCAAGGCCCGGAGCGGTGTTCTTCTTCATCCGCTTGACAGCCCGGGATAACTCCTCCCCCGTGACACCCATTTCGGCGGACCAGTTTGCAGGGTCCGCCGTTCTGAGCTCCATGGTAGGTTCCTTCCCGTTTGCGGGGAACAGGGTGTCAACCACCCTGTCCAGGAACTCTGGGTCCAGCGTCTCCGTCACGGGGGGCGCCCACGGGCGAATTTTCCCCATCACCATTTGGTAGGGGCGCCCCCAGGGTTCACGTTCCAGGATTTCGAGGAGTTCCGACCAGGCCCTCTCCTTCGCCCTGCTGTTCACCAGCTGGAGAGCTACCACATGCTCCCGATAGCCCTCGTATAGCTGAAGCTCCCTCGCCAGGTCGCGACGCCGTCTTCGACGGGCTTTCTGGAGCAGTCGCCGGGCGCGGGCGCAGACATATCGCATCTGCGCTATCTCCATCGACCACCAGAAAGTGGCATGTCTGTTGGAGGCGCGGGACCGGGGCATGGTACTGTCGCATATTGCCCACATGTCCCCCCGAAGCTGCGCGGCCTCCTCATCGACGTTCGCAACCGGCCCGGCTGGTGTTGTGGGCCATGCCACTGCTAGAGACGCGGCCATCAGCGCGTCCTCGTCCAGGCGCTTCGGCGCCCATCTCCTCCTTTGGATAGGGGGAGTAACTGCGGACTCCCCGGTGGCCGCTGGTTCCGAGTGGCGCGCACCTCCATAAGGATATAGAGGTGGTCACTCAATGTTTCGACCTCTTGCGCCACCCTCCAGCCTCTGACACGACCCACCACCGAGGGGGATGCCCAAGATAAGTCGACTATGGACTCCCCCTGGTAGCGGACGCAGGTGCTGACCGATCCCCGGTTCAGCAGCCGGAGGCCGGAGCCGGCCGCCCAGTCCAGCACCGCCTCCCCCCTCGGGTCCGTCCTAGGGGTACCCTGTGATTTGGAGTTGAAATCCCCCAGGACCATAACCGGACAGGGTCTGCATCTCGATATGCATCCCGCGACCCCTTTCCAGGAACTCTTCGAAGGACGCGAGGTCCCACCGAGGCGGTGCGTAGACTCCCAGCACTACCAAGCCCCCCCAATGTACCGCCACGTAGACCTCGCCGTTCTCCAGTAGGGAGAACGACAAGGGCACCGAGGCCCCACCAAGGATGACCGCTACGGAGCCGGCTGCGTCCCCGAGCCAATTTGGGTGGTCGGGAACCCTGTACGGCTCCGCAGCGGTCGCCAACAACAACGACGCTCTCATCTGTGAGCGTCTCCGAGAACTCCGCCGGGGGGTGCGATGGCGTCCGCCGAAGAAGAGGTGGACGTTAGACGCCTGCCCGACTGGCTGCGCGGAAGGGTAGGTTGTAGATCCCCCCCTCCCGCGGTTTAAACGCGGCGACGGTCCGGGGGGCGATTGGAGGTGTCACCCTCCCGCCCCTCGGATGTCTGCCATCCCTGACACGAAGACTGGCGGCCCCGCAAGGGAGGACCACGCTCTCCCGCTTCCCTCGGGGCCGTCGGCGGCTCGGGTGGGGCCCCGAGTCGTCCTAATCACGGCCTGGAGAAGGAAGGCCGCGCCGGGTGTTACCCCCGGCGTGGCTCTGTGCAGCGGTGTATCGGAGGGTTCTTCTGACCCTCCCGGGGATGGAGCTGCAACGGTCAGGGCGTGGGGGGGAGGGGGGACACCGGAAGCTATCTCCGGAGATCATGGGGCCTCCCCTACAAGCGCCGAGGATAGGTAACCGGGGTGGTTTTAGTCGGTAAAAATCCGACACTACCTCCTGCTCTCCCCCAGGACAGGAGGTGTCTTATGAAGATTTCCACCTCGAAAAAAAAACCTGGGAAGGATCGTCGGGTCCTACCTGTCCAGCAGGTGGATAGAGTACTCGGGAAGGGCGGTATACTGGAATGAGGGGTGGGATGCTGGGTCCCGCAAGGCTCGGTACTGGGCCCGCTACTGTGGGACCTCGCGTATGACACGGTCCTCCGTGTTGCCCTCCCCTCCGGGGTCAGCGTCACGTGCTACGCGGATGACACGTTGGTGCTGGCCGCGGGGGTGGACTACGGAAGGACCTTACGCCTTGCGCAATGCGGGGTGGCAGGCGTCGTCTCCGGGGTGGAATGGCTGGGACTCAGGGTGGCGCCTTACAAATCCGAAGCGATCTGGATGTACGATCGCTCTCGGCGGGGCGAGGCGCCCCCGTCCCGGCTGTGGCTGGGTCAGTCCTGCGTGGAGGTGGGTCACCGGATGAAGTAACTGGGACTCACCTTGAACGCCGACTGGCGTTTCGAGGCCCATGTTGAGCGCCTGGCTCCCCGACCCGAGGGGCTTGCGACCGCCTTGGGTCGTATTTTCCCGAACCTCGGGGGCCCGGCGGCGGAGGTACGTCACCTGTACGCAGAGGTCGTGCGGTCGATGGCTCTGTACGAAGCGCCCGTGTGGAGCTGCAACCTGATGGCTAGTCGGCGCAGTCGAGAGATGCTGCGCCGCGTCGAGAGGATGTTTGCCATCAGAATCGCGCGGGCCTACCGCACGGTCTCCTATGAGGCTGCGATGACCCTGACGGGGCTCCTGCCGGTCGACATTCAGGCAGGAGTGGCCGCGGCGGACTATGCCGCCGCGAAGACCCCCGTTCGCGGTGACCCGCGGGGTCATGAGGAGGAAGAGGCGGCTTCGAGGCTTCGGTCCCGTTGGCGCGCCGTGATCGTGTGGCGTGCCCGGCTAACCGGTCCACCCGGCGGCGGGTGGCGAGTTGTCGGGGCGGTCTTGCCGAGCCTAGAGAAGTGGCTCGGCAGATCGTGGGGCAGGCTGACCTACCGGATGACGCAACTGCTCTCCGGACATGGGTGCTTCGGGGGAGTACCTGCACCGAATCCGGAGAGAGGAGACGGCGCAGTGTCACCACTGCGGCGAGGAGGAGGACACGGCGCAGAACACGCTGGAGAAGTGTCCAGCGTGGTCGCGGGAGCGCCATGTCCTGAGGAACGTGTTGGGGACCGACCTGGCGTTGGCACCGGTTGTTGGCGCCGCACAGTGGTCCGAAACCGTAAAAACACGAACTAAATTCATAGCATTGTTATTTCCACATTATTCGTTATGAATAGAAAGATTTTAGGTACTTCTTGAGTTATAGAATATAATTGCGATAAAAGATTCTCTTATTATAATTATTTTAACAATAATATTTGATAAAATGTTGTTTGGTCGAAATGGTTCTGATATTTTCTGTGTTGTGTAGTTATCTCTCAGGTAGCAGAAAATAAAATTTGTCACAGCCGATAAAACGACTCTTACAAAACTGATTTCATTAATTGAAATTTAATTTTCAAAGATTTCATTTAATTGAAATTATATAGTTAATATGGAAATAATTCGACAATGGGATGTAGAATCTACGCATCCAAATGCGCGTTTATGATGTTATTTAATGAAACGAACATGTTAGCAAAAGATTTAAAATAAAAAATATATACAAAATTATTTAAACAAATTAAATTAAATAAAAAAGTTCTGAAAAAAAGAAAAAAGTTTGTGACTAGATTTACATTACCCTACATTTCATCTTCTGATGAGGTCACGTCACTTGACCGTCACCACATTGAAGTGGAAAAACGGCGTTCTGACTGCACATGTATTGTTATAACTTTCGGAATTGCAAATAATTGCAAAAAAAATTTATGCAGCCTTCTTAAGTCGGGTTCTAACAAATACTTCCATATAAATTTCATCGGATCCCCGAGTTTACCTCCCCCTTATAAACCACATTGAAGTGGAAAAACGGGGGGAAAATAGGGATTCGCGAAAAGGTATTTTTCAAAGCGTATAAATACTTACAAGGAAACATATTCGGGTGTCCGCCTCCGATTTTGATTAAACTTGGTGGACATATTCAGCAGGTGAAAAAAAGGGACACGTATTTTTTTATAGCTGCCCAATCGCAAGTTTAGTATCTCGAAAACTGTCACAGATATAAGAAAGCTTCTTAAGGAAAAGTGTCATGGTTTTTTGAGGTATAATAAATAGTGGTCACAGATTTTGTAAAAAGTAATTTGTTTATAACAAACAAATTTATTGTTACATTATTTTCAGAGATACAACAATTTACATAATGACAAGAAAGAACCGAAATTTTATTCTGAATCCATTGCTATATAATATGATGGATTTGCCTCCTACAGTTTTCCAAAATTTTCATATAATACGCAGACCGCACGGGTCCGCCGGGCTGCGGCCGGACGAAGTGTACACGTTTAGGCATACGGGCGGCTATTATTATGAGATACGCATTTATTAATCATAACAAGACGATATAAAATTTGTAATAGTAATATTAATTACATTAGTATGCATTGCAGTATGATATTGTTGCTTGGAAATTAATATCCGTTAATAACAAAATTCGTATAAAAATTAGAGATGTAATAGACATTAAATTCGAGAAGGCTACCAGTGTCTCTACTTTTATGTATATAATCGCTATCGGGTTCAAGAAACTATGTTTTTATACTGGCCTCCACGTCTGGTAAACTAACATCAGCCCACCTGAAAACTTGGTTGAAAGATGTATTTTTTCCCAACGTCGGATTATCAAGTGTTTTATTGTTAGACTCCTGGGGAGGTCAGTGTTCTAAAACTGTTTCGGAGGCTACGCCACACGATAAAGAATTAAAACACCTTATTATACCGAAAGGCACGACGGGAAGAATTCAACCGCTAGATGTTTACGGATTTCGAGTTTGGAAAAACTTTGTTAAACGCTTCTCGGACATGGTTATACTTTTTGATTACGACGTTAATCTTCATTTAAGAGACAATATTATTAAGCTTCAATCTCTGACACACAATCAGTTTTCTTCGCCAAGATTTACAGATCTTTTCAAATATGCATGGATTAAGAGTGGTTATATAGAAAACAGGCCCCCTCATTTTGACAATCCAGTAGATTTTTGTTTCGGTATAAACTCCGCACCAAAATGTGACATTTGTGGAAATGCTGCTATCATTACTTGTGCGTGGTGTAGGAAATCATTTTGCATTCAACATTTCTTTACGGAATACCATTTCTGTGAAACTTATGTTCCGTAAATTCACAGTCTCCATACTATTAATATTAATATTGCATATTCATTCGAAATGAAACGACATCAATTATTTAATTTGCCGAAATCATTTTCGTCCGATAGCGATTATATACATAAAAGTAGAGACACTGGTAGCCTTCTCGAATTTAATGTCTATTACATCTCTAATTTTTATACGAATTTTGTTATTAACGGATATTAATTTCCAAGCAACAATATCATACTGCAATGCATACTAATGTAATTAATATTACTATTACAAATTTTATATCGTCTTGTTATGATTAATAAATGCGTATCTCATAATAATAGCCGCCCGTATGCCTATACGTGTACACTTCGTCCGGCCGCAGACCGGCGGACCCGTGCGGTCTGCGTATTATATGAAAATTTTGGAAAACTGTAGGAGGCAAATCCATCATATTATACAGGGTCCGGCGGAGTCTTTCTGACCGCGTTTAATGGGGGGTTGGTGGGGTGATTCTGAACAACTTTTTCCTTTACCAAAATGTTGGTTAAAGCTTTGTTTTTGAGTTATTAACGAAAAACCCTGGCCAATGAGAGCGCTCGGGCGCGTGGCCGTCAACGGATCTCAACCTCGGTCGTGGTCGTCTTAAATAAGAATAATGTGGAATTATTCGTTATTCATGAATAACAAATAAACTAATAAGTGTTTGATACGTTTATTCGTTATTCGAAAGAAATAAAGTATTTTATTACTTATGAATTATTTTTTGTTTAACAGCACGTTTTCCGATGGATAAATTGTGTTTTAAGAAAAACGATTTGGATAAATAATGTTCGAAAAAGCTAGTTAAACTTACCAATTCGTCCACAAATTAACCTGCTCCGAAGGAAGTAGGTCCTTGACACTGGCTCATTGTGTCGATCCTGACCTTCCACAACATCTGATGCTACAGCCGTGTCGGTGCACGGTCACTTTTCTAGCACGGTCACTTCACTTAACAGTCACTTTCACTTTTTGGAACGATTTATCCTTCCTGCGTTTAAAAAATTGTGGCTCCGAAAGGCACCCAATGCAATTGTGGCACCCAATACAAACATTTGGTTGTACTCCTGGTTTGAACGATACATCTTGCTCGTACGAATAGTCGAATGACTCTGCTAGCTTAAGCGTTTCTTAGGTTCTACATAGATGAACATTCGTTAAGGAAGGGATATTGTTATAATAGAATGCAGAGGAAATGTTTCTTACTGGAACGCCTAAGTGGCTAGCAGTTTTGGCGTCAACCTCCACTACACGAAAGAATACCCATGCGCTCTAGGGGGTCGCATGGTTTTCGTAACTACGAACCCCGATTGCGAAGAGAGACCACACACACCAGACAGTGTGGGATTACACTGTTCGAGAAAGGCTATAGCCGGATAAGGGGGTCAAATGTGCCCCTAAACCAAATTCAACTTGTGAGGTGTCATTCGATAGCTTATCTAGAAAAACCAATTCGTACCAAGTTTCAACCCTGTAGCTCGACTGGGAGGGTAGTTACAGCGAAAAAACAAAAATATGGTTTTTGCCCAATATCTCCCATTTTAGATAATAAAAAATTTTGAAAAAAATCTGAGACATAGCAATTATGGAGGTACACATTGTACAAGTTTTGCAGATTTTTCAATTGGAAACCCGAGTTGCAAAATATAAAAAACGTAAAAAAATGCTGAAAAATGCCGATATCGTATTGAAGGAATCGGGGACACACTTTTATATTTTTTTTGTAGGTACATATTAGTGATATTACTATTCTCAATTTTTTTCAGATTTTTGAATTGGGTGCGCCGCAGTTAAAAAAATTAAAAACCGATTTCTTCGTACCTTATATTATAATCTATTTAACATCTCTTCAATGGTGTCGGTGGTCCCGCGGTAAAGCGTCGGACTCGTAAACCGCTGCAAACTTTTTTGTAGGTTCGAGCCTCCCTCGGGTTCATTTTTTTAACATTATTTTTTTCCCCTAATTCCTAACTGTATGACAATGATCAATACTTGCTTACAAATACCTTAAAAATATTTTAATTTAATAGACGAAAAAATGAACTTAGAGCGCTTTTCATGCTACCGTTTCTCTTGCCATGTATCTTCCCAATTATTGTTGCCAGTGCAATAATTTATTATTTATCACATGCTTGGAACCTGTCAAACATTATAACACCCGCGGAAGTACTTAGCAACTAACAAGTGGCACCAATAATTAACCAAGATAGCGTTGAAGATTAAAAACTTTGCTGTAACGCTTCTTTTCCACATCAATGGAAGAGATAAGTATCTTTAAATCAATTACTTTAGGGCAGAAAATGTCAAACACTACCACAATTGGCAAGGTACGTGGCAAGGGAAACGGTAGCACGAAAAGTTCATATTTATGTATATTAAATTAAAATATTTAACAAATAGTTTAAAAGTATTTGTAAGCAAGTATTGATCATTGCCATACAGTTAGGAGTAAGAAAAAAAATAGTGTTAAAAAAAATGAACCTGAGGGAGGCTCGAACCTACAAAAAAGTTTGCAGCGGTTTACCAGTCCGACACTTTGCCGCAGGGCCATCGATGATGTTGAAAAGATGTAACGTACTTTAGAATATAGAGTAGTGACGTAATATCAATTGGTTCGTTTATCTAGTTTGGTCAATTTCTATGCTGGTTTGCTGTATGTGAAAACATTAAACATTGCATAAAACACTTATTTCGCAAAGAATAGACGAAAATTCGCCGTATAAGTTATTCTGACACGCAAAAAACGACGAAAAAATCGGTTTTTAATTTTTTTGACTGCGGCGCCCCCAATTTAAAAATCTGAAAAAAATTGAGAATAGTAGTATCACTAATATGTACCTTCAAAAAAAATATAAAAGTGTGTCCCCGATTCCTTCAATACAAAATCGGCATTTTTCAGCATTTTTTTACGTTTTTTATTTTTTGCAACTCGGGTTTCCAATTGAAAAATCTGCAAAACTTGTACAATGTGTACCTCCATAATTGCTATGTCTCAGATTTTTTTCAAAATTTTTTATTGGCTAAAATGGAAGATATTGGGCAAAAACCATATTTTTGTTTTTTCGCTGTAACTACCCTCCCAGTCGAGCTACAGGGTTGAAACTTGGTACGAAATGATTTTTCTACATAAGCTATCGAATGACACCTCACAAGTTGAATTTGGTTTAGGGGCACATTTGACCCCCTTATCCGGCTATAGCCTTTCAATAGAAGCGGAGTTCGTAGTTACGAAAGCCATGCGAACCCCTAGATGGCATGGGTATTCTTTCGTGTAGTGGAGGTTGACGCCAAAACTGCTAGCCACTTAGGCGTTCCAGTAAGAAACATTTCCTCTGCATTCTATTATAACAATATCCCTTCCTTAACGAATGTTCATCTATGTAGAACCTAAGAAACGCTTAAGCTAGCAGAGTCATTCGACTATTCGTACGAGCAAGATGTATCGTTCAAACCAGGAGTACAACCAAATGTTTGTATTGGGTGCCACAATTGCATTGGGTGCCTTTCGGAGCCACAATTTTTTAAACGCAGGAAGGATAAATCGTTCCAAAAAGTGAAAATGGCTGTTAAGTGAAGTGACCGTGCTAGAAAAGTGACCGTGCACCGATACGGCTGTAGCATCAGATGTTGTGGAAGGTCAGGATCGACACAATGACCCAGTGTCAATAACCCACTGCCGTTGGAGCAGGTTAATACGTGGACGAATTGGTAAGTTTAACTTTTTCTAACATTATTTATCCAAATAGTTTTTCTTAAAACACAATTTATCCACCTGAAAACGTGCTGTTAAACAAAAAATAATTCATAAGTAATAAAATACTTTATTCCTTTCGGATAAGGAATAAAAGTATCGAACACTTATTAGTTTATTTGTTCTTCGTGAATATCGAATAATTCCGCATTATTCTTAACTTAAGACGACGTAACATATGCCGCACGCTTTCCTCGATATCCACGCTGTCCCGAGCGCGGTTGAGAGCCACGCGCCCGAGCGCTCTGATTGGCCAGTGTTTTTCGTTAATAACTCAAAAACAAAGCTTTAACCAACATTTTGGTAAAGGAAAAAGTTGTTCAGAATCACCCCACCAACCCCCCATTAAACGCGGTCAGAAAGACTCCGCCGGACCCTGTATAGCAATGGATTCAGAATAAAATTTCGGTTCTTTCTTGTCATTATGTAAATTGTTGTATCTCTGAAAATAATGTAACAATAAATTTGTTTGTTATAAACAAATTACTTTTTACAAAATCTGTGACCACTATTTATTTTACCTCAAAAAACCATGACACTTTTCCTTAAGAAGTTTTCTTATATCTGTGACAGTTTTCGAGATACCATTTTTCTGCTGAATCTTCAAGGGGTGAATTTACCCCCTAAACTTGCGATTGGGCAGCTATAAAAAAATACGTGTCCCTTTTTTTCACCTGCTTAATATGTCCACCAAGTTTAATCAAAATCGGAGGCGGACACCCGAATATGTTTCCTTGTTAGATATCTTTCATGTTACATGTACTTGTAGCTGGAAGAACACTCTTTGAAAATATATAAACAGATTTGAGTCAGCTCCACTCTGTAACAAAATATAGCACCGCAAAGTATAGCAAATTCAGAAAGAAATGGGATCGTTCCAAAGTGGACATATTTTCCCCCTCTTTGAAGGTGTCTCAGGCAATTACCAGTGCCTTGCTGCAATCCATTTTTTGTACTCTATACATGTACTCTATACATATAAGAAACTATGCCTAAAATTTCATGCATTTCGGAGGAGGTCGAAAAATTGAATTTATTTCGTGTTTTTACGGTTTCGGACCACTGTGCGCCGTGCTGGACGACCGGGCAGCGTGGGACGCTTTGGCCTCCTTCTGCGAGCAGGTTATGCTCCAAAAGGAGGCCGCGGAAAGGGGGCGGGAAAGGTCGGGCCCCTCCCACAGGGGGCGGCGGAGGCGCCGCGGACACGGGCGATCGCGCGCGGATCCTCCGTGAGGAGGTTATTGTCGCGAATGTGGCGGTGGATTGATGCCTTGTACATGTTTGGTCCACCTCCCTCGCCGCGGCGACGATGTTGTGGCGGTCCGAGTGGGGGCTGGGGCCGGCCACGGGAGACCCACGCGAAGGGCGGCGCTGCGTGGTGGCCACGTGGTGCCGCCAAATTTTAAAGGAACGTATGGAGAGCGGTCCTTCTGATCCCTCCCCGGGATAGGCCTAAGTTTTATTGAGGCACTGCGTAGGGGGGACGCGGGTGGTTTTCGTTAGAGTCCCTCGTGCCCCCCCCCCTCCCCCCAGCGCTGAGGACGGCCATCGTGAGGATTTGGTCGGTACAAATCCGACACTACCCCGGTGTACCCCTGCCCTAACCATGGTGTCTTATTGAAGATTCCCGTCACGTAAAAAAAAAAAATTCGTATAAAAAATAATTCGTCAGCGAATGGGTAAGATTTCATAAGTAGTAAAACACTTTATTCCTTCCGGATGACGAATAAAAGTATCGGACACAATTATTAATCGACTTATTAGTTTATTTCTTATTAATGAATAAGCCAAAATTCCACATTATCCATGCTTAAAGACGATGTAACACGCCGTGCCAATTCGTTCTTTCACGTCGACGACCGTGGGCGATTAATTAAAAGAATAATTAGTTGATTTCTTATTAATGCATAATAAAAAATTCCAGAGTATCCTTAATTTAAGAGGATGTAACATTTGCCGTACGCTTGCATGGGTACCCTCGATGCCCCCATCATGACCGAGCACAGCTGGGAGGTACGCGCCTGACGGCGTGCCCAGCGGGCGCTCTCATTGGCCAGTGTTTTTCGTCAATAACTAACAAACCAAGCTGCAAACAACATTTCGGTCAAGGAAAAAGTTGTTCAGAATTACCCCAGCTACCCCCCAAGAATCCCGATGTTCATTGGGTTCTGTGCCACCCTGTATAGGTGATTATATTGAAAATTCTGAGAAACCATTGAAGATACTATCAATGGTCTGTGTAGGACTATGGCGGTTATCAAGGTTGCTTTACTGTCATTAATTAAAGGTTTTTGTCGCCGTCTAAGTTAGTAGTATCTTGGGTAACTGCTTTTACAATATGTCGACTGCAAATGATAGATAATACTAAGTAACAACTATCAGATAATATTAACAGTACTGCAATTTTCCTGCTACAAAATCATTCGATGTTTAAGGGACTACAGCCCTTTTATTTTCAATATGGAGTTCAAAAGGAGATGCAGGTATTAAAGTATTGTGTACAACGTAAGTATGTGTATACTAAATGGGGTACAATATTAGGTCTTAAAATTTCGTAGGTATACCAAACCTCTTGAGTGGTTGTGCATGTATTGGAAAACACGAAGACGGTGGCCATGCAATACACAGTAACGTTGAATTACAGAAGAACAACACACAAATAGCATTTGTTCTTTTACCTTGTAACATTAAACAAGCTGCCGCAGTGTTGAAGTAGCATGATAAATATCGATTCGGTTGCAAAAAAGTAGTTGAAATGATGAGAATGGGCGCACATCTATGAACAACAATGGGGAGATAATATTTCTTTTCGTCGACGAGATATTCCATCGGGGCTGGGAAATTAAACGTATCGTTTTTCGCTGTAAGAATGTATGCAATATATTGTTGTTCGATACATCTAGTAGTACTAATCCAACTGCTGATGCATAAATGAAACCTACAACACAAATGAAATGATAATATTAGGTAATCAGCACTTGAACCACGGTGCTTCCTTACAAGTGAATAATTTCACATAATATTTCCCAAAAGATACGTGCTGCTATAAAATCTGCAGCCCTTCGTCTCGGTTCAACTTCCAATCGTACTCGACTTTGTCCAGAAACCCCTCTATCCGTATTAGCAATGGAGCTTAAATTATGCTTATTGGGATACCAACTTAACTGGATTTCGCAAGACTTACTACGTCTGACTCATACCAACACACAGTATATTTCACGATCGTACCAAGACACATTGTAATAGGCGGGAGAACCTTTAACACGAGGTTTAGCGTTATGTCCGAGACTGTCAAAGCTAGGCACTGAAAGTTATCTTCGTGAAAAAAGTATTTTAGGGCGAGATGGTTTGACTGTACTAGATCGGTTTCTATTTACTGACGTAACTATATCCTACCTGGGGAACTATAATATAATAGACACTAGTATGAGACTGATCATAGTCTTCCTGATTAATAAAAACTTTGAACCATTATGTGGCCCGAGACCCAGCACCGATAAGAGACTCTTATGGAAATTGTAGTAAGTCTCCAGTTAAGCCATCGTGCGAAATAGTTCAGGTGCTACTAACGCCACAGTTCTCATTTCCATTCTTTGCAACGAATTTCACCTGTTTTATTTTCACGGATTTTTTGCATGTCGGTGTAAAAAGTTTCTGACTTTAAAGCAATTTGAATATGACGCGATCTACAATTTCAGCATTATTGATTCATTCTTCAGCACGATGAAAAAGGGTTCGTATAATTTTCTTCCACTCTTCGCATATGTGAGTATGGCTATAAGAAAATTACAAGGCGCAAGGTCGGGTAGCTGTGAAGTAATTATTTTGAAAACGTTGAACCCTCCTCTTGCGTGATGCGTGGAAGAAGTAGCGCCTGCGCATATTCAGTCCGTTGTACCTACTCGAAGTGTGAACAAGTTAAAGAGAAACAGAGTTTCTGTGGGCACTACATGAGCCACCGAAGAGACTAAGTTGCACTTTCTGCACATACATACATACAGTATGTATATGTGTATATTATACTCTAATCTATTATGATTATTGCTAGTGTTATGTATTCTATCAGAGAAGTGCACGCGAGCATGTCAGACGAAATAGTATTTGTATTTTAACATGATCAATATTAACATTTTTTCCCTCAAAAGCGAAAGGTTTTCAAGCGATTGTTCGTGTCATCGTGTACAATCATCGCTTTCACTAATCTTCCTTTATTAGTCCTAAAACATATTTAAATGTTTATGATCTAATAACTAATCGTATCATTTTAGTCGTGAAACTCCACAGATTAATTTTCTGCCAACAGAAAATGAACACTATTACCACAAAGGGACAAAACAGTTCCAAAGTTGAATAACTGCCATCTTTTAAAAATTATAGTTCTCTAGAAAATCGGTTTGCAGATTCGTATACAGGGTGAGGCAATAACTATGTCCACCTTGAATATTGCCGTTCTTTGTAATAATATGAAAAAATGTGATATATGAAACTTGCATGGTGCAAAGGGGAGCATATTGTGATACATACATTTTTTGCCTAGGTGGAGGCATAGAGGAGATTTGAAGGTCATGTCTATTTTTTTAAATGAAATAGTGTAGGGGCACTTCCCACATACACCGCTAGGGGACGAGTACGACGATCCGGCTCCCGAAAGTGGTTATATAAGTCACCACGACTATATATATAACCTCCGACAATTCCCTACTATCCTAGTGTCTAAGGCAGGGCCTGCTAGTACGCCTTACTGACGAGTCCGCTAGCAGGCCCAGGACGAAACACCTTCTTCCTTCCTTTCTTTTCCCGTCGCTTCCTTCTTCCACCATCGATACAACGAAGCTCCCACAAAGAGTATGTTTTTTTATTTCGATATGATAGCCGGTGTTGAGACAATTTCAAGAAGCTATCGTTGAAGGTCATACAAGGTCAAATATGGTTTTAACCGTTTGAGTGGCAAGGAGCGATTTTGCGCTTCTTCTGTGTCGCTCGAACAGTGCCAGCGCTCTAGGCTGCGTAGCCGATAACCGCGACACGCTCGGTTTCCGTCGATGCGCGACTTTACGGCTACCATTCCATTACCATATTTGACCTTGTATGACCTTCAACGGTAGCTTGTTGAAATAGTCTCAACACGGGCTATCATATCGCAATAAAAAAAACATACTATTTCATTTAAAAAAATAGACATGACCTTCAAATCTCCTCTATGCCTCCACCTAGGCAAAAAATGTATGTATCATAATATGTCCCCCTTTGCACCGTGCAAGTTTCATATATGACATTTTTTCATATTATTACAAACAACGGCAATATTCAAGGTGGACATAGTTATTGCGCCACCCTGTATATTAAAATCGATTAGAAACGCGTATTGAAAGTGTCAGTTTGTACGATAGACTGTTTTCGGAAAATATTGAATAAGAAATGGTTTATTTAAATGTTTAAGGGCTCGGGAGCACATTTTCCTGTTATTCGATCGAATTCACATTTTGCACAGATTACTTTTTTGTCAACTGGAACCACTGGAACAATTGGAAGGCGTTCTTTCACGACCTTTTTGGGCGCTCTGATTGGCCAGATATTAAGGTGTTTTTCTTAATAACTCAAAAACGAAGCTTCAACCAACATTTTGGTAGAAGAAGAAGTTGTTCAGAGTCACCCTAGCAACCCCCACAGTTACGGATCACCCTGTATATTGAGTTCTTTCATGGTTTGCAACGGGCTTCCAGTCTTGTTTCTCTGTGTTGAAGCAGTTGAAATTATAGTTCAAGAAGTATCAGAACGATTACGGGTGTAGCTCGGAAGAGTATTAGGAACCGATCGACGTGAATTTTGAAGGGGTCGTGGGGAGAGAGGGATGGAAATATAAAATTTTGACCACCAGTATTTATAAGTTTCTGACGTATTAATGAAAAACTTTCAGGATAACGCATTGTAAGCTAGGTATACAGATGTTACTAATCATTGAATGCTGTCTATCCAGATGTTACTAATAAATAATCAACCCTCTTCGCTGTGGTAGTGTTGGCGTCGAGTGTCGATGATCCGATGACACAATAGCGATTTCGGCCTCAATACCTATAAGGTGATAGAGTAGGTTTGGGTTAGAAGTTAAAAGCGACCCCTCCCCGTGGGAGGTCAGAATTTTGTATTCTAGTTCGATCCTCCCCTCACCACCCCCCTTCCAAATTTCATGTAAATCGGCCACTGCTGCTTTTCAAAACAATAACCGAGATTACAAATAATACAGAATACACAGATCGATTACTCTATTTATAATTTTTAAATTATAATCAATGAATTTACAATTGCCACTTCAGACAATCATTTTCTAGTTATCATTTTACGCAGACTGAACATGAGTTGTTGATATTAGAAAATTATAATAAATATTTTTTTGTATCTTAATGAAGGTCAAACACATTACTGTAAGGATAGCTCCGCTAAAAAGTGATACGCACTCTGTAGTTTCTTCAGAATGACCCTCTCCCAAGCGTGGGAGTCCTCCCTTTTATTATGCTAGATATATGATATTGATCACTAGATATATGTCAATTATCTATTATGCTAGATAGTTGACATGTATGCCCAGTGTCGATGCTCTCGCGTATCGCCATCCAAATATCCGCCATTGACAAAGGCATATCCATAATCAGGGCATTGATCCATCCACAAGCCAGGATTATGGACACGCATCTTATATACAATATGAATGCACCCCAATAAATTTGTTCACATTTCAGATGTAATAGTTGAAGGGTAATTTTTAATACAATAATAAAAAAATTCCTAGGGATTCGTGACGATTGCTCAAAGGGTATTCTGTAAAAACCTCAGCTTCTGTATGATACGCCAATTACACCAGAAATTGGGAAATGGGGGGATGGGGTAGCTGGGTTGATTCTGAACAACTCTTTCCTTGACCAAAATTTTGTTTGAAGCTTCGTTTCTGACTTATTACCCAAAAACACTTACCAATGCGAGCGCCCGTAGAGCGCGCTACCTCTCAATTGCGCTCGGTCGTGGTCTTGAACCAACGCATTGGCACAGCGTGTTACATCGTTTTAAATTAAGAACAATGTGAAATTATTCGTTATTCATGACTAACAAATAAACCAATAAGTCGCTTTATAACTGTGTTAGATAATTTTACTCGTTATCCGAAACGAATAACGTGTTTTATTACTTATGAAACAAATGTTATTTTTAACAGCACGTTTTCAAGTAGATAAATTATGTTCAAAGAAAAACGATTTGAATAGCTACTGTTAGTGTTGGATATTTACAAGTGATAGTAAATTTATATATCACGCCAGAGAAAAATCGTCCCAACGATCTTACAATTGTCTTACTAACAGGGATAGTAAGAGAACCAGATGGGTCGGTGCTTGGCGAGTTAAAGGGCCTAGGTTGTAAAATGAGAATGCGTATTTGTAGGTATAAGTGGTAGGTATAACCCCAGTTCTCTTTGGGTGTTTCTTTGGGTGAGAGCATTTCATAGTGAAAGGACATTCCTTCTGAGCTGTTATAAATACATTGATTGAGAAAAATATAATAGTTATTTTATTTAACACACCATTTCTAATAGTTGGAAAAAACGGTAGTTAAACTTACCCATTCGACCACAAATTAATCTGCTTCGATCCACCAGCTGATTCCCCGAACTTCCCGAAACGGTCGATACAAATCTGATCGATTTCGCAAGAACTCGCGTATGTTTCCACACGCACACGCCACGCACGTTAACCAACGTAGGCGTCATTGTAGTGGAAAAGGTCATGGCGTTTCGGAGGTCTTCTCGTGGCCAACCGATCACACGTGGAACAAGTGCGAATTAGATTTGTATCGATCGCCGAGACGTGCGTTTCGTGGCATAAAATTGTTAAGATAGGTCAGGATCGGTACAATGACCAAGTGCCAAGGACCCTCTTCCGTCGAAGCAGGTTAATCCGTGTACGAATGGGTAAGTTGATTTAACTGCCTTTTTCTAACCTTAATTATCCAAACATTTTTTTCATAAGTAATGAAACACTTTATTCGTTTCGGGTTACGAACACAGGTATCGAACACAGTTATTAAACAACTTATTAGTTTATTGTTTATTTGTTAGTCATGAATAACGAATAATTCCATATTGTTCTTAATTTAAGACGATGTAACACGCTGTGCCAATGCGTTGGTTCACGACCACGTCCGTAACAGTGGAAAGCCACGCAATTGCGCGGGCGCTCTACGGGCGCGCTGTTTGGTCAGAGTTTTTCGTTAATAATTTCAAAACGAAACTTCAACCAACATTTTGGTAAAGGAAAAAGTTGTTCAGAATCACCCAAGCAACCCGTCATTTCCCGATGTTACCACTAGTTAGGGGCCACGCAAACATTTTTTTGTGTAGGTGGAAGCATGGATGAGATTTTAAGGCCACCTCTATTATTTTGAATGGAATGCAGTATTTTTTTTATCGCGATATGATAACCGGTATTGAGACAATTTCAGCAAACTCGGAAAAGCTACCGTTGCTAATGATCGGGAAATAGAAGAAACCGCGTTCTTTTGAACATTTAATAACCTCCCGATAATTTATGAAGCTCAAAAGAATGCATGGGTGAACACAGAAATTTTCAAAGCGTGGTATCATTCTGACTTTATTCCTGAACTAAAGAGACATCAGGGAAAAACTAGAGAACAAGGAAAAGTGTTGTTGATACTGGATAACGCTCCATCGCATTGTGCAATAGAATTGAATACCTTAACAAATGAAATGTTTCACATCATCTTCCTCTTAGCAAATGTAACATCTATGTTACAACCTATGTATCATGTTGCGATTGAGAAAATGAAAACGTTGTACTCCAGAAAACGAGTAGGGTAGACCGAGGCGAATCGGATCACTTTTTATTTGATGGTAAAAAAAAATAGTTACAATTTTAAAACCCAATACTTGATTATAAATTCGTAACAAGTACCCATTGAACATGTACATTCATAATAAAAATTATAAACAAATTAAAAAATTCCTCTTTTATGGACAAAAAACGAAAAAGTGGAAAATATCCGATTCGCCCCGAGTCTGGGGGCGAATCGGATATTACGAATATCTCTAAGAAAACAAACAAATTGTCGTAAAATAATCTTTGGTTATAACTTTATAAAGTATAACTTGATAATAATAATGTCAAAGACCCTACGTAGTACATGGGTGGCAAGTATATTGTTCTTAAACACCACTTATATTAGCACACTTTTCGTGCCACCACTTTTCACAGATAGTGCACTGTATCCAATCCTCCGCAGGTGGATGAATTCCTCGTTACAATAAATGCAATGCCACTCTCTTCTATGTATGTGCGAACCATCTTTACCTACATGTATAAGTTATTAACGCATTTAAAGTCATACAACTAATTAAATAAATAAAAAAGAGAGTGATCCGATTCACCCCATATAATAATAATTTTAAAGCGAATAAAATACGTAAACAAATCATGATATAATAGTGAAAATTATATCAAATATTATTTCTGGACACTATATAAATTAATAATATCAAACACATTTGCATGTTAAAGCTTACATTTTATTTTTAAATAAGAAATTGTAAGCTATGTATTTTAGATCTGCGCCAAAATTATAACGTTCGCCCGCGTAAGGCAAACTGAAATGCGTGTCAACACTAAACGGTATTGTAAAACAATAAAAAAACAATTGCAAGAGGTGCATAGAGAGGGCGTGAGGAGTGTATGTACGACCTAAACGATTTTTTCCATAGTAACATAACAAATTTCAACTAAATTCTTATTTCGATCCGATTCGCCCTGTGATCCGATTCGCCTCAGTCTACCCTACTTCAAAGAATGTTTCTTGAGGTCAATAAAAACGTACAGACCGTGCGATTTGTGAACAATTTGGTTATTAAAAGACTGTTGCTATATGTTAAATGAGTCATGGAGCTTGTTGACAGCGGGAAATTTCCGGAAAGCATGGAAGAAACTTCTTCATGACATGGAAATACAAAAATGTCCTGTCAGGAGAAATTGTGATAGAGAGGAACTTTTTAATATTCATGAAGATGCAAATCGTATTGCATGTTACATAAATTACGAAATTGAGGACACCGAAGAATGGCTGAAGGCGTGATCAAGATGATCACGGTTTCCACATGTTGAGTGATGAAAAGATTGTATACAAAGCTGCAGGACACAGTGCAACCATTAGTAGTTCAGAAGATACAGAAAGAGCGGAAGAAAAGGAAGAAGCGGATGAAGGTGAAGGAACAAAGCCAATTCCTACCTAGGTCGGTGCACTAGCTGCTCTCAAGACTGCTATCGCGGTGTTCAAAGCACAGACAGAGTCAAATGCGGATGACCGGCAACAACTTATTTCTTTAAAAAAACTTGCAAGTCGGATGAGCCGGAATAGATCATAATTATTTTTGTATTATTAACATCTTTCACTTATCATTTGCCGCAACATAACGATCATTTTTTAAATATACTTGTTCTGAGCGTAAGCTGATGGCCGGTCCAGGACAGTAATCGAACGTGTACGCTCTGTGTGATTTTATGGAGGGAATGATAGAATTCTTAGAGTGAGTCGTGTTAGAGTTCTACACTGGTTATATTTACAGTTCCGAAGATTATAGCCGACAATAAGGCCGTCGTATGACCGATCGAAAATCTCGATGTTTGTGACAGAATCGTTGTTATTGAGTTAGAGGAGGGAAAGTGATGTGTCGACTAAAATTGAAGGGCTATTCAAATGTGCTATTTTATTCTAATCCGGTACCATCTGAGTGCTGGCATCCTGATGGTCGAAGCGTTCAGATCTGTACCTCAAAAATAGCATTAATTTTTACAATGGCATAAAGCCGAGCTAACGGAATCCTCTGAATTTGCGTTGGAAATCTCAACAATAATCTTTAACGTCATAGGGACGCCCGTTGAGCGGGACCACCGTTTATTCAGGACAGATACTGAAGAACGAAAACAAAAACTATTGTTTCCAGTACGCTTATAAGGGACATATCGCCGTTTTATTGGGACAGTTTACAATTGAAGATACAGTAGAGCACATTATGAAGTAGTGATACTGATTGGAAGTATAGATACGGCTCGAGCGTAGGAAAGGACAATGTGAATAAAAGAAAAACAGCTTAAAAAGTCGTAATCATATTGAAGTAAGCTCAGCTTGACATGGTGCACTCGTAGCAGAATGACCGTGGGTGAAGCGGGGTACGCAACACGACGTTCTCCCATCACAAGACCAGCGCGTCACAAGATCACATGACTTAGTGTTAGCTTTTTTTGCATGCTTAAACAGACATTTGTATTCAAGACCGAATATTACATACGTTTTTCAATAAATCGTTTTTGGTTTCATTTTTTACGTTGTTCAGAATTCGGCTGTTGAACTTCGCATTTTCGAGACAGCCCCTTAATTGGGACAAATTTGTCCGGCGCAGTGTGCCCTTATTAACCGGAATCCATTGTATTTTGTATTCCAGAATTAATTATTTGGACAAGAAACTTACAAATGATCGAGAATAAATTACACGCAACACATATCATTCAACTGTAAACTTAAGAGTTTTGTTAAATTTCGTATCAGCGTAGAGAAAATTCACAAGCGTGTTCGACTTCAGTTTTCTGAACGATAGCATAAGAAAACGCACGTCGTTAGAACTACGTCGACTGTAGTTCCGATAATCGGTGTTGACCATGAATTTTATATGTTATATATTAATAATTAATAATATAAAATTACTAATTTCACTACTTTTTCTATAGTTTTTACGTGTGATTCCGGTGTTATTGCATAGAAATCATAATCATTAAACCGGAAACTGACTTTTGCAATAGCTGAAACAGAATTGTGACACTGAGAAATACATTAATAGAAATGCATGTGTTTCACGCTGTAGTAGTAATTTAAAAATATTGTACCACGGAGAAACCTTCGATTGATGCACAATACAAGCCAAAAAAATTGAAACTATATTCTCTTGTACCTTCTAACATGATGAGTAGTACTGATTTTTGAACTGTTAGGGAGGCTTCGTACCAATTAGAATTATAACTGTAAGTATTAGTAAAGATATACATCCTCAATTTTATCGTCGTATTTCTCTATCATTTCACGAACTTACACTGACGGAACAAAATTGGCGGCGCAGTCCATCATTTGTTGCACCATGTGATTCACATAAAACATATATGCCATCTCAGAACTGATGACCAGTAGGGAAATTAAAGTATCGTCCAGCTCTGCAATGACAAATACCGATTGCGATAACTAAAAAGCAGCAGTAAGTAACAGACGGGCAAAAATTGTTCATTCAACATTAATAATAGGGCAGGTTATTTACACGATACAGGTTGGAACTTAAGGATAGGACACCGAGTATAATAAGAACACTATACGATCCCATATTTCTAGCCACCAATTCATTCGCAAACCTGCAAGAGTGTCCAACTTTTGTTTCTACTTGGTAGGCACTAATAATAGATTTTGTAAATATACATATGTAAGGTATTTTGAAAATTCTGTGAAGTCTTTGAAGATACTTACTTCATTGCTCGTCTGTGTAGGACTACGGCGGTTATTAAGGTTGCTTTACTGCCATTAATTAAATGTTTTTCGTTGCTATTGGAACAGGCAGAATCCTGGGTAATTGCCTTTACAATATGTTCACTGCAAATGATAGATAACACTAACAAGGAAACATATTCGGGTGTCCGCCTCCGATTTTGATTAAACTTGGTGGACATATTAAGCAGGTGAAAAAACGGGACACGTATCTTTTTATAGCTGCCCAATCGCAAGTTTAGGGGGTAAATTCACCCCTTGAAGTTTCAGCAGAAAAATGGTATCTCGAAAACTGTCACAGATATAAGAAAACTTCTTAAGGAAAAGTGTCATGGTTTTTTGAGGTAAAATAAATAGTGGTCACAGATTTTGTAAAAAGTAATTTGTTTATAACAAACAAATTTATTGTTACATTATTTTCAGAGATACAACAATTTACATAATGACAAGAAAGAACCGAAATTTTATTCTGAATCCATTGCTATATAATATGATGGATTTGCCTCCTACAGTTTTCCAAAATTTTCATATAATACGCAGACCGCACGGGTCCGCCGGGCTGCGGCCAGACGAAGTGTACACGTATAGGCATACGGGCGGCTATTATTATGAGATACGCATTTATTAATCATAACAAGACGATATAAAATTTGTAATAGTAATATTAATTACATTAGTATGCATTGCAGTATGATATTGTTGCTTGGAAATTAATATCCGTTAATAACAAAATTCGTATAAAAATTAGAGATGTAATAGACATTAAATTCAAGAAGGCTACCAGTGTCTCTACTTTTATGTATATAATCGCTATCGGACGAAAATGATTTCGGCAAATTAAATATAGCGATTATATACATAAAAGTAGAGACACTGGTAGCCTTCTCGAATTTAATGTCTATTACATCTCTAATTTTTATACGAATTTTGTTATTAACGGATATTAATTTCCAAGCAACAATATCATACTGCAATGCATACTAATGTAATTAATATTACTATTACAAATTTTATATCGTCTTGTTATGATTAATAAATGCGTATCTCATAATAATAGCCGCCCGTATGCCTATACGTGTACACTTCGTCCGGCCGCAGCCCGGCGGACCCGTGCGGTCTGCGTATTATATGAAAATTTGGGAAAACTGTAGGAGGCAAATCCATCATATTATATAGCAATGGATTCAGAATAAAATTTCGGTTCTTTCTTGTCATTATGTAAATTGTTGTATCTCTGAAAATAATGTAACAATAAATTTGTTTGTTATAAACAAATTACTTTTTACAAAATCTGTGACCACTATTTATTATACCTCAAAAAACCATGACACTTTTCCTTAAGAAGCTTTCTTATATCTGTGACAGTTTTCGAGATACTAAACTTGCGATTGGGCAGCTATAAAAAAATACGTGTCCCTTTTTTTCACCTGCTTAATATGTCCACCAAGTTTAATCAAAATCGGAGGCGGACACCCGAATATGTTTGTAACAATATTTTATACTTTCATGTCCAACCTAGGACTATAGTCAAAAGCTACAGTATTGCTTAACAGTTTGGGTACCCATGCTAATGAAAGAAATATTCTTTACGTTTTACTCTGGTTGCAATGTTAACAATTTATATTTGTTGTTTTCAAGACGTTTCATAGAAGAAATATCAATGTCTTAGAATAATTTTAATAGCTTCTAGAAAAAACTGATATTTGATTAAATTGTAGTCGTCGCAACGATGCGACTCAACACTACCGGACGTGCTCGCCTTTTCTGGCAGTGATAAAATACGGCCCGATATACATATTGATGACTCGCGACCCTTCATGATGGTCGTACTCAGCACCAACTTTTCCACAACCAGATGTCGCGGTTAATAAAGGTAGGCCATGCGACAGCTGGCACGCTCGTGTGGTGCGAGCAGGCTAGTTTTTAACGCTACCTAAAAACACTCATCACAAAACACGACAAACCCGGACCTCGATATAGCGACAGGAAAACTTACCCCCTTTGCTACTCCTTTTCCTTAACACTAGGTTTACGGAACCCGTCAATTTGACGCATTTCAGAATTTGAAATACAAAGATTAATGAAGATCTATTAATATTATGTAATCAAATTAATTATATTTCACTTCGAAATTAAGTGAATTATTTTTTAAAGGAAACTCGCATTTTTATTGGCAATTGTTAATCGAAGGGAAGTCAGTAAAAATAAGGGTTCAAACTTGTCCGTAAACCTAGTGTTAACATCCCCACCGTCTTCCAAGGCATTTCCAAACAGCAATCATAATCGACCATTAGCAAATTTTCCTCCCACGTCCACCAGCTCATCCAGCAATAGTTTTTGAATACCAAAAAACCGAGCTGACATTTTAGACAGCACAGAACATAGCGAGAGAATTAATTCAAAACTCGAACATATGACTTTAAGAATCAGTTAAGAACTCGAATAGATCACATTAAGAACTAAGGTAGAACTCGAACGGAATACTTATAGCTTTATTATAAATCTCAGAATAAAACACCTATGTTTCAACGTGTATATAGTAACTTATAATACAAATGCTTCTATACTATACTTGGCATAAAGTTGTTACGATAGATCAGGATCGGTACAATGACCAAATGCCAAGGACCCACTTCCGTCGAAGCAGGTAAATTCGTGGACGAATGGGCAAGTTTATTTAACTACCTTTTCCTAACATTAATTATCCAAACACTTTTTTCATTGGTAAGAAAACACTTTATTCGTTTCGGATAACAAATAAAAGTATGGAACAGTTATTAAACGAATTGTTAATTAAATTCTTATTCATGAATAATGAATAATTATACATTATTCCTTTTAATACGATTAAAAGTATGCTGTGCCAGTGCATGCTTACGTTGATTCACGACCACGACTGAGCGCCGTTGACCGGTAATAATTCAAAAACGAAGTTTCAACCAACATTTTGGTAAAGAAAAAAGTTGGCCAGAATCAACCCAGCAACCCCACATTTCCCGATACTACCACTACTTCTGGGCCACCCTGTATAATATCATACTATAAAACGTTTTCTTTGACGTGACTTCCTACTGTTCTTCTGTGTAAGAGTTCGAATTCTTTTGCCCTCTGAATAGTGGGCAATTTTGGTCGTCCAAATGTTTTGGTTTTCTTATTTCCCTGCTGCAAAATTATTCATTGTTCAAGTGATAACAGCACTTCTGGTTTCAATATCGATATCCAAAGGAGATACAAGCATGAAAGTATAGTTTATAAAGTGAGTATATAATAAATGGTGTAAAATATTAGATCCTAAAATTTCGTAGGTGTACCCAAACTTTTGAGCGGTGTAGCATATATTGAAAACTGAAGACAGTGACCATGGAATACACAGTAACGTTAAATTACGAAAGAATAGCAATTGTTCTTTTACCTTGTAACAATGAACAAGCTGCCGCTGTGTTGAAGTAGCATGATAAATATCGATTCGGTTGCAACAAAACTAGTTGTAATGGCGAGAATGGACGCACATCTATGCACAACAATGGGGAGATAATATGTCCTTTCGTCGACGAGATATTCCAACTCTACTGGGAAATTAAAGGTATCGTTTTTGTGTGTAATGACGCGTACAATGTAGTTGGATACATCTAGCAGTACTATTCCAACTGCCGATAAATAAATGAAAGCTACAACACAAGTGAAATGTTTATATTAGTGGTAATCAACACTTGATCCACGGGACTTCCTTACAAGCGATTAATTTCCCATAATATTTCCCTAAAGAGGCGTGCTGCTTTAAAATCTGCAGCCCTTCATCTCGGTTCATCTTCCAATCGTACTCAACTTTGTCCAGAAAGCACCCTATCTGTATTAGCAATGGTGCTTAAATTATGCTTATTGGGATACCAATTTACCTGGATTTCGCGAGACTTACTACGTCTGACTGATACCAACACACAGTATATTTCACGATCGCACCAAGACACATTGTAATAGGCGGTAGAACCTTTAACACGAGGTTTGGCGTTATGTCCGAGACTGTCAAAGCTAGACACTGAAAGTAATCTTCGTGAAAAAAGTATTTTACGGCGAGATGGTTTGACTGCACTAGATCGGGTTCTATTTACTGACGTAACTATATCATACCTGGGGAACTATAGTAGACACTAGTAGGAGACTGATCATAGTCTTCCTGATTAATGAAAACTTTGAACGATTATGTGGCCAGAGACCCAGCACCGATAAGAGACTTTTATGGAAATTGTAGTAAGTCTCCAGTTCAGCCATCGTCGGCAATAGTTCAGGTGCTAGTAACTCCACAGTTCTCGTTTCCACTCTTTCTAACCACTTTCACCTGTGTTTTATTTTCACGGATTTTTTGCATGTCGGTGTAAAAAGTTTCTGACTTTAAAGCAATATGAATATGAGGCGATCTACAATTTCACCATTATTAATTCATTCTTCAGCACGGTGAAAAAGGGTTTGTATAATTTTCTTCCACTCTTCGCATATGTGAGTATGGCTATAAGAAAATTACAAGCCGCAAGGTAGGGTAGCTGTGAAGTAATTGTTTTGAAAACGTTGAACCCTCCTCTTGCGTGATGCGTGGAAGAAGTTGTGCCTGCGCATATTCAGTCCGTTGTACCTACTCGAAGTGTAAAGAAGTAGAAGGAAAAAAGAGTCTCTATGGGTGTTTCACGAGGCATGGAAGAGATTGTCTTGCACTTTCTGCATGTACATACTGCATGTAATACCTATTATGTATACGTGTATCTTATAGTATAGTGATAGTGTATTATTATTATTAGTGTAATGTATTCTGTCAAAGAACTGCAAGTGAGCATATCAAACGAATTAGCATTTTTATTTTAAGATGGTCGATATTCAAAGTTCTTACTTTCAGAAGTCAACAGTTTTCAAGTGATTACTTCGTGTCATCTTGTATGTACAACGATCGTCTTCACTAATATTCTTTTAGTAAGTAGTGTGGTTCAAGTTTTACCATGATTTCTCATACTTTCAGACAATTTATCTGGGTCTTTTTTGCAACCATCAGCTTTAATAATATTCATTTGTTGCTTGTGTTCAATTTTCTCCATATCTGCTCAGGCTTTTAGAAGATTGCTCTGGGTCTTTCCGAAGAATTTTCTGTATATTATAACCGCAAAACAGTTTCCAAAATTCTTCTTGGCCTGTTTTGTGCAGAAAATAATTGAATATTTATTAGTTACTAACTTATAAAGGAATTAGTCATTAACAAAGGATATATCAAAAGATGAATTGTCCTGCGAGATTTATATTATTATACAATTCATACGTATCTAATCGTAATTTACATGTCTCTTATATACAAAAACATATCAATTTCAATTATTTATGCGTGAAAAACGTGGCGCATGAAAGAGATATCTTTTTTTCAATAGATTTTCAATTGATTTTCAATTAAGAGGTTGCAAAATATTTGTATATTTTATGGTGAAATATGCAGATAACGCCACTTTTGAAGAATATTTAATTTTCGAAACAATTCGGTGGTACATAGTTACTTTTACTTGCAATCACGTGAGAGTTATTTAATACATGACAGGTCCATTATTGTTTAATTAAAAACATTTTACAGGAAACAAGGAAAATATGCAATAAATGCAAAAGATTGATATTCTTGTTCTCTGAAAAGGTTATAAACAAATAACATTATGTCTACTAATATCTACTCGAGAAATTATGGAAATAGATGTGGGATCGCGGGCGCCTCCATCAAAGAACATAAGAGGAACAGAAGAACCACGTTGCCTAAGAAGGGGCCGTGGCGTAAATGGACTGATCAGTGCCTACCACCAGAAAGTCTCGGGTTCGATTCCCGATGACTCCCCTTCATTTTTCTAAAGTTCCTACATAGATAAATATTTAAACATTATTATATATTACAGACTATACAGGTGGCTCGAAACTAGTGGTGGTATCGGGAAATGTGGGGTTGCTGGGGTGATTTTGAACAAGTTTTTCCATTACCAAAATGTTGGTTGAATCTTCGTTTTCGAATTACTAACGTAAAACATTAGCCATTGAGAGCGCCTGTAGGGCGCGCGCTCATGCGCGTGGCTCTCAACTGCGCTCGGACGTGGTCGTGAAGTAACGCATTGTTCGTGCAACGTAATTATTCGTTATTCATGAATAACAAATAAAGTAATAAGTCGTTTAATAACTGTTGGATACTTTTATTCGTTATTCAAAACTAATAAAGTGTTGTACTACTTAAAAAGACGACATCAAGGGTCCATTTCTGGTTTCCACGTTTAGTGGAGAATCGGCGACAGAAACCCATCACACGGGGCGGCATCGACCCTTGATGCCGTGTTCTGCGTGCAGCGTGATAGGTTAGCCAAGAGAAGACCTCCGACGCGCCATGACCGTTTGCACTACAATGAGGTTGTTACGTATGAATAATATTCTCTTACGCTGCGCTCGCACGCGTCGTTCGATCTTGCGTAGGAACGGAAGACGTCTAAAGATTTATCTCGCTACCACACGAAGAATAACCCTTTTGGTACCGACCAACTGCATCGTGACCGATTAAGTGCAAACGTGACCCGACGAAGACTGTGTGTCCTTACCATGTTTGGAGGCTTCTAATGAGCCCCTCCATACATTTCGGGACTATATAAACCCTCCGTTTCTAATCATCTTCGATTCATAACTACACAGCTACGCGCATAGTCACGTCGTATTACGCTTGTACAGAGTCGGTTGCATTCAGTAAGAATTAGGCTTCGGGCACCATTCAGATAAAGTTAACCCGTTAGAATCCGCATAGTCCGGTTGAAGTTCTTTCGGCATACTTTGTAACCGTTCTCAGACCCCCCATCGCCAGTGCGTCAACATCGTGCAGCTTAGGTAATAATTCTCACACTATTTAATTATATCGCGACCATTACACTTGTACAAACAACTGGTTGCAATATAAACTTATAAACTGTTCACCATTAAAACCTATCTTTACTCCGTAATCCTTTATATTAGTAGTAACGTACCCACAGATACAACTTAACCGCTCGAGTTGTAACAAATATCAATTTACGAGTCAAACTAACATTTCCTGCGACTCCCAGATTTCGCATCAGGTTCGTTCGCACGTCTTATCCAAAACAAGGTAACTACTCCAACCCAGTGGCTCCCCGATATCGCATCGGGTTCGTCCACGAAACCTAACCCATCCTACAGCTCCCTGGTTTCGAACCAGGTTCGTCCGCGCTTGATTCTATTCCTGAGGCTCCCCGGTTTCGCATCGGGTTCGTCCTCGCATACATCAATCCCAGCGGCTCCCTGATTTCGCATCAGGTTTGTCCGTGCACCTAACTAACAAATTCTCAACCATATTCCTTGGGTAATATCAACATCGCCGGCCTAGGCGTTGCCCACAGCCCCGGCTCATAACAAGGTCTACGTTCGTTAATGTGCGTGTCGTGTACGAGTGGAAACAAGTGCGAATCAGATTTGTATCGATCGTCGAGATGGGCGTTTCGTGGCATAAAATTGTTAAGGGCCCCGACTCCAGGCGCCATGACCGGTGTGCGTGCACTCACACAAACAACGGAAAGCATGCACGTATACGCCATGCGCGACAGAGAGACCCGATTTCCAAAATTAGAAATCCTGTCTCAATAATTGCATTAATGAAACTTTCGCGGATATAGCACACACGGGTAGACTTCACCACAGTCGGGGACTTACGTTTGAACGCCAATAAACACCATGCGGTCAGATGAAATCTATTTCTTAAACTGGCAAGCCAGAGACAGACACCGATGTAGGCAACAAGATGGCTGCAGGCATCTCGACACATTTCCCAATTAGCAAATATTGAACGATTTAATGGTTTATTCACTGATAACACGAAGTCCCCTACTTCCTTGAAGTAGCACAAGATCACAAAAATTCGATTTTTCACAATTTATCACTTCTGGAAAGCGGAGAATCTAATCTACGATTTGCACGCATCCGAGGTAAGAATAGTTCACTGATTCTCCGTCGGTGGCATTTATGGTATATTGTAGTGAATTTGGCCAAGTTACCGTCAGGGTCGGAGGTTGGTGGGGACTCGCGAGAGGCTCTCGAGAGGCCCTTTTGTTTCGGGGTTCAACATGTGGCGACCAGCCCCGGATGTTGTAGATCTCGACTTCTTTGAGGCTTGTACGTGACTTTTTAGACTAAGCTGGATTTTCACGGCCTATAATAAATTACGTTTGGAGTTTTCTAAAGTGGATTGTTTTGGGACTTGGAGGTTCTGACTTTTCCCTTGCTCGGCCACCCATGGCTCATACTTAAATGGTATATGGCTATTGTGTCGCGTATATTTCCTTTCCGGTTTCGAATTTCGCTCTTAGCTTATTTATCGCTGTAGACGGTTACAATTTATATTGGCGACGTCTCATTTGATATTATTAGGGAATTGGGGCTCCGTTCATGCGATAGCGTAACACTACTGCCGCCTTATGTCCACCTCTTCCGCCAATGCCACCACCACGCCCCCCGGCGGAAAGCGCGGAGACGCTCATAGATGGAAGGCTCTCCCTCCGCCAGGAAATCAAAGGGCATGGTGCCTGCCAACATCAGCGCCGCCTCATGGGATATCGTGCGGTATCCCCTCGCAACCTTGATAGCCCTCCTCCTTTGTACGCGGCGCAGCAGTTGTCGACTGAGCCGTCTGACCATCAGGGCGGAGCACAAATCTGGGGTATCGCCCCCAAATCAGCACTCATCAAGATGTATACACAAGAGGCATACGCAAAATCGTATCCTCAAAATCCTCATAGGCAAACCGCGTGACTACCCCGCCACAAACCTTCTTGAGGAACTCCAAGTGGAGGACATCAACTCTTACGTAGCCCCTTGAAGTTTCAGCAGAAAAATGGTATCTCGGAAAGTGTCACAGATATAAGAAATCTTCTTAGGGAAAAGTTTTATGGTTTCTTGAGGTAAAATAACAAGTGGTCACAGTTTTTGAAAACAGTAATTTGTTTATAACCAAAAAATGTATTGTTACATTATTTCAAGAGATGCAAAAATTTGCAAAAAACATTTTTTTCTGCATCAATTGACATATAATATGATGGATTTGCCTCCTACAGTTCTGTAAATTTTAACATAATACGCCGACCGCGCGAATCCACCGGGCTGCGGTCGCAAGAGATATACATGTGGCTATTATTATGAGATACGCATTTATCAAACATAACAAGATCATCTAAAATTTGCAATAGTAATGTTGAATGTATATGTGTATGGTGATACATTTGCATTTGTAGCAAATTGGCGCTGTGGTCACTGGGCGATAGTTTCCTTGTGCAGTGAACTTCGCGTTATGCGCTTTTGTTCCTTTGTTCTTTCTTATATTTCGTCATTCCGTTTTCGTCGCTCGTCGTTGTAGTGTCTCACATATTATCGTATGTTATTCTTTGTACTTAGATAATAAATATATGTTTAAGCAAAGTGAATACTTTTTAACATGGTAGCAGTCAGTGGTTTATAATTATTCTTTTAAAAATATTAGTAGCTGTTAATTGATTAAAATAGTTAATAAATTGAAAGTGCGCAGAAAGATTTGTCAAAATGGCCTATGTGAAGAACGATGATATTACGATACCAGTTTTCGATGGGTCCGATTATAATAATTGGAAGAAACGTATCATAAAACTTCTACATTACAAAAATTGCAAAATTGTAGTAGAAAGAAAGAGGGAGGAGACGGATGACAAAAAAGGTTGGCAAGACATGGACATAAAAGCGACGAATTACATATATAGTGCGATCACCAACAAACAATTAGAATATATAGGTGATCTGGACACCGCCTACGATATAATTACAAAATTTGACGACATGTATTTAAAGGAATCAACTGCATTACAGATTGTTTGTAGAAATAATCTAGAAAAACTAAAGCTGACAAATTATTCAGATATAACGATATATTTCGATAGTTTTGAAAGAGCCGTGAATGACCTTAAGGCCGCTGGTGCTAAAATTACGGAACACGAAAAATTAAACTACATGCTCAAAAGTCTACCGAGCTCATACAGCCATATTGGCGATCTCATTGATGTACTCCCCGAAAGAGAAAGAACAGTAGAATACCTAAAGGGCAAGATAAAAATGAAACAAATAGAAAAAAATGAAGAAGACAGTAATGTAGAAACTGGGGCAAGGTCAAACGTATTTACAGCAGATTCAACGAGTGTAAATAAAAAACAACCAACTTGTTTTGGTTGTGGGAAGATTGGACATATGAAGAAAGATTGTTGGCATGTAAATGCAAATAATTATCGAGGGTATCCCAAACGTGGTCAATACCATAATACTCATGGTAAGTATCCAAATGGTGGAACCAAGAGTGAGTATCATCAATATAAAAGAGGAAACTACCGTGGAAGACGCGGAAATGATCAAAATACAGAACCTCGTGGAGGAAGTTGCTTTAGTGCTGAAGTAAAAGCATTACCAGGTATAGTTGAAAGATTACAAAATAAGAAACGAATTGATTGGTTATTAGATAGTGGTTGTACGCATCACATTATAAATGATGACACATACTTTGAGGAATCCATTATTTTAAAGACACCCACAGAAGTAAAGTTAGGGGATGGTCGTATACTTAAGGCAACAAAAATTGGACGCATAAATACTCTATTTCTTGTATATAATAATAAATTTAAAGTTACTTTGCCAAACGTATTTTATGTAAAAGATATGAAGCAAAATTTAATCAGTTACGCCAAAGTAACAAATGAAAATAAAGTTATCTCACAAGGATGCGTCTCAAAGATTTACAACAAAAATAATGAATTAGTAGCAATAGCAAAAAAGGAAGGAAGTCTTTACAAAATGACAAGTTTCGTTGAAGATCAAGATAGTGAAATATGTACTAATGTATCAAGCATTGGTAAAGAAACAATACAAACACAAAAAGAAAAATGGCATCGCACTCTTGGTCATGTAAATTTTAACTATCTAAATATTCTATGTAGAAATGAGCTATTGATTGGATTGCCAAAAGAACTAGAACCTGAACATATGAAATGTGCTATTTGTATACAGAACAAGATGCATAATCTACCTTTTAATAATAGTAGAACTAAAGCAAAAGAGATACTGGAAGTAATACATTCTGATTTAAATGGGCCACACGCAACAGCTGGAAATTGTGGTGAAAAATACTTTCTTTCATTCATTGATGAATACAGCAAACTGGCTAAAGTCTACTGCATTAAATCCAAGGATCAAGTCTATGAATGCTTTGTAGAATATATTAATGAAATACAAAATTTATCTGGAAAAATGATTAAAAAATTAAGATGCGATAATGGGAAGGAATATTTAAACTCAAGGTTTTATCGCTTTGCTCAAACTAAAGGAATTAATATAAGTGCTTGTCCCCCATATACACACGAATTAAATGGTATTGCAGAAAGGTATAATAGATCAATAATGGATATAGCAAGGTGTTTGTTAGCTGAAGCCAGAGTTAACAAGAGATTTTGGCCAGAGGTTGTAAGAACTGCTGCCTATCTTAAAAACAGGACCTTAGCTAACACGATAGAGAGGAAAACTCCATATGAAATATTTTTTGGTGAAAAACCGTGTGTCAAAAATTTACGTCTGTATGGAAGCAGAGTATTTGTTAGAGTACCAGAAGAGAAAAGAAACTCTAAATGGGACAAAAAGGCAGAATTAGGAATCTTATTAGGTTATACAGAAGTTGGATATAGAATTCTGATTAATAATAAAATAATAGTAGCCAGACATGTTGACATAATAGAGGAAGACATCAAATGTATTGGTTTCAAAGATGATGAATCAAACGAAAATGAAACCAGCGAAGGAAACGATTTGGATCAAACAGATGAATCAGATGAAGAAACTCACACAGAAACTATCAAGGGAAAAGAAGAGAGGTCTGAAGAGACATTGAGAAGATCTAAAAGGGAAAAGAAACGTCCTTCTCGTTATGGTGACCCATATGCTTACCCGTCTATTTATGTTAATTACTGTAACACAATTGTTCCAGAATCATTCGAGGAAGCAACAACTTGCAATGAAGCTGAAAGCTGGAAGGCAGCAATGAATCGTGAAATGGACAGCTTGGAAAGAAATAAGACGTGGACATTAATGAAAAGACCAAACAATAAAAATATTTTGGAGGTAAAATGGGTTTATAAAAAGAAGACATCAAACATTTTTAAAGCGAGGTTAGTGGTAAGAGGCTACCAGCAAAAAGAAATAATAGAAAACACATATTCACCGGTAGTAAAAATGCAAACCCTTAAATTACTGCTGTCTTATTGTTGCCAAAATAGTCTAAGTATTGAACAAATGGATGTCGAAACAGCTTTCCTAAATGGAAAAGTAAACTCAGAGGTATATGTGATACAACCATTGGGTTATACAGATGGTAGTAACAAAGTTTATAAGCTGTACAAATCATTATATGGTCTGAAAGAGAGTCCTCGTTGTTGGTATGAATGTTTCAATAATTATATAACTAGAATAGGTTTTCGTAGAAGTAATTATGACTATTGTTTGTATGTTAATACTGATAGAGATGAGCCAGTGTATATATTACTTTTTGTGGACGATTTATTAATTTGTAGTAGAGATAAAGAAAGAATTCATAATGTTAAGATAAAATTATCTGATAAGTTTGAAATGAAAGATATGGGTAGAATTAAGAATTATATTGGAATAGATATCGAGTATAATTACCAAAAGGAAAATGTGCTGACTTTGAGTCAAGGAAAGTATATAGAATCCTTAGCTAAAAAGTATAATGTTGAAAGCGCTAAGCTTTATAGTACTCCAATGGAAACGAATTTGAAGTTAGAGCCTGCAGAGGTATTAGATACTGATATGAAGTATCGAAATTTGATAGGTGCACTTTTGTATATAAGTTCCGGTACGAGGCCGGATATTGCCTTCAGTGTTAATTATTTAAGCAGATTTCAAAATTGCTATAATGATACACATTTTAAATACGCGATTAGAATACTCAAGTATCTATATAAAACAAGAAACCAAAAGTTGATATATTATAGAAATTATAAAGCTGAAATTATAGATTGCTTTGTAGATGCCGATTGGGCCGGCGATACCGTAGACAGGAAATCCACTTCAGGATTTGCCGTGCGATTATATGGAAATACGATAGTTTGGCGTTCACGTAAGCAATCATCTGTAACAAAGTCATCGACTTTTGCCGAATACGTAGCATTGTCTGAAGCAGTAACTGAAGTAAACTGCGTGTGTGAGATTCTTAAAATATTCAATGTGGATATAAAGCAGCCCATTAAGATATACGAAGATAATTCAAGTGCTATAATTATTGCTAAGAATGGAAATTTCTCGAAGAATTCCAAACACATTGAAGTACATTATCATTTTGTTAACGAAAACTATATAAATGGAACTATAGATATTGTTAAAATCGAATCAGAAAATAATATTGCCGATATATTTACGAAATCTCTAGGCAAGTCAAAGTTCGTTAGATTTAGAGAAATGTTAAATGTTAAGGACTAAATGAATGAGTGCTAAAATATAAATGTAAGGAGGTGTGTTGAATGTATATGTGTATGGTGATACATTTGCATTTGTAGCAAATTGGCGCTGTGGTCACTGGGCGATAGTTTCCTTGTGCAGTGAACTTCGCGTTATGCGCTTTTGTTCCTTTGTTCTTTCTTATATTTCGTCATTCCGTTTTCGTCGCTTGTCGTTGTAGTGTCTCACATATTATCGTATGTTATTCTTTGTACTTAGATAATAAATATACGTTTAAGCAAAGTGAATACTTTTTAACAAGTAATATTAATTAACATTAGCAACCGTCCGGGCAACGACTAATGTCTAACAAATTTCTCTTCCAACATGATAATGTGGAATTGAATGTTTTAAAGAAATTAAGCCGGTGTAAGTGTAATATAATTTGTTACGATCAGGGGCTGTGGGCAACGCCTAGGCCGGCGATGTTGATATTTCCCAAGGAATATGGTTGAGAATATATTAGTTAGGTGCACGGACGAACCTGATGCGAAATCAGGGAGCCGGTGGGATTGATGAATGCGAGGATGAACCCGATGCGAAACCGGGGAGCCTCAGGAAGAGAATCAAGCGCGGACGAACCTGGTGTGAAACCAGGGAGCCGCAGGAGGGTGAAACGTCGTGGACGAACCCGATGCGAAATCGGGGAGCCACTAGGAAAGAGTTCGCAGACCAACCCGGTGCGAAACCGGGGAGCTGCTGGGAGGTTGGTTTATTCACAGACGAACCCGGTGCGAAACCGGAGAGCTGTTCGGAGGTTTGGTAAACGTACGGACGAACCTGATGCGAAATCAGGGAGGCGTAGGATACAGACGAACCTGGTGCGAAACCAGGGAGCTGTAGGATGGGTTAGGTTTCGTGGACGAACCCGATGCGAAATCGGGGAGCCACTAGGTTGGAGTAGTTACCTTGTTTTGGATAAGGCGTGCGAACGAACCTGATGCGAAATCAGGGAGTCGCAGGAAATGTTAGTTTGACTCGAAAATTAATATTCGATACAACTCGAGCGGTTAAGTTGTATCTGTGGGTACGTTACTACTAATATAAAGGATTACGGAGTAAAGATAGGTTTTAACGAATCTACTCGATTTAATGGTGAACAGTTTATAAGTTTGTATTGCAACCAGTTGTTTGTACAAGTGTAATTGTCGCGATATAATTAAATAGTGTGAGAATTATTACCTAAGCTGCACGTAGTTGACGCACTGGCGATGGGGGGTCTGAGAACGGTTACAAAGTATGCCGAAAGAACTTCAACCGGTCTATGCGGATTCTAACGGGTTAACTTTATCTGAATGGTGCCCTAAGCCCAATTCTTACTGAATGCAACCGACTCTGTACAAGCGTAATACGACGTGACTATGCTCGTAGCTGTGTAGTTATGAACCGAAGATGATCAGGAACAGAGGGTTTATATAGTTCCGAAATGTATAGAGGGGCTAATTAGAAGCCGCCATAAATGGTAAGAGCGCGGAGTCTTCGTCGGGTCACGAATGCACTCAATCGGTCGCGATGCAGTTGGTCGATACTAAAAGGGTTAACCGTCGTGTGGTAGCGAGATAAATCTTTAGGCGTCTTCCATTCCTACGCGAGAGCGAACGACGTGAGACGGCCCCTCCTCTTGTTCACTGTCAACTCCGCGATTTCCATGGTTTCGGGACCCGCCGTCCGAAGTTGGACGCCACGCTGCAGGATCCTGACAGCTTGCCAGGGCAGGACTTGAAACCTGGGCGGCAAGGATCTAATTTGTGAATACTCACACCTGACCATTCTGCCGTGGTCTCCCAAGAATACTGCACAGAATTTCTGTGCAGTTTGGCGGACTTCTCCTCTTCGCCAAACTCCCGTTGGTTTTTGGACCGCTACGAATTGTCCAGGTCTTACGCAGTCTTCGAGTGGCATGTGAAACTGCTCCCGGGTTGCCATGAATCGGTTTAAGGCTATTGCGAATGTCAGCGCCGTACTGCGGAACTCCTCGATTGTCACCCAGAAGGTCGTCAAGTCCTCCACGTGCACCACCCTGCACGCCGCGATTAGTCCAACATCTTGGATGCTGGTTGTCCGCATGGTTCTGTAGCAAGTTCCTTGCCGGGCGTCCAGTTGCGAATGTTACTGTCCGTAATTTCCTTCAACACGAGCTTATCTAAGGCACGCTTCCTTGACCCTTTTTCAGCTGTTTGCGTTCAAGTAGAACAGTTTTTTTATTGCTCGTGTCGAGGATTTCCGGCCCTTTGCAACTCGTTCCGTTGTAGTCTGCTCGAACAGATTTGCACTAAGTACAACTCCTAGTCGTGCCTGAGGTTGCCAAATTCCGTGATGTCCGGTTTGAACTGCGATTGTTCTTGTCCCTTCGTCTGGTACAGTTTGAGTTGAAGTGCTCTGGTGCATTGATGCGACTTAATGATGAGCCTAGGGTTTCAAGGCCCTGCTTATATAGGGCAGAAACCCTTATCGCACCCCCACTCTGTTTTTAAAGGAGGCATGACGCTTGGATGTCCTTGTCTCCTTTAGAAGACAGTGGCACTTGGTTTAAAATTCTTTCCTTCTTTGGGTGGATCTGATGTACCCGGAATATTTATTACCAGTTCGTTATTTTCTTTTGAAGGATATTTTTCGGTGGGGGCTTGAAATGATTTAGATTTGATAAACAAAAAGGCACCCAGGATAATTAATATAATTATTATGGCTCCAGAAGAGGAAAAAATTGTAGTTTCAAAATGTCTTAATGATCTTTGATGGGTCGCCAAATTTCTTGATCGCTGTTCTATTTCGGAAAGTGATAACGCCGCCGGGAGGTCATCCCAACGGGCGGTATTACTCTCGTTCAATTCCAGAGCTTCGAAATGATGTTCGACAACCTCTGGTATTATGATTGAAAGGTTGTATGATTTAGAAGGATATTCGATGTTCTGTGATGTTCCAATGGTTGCCAATGATTTCAATTGCACCGAATCTATTGTTGCCTGACATCCTGGATCCAATTTGAATACTCCCAAAGCGTAAATATTACGGGCTACTTGTTTCTTTCCTTTACAGTAGATTTGCGCCTTCTTGTTTTCTGGCATAAAATAGAGCCAGGTGGCTGGTGCATGTAACGTCTGCCAGTATGGTTTTAAAAATGGGGACACTTTAATGTCACAGGTATTCCAGTTAATCGAGGTAGGATTCAGCAGCAATGTAGACTCGCAAATTGATTGTCGGTCTGTTTGATACAGTGGTAGAGTAGTTGGTCCAAGGAATTGACCATGGTAAAAACGGCAAGTCTTCAAATATTCTTCAGTCGGTGTAAAATATTCCTGTTCGTCTGAAGATACCGCAATGTACTGAATTCGTGGCTGGATATACGAAATTATATCTTTTGCTTGAAGTTTGTGTGTCGATGGGCAAGGATATATTTTATATAGTTTGTACGATTTCCGTTCTAACAGAGGTATGGTGAGTTCGAAAAGTATTCTGCCTTTTGTGAATATCACGTTTAGATTTGTTATTTTTTCAATTTGCTCAGCGAGCAATTCCTCCGGTGATAAAGGGAATTCGTATGCTAGTGTTTGCTTAATTTGATAGCCAGAGGTTAACAACTGATCAGGTGAAAGAATAGCGGGATGTAAAATTCCTTGTTTCGCTAATAATATTGCGTCTATTAATAACAACAAATTTGTGCTATAATCGTCTACTGCTCTTTCAATCTCTATTACAGAATCCCTTATCACTGCTTCGAAATGTAATTTACCAATCTCCGACTGTGCTTCAAGTAATGCGTCGGAATGGATTGCCAACATTTTAGTCATTTGTGATATAGTTTTCGTTAAATTAACCAATCTTGCGTGTGTAACCGAGAATTCCCCTTTGATAATATGCGTTTGATTCGCTATTACCTCGGTGATTTCCCGTTAATCCTTATAGACTTTATTTAACTCGTTGTTGTAATAATCTGCATCTTCCTGTGTCAACGTTTCAAATAATATTTTGCTGATAGTGCCAACGAAACCAAATGGAACGCTGCCCCGCGGAGATGGTGTCCCATAGCGTGAAGTATCGCCTATTGCAGCACGAATCAATTCGCTGTAGCGTTCGATACTTTCTTCTTTCTTGATTAAAAGGGGTCCCAATTCCTTGCTGAGACAGTTGACGGTGCACAGTTGACTTCACATGTGGTGCACGGCTAAGGTATCTGTTTACATCCAAGGACGTAACCAAACGCCATTGCGAATGAGAGGTCCTTATCTCGGGTAATTTTTCGTAAAAAAGTCCCGTATTTTGTCCAATCGGTGTTACAGCTGGGCTATCACTAAGGAAAGCGAGTGGCAAAAGGAACAAGCAAACGAAAATCATGATTGATTTCAAACTGTGGACGAAGAATAAGCGTGTTTTAATTTATCTTGATGTTTTGTAATCAATTTATTGTTTTTCTGTAGTACTACGTTATTCAGGTCTGTCACGTCTACTATCTCGTACGGCCCAATGTAATGTGGATCGAATTTATTAATACGTGATTCCAAGAATACGTAAACGGAGTCGCCTACATTAAATATTGGCTGGTTTTGCGCGTAAATCGTAATAACCTTTCGATCGGATTTTTGCTTTGTCTAAATTATCTGAGGCTAGATTACGGATGTTGGTCATATGTGTAATTAATTCTGTTAAGTAATCTCCGTATGATTTTAATTTATCATCAGTTGGAAATGAACTTGGTTCTCGGGCTGGTCTTCCAAAAATTAATTCGTATGGTGTAAAATTTGTTGCTTCGTGTACAGATGTATTGTAGGAAAACATTGCAAAAGGTATTAATAAATCCCAATCTTCGTAACTATCCATGTAATGCTTGAGGTATTCGGTGAGTACGATGTGGCTTCGTTCCAATGATCCGTTGGTTTGCGGTCGGTATCCCGAAGTTGTAATTTGCTTGATTTTAAACATTTCGGACAAATTTGTCATGAGGTTTCCAATGAAACTAGTTCCTTTGTCTGTTAATATTGCGCGAGATGTACCATAGATTGCGATGGAATATCTAGCTAAAGCATCTGCAATAGTAGCAGCCCGAATATTCGGTATTGCTACTGCCATACAATATTTAGTTAAATTATCCTGCATAGTGAGAATGTATCTATTTCCGCTAGGTGTGATTGGCAAAGGTCCTACTGTATCCAAAGCAACCTTATCGAATGGTCACATAGGTGTGTCGGTAATTAACATAGGTTGACGAGTTTTTGCTCGAACTAATTTTTGTTCTTGGCAACTTTGACATCTTCGTATGTAATTTTGAATTTCGTTGCGCATTTGCGGCCAATGGAATTTCGATCGAATGCGTTTATATGTCTTCGTGATTCCTCTGTGTCCTCCAATTAAACTGTCATGAGCTTCGCGGATTATTTCTTGTCTGTCTTCTATGGATGGTGTAGTGATGATACAATTGCAAATAATAATTTGATGTGCTGTGCCAGTGAAAACTTCTTCTAACATCTTGAAGAATTCGTTGACCGGTAGTTTATGGAAATACTCCGGTTGCTGATATTCGAAATGATTTGATATGGTGTTGACTTAAGGTGTCTCTACGAATTTTCAAACCCGTGAGAACGTCTGATTTTTTAACGTTATCGTAAACATTGTCGGAGACTACTATGCTGAAAGATTTATAATAATCCATTATCCAAAGTTACTATGTGTCCCTTTTCTGGTCGTTTTGCGAGAAGGTCCTGTTTACTTATTAACTCGGTATCCAGTAACAATTTTCCAACGTCGGTTTGTAAATTACAGTCGGCAGATATAAAATGTACACAGTGTCCTTTTTCAGCTGTGAGGGTGTTCGGTGAGACAGTAATTTTATGCAGCTGTGCAGATAACACCTCCTCCAGATCATCTTCATCAGACGTTTTTTCCAAATCCGAGGCGATGAATGGATAAGGGTCGAGCGTATGGTCTAGCAAATCATGTCGGGTCGAACCGTTATTGGGTGATCGTATAACACTTGCTTCGGCAAGGGTCTACGCAGGTAGCTGGTTTGCTGGGGTCTGTAAAAGTACACCCGGCATTGGTGTCAACGCTTGCGGTGTACTAAATAAGTCCTGGCGAACATTATTTGTATTCTTTATTATAGTATCTTCGAGTGGTTCTTCAAAAGATAACTTCGTGTGAAGGCAAAATTTGAGTGGAATTTGCTGCTGGTAAAAAACTGTTTATCGTTTCCAGGCGCTCATTTGGCATCGATATCTCTTGAGACAGGCTCGGAAAGGATCGATTTCTGTCTGTAATCTGCGAATGCTAGACCTTTCCATATGCGGCCTGTTCTGTGTCATCGGAGCTGCTGCTATCCCGATACTTGGGTCGGTTTTCCCTATCTCGTCGCGACTGTCTATCACGTTGTCCAATTGAATCAGTATTAGGATCTATTTTAGGTATCTGTATTTTGAATTCAGAATCCCTGCATTCTCGTGGTATTAATGGTAAACAAACAGATACGGGGTTACGCGACAAAGCGTCTGCGTTTTTATTCGTTTTTTCGGCTTTATTACCGACTTGATACTTGTATTCTAAGAGTCTAAGTTTCCATTTCATGAGTCTAGAAGTCGGATCTTTAACAGAATGTAACCAGACTAACGGCCTATGATCTGTAACGAGTGTGAATTTAGTTCCATAAATGTAAGGCCCGAAATACCTTACGGCGTAAACCATTGCCAAACATTCTTTTTCTGTAGCTGAATAATATTTCTCAGGTTTATTTAAGCCGCCGGACGCGTACGCAATCGGCAGATCGTTTCCTATCTCTCCTTGACTGAGCACGGCTCCAATAGCATATTCAGATGCATCTGTTGTAACGATGAATGGTTTATCAAAATCTGGATATTGTAAAATGTCTGAAAAATTGTGAAAAATGAAAAATGTTGAAAAATTGTCTGAAGGCTTGATCGTGTTCTTCTGTCCACTTGAATATTGTGTCCACTTGATACCTTTCCCTAACAAGTTAATTAGAGGTTTTGCTATTAAAGTGAAATTAGGTACGAATCTTCGGTAATATCCTACAAGTCCTAGGAATTGTTGAATATTCTTCTGTGTAGTAGGTGTAGGAAAATCTTTTTAATCTTTTAATTTCCTAGGATCAGGTCTGACTCCGTCTTTTGATACAATGTGTCCGAGGTATGCAACTTCCTTTCGTAGAAATTCACATTTATTAGTCTGAAGGGTTAATCCATGATCTTTAAGGGGGTAGACACGGGTAATGCAGCGAGCTGTATATCGACATAATATGGCCCGAAACACGGGTGTCAAAGTTTTCGTTTGTTTTCCTTATATGAGAATATTTTGAGCTGGGTGAGGGCTCATTCGAAAGAGGAAGGTTCAAAGAATTTCGCAGCACAGGAGTTTCAACGAAATTGTGTTGATATCTAATAATATGAGTGTTCAAAGTGTAACAAAAAACCCAAAAATACACCCGCAGAATACAAGCATTTTTAGGTCACTAAAAGAGTTTTGTGACACAATCGGGGCGTGCCGCGAAATTCTTTGAACCTTCCTCCTTCGAATGAGCCCTCACCCAGCTCAAAATATTCTCATATAAGGAAGAAAAACGAAAACTTCTGACTGCACTGTCATGGACGAGTTTCGCCGTCCGCTTGTAGTGTTGCCGTTAAAACAGAGCACGTGACGTCACAAATTTAGTTCAGGTAGTGGTGATGAGGTGGCGCTTACTCAGGAAGACTGCCAACGTAAAATCATAGCAAAACTGAAGCGTTGGCTTCTGACATGTGATACAGTAACAGCGTGATGCAGTCAATGCATGCATTTTCGTACGATTATAGGTTAGGTCATATGCATTTTAGGTATTGACTGGGAACTGTATACAATTTCTAAACGCTTTTATTGTAACACATGCTTGACTTGAAATCGCTGTCGAATTTATGTTATAATTATATGGTTATATTATTTAAAATAAAAAAGAAGATTTGGAACTTTTTTACGGAGATTGGAAGTATTGATGTACTAATATCATATTTTCAGAATGTGGTAGTTACAGCAATTATTTTGAAATTATTGCATTGCTCTTATTATTATTCTTTTTCATTCTTTTGACTATTTGGTATAAAACATATTATAAGGCAATGTCTCTAAATCAGTCAACAGTTGACTCCCTGATTTTTTTTATAACCTTTACGCTCCTATGTATCATATTTTCAGAATGTGGTAGTTACAGCAATTATTTGAAATTGTTGCATTGCTCTTATTATTATTCTATTTCATTCTTTTGATTATTTTGTATAAAACATATAATAAGGAAATGTCTCCAAATCAGTCAACAGTTGACTCCCAGATTTTTTTTATAACCTTTACGCTCCTATGCATGTAGTATCGAACGCCGATTCAGACGTGCATACGTGATACGTGAATACAGACACAGTAAGGCATACATAGTTGTCGCAACTTATCAAGACTTCTATCGCGCTGTTGCCACATCTGTTACAAATGTGATCATCAGCTAACTAAATGAATCGGCTCGAGCAGAGATTTTGTCTCGGGCCGCCGCAAACTTTTCTGTAGGTTCGAGTCCCAACCTGGCTCATTTGTTTTTACATTAATTTTTTTTAATTATTAATTCTATGACTATGATCAATATTTGTTGACAAATGTTTTAATAATATTTGGTAAATATTTTAATATGAACTCAGGGCGCTTTTTGTGGTATCGTTTTTCTTGCCATATCTTGCCAATTATGGAAAGCGAATTTCAGTACAATGAAAAGAAAATTTAATTATAAAATAGAAACCAATGATAACTATATTACAGACGACTGATAAATGAAAATGATAAAGCTCTGGGTACGGTTTGGATTAAATGTACAACAGCATTTTCAAAATACATTTATTATTAAATATAATTAATAATTGTAATTAATCGTTACATGTTTTCCTCCTCTTCCCCCTCTTCCTCCTCTTCCTTCTCTTCCTCCTCTTCCTTCTCTTCCTCCTCTTCCTCCTCTTCCTCCTCTTCCCCCCCTTCCTCCTCTTCCGCCTCGACTATTCCTTCTCTTCATATATTTTTTGAGCTTTTTGTTCTGTAATATGAAAAATTAACATAAACCTTATGTTACTGCAATACTTTCTAGACGTTTTCATACTCGAAATGTGTAAGCCCAGTATGATCGTTTTGCGTGAGATCGCGAACGTATCTACATACCTTTCTATTCAAAAATTCTATTGTTTCCCTCGCTGTCATATAGCCGTCCAACCAATTCTGTTGGGCGAGCCATCGGCAAGACGGGTCCTGTTCCTGGGACGGGCCCTGCATCTGGGACGGGCCCTGCTCCTGGGACGGGCCCTGCACCTGTGACGGTCCCTGCTCCTGGGACGCTCCCTGCACCTGTGACGGAATCCCCTGAGGCTTCTGTTCGTTGGCCATTATTTATGAAATTGCTTTATTTTTATCTAAAAACAAGTCGGAGAAGCAGTAAGAAACACGCGGACACTCAAACAATCACAGTTGACACAATAAATTCTAAGCAAAAAAGTGAAAAAATACTATGACGGTACTATGTCAGTTATTATGAAAGTGGCGTCATTCGAAATTAAAAAAAAAATTACGTTTATTATGTATCATGTTGATATAATACGTAAAAAATAAATGAAATGTAATAAACGAAGAATTTGTACTTAGACCACTTTCATAATAACCGGCACATATAGCGAAAAAGACGGATAGTAAGCGTAAAGGTACTTACGATGTGTTTTACTCGGCAGTCACTGTTTTTCTGACGATCGAACCTTTTCTAGTCTCAAGGGTGGACAGGGCCCAAACTGCCCTTCTCACTTACTCAATACTGTGTATTTCACTTGCACCAATGACCGAGCGGTACGTCATCGGGCCGCGTAAAAGTTCGCACGCGCAAAGGTTTGAAAACGCGCAGCGTGCCCGCGCATACTTGGGGGTGTTCCTTCACCGCCAGGTAAATGGGCAAGGGTAATTGTAGTACAAAATATGAATTCATCACTAATAAAGTCAAAAATTCAATAAAAAATAAGTCACTATCATTAGTGATTGTGCTTTATTTTCATGTTTAGTGCCATTAGTTTTCATAATGTACAGTGCCGAATGTGCAATAACGTAGAGCACATATCCTGTCTTCGGAAGAGTGATGGTATTATGGATATCAACCATGCCGCTACTTCCGCAACAATGATGACGGGCGGCGGATACAATCAACTGGAGGAATTATTGTCAGGCATGGACGTATCCTGTATGACGAAAAGGATATACGAGAAATGCCAGAATGACATAATCGATGCCTTCGAAGTGGCCGCACACCGCGAAATGGAAGAAGCTGGAAAAGAGGAAAGATCTTTTGCTCTCGAAAGAGGCGATGTACTGCCAGGATCGAATCAACCGTGGATGGCAGTTGTCGCAGATGGCAGCTGGATGAAGCGATCATACCGCGGAGGAGATTATAATTCTCTTTCGGGCGTAGGAGCTATTGTGGGCTACCGCACGAAAAAAGTGCTGTACATCAGCGTAAAAAACAAATTCTGCATGATTTGCCAAACAACAGCTAAGAAGAAGGAAGAAGCGCGCGAGCATCGGTGCTTCAAAAACTGGGGCGTAATCAGAGTTCAACTGGCATGGAAAGTGCTGCTATTGTAGAAGGATTCAAATGCAGCATAGAAATGCACGGCCTCGTATACAGTATACTAGTTGCTGATGGCGATAGCAGCGTGTATAAAAAGATATTGGACAATGATCCATATAGAGAACATATGGTGCATGTCCGGAAAATGGAATGCACCAATCACCTGCTACGCAATTTCAGTAAAAAAATAAATGATATCGTAACGAAAGGCCGCTACAAAGATCTAAGAGCCATCGTAAAGCAGAATGCTCTACGTCTGCGAACGGGTATAAAGAAAGCTGCAGAGTACCGCTTCAAAGAAACAACAAGACTTGTTGAACAAATCCAAAACTTGAAGGAAGATATGAAAAATGTACCGAGTCACGTTTTCGGAGAACACAAGGAGTGTCAGAAGTTAGCGTACTTTTGTACCACATACTCTGACCCCAACAGAGTGGACTACGTTCCAAAGCTGAAAGAAGCAGATATTTACCAATATATTGAAGAAGCGATGCAGCCACTTTTCGCTCAAGCTGAAAGTTTGCTGCACAGCCTAAATAACAATGCTGTTGAAAGCTTTAATAATATCATTGCAAAATTAATCGGAGGCAAAAGGATAAACTTTGGACGAAGTGGCTTGTACCAGGGTAGAGTCTCCGCTGCTGTCGTCCAATATAATACAAAAGAGGCGTTTAGCAGATTGAGTGTGGCAATGAATAAAGAGCCGACAACCATCGTAAGAAAGATGGAAGAACGTCGGACGCGTGCAGCAGAAATGGCATTGAAATATAAAGCAGAAGCGAAAGCATCCTCCTACCGAAACGAGAAACAATCATGCGACCAGGATTACGGCCCCAGTGCAGAAAAGCCGGATATGGAAGAGACAGCATACTCTTCCGAGTGCCAAAGGCACACGGCTATACTCCACGAGTGGCAAACGATGCGATGCACGATCGAAGCGGAAACTCGCGATCAAGCGAATAGCGAAAAGTGGATAGCTTATAGAAAGAAATTATTAACTGCATCCAATTTTGGCAAGGTATGCCGATTACGAATGGATACACCACGGCCAAATACATTGAAGAGTATAATGTACCCATAACTCCAGAATTTACGTGCTCTGGAATACGGAAGGGAAAATGAGGCAAACGTCTTGAGACAATTGGAAGAATTAGGCATCCATATTGTACCGTGTGGCCTCTTCATCGATGCCGTTGCGCCTTACTTAGGTGCAACTCCTGACGGCCTCGTGGACGATGATACCATCGTCGAGGTAAAATGTCCCGAATCGGCGAAGGATTTATCGCCTGGCGAAGCAATACAGCAACTTCCTGCTATACGGCGTATTTTCCGAGGTGATGAATTGAATAAAATTCATCACTATTATTATCAAGTGCAAGGGCAATTGCACATAACGAATAGGCAAAATGCTTTATTCTGTTTATGGACGCCGAAAGGAATAAAAGTTGTAAAAGTACCAAGGGATGATACATTCTGGGCAACAGAGATGGAGGAAAAACTGAGAAAGTTCTATGAGGACTGCATGTTGCCAGAAATTATAGACAGTAGATTCAATCGGCATCAACCGATTAGAGAACCTCCGTACATAAAAACAGGAGGAGCATGTACCAGTACAGCTAGTACCGTACCTAGTAATAATAATAAATTACAATCTAATGCCACTGATGCACCCGCGAGTGCATCGAGCGCATAGAATCAGCTGAGTAATAATAATAAATTGCAATCTAATGCCACTGATGCACCCGCGAGTGCATCGAGCGCATAGAATCAACTGAGTAATAATAATAAATTGCAATTTAATGCCACTGATGCACCCGCGAGTGCATCCGAGCGCATAGAATCAGCTGAGTAATAATAATAAATTGCAATCTAATGCCACTGATGCACCCGCGAGTGCATCGAGCGCATAGGAAAATGGAGAGTAAAGAGGACCGTCTATGACGGGGGTGGTGGTGGGTCTCTTCACACTCTCCTAATAATTTATACTTGCATCTATTCTTTCAGTGGAAATGACATGTATAAAAGCGTAAGTATGCCCCTTATCCTTCATTATCTTATCTTATCATTATTCATTATCCTTCTGTCATGCAAATAATTGGATTAATTGGAAATCATCATACTTTAGTTATTTCCAGCAACCAATGATGCACCTGTGTGTGCATCCAGCGCATAGGAAAATGGAGAGTGGAGAGGACCGCGTATGACGGGGGTGGTGGTGGGTCTCTTCACAATCTCCTAATAATTTATACTTGCATCTATTCTTTCAATGGAAATGACATGTATAAAAGCGTAAGTATGCCCCTTATCCTTCTGTCATGCAAATAATTGGATTAATTGGAAATCATCATACTTTAGTTATTTCCAGCAACCAATATCAACGGCAACAATGATGGTCTATGAAGCAAGGAAATGAAGCAAGTCTTCGCAATGCATGCAAAGATAAGTAAATCACATACAGTAGCGGACAAAAGTTTAAGACGATAATTTGTAAATTGGATTACAATCATCTTATACGCATATTGTTCTTCTATTCGGGTTGTCTCTTTGGAATAACATAGTTGTATGTTTGACCTTCGTAACCTCAGACCGTCAGTTGTTAAATAGAAACAATGTAGTAGTTACAACAGTTAGTTTCCTCTGAGCACTTGTAAACAGTGGACATTAGTTTAAGACGAACTGTGTAGAACGTGAGTATGAGTATAGTTTTTGAATATTTTGATTCTGGAATGTCAAAATAATTCTTTAGTGTGCTTTTATTGCTTACAATTCATTTAGGTAGGAACAGACTATGGGTAAATCAAAGAATTTACTTGAAAACGAAAGGGAACTAATCGTAAGGCTGCGAAAGCAAAGTAAACCCTTTATCGAAATAGCAAAGATAGTGAACAGGTCAGAAACGGCTTGTAAGCAAGCTTGGTATAAATTTTTAAAGACAGGCATGTATTGCGATCAACCGAAAAACGGAAGACCACGGAAAACAACGCCGACAATGGATCGCAGGATTCATCGATTGAGTGAAAAGGATCGTTTTCGTAGTGCAAATAATATTGCTGCGGAGGTAAACTATGAAAACGATACACAAATTAGTGCTAGAACTGTTAGGAGAAGATTAGGAGACTTTAACTTAAGAGGATGAAAACCCCAAAAGAAACCACTGCTGAGTTCTAGGAATCGGAAAAACGACTTGCATTTGCTAAAGCTCATAAGCATTGGACAAGTGAAGATTGGCAAAATGTATTGTTTTCAGACGAATCGAAATTCAATCGCGTCTGTTCTGACGGAATACGGTACGTTAGACGTCGATTTGGCGAAAGTTTGAAACCACAGTGCGTTTTAAAAACTCTTAAACATGGTGGTGGAAGCGTTATGGTGTGGGCGTGTTTCTCTCGAGGCGGCCCTGGTCCGATATGTCGTATCAACGGAATTATGGACCGTTTTCAATACATAGACATACTCAAGAACACAATGTTGCCTTTTGCACGCAACAATATGAGTGATGATTTTATTTTTCAAAATGATAATGATCCGAAGCACACGGCTCGGGTTGTGAAACAGTTTCTTCAAGAAGAAAATATTACTGTGCTGGAGTGGCCGTCGCAATCACCAGTCATTAATCCAATCGAGAACTTGTGGAGCATCATAAAAAAGGCAGTACAAGGTTATGAACCGAAAAATTTAAATGAACTTTACTCTACAATTGAAACAGCTTGGAGTAATATTACGGTGGATCAATGTAAAAAATTAATAGATTCTATGCCAAGAAGATGTGCCGAAGTGATAAAAAATAATGGATATTGGACAAAATATTGAATTTAAACAAAAATTGTGTATATTTTTTTACTAAAAATACATATTTTTTGTGTAGTCTTAAACTTTTGACCGTCGAAATATTATACAGATTTCGTTTCTTTTTTTGTAACTTCGCTACTGAGCAAAAGAACAAAATGACATTTTTTTTGTAGGTGTATAAACAAATTTCTAATTAGTTAATACCAAAAGTAGAACACTGTATTTATATTTTTTATGTCAAATAAATCGATTATCTATTTTTTTCATTTCGTCTTAAACTTTTGTCCGCTACTGTATATACATTTACATTTTTATTGCATACATATCAATTACAACTTGTTGTAACTTTTTATCACAGGTTCTATGACAACTAACTGTAATCGAAAGGGATCACTGCCATTGCAAGGAAATATTTCTGACAAATAGGAAACAATAATAATGGATTCTACAGGTATCAGTTTTTACATTCAAGTGGGATGAACTCAAAAAGTAATTTTTCTAAAACTTATTTATTTTTGCAGATCAAACCAGGGTATACAGCATGATAATTAAAGAGATGCAGTATCGTCGCCTATACATTCCAATCAACATCAAACACAATTTTATATATAATTTTATTCAATAACTGCTTTCTGCATAGGACGATTAATTCTTATAATAAGTGCATAACTTTTTCTAACAAAAAAATGTTTAACCTAACAAATTTCGTTTTTTTGGAATATCCCATGCCCCTCATCTAGCTTTTCAGTTCACTTTTCTTTCACGTAACATATTGCAGCATAACCACATTTCACGTAATTCAAATGTACAATGAATTTTCTACGCTTGCACTACCAGCAGACTTTCCGTTTAAATTCTTTCAAGTGCAACGCAACAGCTCACAATTTCTTTCCACATTCAGATTAGAATATCGAAATAACAAGCAGCTCCCTCTCGCCTGTCGGTATTACCATTTCTGTGCAGGAAAAAGCTGCTGTAATTACGACCATCCAAATCGGAGAGGTCACGTGCCGTGTCTACCCCCTTAAGCCGGTTCAATAATTTTTTAACTTTGACATTGTGTTCTTGTAACGATGAAGCATATATTACTATGTCGTCCAAATAAACAAAAAGATCTGTCCCTTGAAGTCCAGTGAGTACTTGATCCATAAGACGTTGAAATGTGGGTGGTGCGTTCTTTAATCCAAAAGGCATTCGAGAAAATTCGTAATGTCCATTCGGGGTTGTAAAAGCAGTTTTCGGTTTATCTTTCGGATCCATTTCTATCTGAAGAAATCCACTTGCGAGATCAAATACTGAGAAGTATTTGGCTCCTCCTAATCGGTCTAATATTTCCGTGATCTGAGGTAATGGGTATTTATCGGAAATTGTTTTTTCGTTGAGTGCGCGAAAATCTATTACCAAACGCCAGCGTTTAACTCCCTGTGCGTCTGCTTTCTTTGGAACAATCCATAATGGTGAATTATACGGAGATTTAGAGTGATCAATTATGCCTGCAGATAGCATAGTGCTGATCTGTTTTTGAATTTCTTTTTGATGTACAGGCGGATAGCGATATTGTCTGGTATTAATTGGAATATCGTTAGTTGTATGAATTGAATGATTAAAATCACGAGCCTTCCCGAGTTTATCTCCTGGAAGAAAAAATCGGTCAGGAAATTCTTCTACTAAATCTGTCACGAAATTCCATTCCTCTTTATTTAAATGGTTTAAATTGAGAGTTTGTAGAATTCCATGTATCCTGTCTTTTCTAATCTTGAAGCTCGACGGGTGTTCCATTTCTGAATAAGAATCCTCTTCTGATGAACTCAAAGTATCATAGGGCTCCAATAACTGAGGCTGTATCTCTACCTCAATTGCTTCTTCACTGGTGTTTATCGCCATAACGTGACACTTTCCATCGTTGTTGGTCAAGACTGCTTCCCCTATGTAAAGATGTTCGTGGGTTTTTATGCGTGGTAAGTACCCTTGCTTTATCTTCACATTTGCTACTCTTACAGCAATCTGTTGCGATGTGCTAGGTTTTATACAATATTTTGTAGCTGTCCGTTGTTCTTTAATTCGTTGAGGTAAATCTTGATAATTTGAAAAACGTAAAGGTCGGATCGGTTTATTTTTTAATGTTGAGGTTCCACGATAGTAGGAAATTTCAGCTTCTTCCTGCTTTAAAAACGGGCTTCCGATGAGTCCATCTGCGTCTATTGCAAGGTTTCTTACAACTTAGAAAAATGCTGGAGATCCGTGGATGTGCAGAATTGTAGTTCCAAGGGTGTGAATCGGTGTTGTAGTGAGTCCCGTCAACTCAATTTCTTCTCTAGAAACTATTGCTGCGGATTTTCCAAGTACGTCGATGACCACCAGATTAACAGCTGCTCCACCATCAATTAAGAATTCTCCCGTTCCTGATTCCAGTTCCGGTACCTTGATCTTGATTCTTGGTGCAGGTGCTTCCTTGATGAGTCTTCTTTCTTCTCGTCGCTGAATCGGATTTTCCTTCGGCGATCTTCCTCGTTTCCGCTCATCGTGTCGCCTGTACGTTGAGCGCGATTGAAATTTAAAGTCTTGTTTGAATCAACGGATTCCGGCGATAATGCGGACTGCGCGGACGATTCCTACATGACTTCCCGTCATGTCCGGCAATGCCACAATGCCAACAATATAAGTCTGACTTACGATTTTTGTCAGGATTCTTAAGAATTGAAATTTTTTTATCCCGATCATCAACGGATGAATCGCGATGATTAGAAGGCGATCTCGAGGGGGTCCTTTGTCGTAAAGTCCAGGCCGTCGTGCGTCCTTGCCTCTCCCGTTCCTCTTCAAATTCAGATGTTCTCGCAGGTCGTTCCCTGAACCGATCATATCTGTTCGGAGACAGTGGATACGACACTTCGCGGTCGTGATTATGATAATCCCGATCGTAACGATCTCGCCGTGACCATCTAGAAGGTGATTCCCTGGATGGCGACCGTTGCCGATTACTTAATTTTCTGTCAATATGTAGCACGGCGTCGTAAGCCTGTTCAAGCGTTTCCAAATCTTCAAGTTTAGCCGACACTTTCCAGGAAATTCGATCCGGTAAACCATCGATGAAGTTTTCTTTAACGTCCTTCTCCATTTCTTTGACGAATTCTTCAGCGTGATCCAGATATCTTTCCCGAATAGCTCCGCGCGTACAATAAACAAGATGACTCGTTCTATCGACGTATCGTCGAATACTTTCTCCTTCGCGAATACGTAATTTCGCGATTTCTACTTGAAAATGCGGCAAATCTCTTCCAGGCGCGAACCTCTTTTTTAAGTGCTTAATCAGTGCCTTAACAGAGTCGAATTTATGCTCTATCGTGCATCTACGTGCTGGACCGATGAGTTTAGATAAAATAATGGCAAGATACTCCGCTTCCGTACCCTCAGGAATCAAAGTTAACCCATTTTCCACATGTTGTGCAAAGTGCGTCAACGATGGCTTTTCTCCGTCAAAGGTCGGAATGGACAAAGTAATATTCTGTATACACGTCCGTTGCGTTAAGAGTGTCATTGTATTAGCAGTCGAAGCTGTCAAGTTCAGCATCTCACTAGCAGAGACGTTCGCTTGTGGATTTGCCATTTTGAAAATTACTAAAGTACCTAACTAGACAAAACTAGTATATTGTTAAATGTTCACCTACGAGTAATAGAACGTATTTTAAGAACCAAAATTTACGGTAATTCTAAATCAGCAGTATCCCACCGCTGTCACCAGTTTGTTACGAGCCGGGGCTGTGGGCAACGCCTAGGCCGGCGATGTTGATATTACCCATGGAATATGGTTGAGAATTTGTTAGTTAGGTGCACGGACGAACCTGATGCGAAATCAGGGAGTCGCAGGAAATGTTAGTTTGACTCGTAAATTAATATTCGATACAACTCGAGCGGTTATTAAGTTGTAATTTTTGATTTTTCGCAGTAACTACCCTACCAGTCGAGCTACAGGGTTGAAACTTGGTACGAATTGATTTTTCTTGATAAGCTATCGAATGACACCTCACAAGTTGAATTTGGTTTAGGGGCACGTTTGATCCCCTTATCCGGCTATGGCCTTTGACCGGTAGTGGTAGGTTTAGTGTTAATTATAGTTATTAATTTAGAAATATACGGCTTCTTTCTTGCTATTCTATCATAATAGAGTATCTATCGCGTATTTATCTAGAAAGGGTCCCTTTTTGGTTATATTTTTAAAAAGTAAAAGGTGGATATTCATAACCTACAATTAGAGGGAACTGTTCCGCGGTAAACCCGCGGAACCACACCTGAAATAAATTGCCCACCTAATAAAAGGCCAGCTAACAATCTGCAAAAAGTTTACATAAAAACGGTCGTCTTTCGTAACTCAGTGAGTCGACAGTGTGCATTCAAACGGTCTTCTCTCAGAACTCAGTGATGCGGCAGTTTACATACAAACAATCGACAGTCTGCATTCAGATTTTAAACGGTATTAATCTAGATTCTACCAGTTTCCATTCAGAATCGAATTTTTACGTCTAGAGTCTACCATTCTCCATTCAGAGTCTAATTTCCTACATTCAGAGTCTACACAGTCTAAAACCAGTGTCTAAAGGAGTCAAGACAGGGTCTTTGGCAGGATAAGGAAAAAGGCGTATCACCTCCTGACTCTTGATGCAACCCATGACTCAGGGGTAGGAGAAACATTATAATCTCCTACCTCATGTAGTCGCGGGCCGTACGGTCGATACATTGTATGCGTCGCGCCGACGACGTCGCGACGGGCTACCGTTCGACGATGCCGGTTTTCTGCAAGTCGAACGACGGAGACAAAGGCACTCTTGCCCAGACGCTAATGTGGGGCAGACTATCCAGGGGTAGAATAAAGTATTATAAAGACAAAGGGTTTGATTTCTCTCCCTCCGCGGCCTACACAATCAGAAGTGGGATCTAGCCGACGTGAAAACAAGGAATTTCAGTAGCGAAATTCACGCATTTTCTTAAGTTATGTTCGCGTGAGAGACGATTACGTTAAGTACATTTATGTGAAGTACGGCTATGTTAAGTTAGTTTATGCGAAGTACATTTATGTGAAGTAAGTTTATGTGAGGTACATTTATGTGAAGTACGTTTATGTGAAGTAAGTTTATGTGAAGTAAGTTTGTGTGAGGTACGCTTATGGGAAGTACGTTTATGTGAAGTACATTTATGTGAAGGATATTTAAGTGAAGGATATTTATGCGAAGTGTGTCTTGTGGGGTCGATTGAGGAAAAGTGATCACACTAGGACAAAGCGGCGATGAACTGTCAACTCACAGTAGCAGACCTGAAAGAAAAGCTCAAAGCTAGGAGCTTGCAGTCGACTGGTTCGAAGAGTGAGCTGATAAAACGCCTGTTAAGTGCTGGCGCTGCACCCGAAGAGCTGTTTATGACCGAGGACGCGCCAATGGAAGGACAGGAAGTTCGGAACGAGGAGGCCCAAAATCGACCAGCCGTTGTAACGCCGGTGGACGTAAGTACATTACGATGGGCGGTGGCGAGATGGATTTCGACAGATGGGACAGACAAGTGAGAAGACTCCTCTCGACGTACGAGCTGGACGGTCACCAGGCGAAGGCGCTGGTGTGCAGCAGATTGACCGGTCGAGCATTGAAGTGGTACCACTCAAGGATAGACTGTGTCAAATTACACTGTTCGACAAATTTCAACTTTTTTTTGATTTTGTGTCTTTCAATATGTGTTTCTTATAGAGTTTGATGTGCTGAATACGAATCTGGCATCCGTTTTTCTCCAGAACGTACCATTTTTGAAAAAACAATTTGGAAAAAAATCGCAAATTTTCAAATTTGGAAGTGTTTTGTACTTTTACAGTAATAGTTATTCAGTTGCGCTTGGTGCCAAATGATTCTCTGAAGTTTCGCGAATAAAATGATATATATTGTTATTAGACTATAAACATTTAAATGTGTTTAAATAATGATCGAAGTGAAAAGGACACCGAAAATACACCCATTTTGGCTGATATCTTTCAATTTATTTCAAAAAGTAAAGGTCCAGGGGAAAATCTAACTATGCCACGCGATAGGACAGACCTTTCTGCAAAGGAAAGCATCAACGGAAGTTACAAAATCATTTTTGTATTCAATATACAAGCGAAATAGTTTGGTAAAACACGCGGCGGCAACAGTGACACTCAGCAGAAGTAGTGCGCGTTTAGTGGTTCCGCTACGGTGAGCGATGAGCGCCGTCATAGAGCACCACTGTCGCCGCCACGTGTGTTGCCAAACTGTTTCACTTTGATATTGAAAACGAAAATGATTTTGTAACTTCCGTTGATGCTTTCCTTTGCAGAAAGGTCTGCTCTACCGCGTGGCATAGTTAGATTTTCTCCTGGACCTTTATTTTTTGAAAAAATTGAAAGATATCAGCCAAAATGGGTGTATTTTCGGTGTCCTTTTCATTTTGATCATTATTTAAACACATTTAAATGTTTATAGTCTAATAACAATATATATCATTTTATTCGTGAAACTTCAAAGAATCATTTGGCACCAAGCGCAACTGAATAACTATTACCGTAAAAGTACAAAACACTTCCAAAGTTGAAAATTTGCGATTTTTTGCCAAATTGATTTTTTCAAAAATGGTACGTTCTGGAGAAAAACGGATTGCAGATTCGTATTCAGCACATTAAAATCTATAAGAAACGCATATTGAAGGTTACAAAATCAGACTCATGTTGAACAGTGTTATCTTATGACGAACTGTTACGCGAGCTGCGGAAAATGTATGGGCAGCGACCGGACCATTTATGTTTAAGACGCGAGCTTGAAGCGGGGAAGTGGTGCGCAGGGGAAACCTTCGCCGATTATGCCCATGAAAAAGTCACACTCGCGAACCGAGTGCCCGTTCCGGAAACGGAATTGGTAAGTTATGTGGTTTACGGGATACCGAGTGCGGAACTGCAGACGCAGGCGAAAGTTCAAGGTTACGAGTCCGTTGACGTGATGCTGATGGCGTTCGCGAACGTGCGGTTGCCCTCGGAAAGAGCCGCGCGGTTGTCGACGGAAAGACCCGCGCCATCGGACGCGTCCCGCGGGCCGCAGCATACGCGCCGCCGAATACAATCAGGCCCGACGAACATCGGAGGAGGAGGGCCACCACCTAAGGAAGCGCCAAGGCCATCGCACGCGGCATGGAAATGCTACAATTGCAACCAACTGGGGCACGTTGCAGCCGAGTGTCCGAAACCAAGGAGAGAGAGAGGTACCTGCTACACCTGCGGGAAGGCAGGTCATCGAGCGAGCCAGTGCACCTCACAATCAGCTGGGGACATCAACAACGTGGCGCAGGACCAGAAGGAGGACGAAGACTTTCTGCACGCGGTAGAATTAAAGATAAGTAACGAGAACGGTAGTTCTGATATTAAAGTAAACGCACTCATCGACTCGGGAAGTCCAATTTGTTTCGCGAAGGAGGGTTGCATACCGAAAGTGTGCCTTGCGACCGATTATGGACGGCGTAAATTTTATGGGATAAACGGTAGCGACTTGAACGTATTAAGACAGACGAAAGCAACAGTCATTTATGACGAAAGGGAATATCAAATTACGCTACGAATTGTACAGGATAGAACAATGCGAAACCCATTAGTTCTGGGACGCGATTTTAAGAAAGTAGCAAAGCTGTCGTTAAGCCGAGAAGAAAAAGAGATTACAAATATTATGAATGTCGAAGTGGACAAGAATGACGTTCGCGTGACGGTCGACAATATGCAAGTAGGCGACGGCCTTTCGGCTGAGGTGAAGACGCGGGCGCAAGATTTGTGTAAGCAGGTAGACGTAAACGCGCGAAGACCTTCAGAGCTCGAGGTAGAAAATAAAATGGAACCGATACCACGTGCGATAAACCGCTTTCATCTTCGCCGCGTAGGCTATCGTATGATTTAACGGAAAAAGGCGCAAATTTCCGGTTAGGCGAGAGCGAGAAGCAAGTTCTCGAAACATTTAAAGACCGCTTGGTAGACGCACCGATACTTATTGTTAGTAATTATTCCCCGCACGACGAAACGGAGCTGCACTGTGACCCAAGTGCAGCGGGATTCGGCGTTATCCTGTTGCAGAAGAACGCAGACAAGAAGCTGCGCCGGGTTTTTTACTTTTCGAAGCGGACGACCGAAATAGAATCGCGCTACCGCAGTTTCGAACTAGAAACACTGGCGTTATGGATTCACTATGTATTATTTGTTATGTCTATCTTATTTCTTTGTATACTTTACCGCCATTTAGCCTTAAGTTTTCAATGTTTCGTTCGTTTTGTATTATTTTATATATTAGGGATTGTACTATTTCATACATTAGGTGTCGTAATATTAGGTATTGTATTGTAATGTATTGTATTTTATTGTATTGTATTGTATTGTATTGTATCGTATGTATTATTGTATTATTTTATATACAGTGGTGGACATAAGTATTGGCACAGTACGATGTTCCGCATGCAAACACTTATACCTATAAAAAAATTGTTTATACCACTCTGTTTTCGTATGGATCTTTATTTACAATGTCTTACTTGCCTATATACAAAAACAGAACGATATTAATAAAGTAGGGAACATGTAACTAATAAAAATGTCTTTTCAAACCATTTTATGCACGGACAAAAGTATTGGCACACACTTAAAAATCTTTATTCACACACATTATTTTACTAATATACCGTTCTTCACTTGTTTAAACACATGAATGACGTCTCGATAGTCATTTTATTCATTGTTGTGTCAGTCCAGCAGTTGATTTAGAAAGTGATTTTCACGATAATTTTAAAAATGTCAAGGAAAGGAACAGAAACTACACCGGAAGAAAGAAAAATTATATTAAACCTGCATAAACAAGGTAAATCTTATGCAGAAATTGGAGAAATAATACAACGAAGTCGTTTTACAATTCGAAACATTATTAAAAGATTTGCGGACATATCAAATACCCATAATAACTTACGGAGCGGTCGGCCATCTAAATTATCGGAAAGGGAAAAACGAAAAATAGTGAACATAATTAAACAAAATCCTCGAACAAATTCTTCAGAAATTGCAGCACTAATTGCTCAAGATTTTAATAAAGAAATTAGTTCGAAAACGGTACGTAGAGTCTTGAAAGATGATGGATACTCAGCATGTGTCGCTCGAAGAAAACCGTACATTAGCGAAGTTAATAGAAAAAAACGACTGGAGTTTGCAAAAGAATTTTCAAACAAGAATAATGACTTTTGGGACCAAATTTTGTTTTCGGACGAAAGCAAATTTAATATATTTAAGTCCGATGGTCGAGTATTAGTATGGAGGAAGCGTAATGCTGAATTAGATTTGAAAACCTCCAAGCTACAGTGAAACATGGGGGTGGTGGAGTCTGTATATGGGGGTGTATGTCTTCATCCGGGCTTGGCGAATTAGTGTTCATTAACGAAACAGTAGACGCCAAAATTTATTTAAATATTTTAAAAGAAAATTTAAAGAAAAGTGCAGAAAAATTGAATCTACCGCCCAACTTTTATTTCCAACAAGATAATGCACCTGCACATACAGCATATACAGTTCGACAATGGATTGTGTACAATACAGCACATAGTTTAAAAACACCTCCCCACAGCCCGGATCTAAATCCAATTGAAAATATCTGGAACCAATTGGAAAAAAACATTAGAAAACATCACATTTCTAGTAAATCGGACTTGAAGCAAAAAATCTCAGAAGAATGGACTAAAATCGGCAATGATTTATGTTGCGTCGCGAACGAGCAACAATTTCGATCCTGCGCCTTACCTGCGAACGACGCCAATAAAATCATACCTTGCCAAAAAGGGCGGCTAACAATCTGCACAAGGAACAACCGTCAATGTGCAGATAGTTAGCACGTTTATGACGCGCAAGTAGCAAAGCTGTTTTTGAGGAAATCATTTTATTTCCTATGCCAATAAACTATAAGCGTCGATTCTGTACACCACCTCAACAGCTAATTGCATGCATCATAAACGTGGATTTCCAAAGGGTCTTCGGAGCTGGGCCTAACAGACATCTGGCAGGTCAAGTTTGGACACCCTGATGGAAATTCCGCTGTGTTGTCAAACTGACGACAACGTTTGAAGTCGCACCCCCTCCTCCAAGGAAACGCGCTTCGGGCGCTAAGGAAGGGTGCGGCTATTCCTTATAAAACATGCTGATTGGTATTTAGACATTTGCCTAAATGACCAATCAGCATGCGCAAACCCACTTCCGAGTCGACGTTTGAGGAAACGGTCGATGAGGAAGGTAGTCGAATCTTAACATCTAGCAGGAGACAATCTCCTCCAACAAATCAGATTCAAAATTCAACATCAAGCAGGAGACGACCTCCTCCACACAATCGCAACGAGTCTCACCGGAGTCTCAATCAGCCGTTCGCACCGTAATAGCTCAAACAGTCGTAGTTTGACAGAAACCAACCGAGTTCTTGGTTTTCTCGTATCAATAGTGACTCGTTATAATTTATATTTGTAACGAGACGGTATACCGACGTAGTACCGTATTCTCGGAGTGTCTCATACCACGGCGCTCAACAATTTAACTAAGAAGTTGGTCCACTCAATGCCAAATAGGTTGAAAGAGGTAGTGAAACGGAAAGGACATGCTACAAAGTATTAAATTACAGTTTAATATAACATTATCCAAAATGTGCCAATACTTTTGTCCATGCATAAAATGGTTGCAAAGCCATTTTTAATAGTTACATGTTCCCTACTTTATTAATATCGTTCTGTTTTTGTATGTAGGCAAATAAGACATTGTAAATAAAGATCCATACGAAAACAGAGTGGTATAAACAATTTTTTTATAGGTATAAGTGTTTGCATGCGGAACATCGTACTGTGCCAATACTTAATCGTATTTACCGTAAGCCGTGATTAATCGGGGCGATTAATCGTTAGGATGGCCGAGTTGTAGTCGCGGGCCGTACGGCCGATACATTGTATGCGTCGCGCCGACGACGTTGCGACGGGCTACCGTTCGACGATGCCGGTTTTCTGCAAGTCGAACGACGGAGACAAAGGCACTCTTGTCCAGACGCTAATGTGGGGCAGACGTGTCGTAGAGCACGCAGAATAAAGTATTATAAAGACAAAGGGTTTGATTTCTCTCCCTCCGCGGCCTACACTCAAGACCCCAGTACGTTAGAAAAATGGGGAAACCGTATACTCTCCCTCATCTTTCGTCCGTCTTGACTCTGAAGTGCGACACCACCTATACTCTCCCACTGCAAGACACATGGTGAAGACTTGACTTTGAAATAGGAGAAATCCATACCATCTCCTGACTCTTGTCTGAGTCCATGACTCGCAAGATAAGGAGCAATCCATATCATCTCCTGACTCTTGTCAAGGTCCATGACTCGCAAGATCCTACTTTAAACACAGACGAGAAACATTATCTTCCTTTACTACTCTTTCATTTGATATACACACTCAACAGAACCGTTTTATGATTACATATTTCTTCATCATTCCGTCAATATTTCTTAAATAGTTCAAATCATTAGTCAAATCTATATACATACAAATTATCACCCCTATCTCCGTAAAAGGTCGTACGGTCATACGCGTTCGACGGTGTCGATTAGAAATCGAAACGGAGATTTACAATCTCCGTATACTTGGCTCTCCGTGCATCCTATAGTTGCATCGAAGCCGCGTATTGCGTAAAAACAAGAACCTTCATGAGTACCCCCGATATGCAATATGGCCCCTACTGATCTTGAATCGAAAAAGATACGCAATTGTTTTGTGGGAGTGCGTAGCGCCCAAGGTCTGGGCACAGGACGTTTTTGATCGGGCTAACTGGGACACATAAGGTCTGCAGGCGAGCAGCGATGGCCTGCAGAACCGTGTCCCCTATTTTCTATGTTCTAGGATTACCGTTAGTTTTAAGAATATGAATGAGAGAGAGGAGCGGGAATGGCTGATGGCGAATCGATGTACGATTGGATGGGGCAACACACAGTAGATTCGACAGCGAAGCTGTGTGGATTGAGGAACGGAGCAGTGTTCATCGAGTAGAGCAGCGTAGAGTAGAACAGCGTAGTACAGTGTAGAATAGAATAGTGTGGATACAGTGTAGACTAGCGTAGAAACTTCATAATAAATATATAATATCCCCTTTATTATTACTTGCACCGGCTTGATTTGTTTAAAACTTCCAATCCCACAGTTTTAGTCGCATAAACTCCTCAGCCTCGCATTTCATAGTGACCGAACGTGCCGAACAAAGAATCTGTATTAAATTTTGCCAAAAACTTGGCCATCCTTGTTTTAAAACGGTTAGTGTGATTCGTAGAGATTACGATAGCGAATCTATCAGTAATCCACAAATTAGAGAGTGGTTTAAGCGCTTTGAAAATGGTGGCACATCATAGCGAGGTGATCACAAGTGTATTGATACAGATGCGACACCTGCTCATACTCCGAAGCCATTACTTTATTCCCGGAAAATTTTAATGAGTTTGATGGAATGTGACAGGAGTGATTCACTATCCACTCCTACGAAGTGAGGAAATCACTATGCTTCTGTTTACGCAAGTATGTGCACAAAGAAGCGGTCCTCATCGTTGATTCTCATTTCACGCGGTAAGGTAGGTTTTTACACGCGCGTGATCCGTAAGCATTACACTTTGGATCACAATTATGTAGAGAGTGTGAAGACTTTCCTAACCTTATGTATGATCTATGCTTAATAAAACAATGCTTTTTTCCAAGTGTTGTTTGTAACTTTAATATTAAGAGATAGTTATATAAAATTCTATTAATTATATAAGTAAAATTTATAAAAATTATATACAGATTATATGATTATATACAAGATTATAAACAAAATTATATACACAACAAAAATTGCTGTTTACATATTATTAGTTTATGTATGATTAGACACAAGACGGCTAATAATTTAATTGGGTGTGATATATTTTAAAACATGGATCCACACATAATCAAACATTGCAGTCTTTGCATTCATATCGTGAAGTCGTTTGTCGTTTTACTGCAAACTACGCACCGATGACTCCGGTTTTTTCCTTTTGAGGTATATAATGATGGAAAGTGTCTCTCTGTTAGTCGCATTGGTCGATCAGTTTTTCTTCTTTGATTATTTATATAATCATTATGATATTTATCAATCATTTGTTTTATTAAGTGCAATTGAAACTGCGCCATGGATATGTTTTCGTTTCTTTTATGCTTATAAAGACAGTACGCGTTCCATACACAAATGTCAATTAGATGAAAAAAAATTTCCGGTACCATTTTAAGGTTTTTCGAGTTGAGTTTATAGTTCTAATTACCATATCTACCTTATCAACTATACCCATTGAATTATTATAGTCTACAACACACACAGGCTTTTGTACATTCTGTGTTCCTCCATATTTGGATACTGTCACGAAATCTGCAGTATGCATGGTCGAGATCATGTATACATCCTTCTTATCAACTCATTTTATTACTAGTCAATTTTTCGAGGCACGAAATGACGCTTCTCCTTTCTTCAATTTGTCATCGATCTGGGGCATTCCTTGCCGTCTTCTTCTTGCTGTCCCGCATGCATTTGTGCGATTGTCGTGTAATAGGTTGAATAATGCGGGACTTGAGTAAAAGTTGTCTACATAAAGCGTATGGCCCTTTCCTAAATATGGCTTTAAGAGTTCCAAGACTATTGCTGCAGATTTCCCAATGCCCTTGATAGGACTAGTCGGAACTGTAGGTGCTCCGGTATAAACTATCATATCCTGTACGAATCCGGTTTTGCAATCGCACAGAATGAATGATTTTATTTATTTAGCTATGATTTATTTCTATATGGGGAAATACAGAAAAAAGTACATATTTCTTCAAGAGATTTGGAAAGGATGAAAATTAATTACTGGAAGTTTACATTTAAAGTAAAGCAAAATTGGCGTCATTGTGGATATGATGAAAGTAAATTTGTCAAAGCCTACAAAGCGTGGTTACAAAAAGATTTCGTTTATCCAACCACAATGTTACATGAACTCCCTTCGACAAGTGCTGCAGTACCGTTACTGTGTCCATTTACAGAGGAAAAAAGGCACTTTCTGAATGTAGAAGACGGGAAAGAATACGAAGCGCTCCATCACTGGCTGATCATTTGTCGTTGGAAGAATTAATGAATGCAGCTAAATTGAAGCTCTGGAAACGTGGCATGCATCGAACAGCACTTGCACTTCGTTCACAAAGTGTTTTAGAAAATAGTAATAACTACAGCAGAACAAAATCTTTTACCACCAGAAAAGGCATTAAATATATTTATCATGGCAAATTTATCTAAATTTCAATACATAACAATATGGAACGGCGCTATCACATCTAACAATAATCAGCGGCCGTCCTATTTTAAGTTGCTTAAAGAGAAAAGCAGTTGCTGTCCACCGGCACCTGAAATACAAATTTCCGAAACATATGCCAGAATACAATTACAGAGCCTATTAAATCATACAGTTTCTCGCATATTAAAAAGTTTAAACGATAAAAATGAAAATGCAGAACTGCAGTTAATATGTAAGTGGGGATGCGTAGGAGCAGCAGCCCTACCGAGGTATAAGCAAAGTAATTATATAGATGACAATGCCATTTTGGTTTCGAGCTTAGTACCGCTCAGACTGCAAGACAAATCTAACGAAAATATTATATGGGAAAATTTAACTCCATCTTCTCCGTGGTTTTTTCGGCCAATCCGATTTGCATACATTAAAGAAAGTAAAGCACATATTCAAGAAGAAACTAATAGTATCCAGAACGAAATAGAAAATTTAACACCCTTCACTATCAACAACGGTACAATAGGATATACCATGGCATTGACTATGGTGGACAATAAAGTCTGCAATGCAATCACAAACACAACCTCTTCAATGAGGTGCTATATTTGTCAAGCCCCGCCAACGCAGATGAATAACTTACAACTTAGGAATAGTTGAATATGTAATTCATTTAGCTACAATTTCGGAATTTCAACTCTGCATGCATGGATACGATGCCTAGAATGCTTCCTCCACATTTCATATAATTTGGCATTCAAAAAATTGGCCGCGAATACCGAGGATCTGAAAAACAGAGGAAGGAAAAAAAGAACACATTCAAAAAGAATTTAAAGAAAAGATGGGTTTGTACATCGACCACGTAAAGCAAGGTTGGAGTTCATCAAACGATGGGAATACTGCTCGACGATTTTTCAATAATGCACACTTGTCATCACAGATCACTGGAATTGGTGAAAAATTAATTAAAATGTAGCATATGCGTGGGCGTGTGTGTGAGCCTTTGTGTTATAAGCGATATGTTTTTGTTTTTGGGGAGAGCACTGTTGCTCTACGACAGTGCCTCAACGTTACAGCCTGTGTAGTGTAAAGAAGCTCTAATAAAGTTAACCTACGGCTTACAATTTCAGAAGTGGGATTAATTGAACTCAATTTAAGTGATTTTAAGTAAGATTTAAGATTGACATTAAGCAATTAGTATTCGAAACGTGCGACGCTCGCCTCAAGTGTAAGTGACTGTAGACAGTAGATTTTCTTTTTCCGTACGTGAGTGTTTGCTACTTTAGTAGCAAAATGGTGCTTCCAAGTGAATTTAAAGTTGCGCAGTTAAAAGAGGTATGTACTGCAGAAAATGGGATTGACTACTGCGGGATCAAAGAGTGAACTGATCAGCAGACTTCAGGAAGCAGATCCCAGTGGTGAACGGATGAGGAATGTCAGCATGCTGCTGTCGGAAGACGTGCCACAACCCGGTGTATCGCAGGACAACGCGTCGCCCATACCGAGAGGCACCGAAAATGACAGGGCAGCTTACAGTTACGAATTCCTGTTAAGAGAAAGGGAACTCATGGAAAGAGAGCTGAGGGTAATGCAGAGGGAGAACGAATTTATACGCAGTTCAGTCCGGTCCAGCACTACCACGATTGATGCAAGAATTGGCATCAAAGCGGTAAGCGATTTGCTTGGAGATTTCGACGGTGTTAATGTTGTCTTCAGCAATTGGGAAAAGCAAGTTAGGTTGCTGTGCGCACCATACCATCTGGGTGACAACGCTGCCACAATTTTAATTGGCACGCGGCTGGGGGGACAAGCTCTTCGATGGTTTCAGTCTCGTCCAGAGCATACCGAAATGGATACTACCCGACTGCTGCGGGAAATGAAAAGAATGTTCGAGAAAAAAGAAAGCAAATTGATATTAAGAAGAAGATTTGAAGAGCGTGTTTGGAAATCAAGTGAACCCTTCGCAATATATTACCATGTCAAAATTGTTTTGGGCAATTACATACCGGTGGACGAAGAGGATTTGATTGAATATCTGGTCGATGGAATACCGAACCGGCAAATGCGAAATCAGGCACGGATTCAGGACTTCCAGTCGGCATCGGATCTGTTGTCGGCGTTCGAGAGCATCACTTTGACGGATGGAAAGCAACCGGCGAATCGGGAGTTGGCATGCGGAAGCAAGACAGAAGCGCAAGAGAATAAATGACAGCGCCAAACTAGAAGCGGCTCTCCTAAGAAGGAGAATCAAAGCAAGATACGGTGTTGCAATTGCAGCGGATACAGGCACATGGCTAAAGCCTGCAAGCACTTTCGACCAGAAAAGGGCTCCTGCTTCCGATGCGGCAAGGTGGGTCACACGTATACGGATTGCAAAAATAAGTTAGATAAACAACAAGCAGCTTGTGTAGATAATGTATCTGAGCAGCGGGATGATTTTACAAAAACTATTGGATTAGAAATATGCGACGCTGACGTGCAATCGAAATAGTTCTTACAATTGGACACGCGAATTGATACGGGTAGTCCGTTTAGTTTTGTGAAAGAAACCTTCGTTCCACGACATCTGATCAATTGCACGAGTAATTCTGACAGGACATTCTGCGGTCATAATGGTAATAGATTGATTATTTCAGGGTCGTTAGTCGTAAATAGCGAATTAGATGAAATGGTGCAAAAAGAAATAATTTTGTATGTGGTACCCGATGATACCATGACCGTTTCGGTAGTATTGGGTAGAGATATGATGCGAAAGCTCAACATGAAATTGATAGTACCGTCAACAGTTGCTGTAGATGAAGCGATTTCGGAAATTTTAAACATTGCCACTGGGGAAACTTGCATTGACAATACTGATAATTTGTTAATTGATACAAAAATACCTGAGTCTGATCAATTACGCGTTAAAAATCTTTTTGCAGCGGAATATTTACGGCCTAAGCTCCCTGAACTGCCAAAGGTTAAAAGTGAATTAAAAGTAGTTGCAACAGAATTGAAACCATTTAGTTTTGCTCCGCGCAGACTTTCGTATGCTGAGCAAACCAGTTTACGGGAAATTTTAGATAATCAACTAGCAAAGGGGATAATTCGTGCAAGTGAGTCAGAATACACTTCGTCTATTGTACTAGTTAACCCTTTGCCCTACACCCACGTGTGTGACTCGTGGTCAGGTATTCGAGCCAAAACTGATTACCACGAGCCTGGCCAGTGGTACATCGGTCGGGCCAAAACGGATTATTACGAGCGTGGCCCGTGGTACGTCGGACGGGCCAAATGTAAAAATCACGTGTCACGCACGTGTTTTGTTGATGTGCCCTACAACAAAGAGCACGGGCCAGGTCCGTGCTCTCTTTTGTTTCATACATGTTATTTTGGGCCACGTTCTTGGCTTGAAATATATTTTCTTAAAAATATTAGAAAAGTATCCCTGCAAAATGTCTTCAAGAAGATAATTTCGTGATGAAGACAGTGAGTGTTGTGCTGACATTTCATACAAAGATTTGTTAGATACTTCTGTTAGTGATAGTGACAGTAGTGACAATGTCAATGTACGATCTGTACGAAAAAAAAGGAAGCGAATAGTTATTGAGGATGATACCGATGATAAAATGGCATTAATCATCAACTACCAGAGCACTGGAATTGGAAAGAAGTAAGAAATAATCCAAAAATCTGGAACTATACGGAGACTCCTGGCATAAAAGTGGCAAGCTTATGTCAGTTAGAAGTAAATAAAAAAGAATTGGATATATTTAATATAATATTTGATAATATGTTCTGGGAAAATATTGTAACCGAGACAAATCGGTACGCAGAAGAAACAAGAATCAATCCAGACAAAAGACGAACAATCGACAACACTTGGTTTCCTGTGGATTATAATGAAATCAAAATTTTGCATTATCCATAATAATGGCTCAGGTGAAAAAACCAACAATACATACGAATTGGTCTAAGAGGGCCGTTATAGAAACAGTAATATTTCGAAAAACGATGCCGTTAAAAATATTTCTGCAAATTACCAGATGTTTGCATTTTGCAAATTGTTGTGCCCTAACCGTTCCCCCAGCTAACCACGATAAGCGCGACTCAGCAGCACGTGGCAGCCAAGGCCGTGTTCGAGGAATAGCGGACGGATACGCGCAGGAAGCAGCGTATCCATTTACTGTCGATCCAACAACTTGCGCCTGGCTAAGGGCACGCCAAGGAGACTGCCCACCACCGAAAAGACACAGCACATTCCTGCATCGGCACTGTATAAAACCCCGATAGCACGACCGCCGTCGCGCTATCTTAAACATACTACTCGCCACGTCAGTCTCAGTGCAGCTCTCCACCAAGCTCCACCATTACTCCTGAGCACTGTGTATTGATTAAGTCTCAATAAATTTACTCCTTTATTACACGAACGCCGGTGAATACCAATTCTTTGACGCTCCCGCACCTACGACATCCCCCAACATTCGACAAGTGTCTTCCGGCACAACAATTTTGGTGGCAGCGGTGGGATTCTCTCGTTGGAAACAGTGCGTGGACAAGGTAGAGTTGCAACATCAAAACGCAATTCTACCATCGATCACCGAGAAGCTCTGGTTCGTCGACGGTAACAACTTAAAAAGTTGCCGTCAGTCATCGAGGTGGCATCAAGGACTGATTCAGATCGTATTCTGAGGAAGCGACGATCAGTCCCAACGACCAGTTAAGAAGCGACCCGTGTGGACCACGCGACTGAAGCGACCGACCGAAGGAAGGGCCCTGGAAGCCGATCATCCGAGGAGACCGACTACCCCAGGCTATCCTTCGCAGCCGACGCTAGGAGCAAACGGAGTTCGAGTGACCAGCCTGCTGCAGTTCGAGGACCGGCAGCTGGACAAGGAGCGGATCAAAGAGACACATCAACGAAGCTACTACAGGCAAGCGAAAATGCGCCAGCAACTGTAAGTCAAGAAAAATTTTTTGGTACCATTGTAAACCAGCGTCTTGTATGTCGCAAGAAGGTGGGGATATAAACCGTTTCCGACTGCCTAACAGTCGAGTCAATTCTAGATCCTTTGAATCCATATTTGACAACTTTCTCACTTTTACGAGAAACGCAAATATCAATACACCTTCTTCCGACCCAGTGCATGCGACCCGGAGGCAATTACGCGCACCGCACTTTAGTTTTGACACCGATTCATCGAGCGATAGCGGAGGCGTGATCCGCGTAGTACAGGAACGAGAATTCCCAATCGACGCGAACGACTTTAGCTTACTCGAGACCGAGAACATGGCTACAGGTGGCAGTGGACCGGTACTGAAAGCGCTTTCCTTAATAGAGGTGTTCAGCGGGGGCTCCGTGAGCGAAGTGAACATGTTTATAAAATCATGCGACGTCGCGATGGAGTTAGTACCCCCGGCAGAACACCCCTTGCTATTGAGAGCGATTTTGGGAACAAAATTTAAAGGACAAGCAGCCGTCCGACTCGAATACCGCGACATAGACGATTTCGAAACTTTAAAATCAACTTTACAGTCCCTATTCACGGAAACACGTTCGTTGAGCACGGTCCAGATCGAATTCAACGCATGCCGACAAAGAGGTTACGAAAGTGTTAGATCCTTTGCGACACGACTTGAGACTTTGACCGCGGAATTATCGCAACTGACGACAAAACCCGGGAACAGCAAAGTAGTAAATCAGGCGTTGCTAGACGCGGTGAACGAGCAAGCAATAACTATCTTTAGCACGGGACTGAATGACAAACTAAGGAACATAATCCGGTCGCGAACGTATGACTCGTTAAAGGCAGCAATTACCACGGCTCTGGGAGAAGAACAAGCACTAGGGTTAAACAGCACGCGTAATTTCGGAAATCCGGGACCCTCCAGCTATGGCAGGGGACGAACCGGACAAAAGTCCAACGTTCCGCAATGCAGGAGATGCCATAGACAAGGGCATATCGCAGAGAATTGTTACGCGCGTTTGAGTATGCCGCGAGCAGAATCTAATCCCAATCGTTCCTCGTCTAACCGACAAACGTTTGGTATTAAACGAGAGGTGCGTCACACCACGGTTGTGTGTAGCTATTGCGACCGGCCCGGGCATCTCCAGCGCGATTGTAGAACGTTGATGAGAGACAAGCAATCGACAAACGGCGAGTCATCGAACCGGAATAACGCGCGAAATACTAATTACCGACGTGACACGGACGGTAACAGATACAATCGACCGCGCGAAAATTCAGGGGCCAATAGATCTAACCGATCAGGCACGGACGGTCAGCCGTCGATTCGTTCATATCAGGTAAACTGTGCTACAGAGGCGTATAGGTCCAGGAATATAGTTGAAATCCAGGCAAAAGAACTGCAAGTACCGAAGGTCCGTATGTTGGTCGATACGGGGGCAGACGTTACATTATTAAAATACGGTAAAATCGATTTAGACGTGCTCACCACACCGGAAGTAATAATGCTGAAAGGCATAGGGCATTCCGAAATTCGCACTATCTGTAGGATAGAACTTCACGTACAGATAGGAGACAGATTTATTACTCATCCTTGCCACGTAGTTAGAGACGATTTTCCTCTACAAGTTGACGGCATATTAGGATACGATTTTATCACTAAATATAAAGCGATAATTAGACCAGGAGAACGTGTAGAAATTTTGAACACGTTCTGGCCACTGGTTAGAGACGAAGAAATTAGCTTGCAACCACGAACAGAAACAATAATACGCGCATTTACTAATGACTACGGACAGGGTCTAATAGAGAAACAAATGCTAGAACCAGGAGTCTACATAGGAAGTTGTCTCACTAGAGCGGACAATGGCACATGTCCAATCCCCATAATAAATCTGAACACCCGTGCTATACAACTGCAACCGCCGTCAGTACAACTTGAGACACTTCCGACGGTACAGTACACTGACCTACGTGATAACGACGTCGACTTAGGTTGCGTCAGCACGCGTACGTACGATATCCGCGCGCTAACCGGGAAGGATAGAATGAAGGCTCTACGCGATAGTATCAAGACCGAGCATTTAAACGCGGAAGAAAAAGACAGTCTATTGGAACTTTGCGAGAAATACAACGATATTTTTTATTTAGAAGGCGACCAGTTAGGACATACGGATAAAGTCACGCATAAGATACGCTTAATACCAGGCGCGAAACCGGTAAACGTGAAACCGTACAGATTACCGCAAGTACACAAGGAAGAGGTAAATAGGCAGGTGCGCGAAATGATCGACCAGGGAATAGTAGGGCCTAGCACTAGCGAATGGAACGCTCCGCTGCTAGTCGTCCCGAAAAAACCCGACGAAACGGGAAAAAAGAGATATCGTGTGGTAGTAGACTTCCGAAAATTAAATGACTTAACAGTAGGGGACTCATTTCCCCTACCCAATATTTCCGAAATTCTCGACCAGCTGGGTGGAGCCAAATACTTTACAACACTAGATTTAGCGTCAGGTTTCCATCAAATCGATGTAGAGCCTGAGGATCGCGAAAAAACCGCATTCTCTACCCCGTACGGTCATTTCGAGTACAAGCGCATGCCATTCGGGCTTAAGGGCGCCCCTCCTACCTTCCAAAGAGCAATGGAAGCGTTGCTAGGAGGATTGCGCGGAATTAAATGCTTCGTATATATTGATGACATAGTAGTTCACGGTCGTTCACTTCAAGAACACCAGGACAGATTAGCACAAATATTTGATCGAATACAAGATAGCGGTCTAAAGTTACAATCGAACAAATGTCAATTTTTGCGAAAAGAAACCATCTACCTAGGGCACGTAATAACTAAAGAAGGAATTAAGCCAGATCCGTCTAAATTGGAGTCAGTTCTAAATTTTCCGGTCCCCAAAAGGGCCAAAGACGTTCAATCATTCCTCGGTTTAGCGGGATATTATCGAAAATTCATAGAAAATTTCTCAAGCACTGCGAAACCGCTTACTCAATTATTGAAAAAGGACGCGGAATTTAGATGGACTAACCAGGAGCAAGAATCTTTTGAAATTCTAAAGGATAAATTAACGTCAGCACCACTCTTACAGTACCCGGACTTTTCTAAACAATTTACGCTGACAACTGATGCATCCGGTAAAGCAGTAGGCGCAGTGCTATCTCAGCAGCACCAAGGCAATGACCTACCGATAGCTTACGCGAGTAGAGTTCTTAATAAAGCCGAATTAAATTATAGCACGACTGAAAAGGAGTTGCTAGCCATCGTTTGGGCAACGCAGCATTTTCGACCTTATTTATACGGAACTAAATTCTTAATTGTCACCGACCATAAACCTCTTACGTGGTTATTTAACGTAAAGGATCCCTTTTTTTTTTTAAGAAAAAAAAAAAAAAAAAAAAAAACAACAACCACCCGCTCTCATCAAATGGTATTTATTGAATAAAACATCCAGTGTGTTGTTATGTACAGAGCTCGTTTCAACTAACACTCTTCATTCGCACCTCACGCTACATTCGATACTTCCTGTCACACTACGGTTTCGATTTAAACATAAGGCGGGACGTGGCGCCGGCTTATCGCCGATTCATCGAGCGTTATCTTGCCCTACTAACGCCACGTTGAAGGGTCTGTTGTGGATCCTCTGGAAATTTCCAGCTGGTGCTCCTTGGCCCCGGTGACTCAGGGAACAACATCGCGTCAGCAGACTTTTCTAAGTCTATGGTTGTCCATTACTCATTATACTATTCTCCTATTACGCATATCTAGTTCTCTGTAACAACGTCCGATGTTGCGATGTATTGAGAGTCATTCTCAAGATGACGAACGTTTCAGTTACATCTTACGACAGTCATCCCAAAGAGTCCTTCTGTATGGTCTCTCTAGAAAAGCTCAGATTCTTTCTTTATCTCGTTTGCTTTCGGCGAGCGGCCACAACACTTATTTTGTTCGTTTTCATTCCTTCTGTTCAGTCATTTCCTCGACCGGTATTAACTCCTTATACGTATCGAGTGACCTCTCTCCAATTTCCTTGTCTTTTCCTCGACCGGTATTAACTCCTTATACGTATCGAGTGACCTCTCTCCAATTTCCTTGTCTTTTCCTCGACCGGTATTAACTCCTTACACGTATCGAGTGACCTCTTGCCAATTTTTCTTGCCTCTTCCCAACTGTAGGAGACTGTTACATCCTCTTGAGAGTAGTTTCTTTGTTTCCCAGTTTTGCCTTTTCCCAACACTTCCCCATAAAAGGCACTTCCTTGATTTTTCGTTGGTTTTCATTGGTTTAAACGTTGGTTGGTTTCCATTATCACAGTTTTGATGGGCTAACCAAGCGTTAGTTTGTTCTCCGACTTTCTTCTTTCTTGTGTAGGAGGTGGACTCCATTAAACTCAAGGGACAAGTAATATATTGTCCCTTGATTGTAATCTTCCTTGATTTTTCGTTGGTTTTCATTGGTTTAAACGTTGGTTGGTTTCCATTATCACAGTTTTGATGGGCTAACCAAGCGTTAGTTTGTTCTCCGACTTTCTTCTTTCTTGTGTAGGAGGTGGACTCCATTAAACTCAAGGGACAAGTAATATATTGTCCCTTGATTGTAATATTGAAGTTTATTAAAAGTAGACGTACACTGTTCTCAGGCTAAAATCGAACTAACTTGTCCCGAAAGATTTCAAGACAAATTATTCGTCTATGGCTTCGGCAAGACTGAGCCCTCACAAAGAACATTGTCCCTCCCCGTGCCGGAGCCACACCACCCCTTCGTCGCAACGGCGACTCCGTGGCGCCTTACCGTAAACACCGATAAGGGCCTTGCGACGACACCCGATCCAGTCAACGCTTACACCATACCACTTGATGAGAGCACCAGGTTCAGACCGCGACGATGAAAATACCGTCGCGGGAGTATTTTCTCACATATACCCTGTCTTTACAGGATGTCCCTATCATACATCATTTGGCCAATTTTGGTTGGCCTCACAATAACATTAACACAAGGGATTCACCCGGACGAACCATACGAGATCCAGAAATTCACAGAAAACCCAGGCATCTACTTCGAAGAAATCGGCAACCTACAAACATACAGCAACACTTGGAAAATAGTAATCCATATAGACACAACGCCTCTAGAAATTCAACATACAACCATATTAAGTACACTCACCGACGCTACGGTACAATGCCGGAACACAGCTGATTCCGACCTGGTTGCTTTCTGTGCACGGTTTTACAAAACATCACGTAACGAACTGGATCGTATTTTAGCGAACCTCGAGTTCCTGCACCAAACAATAGGAACAGTACCAAGAGTACGCCGAGGGTTAATAGACGGGTTAGGTAGTTTAGAAAAAGTTCTATTCGGTACAATGGACGCAGACGACAGACGAGAAATCAACAAACAAATTGACATTCTTAAACGCGAGGATAGCACACTGCGCGCGTCTCTGTCAAAGCAAGTGCAAATCACTAATGCAAACATTAAATTATTTAATGAATCGATCTGGAACATACAGCATAACGAACAAGTACTCCTACGAACGACAAAGGTACTCAAGCGACTATTAGAGACAGACATTGCTAGCCGACACCTACAATCCGAAATAGACGAAAACGCGATAATCTTCGAAAATATCATAAGAGATCTGGCCGAAGACGTTAAAAACTTGTTAGACTACACGCAGAATATTAAAAAAGGAATTCTCAATCCTACCGTTTTACCTCCAAATCAAGTCATTGCATACTTTCATTCGGCGCTTTCTCAATTACCAAAAGGCTTAAACTTTCCGCTACAGCTCACATTGGAAAACGTTCACGAACTCTACAATATAATTGATTTAACGGCATACTCTGCGCCGCACACTATCAACACTATTATCGAAGTTCCGCTGCTCGGAACGAAGCAATACAAATTGAACAAACCTTACCCCGTACCGACTAAAGTAAACGATTCAATCTATGCGTATCTAGACACTACTGAAACCTATGTAACAGTAGATGTATCAAATCTGGACTATATCCATGTTTCCACAGAAGACCTAAAGAATTGTAAGGTATTGCACAATAACTACCTATGTAAGCTACACCATCCTGTTTTCAAAATCTTGCCTCACGGCCCATGTGAAGTACAAACTTTCACCAAATTAGTTAAACAACCGAATAATTGCAATATCAGATTCATAACTATCAACCAAACAATCCTAATCGAATTAAACAAACCAGAGGCATGGATATATGTCGCACCGAAACCAATACAATTGATAATCACATGCGAACAGCACTCCGCACAAATTACGTCAATACAAGACACTGGTATTATATCAACTAAAGGCAAATGTTTCATCGTCACTCCCGAATTTACAATAGAAACTAGTAAAAGCTACAAATCTGAAAAAACACTAAGCTATCTGCCAACGTACAACCTATCTCTGCCGGATATACCAAAAACATTTAACATAACTCATCTCCAATATATAGAACATTACAAACTACGAAAAATAATTAAGCATCCCGAGGAATTGCGTGCAGTAAGCAAAAGCCTACTGGAGTTGGAAACCGAATTAAACAATAACAATAGCGGAATACCGGTAGAGTATCATTACAGCCTCATCTCATCCTTTTCAATAAGCGGAATAATTGTACTCTCCGCAGTCGTAATAATTTGTTATAAATACATTGTACGCGTCGAAAACAGAAAAAGTGCTCTACAAGAAAGCAACCCGCAGATTCAAACAACGGAACAAGTAGCTAGCACAGTACCGAGCGAAGCACCAATCTCGGTGACAGTTAAACAAAAACGTGACCAAAAGAGAACTATATAAACTTATATTACAGTCTACCATGTTAAACTATTGTATTACTATATTAAGCTATTGTATCATCTTGTATTATATTGAGCTGGCACTGGGAACGCGCTCTCTCCCAGGGGGGGAGGGATGTTGTGCCCTAACCGTTCCCCCAGCTAACCACGATAAGCGCGACTCAGCAGCACGTGGCAGCCAAGGCCGTGTTCGAGGAATAGCGGACGGATACGCGCAGGAAGCAGCGTATCCATTTACTGTCGATCCAACAACTTGCGCCTGGCTAAGGGCACGCCAAGGAGACTGCCCACCACCGAAAAGACACAGCACATTCCTGCATCGGCACTGTATAAAACCCCGATAGCACGACCGCCGTCGCGCTATCTTAAACATACTACTCGCCACGTCAGTCTCAGTGCAGCTCTCCACCAAGCTCCACCATTACTCCTGAGCACTGTGTATTGATTAAGTCTCAATAAATTTACTCCTTTATTACACGAACGCCGGTGAATACCAATTCTTTGACGCTCCCGCACCTACGACATCCCCCAACATTCGACAAGTGTCTTCCGGCACAACAAAATAATAATATGGTTAACAATATAGATAAATTAAGCAAAATAAAACCTGTGACCTATTTTTTGAATGACCAATTTAAACAAGTGTATACAATGAAAAAGGACATTTCGATCGATGAATCGCTCATGAAATATAAGGGGCGCATATCTTACAAACAATTTAATCCGTCAAAAAGAGCAAAATTCGGTATTAAATTTTACAAATTATGTGAGTCAGAATCAGGTTATTGCTATAAGTTTAAAATATATACAGGCCGTGATAAAATAAATTGTGATGATAGCGCTTTTGAAAGTGTTGTCAAAGAGCTATCACAGACAGTGTTACACAGACACACTTTATACATAGATAACTGGTACTCTTCACCAAAATTATTTATGACACTATCGCACCACAATAAAACTAATATCATTGGCACAGTACGTTCGAATAGAAAGAATATGCCAAAAGATTTCTGTAAAGCAAAATTAAAAACGGGAGAATAGAATGAGAAGCTGTAATGGAATTCTGGCTCTAAAATGGAAAGATAAAAGAGATGTTTATATTATGTCTTCAAAACACGAAACAGTAGAAATGACTGCACAGGGCAGAAATAAATTCAATCCTACTTCGAAACCAAAATGTGTTCTTGAGTACAACAAAGGAATGATTGGAATTGATCGACAAGACCAAATGCTTCCCGATTATGAGAAAATACATATATGAAAGGATATCGAAAAATTTTCTTTTATGTGTTCGATATTGCACTTTTTAACTCGTACATTTTGTTCAACAAAATAAATAACGGAAAAAAACAGAGTTACGTTGAATACAGAATTGAAATAGCCGAATCCTTATTGAAGAATATCCCAAAACCAGACTATAAAGAACGAGGGCGATTATCGTACGGACATTTACCACAGAGACTGCACGCGAAACATTGGGGTCATTTTCTTAAGCATATTGCCCCAACACCATCGAAATCAAGGCCATCAAGACTCTGTAAAGTTTGTACGAAAAACAAAAAACGTAGCGAAACAACATGGGAGTGCAAAAGATGCAAAGTTCCATTACATGTACCAGTATGCGACTGAATAATAAATCTTTTGTGGTATATCTACCTCAATTATTAACCTTTATTGTTTGTTGTTTAATTTAATATATCATTTGTTTGTTTTTAATTTTTCACTTGTATTTTTGTAATTTATTAAATTAAACCTAAGTAAAGTTTTAATACTCGACTTACAAAATTAAATTAGTTGTACCTTACACATGTATTTACATACCGTAAGTCGTGTGCGATTGGTACAACTTAGGACCGATTTGCCGAACCGTAGAATGGCTCGAACGCTGGGCGGTCTTGTTTTCGTTTCGGGCCTACGCTGTTGGAACTTAAATCGTAGGGCAAGGGGTTAAGAAAAAAAATTGCGAATATAGGATGTGTGTGGATTATAGAGTACTAAACAAACAAATTGCGAGGCATAATTATCCGATTCCATTGATTGAAGGTCACTTGAGTGTATTAAAAGGAAAAGCTTACTTCAGCTTGCTTGATTTGAAAAATGGATTTTACCACATACCAGTTGCCGAGGAATCTGTTAATTATACCTCGTTTGTCACTCATTTCGGTCAATTTGAATTTGTAAAAATGCCGTTTGGCCTAAAACTAGCTGCGAAAGGTATGGTCCGTCAAACACCGGCATCGAAGCGGTGTCTCGATTTCCAGTACCGCGAAAATTATGCGTCAGATACAAAGTTCTTTTGGACTGTGTTCTTATTTCAGAAAATTTGTGGAAGGTTTCGCGTTAATTGCTAAGCCATTGCACGATTTATTGAAAAATGGTGTTGAATTTAAATTTACGGAAGTCGAGTTAAAAGCGTACGAAAGTCTGAAATCAAATTTAACATCAGCTCCTATATTGTCTATTTATAGCCTGCACGATCCGACAGAGTCACATTGTGACGCCAGCTCGTTGGGTTTTGGCGCTGTTTTGCTACAGAAAAAGTCTGACTTGAAATTTCATTTCGTATTATATTTTTTCAAGCGCACATCAGAAACACTCAGACGATTTCGAGTATATCTACACGGAACTTTTTTCAAAATTATCACCGATTGCACTTATTGAAATTAACATTGCAAAAGAAAGACGTTAATCCGCGAATCGCCAGGTGGGCGGTAGAGTTGTAAAATTTGGATTATGCAGTAGAGCAGGCCTCGGATTTAAGTGATATTTCGGGCCGATTTTCAGAGGCAACGCCCTCTTTCTCCCGCCGCACGTCTGGGCCCCTGCGATCACCAAGCGGCTCGGAGCTCCTCAGGCGCGTAGCATACAAACCTCGCGGTCCATGGGACGTGGGACGCTGTGGAATCCTATTGATACGATTGTCGTCCAAATGCGACCCGCGCGTGTCTTATGCTACGGACCTGAGGAGCTTCGAGGCGATTGGCCATCGCGGGGCCAAGACACGCGGTGCGTGAAAGGGAGCGTTGCCTCTGAAAATCGGCTCGAAAGATCACTTAAATCCGAGGCCTGCAGTAGAGCATCGGGCAGCGGATAGAATGAAGCACGTCGATGCACCCAGTCGATCGTTTGCAATTCATGTTATTGAGGATAATCCTTTTAAATATAATCTAACAGTATGTCAATCGCAAGACAGTATAATTAAGCAGTTAGTTACTAAACTTGAATTTTGGGCCGGTTAACAAAGAATTAAGGAGATTCAGTGAAGAAATACATATTTCTAGTGATGGACGCGTTTACCAAGTATGTACGATTGTATCCTACCAAATCAACGTCCACTAAGGAAGTTATAGTGCATTTATCCAATTATTTTATAAATTACAGTTAGCCTCGAACAATCATATCCGACTGGGGATCTTGCTTTACAGCGCAAGAATTTCGTGATTTCCTATCTGAGCCAGCTTCGTGATTTCCTAATGTCAAACATGTTCTAATTGCTACAGGATCAGGACACGATTTATTTGGCATAGCGCAGAGTGTAAATCATTGTGTAAAAATGATTTTACGTTTATCTTTAAAACTTCTAGCTTGCGTTGCGTTATTATTAGATGAAGAGGAAGACAATAAAATTAGGAAACGACATTTTGCTGTTCATCCAATATTGCAACAGAGAAACATTGACAGTGTAGCACCCTGCGTAAGGGAGGTAGTGCACCGCGCGGCCGCCAGACTAGCGCTATCTGTTCAACACTTGTGCGCTTGCGCGTTGCATATCCCCCTCAACCACTCGCAGTGACCCAAGCCCTCCCGCAAAGTATAAAAAGGGGACCGGCCTATAGTTTTTAAGATGGACAAGTGAGTTTACTGCTCCTAAGACGCTCCCTTGTGTGGACAGATCCGGACCACGAGACAACTCTTGCTCCCTACGTTTGGTTTTCTCTTACACGAGTCAATTCTATAAGTACGAACTGTTGTATCAAGTGAAATATATGTATATTTGTTATTACTAGTCCAGTGGATATTATTTGTGGTCAGCCCAAACCTTTTACGTAATAACCATCCACATACCGTTACAAGGGAGAATATTGGACATTATTTAAAGAATTAAAATCTATAAAAAAGAAGAATACTACTTTCAAGGAGGCTGTAAGTCCAAGAGAAAGACTTGCCGTACGTAGAAGTTATTTTTTGTAAACTTCTTTACCAATAAACACAAGACGCTGATCAGGAAAATGAAACTTCTCTTTCCTTGTATTACTAACTATTTTATTAGTATAAACGGTCGTCGCACGACACTCTCTCAAACAATATTCTCTTCGGCTTCGCAAGCACTTCTATTCTCTTTCGTATCTACTTCCATTCTCTTTCGCTTCCCCAACGCAGCCACTTCATATATTCTTTCACTCACAGTTTCCCTTTCATTCTATCTCTCATTTGCCCTCACTCATTTGGGACTCACACCGACACACACAACCTTGCCACGTGTCGCAGTTCGACCACGGGTCACCATGCACCAAACCTGGCCCTATCCGCTAACATGTATTCTAAAATCCACCAATACCACACGTATGTTTAAGGTAAATAATTTTATTCGTAAAAAACATATACAATTAAGAAAATCATATTATTCGTTATTTTCCCCACTATGCATCTGCATTCGGCCTTGGCTTCGGCATTGACGAGGAGTATTGGTGCTGATTATCCATTGCCAATTCCTCCAATTGAAATTGGGATAATATTCCAATTCTTGATAATTCTCGTATCGACAAAACGAAATAATCTTATTGTTAGGTTCAGGGAGATATATTTTAAAAATGATTTCGCATCGGGTTCGTCCGCGCTTGTTCTCCCTCCTAGAGGCTCCCCAATTTCGCACCGGGTTCGTCCTCGCTCTCAATAATCCTAGCGGCTCTCTGATTTCGCATCGGGTTCGTCCGCGCACCTTAACTGATAGCCGTATTCCTGGGTAATAGACCCCTCACCGGGCTCTCGTGCTGCCAAACAGCCCGGCTCGTAACACTTGAGACTATCTTGGAGGTTGCAAGCCGATTCTTGCCCTTGTGTAAAATAAGCATAGTCTTGGCTTGTTTTAATAAAGTAACTAGTTTCTCCGGAGTATGATTTACAACCATTCTTCGTAATCCTGTCGTGGTCCAAGTCACGAATCTCGCGACCGAGCGGTGAAAACTAAGTAACGGTTCATGGAGTGAATGTGCGTGCGAATGGGCTGTGGTCGATGCCCCATGGATATTCCCGGCAGACTAACCAAGGGGGGAGTAGTTGCCCCCCGACCGGAGTGGCGCGTGATGTTAGTACCTGACCTCTGCCGTAGTAATAAGGGTAAACGTAAATTCGACAAGTACGGCAAAGGTCCCGTGAACCCGCATGTTTAACGTGGAAGAACCGCTCACGCGTTCACTGTATGGAGCCAATGACGGGTTGAAGTGGAGTATTCGGGCGCAGGTATGGAGGATTACCTGGTCAGTATTGCCTCATAACCGACACTGCGTAGGTGAAATCGCAGCACGTCTAGCCTGAGGCTTGGGTCTGGCATCGGCTCGGATCCGGTGTCGCCCATTCAATAGGGGTGACGTTAAACCTATAACATCTTTTATGGCGCGGGCCTATCCCGTAACATTTTTCATTAGAGTCACTTGGTGCCGATAGGGTTGACCACCTGTTTTTTTTTTTTTTTTTTTCGAGGTGGAAATCTTCGGAAGACACCTCCTGCCCTGGGGGGAGCAGGAGGTAGTGTCGGATTTCTACCGACTAAAACCACCCACGTTACCTAACCTCGGCGCTTGTAGGGGAGGCCCCGTGACCTACGAAGACCCTTCCGGTGCCTCCCCACGCCCGGCCATTGCGGCCCCACCCTCGGGAGGGTCGGCAGGACCCTCCGAAAAACTCCGCTGTAATAGCACCTGGCCGCGCCAGGGGTAACACCCAGCGCGGCCTACCTTCTCCAGGCCGTGATAAGGACGACTCGGGCCCCCACCCGAGCCGCCCACGGCCCTCCGACAGCCCTGCGGGATTGGGGGGGGTGTTCCTCCCCGGCAGGACCGCCCGTATACGGGGTATTGACGAGGTCAACCAGCAGGGGGGTGAGGGGGAACACCTCAGCGCCCCTCGGGTCCGTCAAACCATTCGCACCGCTGTAGGGGGGGAACTCGCCACCGGAAAACGGCCAGCGAGCCCGTCCCTCCTTTATTTTCGACGCCGCTTCCGGCTGTCGGGCAGCCCTGCGGGATACCGGGAGGACATAATCCTCCCACAGCAGGGCCGCCCGTCCACTGAGACAGCGGTGACAGTCATCCGAGAGACGGGAGGGGGGACACCTCCAATCGCCCCACGGACCGTCCCGGCTTTTACACCACGGGAAGGGGGGACCTCGCCAGCCTGCGCGAACGCAGCCGGCGAGCCCTGACCCTCCGTCTTTCGCGTCGGACGGGATCGGTCAACTCCCGATCCCGCTCCGATGCCTCCTTTCTGCGAAGTACATCCTCGCAGAAGGAGGCCACCGCTACCCAGGCTCTCTCGCTGCCCAGCATCATACTAACGATGCGTGGCGAGAGAGTATCTCGATGCGAGAGAGATCCACCCCCACTTGCGCCCTCAACGCCCGGCGCTCCGCCGCCCATTCCGGGCACTCCTCCAATGTGTGCTGCGCTGTGTCCAGCGCAGCCCCACACTCGTGGCACTCCGTCGTCCCCTCCGCCTGTATCCGGCACAAGTACTCACCGAAGCATCCATGCCCCGTGAGCACCTGTGTGATCCGGTAGGGGAGCCTACCCCTGCCGCGGTCCAGCCATTCGTCCAGGCTGGGCAGAACCGCCCCGACTGCTCGCTGCGTGGCTCCTCGATTAAGGAGCTCCATCCTCCATTTGTTCCGCGCAGCCAGCCGGGCCTGACGTCTCACGTCCACTTCTTCCTCGACGGACACCATCGCGCCGCCCCGGCGGAGTTCTCGGAGACGCTCGTAAATGTAAGCGTCTCCCTCCGCCAAGAGATCGAAAGGCACGGTGCCCGCCAAGACCAGCGCCGCCTCGTGGGATATCGTGCGGCATTCCCTGGCCACCCTGATGGCCATCCTCCTCTGAACGCGGCGCAGCGATACTTTGCTGCGCCGCGCAACCATCAGGGCTGACGCCCAAATCGGGGCGCCGTAAAGCGCCATAGACCGCGCAACACCCAGGTATGGGTGGCGCACCCTCTCATCCGGTCCTCCGATGTTTGGGAGGAGGCGGCCAAGGCCGGCCGCCGCCCTCTCCAATCGGGGAGCCAGTCGGTCGAAGTGGACCGTGAAACGCCAGTGGCTGTCCAGGAGGAGACCGAGATAGTTCATCCGATCCCCAACCTGAACGTGCTCACCCTCTATCATAATCCAGAACCGGGGCGGTCCCCCGCTCCGGGGCCTGTCGTGGAGCCACATGGCCTCGGTTTTCGGCGGGGAGATCCGCAGCCCCAGTCCCCGGATACCGTCGACGACGGAGGCCAGTCCCGTCTCCGCCAGACGGATGGTCCTTTCCCAGTCCCTCCCGACGGCCATCAGCAGCGTGTCGTCCGCGTAACACGTCAGACTGACGCCGTTCGGGAGGGCAGCCCGCAGCACTCGATCGTACCCGATGTCCCACAACATGGGGCCCAGGACCGACCCCTGTGGGACACCACGATCCACCTCCCTCGTGCAAAACCGGCCGTCTCTGCCCGGATATTCGATCCACCTGTCCCTCAGGTAGTCCCTTAGGACCTTCCTCACGTAGAGGAATCCGTGTTCGGCGAGTGCCCCCCCGATACGCCCCCAAGGAAGGGAGTTAAAGGCGTTGGCGATGTCCAGACTGACCGCCAACGCCACCCCTCCCTGGGACGTGGCCGAGTCCGAGAAGGACCTGACTCGACTGATAGCGTCGATCGTCGAGCGTCCCCCTCTGAAGCCAAACTGGGACTCGGCCAGGTCGGGACCCACCCGGGACACGTTTTGAGACCCTGCGCAACCCGCCAGCGCGCGCGGGAAGCGAGGGCGTCGCCAACGTCCCCGTAAGAGACGAAAATTTTTGACGACACGATACGGTTCAGTGACGAAGCACGCCGGGAGACGCTGACGCGTGTCCCCGACGGCCGGGCGAAGAGTACATTATGTTAAATGAACCGTCGAATGTCACGGGGTCGAGGGAAACGGCGGGAGATTTCCCGAGGGTTGACCACCTGACAAACCGCTTCTCGGCTTCGGCATCCATACTTAGGGTCAAACTTAAACGGGGGTCCCATGATGGGCGAACCGTTCGTTCAATTACCTGCCAAAATGTCAACGTCAAACGCAAAACCAACGAATAAGAAGGAGGGATCGCGCTCAAGCAGTGCGAGTCCGGCGGGGAGGGCCACACCCATGGGGCAACCTATGGACTGCGGCAACAAAAAGGAGGCTACCCCAGGAACATCCGGGGGCAGCGCACGGAGGGAGGCAATGACGGTGGTGAGTACCCCGTCATGTATTATAAGTGACGCGGACACTGACTCCAGTGCGTCCATTGACGTCGCTGCGAAGAAAAGGGCTCGATCCTCTGGGGAGTCGGACCAGAGGCGGGCCTTCTTGAAGGGAAGAAGGGTCCAGAGCCCTGGGGAGGACTTGTCGCCTGCCAGGCGCTCACGAAGGATGCCGACGGAAGACGAGTTGACGGATGATATGAGGCCGCAACCCACAGCCAAACTGGGTGCAAAAATACTGGCCCAGATGGATGTGGTGATGAGGCGGTACCGGTGCGGCCGAGGGAGAAAGGTGGGAAAGGGGAGAAAGGGGACAGGGTCAAGGCCCGTACGTCCCACTCCTCCTCCTCCACAGGGAGGGCTGCACCCATCACCGAGGAACGCCTGGAGGTCCTCTTCGACACCCTTATGGCTAGGGTCGAGAAGAAACTGGTCGCCCTGAGGAAGGAGTTGTCGGAGGGGCGGGCGAGGAAAGCCTCCACGCAGCAGGCGACGAGGGATGAGACCTTGGGGGAGGTCCGGATTAGAGAAGTGAGGGCGGAGGTGGTGGCGGCCTGCCGCCGCAGGAATTCCTCCATACCCGCGGCGACCCGGCACCCGATGACGCCCTCCCCCCTGCCAGGTCCCCCTCCACCACCAACGCAGAAGGGCGCTGCGACGTGGGCAACGTCTCTTACGGGGACGTTGGCGACGCCCTCGCTTCCCGCGCGCGCTGGCGGGTTGCGCAGGGTCTCAAAACGTGTCCCGGGTGGGTCCCGACCTGGCCGAGTCCCAGTTTGGCTTCAAAGGGGGACGATCGACGCTATCAGTCGAGTCAGGTCCCTCTCGGACTCGGCCACGTCCCAGGGAGGGGTGGCGATGGCGGTCAGTCTGGACATCGCCAACGCCTTTAACTCCCTTTCTTGGGGGCGTATCGGGGGGGCACTCGCCGAACACGGAGTGCCCCTCTACGTGAGGAAGGTCCTAAGGGACTACCTGAGGGACAGGTGGATCGAATATCCGGGCAGAGACAGCCGGTTGTGCACGAGGGAGGTGGATCGTGGTGTCCCACAGGGGTCGGTCCTGGGCCCCATGTTGGGGGCCATCGGGTACGATCGAGTGCTGCGGGCTGCCCTCCCGAACGGCGTCAGTCTGACGTGTTACGCGGACGACACGCTGCTGATGGCAGTCGGGAGGGACTGGGAAAGGACCATCCGTCTGGCGGAGACGGGACTGGCCTCCGTCGTCGACGGTATCCGGGGACTGGGGCTGCGGATCTCCCCGCCGAAAACCGAGGCCATGTGGTTCCACGACAGGCCCCGGAGCGGGGACCGCCCCGGTCCTGGATTATGATAGGGGGTGAGCACGTTCAGGTTGGGGATCGGATGAACTATCTCGGTCTCCTCCTGGACAGCCACTGGCGTTTCACGGTCCACTTCGACCGACTGGCTCCCCGATTGGATCCCCGATCTCTTGGCGGAGGGAGACGCTTCGATTTATGAGCGTTTCCGAGAACTCCGCCGGGGGGGCGCGATGGTGTCCGCTGAGGAGGAAGTGGATGTGAGATGCCAGGGCCGGCTGGCTGCGCGAAATAAATGGAAGATGGAGCTCCTACATCGAGGAGTCGCGCAGCGAGCGGTCGGGGCGGTTCTGCCCAGCCTGGACGAATGGCTGGACCGCGGTAGGGGGACGCTCACCTACCGAGTCACGCAAGTGCTTACCGGGCATGGATGCGGCTGCGTTCGCGCAGGCTGGCGAGGTCCCCCCCCCTTCCCGTGGTGTAAAAGCTGTGACGGTCCGAGGGGTGATTGGAGGTATCCCCTCTCCCGTCTCGCGGATGACTGTCACCGCTGTCACAGTGGATGAGCGGCCCTGCTGTGGGAGAATTATGTCCTCCCGGTATCCCGCAGGGCTGCCCGACAGCCGGAAACGGCGTTGAAAATAAAGGAGGGGCGGGCTCGCTGGCCGTTTTCCGCTGGCGAGATCCCCCCTCCCGCGGTGTGAATGGCTGATGAACCCGAGGGACGCTGAGGTGTTCCCCCTGGCGCGGCCAGGTCTACTATGCTACTATGTTACTATATGCTACTTTGACCCTCCCGAGCATGAGGCCGCAATGGCCGGGCGTGGGGAGGCACCGGAAGTTGTCTTCGGAGGGCACGGGGCCTCCCCTGTAAGCGCCGAGGAAAGGTAACCGGGGTGGTTTTAGTCGGTAGAAATCCGACACTATCTCCTGTTCTCCCCCAGGGCAGGAGATGTTTTTCGAAGATTTCCACCTCGTAAAAAAAAAAAATGGGTAAACACCACCGTTTAGCTTTCTGTAAAAGAGAAGATGAAGTCAAAGCGACTGCACTAAGAGAAAGAATATAGTCTGACGTATGTGGGCCGATGGACGTAGACCCGTTAGGAAGAAATCGGTATTACGTGGTATTTAAAGATGAATATTCAAGCTTCCGTACGATTTATTTCTTACGACAAAAGTCAGAAGTGATAGATAAGATAAAAATTCTATGTAATAAAATAAAAAACCAATTCGAAAATGATACCAAAGAAATAGTCACAGACGGAGGTAAAGAATACGTCAATAAGGCAGTTACCGACTTTCTCCGTGAAAAAGGAATAAGGCATGTCGTGACAGTTCCTTACACGCCGGAACAAAATGGCACTGGCGAACGCGAGAATAGAATTTTGGTAGAAGCAGCCAGGTCAATTTTGTACGCGAAGGACAATCTACCGAAATCTTTATTGGCCGAAGCAATAAACTTTTCAGTGTACGTACTAAATAGGAGTGGACCCACAAAATTCGCGAATAAAGCGCCTTACGAAGTATGGTTTAATAGGGACGCGACGGTTAATCATTTAGAAATATTCGGAACCGAATGTTTTGTCCATGTACCAAAAGAAAAACGGCAGAAACTAGATAAAAGGCAATGCGAGGTTTCTTTGTTGGGTATAAAGAAAACCTAAAAGGCTATAGAGTATACGTGCCGGAAAAATATGCAGTGATTGAAAGTCGCGATGTTATTTTTAGAGAAGAAAAGCTATCTCCATGTTACATAGAATTTGAAAGTGAAAAGACAAAAAATTAAGACGAATACGATAAAGAAAAAAATGAAAAAGATAATTCAAGTAAATTTGAACGCGATGGCAACGATGACGATCAAACGGTCGAAATTAGAAATTTGAGAGATAGATCGAAATTACAAAAACCAGAATTTTACGGCAATCGAATTGTTAATTTTGTAGAAGCAATTTGGCGAAATTACCACGAAGCAATCAACTCAAACGAATCTAAGAACGGGAATGACGCGATGAAAGAAGAGCTAAATTCCTTACACGAAAACAAAACATGGAGTTTCTTTTGGAGCAGAATAGTTTTTGGGGATTTACAGCGCGGAAACTATGGACCGAAGTCGATACACTCGATGCAATTTTTTCTCGCTACAGACCGAGAACACCGGGAACGACGTGAAGACGCGACACTTCGTCGTTCGAGTTAAATCGAACCACATCACTGTCGAAGTACCAGAAATTCTCGCAGTCTTTAATTGGAGACCATCCTAGCAGCGGTCGTAAATCCAATTTCATGCCCAACGGACGTCAGAAATATTACTGATCCTCGGGGAAAGAATATCCCTCTAGGATTCATTATTCACGTGTCTGGTTTGACACTAAATTTCTCTCAAATGGACCTTAGTAGAAAAACCGAATAATGTAAAAATTCTTAATAATAAATGGGTATATAAAACAAAAGAAAATACGGATAATAATGAAGAACTGTATGAAGCGCGACTAGTGATAAAGGTATGGGCACAACGCGAGGGGATTGATTTCAAAGAAACATTCAGCCCCGTAGTTTGATGCGACACGCTAAGAGTCGTGTTAAGTTTAGCAGCGCTACGAAACTTATATTTACGAGAATTTGATATTAACAAGGGGATGCCGAGGATGACGGGAAACGGATTTTGCTGAAACTTGCAGTATTTGAAGATGTCGTATCCAGAGTTAATTTGGCAAAGCAGTAGCGCGCAACTCTCAAGATTTTCCGAGAAAATTGCATTTGAAAATCGCTGTACTCGGGTATAAGGAGTTCGTGTTAACTATTCAACTAGAAGGTGAGTAGCCGAGAGCGCAGCGAGAATTACTGTTAACAGGAGGTTGCTGGTTCGAATCCTCGCTCCCGATACTTTTTTTTTCCTAAAATGTATGAAATCTGCGCCAATGAACAGTTACTTTTATTCTTTTAAATAGAAAATGCATGTTTCTTGTTTGTGTCAATTGGGAAAGAAATGGAACAAAAATAATGCAGAATGTTAGGTTTGCTTTATTAATTACGTGCTAGTATGACACGAGCCAGGATGATATGCATCGTAAATGCATACGAAACAATAATTTTTGCGGCATCTAGCACACACTATAAACGCAGCGTTCGGACAAGAGCACCCAGTTTTGAGGACGTCTAACGGAAAACATACTTGGTTGACATTCATAAATACTTTTCTGCTATCACGCAGTTTGGACGCAAACCACGCATACTTCAACATATTAACAAAGATCGGAGAAGATAGTTGATGGTGAACTATTGAATGAATTTTCATACAATCTTCTCGGGAATTTATTCCCCGCTTCTGCTGTATCAGAAAAGAACAATTTTGCAGACGCTTTATTAAATTTTTGACTTGTCTATAAAAGTAGACATCGCACGGCTGGACCAGAGGGGTGCATTTCGGAGGTATGACTTTCACCGTGCACGTTGGCATACCCTCGTCATCCTGGAATGCTTCATCGTACATCACCGGATTAGTCTGCCCCCCCCCCCCCCCAAGAATCTATTAGTAAAAGAAACTTTTGTTTCTGGACATACGGTTGCAAACAATTATTTAAAAAAACTTTATACAATGCCGTTGTGAGTTTTCCCGATTTTGAGGAGGTCACAACGACATTCTGATATTTGACCGAGTACCCGTCCACCAAGTTTCGAACCCTCGGGCCAAATGTACCTGATGCCTCTTGCAGGCACACGAAAAGAAAGGGTAATAATTTCCCCGACAAAGACAGGGCGTACTGGGCGGTATAAGAATGGGTCACCTTATTCATGCTTTGCCTTTGGACGGTGACTATTTTTGTGGGTGACGGTGACGGTGAGCGTACTGTCGTAGGTAGATTGATACTGGCAATCTGTTTGGTCCGTGTTAATAACGAAATCCGAATTGAAATTGGGTATTACAGCACGAACTTGTGCACGAACATTTTCTGCCGAAGCCCACGTTTCTTCCATCGTTGAGGCTTCGCTTTCTGACACAAATTTCGTGATTTTCCGTTGCCGGTTTCCATGCTTCCTTTTGAATTCAATCACCCACGTAACGGACGCTTTAAATTCAAAATCGCGGAATTGGCTTGCAGCAGCTAGAGCCCACTGCTGCAGGTTTCGCGTAGTCACTTGCTGGGAATGGCACCGAGCTTCCTGGAAATGGTCATTTGTCCACGAATCGATGGTACTATATTTTTCAAATGCGGTCCCACCACTTTTTATGTGTGCTTCCCACTTTGGCAGATCATCCATACGTTTTAAGCGGGAGCACCCTCTCTTCTGCAGGGTCTTCAATGTCCAAGCTGGATGTGCCTTTGCAATATTCACCACTTGAATTTTATGTTCCAGTGGAATATAGTCCGGTTTCATTTTCTTCTCCTGTGGCTGGCAATCTTCGGACGAACTCGATCCTCCAACTTCTTCGCACACGTTCTCCTGGTCCGGTTCATCCTCCATGAAAAGGTCCTCGCACTCGATGAAATTCTTCTCGTTTAACATTTCAATCGTCCGCTGATAAATTTCTTCTCCCATGAGAATGGCCTCGTTATTAATGACTGCTGAAGCTTGTGGTGCAATCATGTCATCTTGAGCAAGCAGGTGTTCATAGTATACCACGGCATCCTTTAACTGCGACTTCTTCATATCACTTTGCACATTTTCTTCAACACACACCGATTCTTGTGCTGTCGATGGACCTTGCACGTCTACACACTCCACGTCAGACATTATAATTTCTTTGGATTTTCTACTCTTGGAAACAATGCTACGATAGCTAGTATCGAAATGTGAATACGAGGTACCGTTCCTTCAATTGTTACTCTTACCATCATGCTAGTACCCCCCTCTTATTCAATTTTTTAGGTAAAAACGGCAAGGTAAAAACGACAGGCAAATGTGCTTGTTCTATCCAGGTAGGCTCGGTTATTCCAGGTATAGATCAAACGGAAAAGCCCACGATGCCATAAAACCCAACGATGCCACAAACAAAAAACATGCATTTTCTATTTAAAAGAATAAAAGTAACTGTTCATTGGCGCAGATTTCATACATTTTAAGAAAAAAAAAGTATCGGTAGCGAGGAATCGAACCAGCAACCTCCTCTTAACAGTAATTCTCGCTGCGCTCTCGGCTACTCACCTTCTTGTTGAATAGTTAACACGAACTCGTTATACCCGAGTACAGCGATTTTAAAATGCAATTTTCTCGGAAAATCTTGAGAGTTGCGCGCTACTGCTTTGCCAAATTAACTCTGGATACAACATCTTCAAATACTGCAAGTTTCAGCAAAATCCGTTTCCCGTCATCCTCGGAATCCCCTTGCAAGACTGCGTTTTTGTATGGAGACCTTAATGAGGAGATGTTCATGCAGCAACCTGAAGGGTTCGACGATGCACATTACAAAGAAAAAGTCTATATGGTCTTAAACAAGCACCGAGATGCTGGAGTAAACGTTTCTCGAATTTTTTAAGTAAGCATAATTTTAGGGAGAGTCCGGCGGATCCCTGCCTGTATTGCTGCACGGAAAACGGAAACACGATCCTGCTGGCACTCTGGGTTGATGACGGATTGATAGTCGGTTCGAGTGTTCAGGAAATTGACCTTTTCATGGGCGAACTGTGCAATGAATTTAAAACAAATGTCTTTATGAATGTGAAAAACTTCGTTGGTGTAGAAATTACAAAGACATCGGACGGTCTGGTTTTTATAAACCAAGAAAAATACGCGTAAAAGATGCTTGTCAAATTTTGACTGTCCGAAGGGAAAGATGTAAACACTCCGATAGAGTGTGGATGGAATGCGAACGGTTGCAACAAGGTTGACGAAAAAGGGCCTTATCGCGAGGCTGTCGGAAGCCTAATGCATCTTCAGATCGTAAGTAGGCTGGATATCGCTTTTGCGGTGAACATTACTTCCAGAGCACTTGAAAACCCAACACTTGCGCATTGGAATTTAGTTAAGCGGATTATTCGATACGTAAAAGGGACATATAACTACGGACATTTATATGGAATGAACTCTGATTTTGTAACTATCCGACGCTGACTTTGCGGGAGATCACGAATCGCGTAAATCAACATGCGGTGTACTATGTATGCCCACTGGCGCAGCGATCAGCTGGCAAAGCAAAAAACAATAATCCGTAGGACTATCGACAACTGAAGCAGTATTTGTCAGTGCGGCAATGGCAGCAAAAAGTAATGTGTGGACGGTGAGGTTGTTAAAGGACCTGGGTTTTGAAATCAGGGAAAACGTACTCCTTGTCGATAATCAAAGCGCGCTAAGATTAATAAAGAACCCAGAATTCCACCAGCGAACTAAACACGTAGATGTTAAATTCCACTTTGTACGTGATCTGTTTGAAAAGATATTGATTGATGTGCAATACGTTCGTACAGAAAAGCAACTAGCGGACATATTAACGACGCCACTAAATAACACTAAATTCGAGTCCCTTCGAGAACAGATACGAGTAAAATATAAATCAAACTTAAAGCAAAATTTGTAAACCTTTTAGGGAGAGTGTTGATATCACGAAGAGGGAAAAGGTTTCGATCAAATTTTGGCGGCCGCGACTCTGGCGAGCTCGAGCGGTAGCTCCACTCACTAGCGCGAACTGCGATGTTCTCTTATAGCCAGTATGTCGAAAGAGCTGCGACCGGTCGTGTTTTTTACGTTATTATTCATTCTTCCAAATACAAACCTTTTCTCAAAGGCTGAGTTTTTATTCAAATCCTTATCATTACTAGACTGTGAAATACTATTTTGGGATTCATGTAAAACAATAGCATTTAGTTATTGTATGGAAGCGAGTGGAGTCGGGGGAAGCGGACATTGGCAAAATCAAAAGCCAAAAACAGTAACGGCCAAACTACCGCTTCCTCGCTCCTCGTTCCCTATATGCCGTCCGCCCGAGCGACAATAACATATTTTGCGCTCTGCCGGGCAACAAAGAGGGGGAATACAGCAAGGCGCGTCAAGGGTATGCCGACGGAGAGCGAACTGGCGAACGACCTTAGGCCGCAGCCCACGGCCAACCTGGGTGCACAAATCCTGGCCCAAATGGATGTACTGAGGAAGGTGGCTGGGAGGAGCGCCAACCTCAAGGCGACGTATGTGAGGGACCTCAACGTGGCGGCCCTCACGGTGCGGGCGGACGCCACGGAGATGACCAAGAGGTCGGCCAAGAACAATGCGCAGCAGGCGGAGGAGGAGAACCTCCTGCTGCGCAGCCAGGTGGCCGACCTGAAGTTGGAGCTCGCTGCGGCCAAGGCGGTCCCGGTGAGGTCGAGGGACAGAGGCGAGAAGGAAAGGAGGCGAGGAGGACAGGACCAAGGCCCGCACGTCCAACTCCTCCTTCTCCTCCAAAGGAAAGGCCGTGCCGATAACCGAGGAGCGACTGGAGGCCCTCTTCGAAGCCTTCATGGGGAGGGTAGAGAAGAAGATAGTCTCCATGAGGAAGGAGCTGTCGAGGAGGAGTGGGCGAGGGCAGCCCCCACGCAGCGGACGACGAAGGACGAGACGCCGGGGGAGGTCCGTATCAGGGCGATAAGGGCGGAAGTGGTGGCGGCCTGCCGTCACGGGGAGTTACCCGCGGCAACCCGGCACCTGGAGACGCCCACCTCTTCTCCTCAAATGCCAAGTCCTCCCCCACCCCGCCGGCGAAGAAGGGCGCCAATACGTGGGCCACGGTGGCCGGGAGGAAGAGCAAGAAGGCGGAGGCGACGACCCGGGCCCAGGGGTGCCCGGCCCCTCCCGCGGCTGCCAAGAAGCTGCCGGCGAGGCCGCAGATGGAGCGGCCTGCGAAGAAGCAACAGCAACATCAACAAAAACGGCAACAGCAGCGGAGGAAGGAGGGAGGGGCGAAGGCAGCCCCCAAAATCCCCCAGCGCAGACCCCCGCCTACGGCGGCGATCGCCCTGACCATCAAGGATGGGGCGAAGATGTACGCGGAGGCCATGAGCTCCGCCAGCAAAATCAACTTGGCGGAGCTCAATATAACGAAGTTGCGGCCGAAGATCACAGCTGTCGGAGGGTGTACACCAGCGGAGGTGAGGACCGAAGAAATCCGGTGCGGAGACCTTGGACCCCGAGTTCCTGGACAGGGTGGTAGACACCCTGTTCCCCCTGGATGAGGGGGGGCAGGCACCGGAGCTCGGGAAGTCGGACCCGAACACCTGGTCCGATGACATGGGGGTCAGGGTGGAGGAGCTCTCCCGGGCCGTCAGTAAAATGGGAGCCCGCAACACGGCCCCGGGTCCTCATGGCATACCGGGCAGAGCCATGGCCCTTGTCCTGCGTGTCCTCGGGCCCCGTCTCAGGCGCCTGTTCGATGGCTGCCTGAGGTTGGGGCGCATCCCGTCCCGCTGGAAGAGGGGTCGGATGGTCCTTGTGAGGAAGATCGGCAAGCCCGCCGATTCTCCCTCGGCGTACCGGCCTATATGCCTCCTCGACGAGGTGGGGAAGCTCTTCGAGAGGGTGCTGGCTTCCCGCCTCTCGGGGCACCTGTCCCGGGTGGGTCCCGACCTGGCCGAGTCCCAGTTCGGCTTTAGAGGGGGACGCTCGACTATCGACGCCATCAGTCGAGTCCGGTCCCTCTCGGACTCGGCCACGTCCCAGGGGGGGGGGGGTGGCGTTGGCGGTCAGCCTGGACATCGCCAACGCCTTCAACTCCCTTCCTTGGGGTCGTATCGGGGGGGCACTCGCCGAACACGACGTGCCCCTCTACGTGAGGAAGGTCCTAAGGGACTACCTGAGGGACAGGTGGATAGAATACCCGGGCAGAAATGGCCGGTTGTGTACGAGGGAGGTGGGTCGTGGTGCCCCACAGGGGTCGGTCCTGGGCCCCTTGTTGTGGGACATCGGTTACGATCAAGTGCTGCGGGCTGCCCTCCCGAACGGCGTCAGTTTGACGTGTTACGCGGACGACACGCTGCTGATGGCCGTCGGGAGGGACTGGGAAAGGACCATCCGTCTGGCGGAGACGGGACTGGCCTCCGTCGTCGACGGTATCCGGGGATTAGGGCTGCGGATCTCCCCGCCGAAAACCGAGGCCATGTGGTTTCACGACAGGCCTCGGGGCGGGGGACCGCCCCGGTCCTGGATTACGATAGGGGGTGAGCACGTTCAGGTTGGGGATCGGATGAACTATCTCGGTCTCCTCCTGGACAGCCGCTGGCGTTTCACGGTCCACTTCGACCGACTGGCTCCCCGTTTGGAGAGAGCGGCGACTGGCCTTGGTCGCCTCCTCCCAAACATCGGGGGACCAGATGAGAGGGTGCGCCGCCTATACCTCGGTATCGTGCGGTCCATGGCATTGTACGGCGCCTCGATATGGGCGTCGGCCCTGGCGGTCGCGCGGCGCAGCAAAACATCGCTGCGCCGCGTACAGAGGAGGATGGCCATCAGGGTGGTAAGGGGATACCGCACGATATCCCACGAGGTGGCGCTGACCTTGGCGGGCACCGTGCCCTTCGATCTTCTGGCGGAGGGGGACGCCTCGATATACGAGCGCCTCCGAGAACTCCGTAGGGGGGGCGCGATGGTGTCCGCCGAGGAGGAAGTGGACGTGAGACGCCGGGCCCGGCTGGCTGCGCGAAATAAATGGAGGAGGGAGCTCCTCGATCGAGGAGCCACGCAGCGAGCAGTCGGGGCGGTTCTGCCCAGCCTGGATGAATGGCTGGACCGCGGTAGGGGGACGCTCACCTACCGAGCCACGCAGGTGCTCACTGGACACGGTTGCTTCGGTGAGTACCTGTGCCGGATACAGGCGGAGGCGACGACGGAGTGCCACGAGTGTGGGGCTGCGCTGGACTCAGCGCAGCACACACTGGAGGAGTGCCCTGCATGGGCGGCTGAGCGCCGGAGGTTGAGGGCTCAGATTGGGGCGGATCTCTCGCTGCCACGCATCGTTAGTGAGATGCTGGGCAGCGAGAGAGCCTGGACAGCGGTGGCCTCCTTCTGCGAGGATGTTCTTCGCAGAAAGGAGGCATCGTAGCGGGATCGGGAAGTGACCGATCACGTCCGACACGAAAGGCGGAGGGAAAGGGCTCGCCGGCTGCGTTCGCGCAGGCTGGCGAGATCCCCCCCTCCAGTGGCGTAAAAGCGGTGACGGCCCGAGGGGCGATCGGAGGGGTCCCCCCTCCCGTCTCTCGGGTGACTGTCACCGCTGACTCAGTGGACGGGCGGCCCTGCTGTGGGAGGATAATGTCCTCCCGGTATCCCGCGAGGCTGCCCGACAGCCAGTAATCTGGCGTCAGATATAAAGGAGGGGTGGACTCGCTGGCCGTTTCCGCTGGCGAGATTACCCCCCTCCCGTAGGATGGTATGGCTGACGGGCCCGAGGGGCGTTGGGGTGTCCCCCCCTCAACCCCCTGCGGACGACCGTCGCCAGCTCCCGGATGCGGGCGGCCCTGCCGGGAGGAACTATCCTCCCAATTCCCGCAGGGCCGTCGGAGAGCCGTGGGCGACTCGGGTGGGGGCCCGAGCCGTCCCTTATCACGGTCTGGTGGAGGTGGGCCGCGTCGGGTGTTACCCCTGGCGCGGCCGTGTGCGATATGGCGGAGTTTTTCGGAGGGTCCTTCTGACCCTCCCGAGGATGGGGCCGCAAGGGCCGGGCGTGGGGAGGCACCGGGAGTGTATCCGTAGGTCACGGGGCCTCCCCTACAAGCGCCGAGGAAAGGTAACCGGGGTGGTTTTAGTCGGTAGAAATCCGACACTACCTCCTGCTCTCCCCCAGGGCAGGGGGTGTCTTTCGAAGATTTCCACCTCGAAAAAAAAAAAAGGCTACAAAAACATATATATACATGTATATTTTGAAAAACATTTATTTGGGGTAAGTATAACTTATTTTATGTATAATATGATTGATTGCAGCACAAAAAAATTAAACCTGATAAATAATAAAAACAACCATATATTTTCGATATATATTATTTTTTATGGTAAGTTTTGAAACACTCTGCCAAACATAGGCCCGGCATATCTTTACATGCTTCACAATGGTAAATGGTGTCCTTCCTTTTTTTTTGTTGGGCGCATACTCGGCATCTTTTTCTTTGTGTTTTCCCTTTCTCGTTCGTTGCGTCGATTTTGGTCGGCAAATGTTGTGTTCTTTTGTTCGTACCACGTAAATCTTTCTTCTCAGGAAGTATCCTTTCTAAAATGTTTTGCCGATATTCATATAGTGACAATTTCTTGCCACTATATTTATTATATAGCAGGTAAGAATTTTGAAACAAAAGGTGTAAAATATGTACACCCAGCTTCTTATACCACCGTACAGTCTTACGTTGAGGTGGGTAGTAGGACATAAGTTGATCTTGGCGATCAATGCCGCTCATAAACTCACTATATTTTATAATCGGCAAAGGCTTTTCTTTTTCTTGGCCTCTTCTATTTGCAACATTTTGCATAGAATTTTGGAATTCCGTTGATATATATGTGACATCCCTTTTATCCTTCCACTTCCCAATCATGACGCCTCTCTTATATTTAGCAATGCTTTGCCCTTTTTTTAATTTTGAAGTAATTACCTCTGTAGGTAGTCCCTTTCTACTCACACGTAAGGTACCCGTACAAAAAGTTCTTTGCTCGAGTAATAAATATGCCAGTTCAATGGAGTTGTAAAAACTGTCCATATAAACCGAATGCCCTTGCCCAAGTTTACCTGCCAACAGCTCTAAAACGACCTTTTGAGCATGGCCTTTGCCTCCTGTAATATCGTGTCGACCGGTATATACCATAAACTTTAGTACCAAACCATCTGGCTCTGTAAGCATATACAGTTTGATGCCATATTTATGCCTCTTGTTCTGAACATACTGACGAAACACGAGTCTTCCCTTCCATAACACCGAACTCCATAACTCGCCAACTTCCATAACTCGTCAAGTGAAAGGTTTTTATCTGGACAATAAAGATTGTTCATCTTCTCGTTGAAATACGTTAGAAGTGGTCTAATTTTATAAAGACGGTCTTGTGGTTCAGGTTCCCCAATTTCTGGGTTTCTGGCAAAATGCAGGCAACGTATTATTAGCAAATACCGATCTCGGCTCATATAATTCGAAAAGAACGATGAATTATAAAGCCAATGCTTTTTCCAATAATCTTGGACTAGATTCAATTTGATGGTCCCCATGTGGAATGTCAAACCAATAAATACCAACAGCTCCTCCTTGGATAAAGGCTTCCAGTGGGATATCCTACTTTTTGGTGTTGAAATTATATTCAAAAAATAATCTTCCGCATACTGAGTGGTTTCGGCGACAATTTGATTTAGTAAATTATCGTCGAGTAATAGGCGAAAGTAATCGTATGGTTCTTCGTTTTCTGGTCTCAATAATAATTTACTTTCGTTCAAGAAAGGAATTTCTGTCATGCCGTTTCACTCATTCTGCCATGTATCGTCTTGCACGTTTTCTTCTGCAGATTCTTCATTTTCTTCTTTCTCGGACTCCGTTTCTTCTTCCGATGTTGGACCGTAATCTTCACTATCGGATTCAGATAAAAAACTTTCCATTTCTTCGTGTGTAGACCTATTAGAGTCGATAAAAGAAACTGCTCTACGGCGTTTGATGCCTGAAGGTCCCGGTTGGTTATTATCCATTTTATAAGGGTAAACACAGAACGAAAGCCTCGCAAGCCCTTCTATTCTCTCAATTCACTCACTTCACTCAATTTACCTCAACTATTCTGCTCTCTTTCGCTTCTCCAACTTGTATTCTCCTTCGCTTCCCAAACTATTCTAACTCGCGCACGCATCAGCCATTTCATATATTCTTTCACTCACAGTTTCCCTTTCATTCTATCTCTCATTTGCTCTCACTCATTTAGGACTCAAACCGACATACACACCCTTACCACGTGTCACAGTTCGACCACGGGTCACCCTACACCAAACACTCCACGTGCATTCCCCGAAACCATTCACTCTTTCCTCAAGCTAAACATTCACTCGATCCACGTTCGACATTTCTACTAACACTCTTCATTCACACCATGCTTATCTTATAACTGCCTCGACAAACCTCGAGACAGTACTATAAACTAAAAGGCGCCAACAAACCTGGCCCTATCTGCTAACATACATATTCTAAAATCCACCAATACCACAGTCGCTAACCACTACACTAAACACAAAAGAACAGCCCTTCACGAATGCTTGCACCGTACTGACTGTCTAAATAAGGCCAAATATGACTAAATAAGCAGAGGACGCGTATGAGCGTCATTCGCACATGGCTAGGGCTCAGTTGGACGCGCATGTGCGTCGTCCGCAGCGAAAATGAAACTAAATAAGCAGAGGACGCGTATGAGCGTCATTCGCACATGACAAGGGCTCAGTTGGACGCGCATGTGCGTCGTCCGCAGCGAAAGTGTTAAGGGCCCCGACTCCTTTGGGGCCAACTCCGAATCGATCTAAGCGCCATTCGATAGAACGGGCGTTAGTGAAAACAGAAAAATCTTTGCATCGACATTTGATGGGGTGACATCTAAAGTCATTATACAGAATTATAAACTCATGGTGTGACATCTAAAGTCATTATACAGAATTATAAACTCATGGTGTGACATCTAACGTCATTAGGCAAAATTATAAATGGAGAGTGGGAGGCCATAGTTGTCAAATCACATGCTTTGAGTGTTTTGTCGCGCTGTTGCAACATTTGTTACAATCCTGGCCATCAGCAAAATGCATCGGCTCGAGCCGAGATTTCGATTCCTGCCGGATATATGTAGACATATACAGGGTGGCCCGGAACTCGCGCGGTATTTTTAAAAAAGGGGTAGCTGAGGTGATTCTGAACAACTTTTTCCTTGACCAAAATATTGTTTGAAGCTTGGTTTTTTAGTTATTAACGAAGAACACTGGCCAATGCGAGCGCCCGTATAGCGCGAGCTCTCTCACAATTGCGCGCGGCCGAGATCGGGTGCATCGAGGGGCTACGTACGGCAAATATTACAATCGCCTTACATTAAGAATAGTGTCTAATTCTTCGTTATTCATCAATAACAATTTAATTAACAAGTCGTTTAATAACTGTTCCATACTTTTATTCGTTTTAATTAATAAAGTGTTTTATTAATTATGAAAAAAGTGTTTGGATGATTAATGTTAGAAAAGGGTAGTTAAATAAACTTATCCATTCGACCGCGAATTTACCTGCTTCGACGATGTCTTGCCATATGGTCATTTTACCGATCCTGACCTATTTTTACAATTTAAATGCCACGTCCCGGCAATCGATACAGATCTGATTCGCACTTGTTTCCACACGCACATGACACACACATCAACTTTCGTAATGTTCGTAAGCGCGTGTCCTGTGCGTGTGGAAACAAGTGCGAATCAGATCGTATCGATCGCCGGGACGTGACATTTAAATTGTAAAAATAGGTCAGGATCGGTACAATGACCATATGGCAAGATACCGTCGAAGCAGGTAAATTCGCGGTCGAATGGATAAGTTCAGTTAACTACCCTTTTCTAACATTAATCATCCAAACACTTTTTTCATAATTAATAAAACACTTTATTCGTTTCGGAAAACGAATAAAAGTATGGGACAATTAAACGACTTGTTAATTAAATTGTTATTAATGAATAACGAAGAATTACACACTATTCTTAATGTAAGACGATTGTAATATTTGCCGTACGTTGCCCCTCGATGCACCCGATCTCGGCCGCGCGCAATTGTGACTGAGCTCGCGCTATACGGGCGCTCGCATTGGCCAGTGTTTTTCGTTAATAACTAAAAAACCAAGCTTCAAACAATATTTTGGTCAAGGAAAAAGTTGTTCAGAATCACCTCAGCTACCCCTTTTTTAAAAATACCGCGCGAGTTCCGGGCCACCCTGTATATTAAGTACTTTAAAGAAGAGTTTTATTCAATATGAGTATTTTGACATAGCTTCCGCTCTTATTCTCTACGAAACTGATTCTGACTGCAGTAGCTATTCCGCTACTATATACTTATATTGTGGTTTTTAGGGGGGAACGGCTGGACTTAGCCGACGCGGAGTCTGGCCCTTGGCAGTAGTCATATCGCTGACTACTGCCCTAGTGCAAAATATTGACTTTGACTAGGCCAGGATCCGCGGGCCTTACAATCATCGGTGACTCAAGGGCTGGTCATCCAACACAGTCACGCAGCATTTTCAATACAACGAGAATAATTTTCAGAATAATTTTTTAGCGATGCGATAACGTTTAAATATGTAAAAGTTGTACCAAAGTTTGAAAATGGTCAGTTTGACCGATGTCGGTAGGTTTATTGTTAAATTTAAAAAGTGTGGCCACCCTCACCAAACATCTGTCTTCGGGAATCCTTCCTTGCAGAATCTGTAACTTTGTTAAATAAAAGAGAAAGAATGGTATCAATAAGTAAAGATATTTTTCACCTTATTCAATACTTACATTTTTCAATTGAAGGACTCGAACTATAGTGTTCGAAGTATATTTCTATAAACTAGCTGTATAATTATTAAAGGAAAATCTTTTTTTACTTTGCAAAGCGCACTATTTTTAAATGTGCGTACCGGCGTCGAGCAACTCGCGAGATCGTATGATCCGCGAGTACAATTGCTATTCTATGCAATTGTCAACCACTAACAGAGTCAGTGGCACTGCACTTTACAGTACAGTGCGACGCCGGACATTACCAGTATTTGTACTACTTTCTGAGAGAGACCTTTTTCGCCTTTCTAAGCTTGCTGTCTCCTCTTGTATAAATTGAGGCTCCCGAATGGGCATTCCTCTATTGTGCCGGCTAACTATCAATTCCGGTAGCATGCATTGTTCATAAAATTCAATTAACTTTGGCTCCATATTGTTTTGCTAAAAAAGTTATCGTCTTTATCTATTTTTATGTATTTCGGCCCTTTACGGGTCCAGATACAAAACAGGCAGTATCTTCGACCTGTTATATGTAACTGCCCTTGTATCTGGTAGTATTAATAATGATTTTTGTTCATTACCCTTCCTTCTGCATCTTGAAATATGCGGCGAATGATTTTAACGGTTTTTATTGCTTCCTCCGGCAGTAAATTCTCTACCGATTTCGGGCATTTAATTTCTACAATGCCCTCTTCGTCTATTATTCCATCTGGAGAAGCCCCTAAGAATGGGTTTGAAGGATCGATAAATAAGCCACATTCTGTAATATTGACAGCAATGAGCTTGCTTAATTCTTCACGGGCTAATTTTTCGCACTCTTGGCCGTATATTACCGCAGGTGCATTAGGCTACGTTTACGTTCTGATGAATACGTCTGAACCGTTTCAATGCATTAGTTCAAGCAGTTCAGACGTATTCATCAGAACGCCGTTCGTACGAATTCGCAACCACCGTAAACGTAGCCTTAATTATCCTGGGGTAAGCAAATGCTTTCACTGCATTTGCACAGGACGTTCCAATCCGACGACGGCATACTCGTCCGAAATTCGAGGCCGTCAAAGTTTCGATTTGAAATTTAACCATCTTGCATTATTCGCTTGACCGATGGTCTCTTCCTGAATGGCATCTCTCCTATTTTGCCAATTGTGCAACATTTCCATGTGTTTTGTTTCCTCAAATTCAGAAATATTTTTGGCCATATCTGGCATTTGGGCGTTCGGTCCATAATTTGAATCCTTTTCCAAACGAAATTGTTTCCGCACGTGCTTCGCAATCCTTTTTGCCTTCACTTTTTCAGCGGACTGCTTATTTTCTTTCTGTCTTCTGTTTTCTATTTTTCTCAAAATAAGTGGCGGTTTATTGTTCATCGCCGTATTCAATCGTGACAACACTTGCTTCGTATTGTACTGCAGAACAGCAGCAGCACACCTTCCCGTGTAGGATCCCTGTTCGGTTGTTTGCTGGTGTGGAACGAAGGACTCGGAATTGTACTTCCAGGTCTTCGTGAAATAATAGTCTTAATTTTGGATCACTGACAATGAGACGGCACTTTATTGTTAACGACAAAGTCTCCACGATCACGAAACAATAAATAGTGAATCGCACGGCACAAAACGGTGAACACGACAACGAATAAATAATAACGTTCGGTTGAACTCGGTTCGGTTAGTCGGTGGCGACGGTAGAGGCGATTTGCTTGTGCGATATTTATCTGAGTTTGCTTGTACTGAAGGTTCAGACGATTCTGACCGGTATTGCCGTTCCGGAGAGGCTCGCGGATCCGCGGACCGTTGGGCCTGGTTTTGATGGGGCTGACAATTAGCCTTAATTGGTTTAGTGCGCCGGTGGTCTGTCGTGCCGACAAGCACGACGATCGTCGACCACCGGTGCGAGCAAGAGGAGCGATGTAACCGCTGTTGTCAATCCCGAACAATCCCCTCGCGCTCAAATTCACTCTTTTTCCGCCTATGTATTTGGCGATGATTCCGTTGAAACTTTCTACGCTGTTATTATTACTGTTGTACAGCAAACTCTCGGCATGCGCCAACAATGGTCGAAGTATGTCTTTAATTTGTCCATACACTCCCATATTCGTCAGTTTTGGAACAATGTTCTCTTCATCCTTTTTTTGCTTCCGTCGCAGAAGTATTGAAGTTTTGAACAATCTGCGTGTTCACGAAAAACGTGACTAGGGACGTTGTGTATGTCGGCATACAAATTCTTAATTTTTTCAGCGATAGTCACATTCTGACTATATCTGTATTCTGCGGCTTTCAGTATATCCGCGTGCATTCGCCGAATGCTACTTTCCACGATTTTCCTCAACGGCCAGGTGTTGTCTTTTTCACAATTTCCTTCATTTTTTTGCAAAAATTTCTCAGCAAATGATTCGTGCATTCAACTTTATTGACACGAATCTGAGAATCTGAGTCAGCGTCTATAATTTTCTTATAAACGCTGCTATCCCCATCAGCAATCAACGTTGAGTAAACGAGTCCACGTTTTTCGACGCTGGTCTTGAACCCTTCAACTATCGTGTCACTTTCCATGGCCGTTGGGGCTTGATTGGTGCCCCAATTTTTAAAACACGTGTGCTGTCGAGGCTGTTCTTTCCTTTTCGCAGCAGATCGGCAAATCCGGCAAACTTTATTCCTCACGCCGGTAAATAATACTTTTTTGGTATGGTAACCAATGATGACGCCGATTCCAGACGCGGAATCGTACGTTTCACTTCGGTAGGATCGCTTCATCCAACTTCCGTCGGCCACAACGGGGATGTGGGGTATGCCAAGTCCTGGCACAATATCGCCCCTTTCAATGGCCAAACGTTTCTCTTCCTCTGCCGCTGCTACCAGTTCTTCCTCTGCAGCAACAATAAGCCACTTCACGATTTCATCGTGGTGCTTCTGAAATTCTTTTCTAGACATGGAGGGTATGTCCATTGCTGCAAAAAACTCCTCCATTTGGGTATAACTTCCTCCATTCAAAATTATCCCAGCAACAGCACTCTGGTTGGTTTCCATTTTTTTACTTTCTTTAGGTTCACTGTGTATCCTGGCCGCGGTGGCGGCAGGGGAGGCCACGGTGGCGGCAGGGGAGGCCGCGGTGGCGGCAATATTTATAATTTTTATTCATAGAAATCTGTGTAGATAAGCCACATAAATAAATAAATATATTTATCAAACATTACATGTGTTTCTGTTATTCCTTTATTCTTTTTTTAAATGTAACAATATATATGAAATATGTATGAAATATATTAACTATATTATACAATAATAATATAATTGTAATATAAGTATATGTAAGAGTATCGAAGGTGCTTGAATAGGTAAAGCTCAAAATGTGTAACTCAAAATTAATATAATATTATTTTTAAATGTAACAATATATATGAAATATGTATGAAATATATTAACTAAATTGTAAATTGAATTGTAATATAAGTATATGTAAGAGTATCGAAGGTGCTCGAATAGGTATTCAAATGATTATGTGGGCGTATATGTATTATATTAATACTGACTATTAATAATAATATCAGTATTAATATAACACATATACGCCCGCATAATCATTTGAATACCTATTCAAGCACCTTCGATACTCTTACATATACTTATATTACAATTTAAAAATTATAATTACAATTTAGTTAATATATTTCATACATATTTCATATATATTGTTACATTTAAAAATAATATTATATTAATACTGACTATTAATTTTGAGTTACACATTTTGAGCTTTGGATTGACGTGTATACACGTCCAAATGATAGAAATATCAAACAGTTCCATAATTGGCAAGATACATGGGAAGAAAACGGTAGAAAAAAGCGCTTCAACATCATATTTACGTATATTAAATTAAAATATTCAACAAATGTTTTTAAAATATTGGTAAGTAAATACTGATAACTGTCATATACTTAGTATTGAAAAAAAAAATGAATGTAAAGAATATACCCCAAGGGGACTCGAACCTACAAAAAAGTTTGCAGCGACTCGAATCAACATCTCGATGTGTGAAATTATAACTTACATTTACCGACTGATTTGTATTTTTATCGACCCTGACGGTAACTTGGTCAAATTTACTACAATGTACCATAAACGCCACCGACGGAGAATCATTGCACTATTCTTACGTCGGATGCGTGCAAATCGTATTTTACTTTCTCCGCTTTCCAGAAGCGATAAATTGTGAAAAATCGAATTTCTGTGATCTTGTGCTAGTTCAAGGAAGCCCTAAAGGTTGTTTGAGCAGTGAATAAACCATTAAATCGTCCAATATTTGCTATATGTGAAATATGTCAATTTGTCTGCAGCCATCTTGTTGCCTACATCGTTGTGTGTCACAAGCTTGCCAGTTTCAGAAACACTATTCTTCTCAAGGAATGGCGTTTATTGGCGTTAAAATATACCTTTAGGGCTGTGGTGAAGTCTACCCGTGTGTTCTATATCCGCGAAAGTTTCATTAAGGCAATTATCGAGACAATAGTCGAAAAATTAGAAATCGGGTCTCTCTGGCGCGCATGGCGTATACGTGCATGCTTTCCTTTGTTTGTGTGAATGCACGCACACACGTCATGGCGCCTGGAGTCGCACAGTGGTCCCAAATCCCGAAAACGTGGACAAAATTATTGTAGCGTGATTTGAACACTTAAGGTAATAGTGTGGTAGGTCGTTGAATTCGTATTGATGTCAGGTATCACATTCTATTGTCAAAAATATATAATAACATTTATAAATTGAAGGTGACCTCTAATTTGTTATTAAAAAAAAGATTCTGTACAATTTTTTATATTGATATTTATAGAAGGCTGAATACTGATTAAGTTTTGTCTGAAACATTTTTTTGTCAAATCATTTTTATTACATTATAATTGAATAACAAAATGCCCCATTTTAATTTTCTTCAAAATTCGCAGTAATTGGGAGTCTTGCAGTGTTTATAAATAATGATTGGGTACATCTCTTATCTAAATACGTTTATTAGAGAAATTGAAGAAATGCGTATAAATTAAATAAAAACGGAATACGGAATACGATTTAAATGAATACGGAAAATGGCGCCATAAGTGCATCTGCAGGTATCTGCAGCTAATTTTTCTCACATTGCAAGATAACAGTATAAACTAAATGCCTAAAAAAAATTACCGCAGGATATGGCAGGGTCTACTACTTTTTGCCTACATGAAAACAGTTTACTCATCACATTTTATACCTTATTTTGTACAAAACATTTCCTGATTTACACATTTAATGGTTATCAATTTTTAAAATACAACTACTATAAAACATTGTACTTACTTCCACAAACAGCATCCATTCTACAAAATTTAAATTACTTTATGCTAAAAAAAGTTATACGCTTTACACTGAACGGTGTACACTTACGCTCACCTTCACGACAAATGCTTGACTAAAAAGACTAATGTTTGCATTGCATTTGCTTGTCAGGTATAAAAATGAGACGTTTTTGACTTACACCCCACCATAGGGACATCAATAAAGTACCCTAAGCAACGGTTAAAATGACCATACGAAAAAATTCATTTTTGGGGTTTTGACCACGTTTTCGGGCTTTGGGACCACTGTGAGTCGGGGTCCTTAATCGATGCTTAGTCTAGATGGCCGCGAAGAGCTCCCCTTACCTGTGATTTGAACAGGGGTAGGGAGCTTTCAAAGAAGTTTATTTCGTGGGTGAATTTGTTTGCAAGCCCGGAAAGTCTGGTAATGACGTCGGTGTGGCTGAACCTGGAGTTGTAAGGTTGAGGTGCAAACGTAAACGTAGAGGGGTGTCTGACTAATCTATTCGGTACATATAGGTTAATCCTCTCTAGGATCTGGGGACAGTATATGTGCCCATGGAGTATCTTATAGAAATACACAAGGTCGTGTGCAATTCTCCTACTTTCTAAGGTGGATAGGTTCATAGTACTCATGATGTTCGAGTAGTCGTGGTCGGTGATGACCATTGGTCGGCCAAGTCTGTAGGCTGTATACCTAAGAATTTATGCTGCACTGATTCTATTTGTCTTTTGTATTTAGTATAATGCGGGGTCCAGATGCATGATGCGAATTCTAAATGAGGAAGGACGAGGCTGTAGTATAGGGACCTAAATGTGCTGAGGTGTCTGAAGTCAGAGGAGGATCTGATGATGAAGCCGAGGGATTTATTAGCTGCGGAGACTGTTTGTGAAATATGGTTGGAGAAGGACAGTGAGGAATCTATGGTAACGCCTAGATCACGAACAATATTGACCACTGAGAGAGGAGATTGCTGGAAGGTATAGGGAAATAGTATGGGGTTCTTCCGGCGCGTGAAACGGATAATATTACATTTATTTATATTTATGGAGAGCTTGTTAACTCGGCACCAGTTCTCCAAGCTTAATAGGTCGGTTTGCAGTTTTGATGCGTCTTGTGCGGTGTTGATTATCCGGAATATTTTTAAATCGTCGGCGAACAATAAGCAATTGCTATGGGTGATTATGTCAGGGATATCGTTTATGAACAGTGAGAAAAGTAGTGGTCCTAGGTGGGATCCTTGAGGAATTCCTGAGGTGATGTGGATGGGGTACGTAAGTGCATCCTTAAATCTTGTACTGGCAGTGCGATTTGCCAGATAGCTTCCAAGCCACTTCAAGGGGGGCCGCAAATTCCGATTGCCGATACTTTAGATATTAGCACTGCGTGGTGAACTGTGTCGAAAGCTTTCTTAAAGTCAGTATAGACGACGTCGACTTGATAGTTGCGATCAAGGTAGGAGGACACATAGCCACAGAAGGTTGTTAAATTAGTGGTCACCGATCTCCCTGGAGAAGCCATGTTGGTCGACGCAGATAATATTCGAGACTATTGAGAAAAGTTTATCGGTCACAATTCCCTCGAATAATTTTGGCATGATGTTTAGGATGGAGATGGGTCTGTAGTTTTGTACGTCGGAAGTGTCCCCTGTCTTATGAATGGGAGTTATTAGGCTATATTTCCAGCGCTGGAGGAAGTGACCAACTCTCAATGATCTAGTGAATATGATCCATAGTGGGCGGGATATGATAAACTTGCAGGCTTTATTAGGGAGCAGGGTATGGCGTCGTCACCTGGACCTTTGTTTAGGTTGAGTTTGGAGATTGATTCGAAGATTTCGCTGATTGATATAGTGAGGTTGTTAATGTCGATGGCGCTCTGCCCTGTTGCAGATGGTAGGGGCCTACATGCTGGTTGAAATACCGATTGAAAATGTTTCGAGAATAGATTAGCGATTTCGACATTGGTGACGGCAGTGTCGTTCCCGAGTGTGGCGGTGGTCGGAAGATTCCTCGAGCGAGCCTTCCTGTTAACGAAATCCAGAAGGCTTTAATGTTACTGGGAATACTGGATTCAATTTGTTCGCAGTATTGCTTATAACATTCTTTGGACTTGTGTTTGCATAGTGATCGTAGCTGGGTAAACGCATAGTAGTGTGTTAAAGAGCTGGTACGTTTGTATTCCCGTTGAGCTGCCTTCTTGTCTACTATAAGTTTCCTTAATTCGCGAGTGACCCATAACGGATATTTGGTATGTGCACTATTGACAAATTTGGGTACATACTGTTTAATAGCCAATTATAGCTTCTCATACAGGAAGTCCACGCATTCATCTATTGTAAGATCGTACATAACATTGTCCCAGTCAACTAAACTGAGGAGGTTATTAATGGATGCGTAGTCCGCATATTTGAAGCTATACCTAATGCTAGAACGGTTACTGAAGGACACTGATTCACCAAGGGGGTATATGCGCGTGCAGATGGCAGGGTAATAGGGGTCGCAGGGGATGAGCTCATCGTTTGCTAATTCGACAGTTAAATTGCTGATATTACTAAAGCATAGATCAAGCATAGTATTGTAGGAGTTTGTTACATTATTGCATTGGTATAGATTGTGATAATTTTGTAGCTCTAATAGATGGTTTACAGCTTCGCTTTGAGTAGCAGATAGAATACCATGGGCTGATGCAGCAAACGTGCCAACGGAGTCGGTGTGCCAGACAGTGCGGGGAAGGCTGTAGTCTCCAAATAGTAGCATTTTTGTAAGCGGATGCGCCATGGCTACATAGTTGACGGCCTGGCAATAGTCCCCATATAGTTGTGGATGTGAGGCGGGTGGAAGGTAGACAGCGCTAAAGATGTAGTGCTCAACCCCCAGGCTTATTTTAACAAATAATTGTTCTACGTGGTTGGAATTTACATGCAGTTGTGTGCTGGGAAATGTATTTTTGACTGCAATGAGCACGCCTCCTCCACGCTTATGGGAACTGGTGAGGGTATTTCTGTCGACACGGTAGGTAGTATATTCGGATAGTCCAAGTTCCGAGGATGATATGTCATCGGTGAGCCATGTTTCGGAATGTATTATGACATCATATAGGTGCATGGCCGAAAACACAGAGCATGCCAATGTGGCCAGCTTGGTACGCAGCCCCCGAACATTTTGGTAGTAGATCAGGGGGCTGATTTTCCATTTTTTGAGGAGGGCGCGGAGCTTTTCACAATCTTTGGCGTTCCTCTTATGTACCGGATCGTTAAGTTTGTCTCGCCACCTTCATGTAGTGTTTTTAGTTCGGATCGTAACGATTCCAGGTGCTCGTGCTAATTTATCGTCTGGTCAACCGAGATTTTTAGTTGAGGGTTACTGCTCTTGTTTCTATTTCTAACTATTTGCAAGGCCAATGCAGGAGACGGGAGAACTGCACAAACCGGCCTGTTTTGCCCTCCACTCTCTTACCAAGTCTAAATGTGCGGAGCGTTTCGTAGTTGGCTGGAGATATAGATTGGAACAGTTGTTTAGCCGCCGCGCAGTCGCTGGTAGATGGGGTGCCGTGGGGTGGATGCTCCGGTTCTGGTATACCTCGAATAATTACATTACACGATCTTCTTTGCCTTTCCTCGATTTCGGCGATTACATCGTTTGGGGACGTTGTTCCAAGTTGCTCGAGTTTCTTTATTCTTGAGTCCATCTCGTCTAGCCTTATGGTAAAGTGGGAGATATTAGCATATCTATAGCTGTTTTGTATTCTCGTTTCATCTCGTCTCTAAAATGAGTGAACTCGAGTCTTATCAGCTGTTGCATGGCATCTAGAAGAGCGTCGTTATTTTGAATTGGGTTTAAGGCGTCGGTGTTAGATGCCGCGCTAGTTGGTATTTGTTTACAGCCGACGAGCTCGTCATCAACCAAGTGGTGGCCAGTGTGCTGCGTGCAAGACGCCCCGGGGTGGGTGAATATCCCACACGATTTGCAGGTGACGGGTTTAGAAACCATGCTGCCGCATCCCTTACACTTTTTAGCAGAGGGAGACATTATGCAAGGACGTCGAGGTGGTGGTGGAAGTTCACTGATATTAGGAAAGTTTTACTGCTTTTAAACACCACAGATGGTTGAGAGTCACTGTGTCGATGGATTGCTGAACAAGTACACAGGTGTAATGTACACAATCGTAAAGTTTTCGAGAAATTCTCAGGAGATTCTTCGAAGGAGCACCCGCGATGGACAGTAGGTGGGCACGCAAGTGTCCCGGATTGGATCGGCTACACCAAAACAACTACAACGAGTTCAATTAACCGAGCGACGTTTCCTTGTGTGCACAGTGCGTGACAGATGCGACACTCCAATATCTCGCGTACCGGGAAATTTTTCTTCAACGTCAGGCATAAATGCCCAAGTAAATAAGATATCAACGGAACTCCCCGCCGAGCGGATCAAGAAAATGCTCGAGTTGATTAATTGGAGTCACTTGAACGCCGAGGAGTCCGAACTCGTCCGTAATTTAATAAAAGAAAACCACGGCGTCTTCCACCTCCAAGGAGAATACTTGGGGAAGTCAAACCTCTTACAACATGAAATTCCGTTAACAGACCGAGCTCCAGCTTTTATTAAACAATATCGGTATATGTAGAAATAAATAAGCAGATGAAAGAATTACTCCAAAGTGATATAATTCGCCCATCTACATCTCCTTACAGCGCACCCTTGTGGATCGTGCCCAAAAAACCCGATCAACAGGGAAATAAACGCTGGAGAAGTGTGATTGATTTCCACGGCTTAAACGAGAAATCGATCGGGGATGCTTTTCCTATTCCCAACATCGTAGAAATTCTGGACCAACTAGGATCCGCAAAATACTTAGCGTATTTGATTGTAAGACCGGTTTTCACCAAGTGGGAATGTCGGAAGAGGACGCGCCAAAGACAGCGTTCTTCACACCCTACGGCCACTACGAATTTATTCGCATGCCATTCGGCCTAAAAAACGCGCCAGCCACGTATCAGCGGCTGATGAACGCTGTCTTAACGGGTCTTCAGGGTAACGAAGTCTTCGCGTACATAGACGACATTGTGAGTCATGCGCGATCACTTCCCGAGCATTATAAAAGGTTCACTCGCTTGGCCGAACGATTGCGGCAGGCGAATCTAAAATTAGAACCAGAAAAATGTAGCTTTCTAAATCATGAAGTGGCATACCTAGGCCACGTAATAGGCAACGAAGATGTAAAACCTTACCCGGACAAAATTTCACCGGTCAAGAACTTTCCTACGCCAAAAACAGTGAAAAATGTACGCGAATTCTTGGGTCTCGCCGGATACTATAGACGCTTCATCGACAAATTTTCCCAGATCTCGGAGCCTCCTACTCACCTATTAAAGAAGAGCGAACGATTTGTCTGGGGTATCGACCAGGAACGCGCATTCCACGCGTTATGTGATGTTTTATGTACGGAACCTGTATTGCAATATCCAAATTTCAAAGAACCGTTTCATATCACAACCGACGCATCCGGCTATGCGATCGGAGGAATTTTGAGTCAAGGAGAAATCGGTAAAGATAAGGCTACGTTTACCGTGGATCCGAATTCGTACGAACTGGCGTTTTGGCGAATGCATCCGAACTGTTCATCGGATAAACATGCGAAGTAGCGGTTATAGTGGATGCGTCTTCTGACGAACATATATCCGAACTGTTACAATAAAATATATAAAAAAAAACTGTGTAAAACCACGCTTATATTAAACTGCACTAAAAAGAAGAAAATAATATAATAATTTAATATAAATTGTCATGGTTTTATTTAAATTGATATTAAATTATTATATTATTTTCTCTTTTTTAGTGCATTTTAATATAAGCGGTGTTTTTAAAATGTTTTTTTATATATTTTATTTTGTACTTTATAGTCTTCAGTAATAATACTAAGCGTAGTAAAAAAAAAGGCAGTAGACGTCTGACCAAACATGTGTCTGTCATAGCTGCAGTCTGTGTGTATGTATGTGTGTGTAGCGCCAAAGCAGCAGCCACCGACGTTCCTGCTGACAATGAGCGATGAGCTTTTGTTTTTGGAGGGAGCACATGTCGGTCTACGGCAGTGCCTCTACGGGCAGCGACGCTACAGCTGTGACGGGGAAAGTCGAAGAAACGGTTATATCTTAAATAACATTCACTATGGATAGCATCGATGATCTTTATTTCTTAGACAGTCCCTTTTTGAAATTCTTACTCTTAAGCGAAAGAGGGAAACAAGTACACGATATATTTAATTCAAGAACAAGATTCGGAGAATTTCATACACTATTTGAAGAATTTGTTGTGCCCTAACCGTTCCCCCAAGCTAACCACGATAAGCGCGACTCAGCAGCATGTGGCAGCCAAGGCCGTGTTCGAGGAATAGCGGACGGATACGCGCAGGAAGCAGCGTATCCATTTACTGTCGATCCAACTACTTGCGCCAGGCTAAGGGCACGCCAAGGAGACTGCCCACCACCGAAAAGACACAGCACATTCCTGCATCGGCACCGTATAAAACCCCGATAGCACGACCGCCGTCGCGCTATCTTAAACAAACTACCCGTCATGTCAGTCTCAGTGCAGCTCTCCATCGAGAACTACCATTATACTTGAAGCACTGTGTATTTACTAAGTCTCAATAAATTTACTCCTTTATTACTCGAACACCGGTGAATACCAATTCTTCGACGCTCCCGCACCTACGACATCCCCCAACATTCGACAAGTGTCATCCGGCACAACAATTTTGGTGGCAGCGGTGGGATACTCTCGTCGGAAACAGTGCGTGGACAAGGTGGAGTTGCAACATCAAAACGCAATTCTACCATCAATCACCGAGAAGCTCTGGTTCGTCGACGGTAACAACTAAAAAAGTTGCCGTCAGCCATCGAGGTGGCATCAAGGACTGATTCAGATCGTATTCTGAGGAAACGACGATCAGTCCCAACGACCAGTTAAGAGGCGACCCGTGTGGACCACGCGACTGAAGCGACCGACCGAAGGAAGGGTCCTGGAAGCCGATCATCCGAGGAGACCGACTACCCCAGGCTATCCTTCGCAGCCGACGCTAGGAGCAAACGGAGTTCGAGTGACCAGCCTGCTGCAGTTCGAGGACCGGCAGCTGGACAAGGAGCGGACCAAAGAGACACATCAACGAAGCTACTACAGGCAAGCGAAAATGCGCCAGCAACTGTAAGTCAAGGAAAAATTTTTAATACCATTGTAAACCAGCGTCTTGTATGTCGCAAGAAGGTGGGAATATAAACCGTTTCCGACTGCCTAACATTCGAGTTATTTCTAGATCTTTTGAGTCCATATTTGACAACTTTCTTACTTTTACGAGAAACGCAAATATCAATACACCTTCTTTCGACCCAGTGCATACGACCCGGAGGCAATTACGCGCACCGCACTTTAGTCTTGACACCGATTCATCGAGCGATAGCGGAAGCGTGATCCGCGTAGTACAGGAACGAGAATTCCCAATTGACGCGAACGACTTTAGCTTACTCGAAACCGAGAACATGGCTACGAGCAGCAGTGCACCGGTACTGAAAGCGCTTTCCTTAGTAAAGGAATTCGGCGGGGGCTCCGTGAGCGAATTGAACATGTTTATAAAATCATGCGACGTCGCGATGGAGTTAGTTCCCCTGTCAGAACACCCCCTGCTATTGAGAGCGATTTTGGGAACGAAATTTAAAGAACAAGCAGCCGTCCAACTCGAATACCGCGACATAGACGATTTCGAAGCATTAAAATCAACCTTACAGTCTCTATTCACGGAAACACGTTCGTTGAGCACGGTCCAGACCGAATTCAATGCATGCCGACAAAGAGGTTACGAGAGTGTTAGATCCTTTGCGACCCGACTTGAGACTTTGACCGCGGAATTATCGCAACTGACGACAAAACCCGGGAACAGCAAAGTAGTAAATCAGGCGTTGCTAGACGCGGTGAACGATCAAGCAATAACCATCTTTAGCACGGGACTGAATGACAAACTAAGGAACATAATTCGGTCGCGAACGTATGACTCGTTAAAGGCAGCAATTACTACGGCTTTGGGAGAAGAACAAGCACTAGGGTTAAACAGCACGCGTAATTTCGGAAATCCGGGAACCTCCAGCTATGGCAGGGAACGAACCGGACAAAAGTCCAACGTTCCGCAATGCAGGAGATGCCATAGACAAGGGCATATCGCAGAGAATTGTTACGCGCGTTTGAGTATGCCGCGAGCAGAACCTAATCCCAATCGTTCCTCGTCTAATCGACAAACGTTTGGTATTAAACGAGAGGTGCGTCACACCTCGGTTGTGTGTAGCTATTGCGACCGGCCCGGGCATCTCCAGCGCGATTGTAGAACGTTAATGAGAGACAAGCAATCGACAAACGGCGAGTCATCGAACCGGAATAACCCGCGAAGTACTAATTACCGGCGTGACACGGACGGAAACAGAGACAATCGACCGCGCGAAAATTCAGGGGCCAATAGATCTAACCGATCAGGCACGGACGGTCAGCCGTCGATTCGTTCATATCAAGTAAACTGTGCTACAGAGGCGTATAGGTCCAGGAATATAGTTGAAATCCAGGCAAAAGAACTGCAAGTACCAAAGGTCCGTATGTTGGTCGATACGGGGGCAGACGTTACATTATTAAAATACGGTAAAATCGATTTAGATGTGCTCACCACAAGTTCCTCACAAGCTCACCGGAAGTAATAATGCTCAAAGGCATAGGGCATTCCGAAATTCGCACTATCTGTAGGATAGAACTTGTTACGAGCCGGGCTGTGTGGCAGCACGAGAGACCGGCGAGGGGTATATTACCCAGGAATATGGTTATCAATTTGTTAGTTAAGGTGCGTGAACGAACCTGATGCGAAATCAGGGAGCCGCTAGGATTATTGAGAGCCAGGACGAACCCGGTGCGAAACTGGGGAGCCTCTAGGAGGGGGAGCAAGCGCGGACGAACCCGATGCGAAATCGGGGAGCCGTAGGACACGGACGAACCTGGTGCGAAACCAGGGAGCCGTAGGAAGGGTTAGGTTTCGTGGACGAACCCGATGCGAAATCGGGGAGCCACTAGGTTAGAATATGTCGATTGTTTGATTGGATAAATATGTGCGAACGAACCTGATGTGAAATCAGGTAGTCGCGGGAAATGTTAGTTGCCTCGTAACTCTAAATTATTATTTGATACAACTCGAGCGGTAAAGTTGTATCGGTGGGAGCGTTGTTACCAATATGCAAGGATTGCGGGGTAAAGATAGGTTTAACGAATCTACTCGATTTATAAGTGAACGTATAAAGTTATATTCTGAGCTTCAGTATAAACACAAATGTTACTGTCGCGATGAATTAATATAAAGTGTGTAAGTTACCTAAGTATTTGCACGGTGTTGACGCACTGGCGATGCGGGGACTGAGAGCCGCTATTAGAATATGCCGAAAGAACTTCAACCGAACAAGCGGATTCTAACGGGTTAATCTGTGATTCGAGAGGTGCGCTAAGCCCAATCTCACTGGATATAACTGATTCTATACAAGCGTGACACGACGTATCTCTACGCGTGACTATGTTACTCTGAACCCAAGAGGGTAGAAACCAAAGGGTTTATATTGTCCCAAAATGCGCGGGGATGCACTGGGACTTTCCATATAAGGAAATATAGGAGTCGTCGTCGGGCCACGCCCGTCTTAGGTCATGATGCAGCTGACCATGCTTGTACCAAGGTCCCCTTTATTTGTTTATATTAAACGGAAGAATTTTAGGGCGTTTTCCCTTCACAAATGCGAGCTCGAAAACGCGTTGAGAGCGTCGTATGGAAAATATTCTTCATACGTAACAAACTTCACGTACAAATTGGAAACAGACTCATTACTCATCCTTGCCACGTAGTTAGAGACGATTATCCTCTACAAGTTGATGGCATATTGGGGTACGATTTTATCACTAAATATAAAGCGATAATTAGACCAGGAGAACGTGTAGAAATTTTGAACACGTTCTGGCCACTGGTTAGAGACGAAGAAATTAGCCTTCGACCGCGAACAGAAACGATAGTACGGGCACATACGAACGATTACGGACAGGGTTTAGTAGAGAAACAAATGATAGAACCAGGAGTTTACATAGGAAGTTGTCTGACTAGGGCTGACAATGGTACATGTCCGATCCCCATAATAAATCTGAACACCCGTGCTATACAAATGCAACCGCCGACATTGCAACTCGAGACGCCTCCGATGGTACGGAACACTGACCTACGTGATAACGACGTCGACTTAGGTTGCGTCAGCTCGCGTACGTATGATATCCGCGCGCTGACCGGGAAGGATAGAATGAAGGCTCTACGCGATAGTATCAGGACCGAGCATTTAAACGCGGAAGAAACAAACAGTCTATTGGAGCTTTGCGAGAGATACAACGATATTTTTTATTTGGAAGGCGACCAGTTAGGACATACGGATAAAGTCACGCATAAGATACGTTTAATACCAGGCGCGAAACCGGTAAACGTGAAACCGTACAGATTACCGCAAGTATATAAGGAAGAGGTAAATAGGCAGGTACGCGAAATGATCATCCAGGGAATAGTAGGGCCTAGCACTAGCGAATGGAACGCTCCGCTGCTAGTCGTCCCGAAAAAACCCGACGAAACGGGAAAAAAGAGATATCGTGTGGTAGTCGACTTCAGAAAATTAAATGACTTAACTGTAGGGGATTCATTTCCCCTACCCAATATTTCCGAAATCCTTGACCAGCTAGGTGGAGCCAAATATTTTACAACACTAGATTTAGCGTCAGGTTTCCATCAAATCGATGTGGAGCCTGAGGATCGCGAAAAAACCGCATTCTCTACCCCGTACGGTCATTTCGAGTACAAGCGCATGCCATTCGGGCTTAAGGGCGCCCCTCCTACCTTCCAAAGAGCAATGGAAGCGCTGCTAGGAGGATTGCGCGGAATTAAATGCTTTGTATATATTGATGACATAGTAGTTCACATTTGATTCACATAGTAGTTCACATAGTAGTTCATATTTGATCGAATACAAGATAGCGGTCTAAAGTTACAATCGAACAAATGTCAATTTTTGCGAAAAGAAACTATCTACCTAGGACACGTAATAACTAAAGAAGGAATTAAGCCAGATCCGTCTAAATTAGAGTCAGTTCTAAATTTTCCGATTCCCAAAAAGGCCAAAGACGTTCAGTCCTTCCTCGGTTTAGCGGGATATTATCGAAAATTCATAGAAAATTTTTCAAGCATCGCGAAACCGCTCACTCAGTTATTGAAAAAGGACGCAGAATTTAGATGGACTAACCAGGAGCAAGAATCTTTTGAAATTCTAAAAGATAAATTAACGTCAGCACCACTCTTACAATATCCGGACTTTTCTAAACAATTTACGCTGACAACTGATGCATCCGGTAAAGCAGTAGGCGCAGTGCTATCTCAGCAGCATCAAGGCAATGACCTACCGATAGCTTACGCGAGTAGAGTTCTTAATAAAGCCGAATTAAATTATAGCACGACAGAAAAAGAGTTGCTAGCCATCGTTTGGGCAACGCAGCATTTTCGACCTTATTTATACGGAACTAAATTCTTAATTGTCACCGACCATAAACCTCTTACGTGATTATTTAACGTAAAGGATCCAGGCTCCAGGTTAGTCAGGTGGCGACTAAAATTAGAAGAATATGAGTACGAAATTCGATATAAGGAAGGCAAAATGAATAAAAACGCTGATGCACTAAATAGAATGTACGTTATCAAACGCGGACGGGGAAGACCACGAAAAAATGCACCTAAGGACACTCAGACCGTAACCGATACGGCACCCGACGTGTGTACGAACAATAACACCGCGGACGATGAACCGACCAGCGAATCAGATTCTGACGACTCTGCAACGGTAACGAACGATACGTACACGGAAGACCGGATAAAACAGATCTTGTACGAATACCATGACACTCCGTTGGGTGGTCACCTAGGGGTAAAATGCACTTTAAACCGTATACAATTAAAACACTTGTGGCCGGGAATGAGTAAAGACGTAGAAAACTATATTTCCAAATGCGAACAATGCCAAAAGAAGTTAAGTAGGAGAACCAAAGCACCAATGATTATAACGTATACCCCGAGAGCATCCTTCGAGAAATGCGCATTAGACATAGTGGGACCATTACCCGAAACACATAATAGACACAAATACATACTGACGCTTCAAGACTTACTGACGAAATTTAGTAAAGCGATACCATTACCAGACCAAGAGGCGAAAACAATAGCGAAGGCATTTGTAACTACGATAGTGTGCGAGTACGGAATACCCAAAAAATTACTCACCGATCAGGGAACGAATTTTATTAGCCAACTCTTCAAGGACATTTGTAAATTACTTAGAATAGACAAAATTCAAACTACCGCGTATCACCCACATTCGAACGGTGCACTCGAAAGGAGTCACCGAACTCTGGCTGAGTATCTAAAACATTTTATTGACGAAGACCAGACAAATTGGGACGAATGGCTCCCATATGCTATGTTTACATACAACACGACGCCACACACAGCGACTGGTTACACTCCTTACGAACTTGTGTTTGGGAGATCAGCCGAGCTCCCGACCTCGCTAACTCTAGTAACTAAACTATTGTATTACTATATTAAGTTATTGTGTCATCTTGTATTATATTGAGCTGGCACTGGGAGCGCGCTCTCTCCCAGGGGGGGAGGGATGTTGTGCCCTAACCGTTCCCCCAAGCTAACCACGATAAGCGCGACTCAGCAGCACGTGGCAGCCAAGGCCGTGTTCGAGGAATAGCGGACGGATACGCGCAGGAAGCAGCGTATCCATTTACTGTCGATCCAACAACTTGCGCCAGGCTAAGGGCACGCCAAGGAGACTGCCCACCACCGAAAAGACACAGCACATTCCTGCATCGGCACTGTATAAAACCCCGATAGCACGACCGCCGTCGCGCTATCTTAAACAAACTACCCGTCACGTCAGTCTCAGTGCAGCTCTCCATCGAGAACTACCATTATACTTGAAGCACTATGTATTTACTAAGTCTCAATAAATTTACTCCTTTATTACTCGAACACCGGTGAATACCAATTCTTCGACGCTCCCGCACCTACGACATCCCCCATCATTCGACAAGTGTCATCCGGCACAACAAATTAAAGAAGCAACCCGATAAATTCTATGAATATTTTAGAATGTCACCTCAAACATTCTTTTATATATTAGATGGGATTGAAGAATGTATCTCTAAACAATCAAATTTCGGTCCCTGCATTCTTGCAGAAGAGAGACTTGCTGTCACACTGAGGTGAGAGAATATTTCATTTGCATAAGGTGTATGTTGGATATTTACTAGCGATAATAAATATAATATATCACGCTAGAGCAAAATTGTGCCAACGTTCTTAGAAATGTCTTACTAACAGAGATAAATAGTAGGAGAACCAGATGGATCTGTACTTGGCGAGTCAAAAGGGCCTAGGTCAGGGACTGTCAAATTGTGGGCCGCGGGTCACTCGTAACCGCTTCCCCTACTTATATATCTTCCACCTCAGATTCCGTTGAATTTCTCGCGGGGCCCAAATCCGACTGTCGGAGCGCCAGAACGTAAACAGAGCGATAAGTGGGAATAGCAACGATGCAACTCGAGTAGGCCCGTGCGTTCTGGGTGATCTAATGTTATAGAACCTTCGACCCATTACAAAGAATAAAGTGTTTAGTTTTAAAATGGGGAAAGCGATAAGCTCTTCGGAAAGAGGACTGCGAGGGATCTCACTGCAGTTATCCCAGATCCTTCATTTAGTCGAGAAGCATACTTTTTGTGACAAGCACATCAGTGATTTTTTTTATCCTGAAAATGTTCAGTGCACCGCGTACAAGTATAAATGATAGTGAGGAGAGTAGTGATGAAGAAGTAATAAGTTTTGCAAGAAAAAATGTAAATAGAATTGCGTCGAGTTCAGGCTCGGATATTGAGGAATCATATGCAAGTGACGACCTTGATCACATACTAGACGATCTCGCTATAGATGAAGAGACCACTGCTGATGATTCATTGGACAATATCCAGTGGGATGAGTTCGCTAATAGGCAACAATCATTTCAGTTCACCGGAAAAAGTGGGCTTCTGTTGGATTTGCCGTCTAACATTAGCCCAAGTGAAGTTCTTTCGCTATTCTTGGATGAAGCAGTGATAAGTCTTTTAGTCACAGAAACTAACAGATATGCACAGCAGAAATTCCTTGAACGTGAAACGACTGATTACGCTAGACAGAATAGATGGAAACCCACCACTTCCGCAGAAATTAAAACATTTATCGGACTGATGATTTGGATGGGTCTAGTACAACGCCAACAAGCGACGAAAAACGATAAAAAACGACAACGTATTGTTTGAATTGCCCAAAATCGCCACAGATGTGCTTGGAGTGTTTCAACGAATATCATGCGACGTAGATAATGTAATATTTTATCCTAAATATAAATTAATAAAAAGTATAGTATAATATGTATATTTTTGATATTTTTATGCTGTATATTCTATATTTATAATTCAGTGCTTGTTCCATTAAATTCCTTTTAAAAATCCAACTGAAAATCTTATTGAACTTGATCAAGAAGAGCGTCACCCATATATGGGTGACGGGGCCCCCACGGAAGCATACCCGTCACCCAGATATGGGTGACGTGGCGCCGAACGTGTTAATTGGTAGTGGGGACTCGGTGGCCGTTAAGGCCCCCCTACACGATGATGCATGTCGCGATGCATGCATCAAGCAGCCTCCACACGACCGATTCCTCTCAGTTTGTCGTGTGACGCCAACGCTGAAACACGTGCGTGGAAATGTCTGAGTCTGTTCCACTTCCAGTCTTATTGGCCATCGCAGGAGGTATGTCAATTATAAAAAAAAATAAATTGAAGACTAGGAAGAAATGGGCAAAAAGATGGTTAGCCGAGAGACAGAGATTTTCTAATTTGTCATTACTAAAAGAGCTGAAAACAAATGAGCCTAGTGACTATAGGAACTATTTGCGTATGGATGATTCTGCGTTTAATTATCCGTTGGAAAAAATTCGGCCAAGGATTGAAAAACAAAATACGACCATGCGAGATGCAGTTAGTGCAGAAGAAAGACTTTCTGCAACACTAAGATTTTTAGCCACAGGAAACAGTTATGAGGATTTAAAATTTTCCACTGCAATTTCACCTCAATTATTGAGCAAAATGATTCCAGAAGTATGTACTGTAAGAACCCAATAGGTAGAGTGATGGAGTGAGAATGAGTGGGGATACGAGTTTCGGAGTACGTGTATAAGAGAGGGAATCGAGACAGTCAAGAGCAGACGTGTTGTACAAGTGAGCGAGTGAATATAGAAAAAGAGAGTCAAGACGGTGAGCGTACCGTGTGTAAGACGTTGTAAAAGTAATAAAGGGCGGTGAGCGTACCGCGTCATAATAAAAAGAATCATATCTAAACTCTTACAGCCTTCAGAAGTGGGATAAGTGAATCCGACGATACAAAATGAGTCGAGTGCAATTGGAACAATTAAATATTGACGGACTTCGTGAGTTAGCGCGGCAACAAAACCTCGATATTCGTGGGGCGCGTGCAGTGCTTTTCGAAAGGCTCACGGATCATTTTGAGGCAATTGGATGGCCAGAGCAGATAATTATTCCAGGTCCGAGTGAGACGGAAATTCGGTTAGCAACCGAAGGAGCCATGTTGTCGTTACAAAGGGACAATCGAACGGGCAGTAATGTTTACATCCGATCGGATGATTCGGGTGTGGTGCGACCTGGCAACAATAATACCATACCAGGTAACACAGTGGTTCCCAACATGCACGAAATAGTACAGGCAGTTTTACAAGCCTTGGGCCCTACTGGGGTACAACAACCCGCTCGCCAAGGAAACGGAAATATGCAGACTTCGAACCATGTGGTTGTGGGAGCTTCCCCCTCGCCAAGTGCTGGGTCCCAGTCCAGTGCATTACAGAACTGGAATCAGGTCAAGTTTACCGCTAAATTAATACCTCCTTTTTCGGGGCAAGAAGAAGATAACGTGGTGACGTGGTTGGAGAGAATCGCGAACATCGGTCGTGTTTATCAGCTAACGAACGACGTGTTGGTGTTGGCGGCCGTAAACCAGCTCCAAGGTCGGGCGTTAAGCTGGTACAACCGCCAACCCATAGAAACAGTAGCGTCTTGGGAAGATTTCAAATTCCATGTACGGGCATATTTTGAACGAAAAGAATCGGTTACAACTACATTGGCAAGGGTCGGAAGTCGCACGTGGAAAATGTATTCGGAAAAATTTGCGGATTACGCTGAGGACAAATTGAGGTTGATGCAGTTCTTAAAACTCACGGAAAAGGAAAAGATCGAGCTATTAGCGGATGGAGTTAAGGATCCCTCGCTGCGAAGATTCGCTTTGGATACTTGGGCGACTACGGTCCCAGATTTTATTCAACATATGAGAAAGATAACAGAAGATGGGGTAACCCGACGACCGGAATTCAGCAGAAAAAACCCAACCAACGCGGGGACCTCCTCAAACGGGAAAACTTGCTCACATTGTAAGAAATCGGGGCACGGGGTCCAGGAGTGCCGAATTGCGAAAGCTACTTGTTACAACTGCGGACAAACAGATCATCTTAGCACGGGATGTCCGAGGAAGAAAAGCAGAGCCGGGCCTACCCTGAACCATCTCGCGGAGGACTCGTTGGAGGACACCGTACAGGCAGCACCAGCATCAGCATCAGCGTTGGCATTGGCATCGGTAGCGGCGGTTACGCGTAATGTTAACCTTCGGGAGAAAGAAACTCCGTTTATATCGGTCTACAGCTTAGGAAAAGTGGATAAACCGTTTTGTGCACTTGTGGATACAGGTAGTCCGGTTAATCTTATTAAGAGGTCTGTATACACCGAGTTCTTTGCGCACAACAAATTATTACGCGTTCGAGATAATTTAAACCTGAAAGGAGTTAATAATTCAATTATTTCTGTCTATGGGAAAATGCATGACCAAATACAGTTAGAAAAACTAAAAGATCAATGGTTTGATGTTACTTTATTAGTTGTAGACGACAATACTATTGCGTTCGATATACTCCTTGGACGAGAGTTTTTCATTGAGTCTAAGGTTAAAGTAGTTTATCAGAACGGGGAATTCATATTCGAGCCCCCTTTTGATAATAATGAAAGTACAAATATCATTTTTACCATAGATGCGGTAAACAAACATGATCGCTATGATATTGTATACGAAAATCTAGATAACGACTTGGATTTTTCTACTAAAAATTGTTTAATCGAACTGTTACGAGAAATAGACTTGGCTGAAATAGAACCAGTCCAAGATAACTACAAGATCAGGGTACATTTGAAGGACCCAACCTTCTTCAGATACGCCCCCAGACGGATGTCAATCCAGGAAAAAAAAGAGCTTCGAGAAATCACGGACGATTTACTTACACGAGGCATAATAAAACCGAGTATCTCGCCATATTGTTCACGAATAGTACTAGTCACGAAGCGGAATGGCTCCAAACGTATGTGCGTTGACCTTAGACCGCTTAATCAACGTATTTTTCCACAGAAGTTTCCATTTCCACTCATCGAGGACCAAATAGATCAGCTATGTGGGAAAGAGATTTTTACGAAATTGGATCTACGTGACGGATTCCACCAGGTAGAAATCCATCCAGACGATACCAAATATTTCTCGTTCGCGACACCGTTTGGACAATACGAATATGTTAAGATGCCTTTCGGATACTCGGAAGCGCCGGCGGAATTCCAGAAGAGACTCGCATGTATCTGTGATGGTTTATTGCGTAGCGGTAAAATACTATTGTATGTAGACGATATATTAATCCCAACTGTTACTATATCTGAAAATTTACAGATTCTGAGAGAAGTCTTAACCACGTTAAGGAGTTACAATCTAGAACTGAATATATCAAAATGCTTGTTCTTAAAAAAAGAAATCGAATTCCTGGGCTATGTAGTGTCAAAAAACGGGGTAACAATGAATCAAAGACATACCGAAGCTATATCCGCCTTTCCGTACCCAACCAATTTGAAGCAAGTACAAGGGTTTCTCGGTCTAACAGGTTATTTTAGAAAATTCATTCAGGACTATGCCTTAAAAGCAAAGCCACTCCATCAGCTAACTAGGAAAAATGTAAACTTTGAATTCACGGACGAATGCAAAAAGTCTTTCGATTTATTAAAGAGAGAGCTAACCTCCTTCCCAACATTACGGATTTATAATCCAATGGCTGAGACGGAAATACATACGGATGCCAGTTGTCAGGGTTTTGGGGCCATATTACTTCAACGTCAGGATTCAAAGGATTTTGCGGCAATCGCCTACTTCAGTAAAGCTACCACTGACGCGGAGAAAAAATACCACAGCTTTGAGTTGGAAACCTTAGCCATAGTGAAAGCTCTGGAACGATTTCATGTCTATGTACAAGGCATACCCTTTCGTGTGATAACAGATTGTAACTCATTGGCGTTGGCCTTTAAAAAGATCAATATTAATCCCAGAATTGCGCGGTGGACGCTTTATTTTCAAAACTATAAATTTGAACTCATTCATAGGTCTTCGGATAAAATGACGCACGTTGACTTTCTCAGCCGTCATATTATGTTAGTTAGCGTTATCTCAGCAGAAGACGAATTGATGTATAAGCAACTTACCGATCCAAAATTAAAAGAAATCGCCGAACACGTTGAACTACATGGTAGTAAGCAATTTAAGCTAATTAACGGCCTCTTATTCCGAAATTTTAAAGACAAAGATCTATTTGTAGTGCCAGAGAGCATGATAAACCAGATTATACGGCTGAACCACGATGAAGCCGGCCATGTAGGTGCGGAGAAAACAATGTACGGGATAATTGATCATTATTGGTTTCCTAGCTTGAAAGTTAAAATTAAACAATATATTGATAATTGCGTGAAATGTTTATCATATTCGTTGGCTGCCGGTAAAGCTGAAGGGGAAATGCAAATTTATGAGAAAGACACAGTGCCATTTCAAACTATACACATTGACCACTTTGGTCCATTAGAAGAGACTGCCGATAAATTTAAATATATCCTTGTAATTGTAGATGCATGCACTAAATTTGTTTGGTTATTCCCAACCAAATCTACGGGGACGAACGAAGTAACCCAATCATTAACGACGCTATTCGGTCTATTAGGGTACCCCATAAGGATAATCAGCGATAGAGGCTCAGCCTTTTCGTCACACAACTTTTTAGAATTTTTAAAAGATAAAGGGATTTCACATGTAATGACTGCTGTAGCTTCCCCTTGGGCTAACGGGCAAGTAGAACGAATCAATAGATTCTTAAAGTCCACGCTAGCCAAAATAGTTACTCATCCAACGCAGTGGAAAAATCAACTCGGGGTAGCCCAATATGTGATTAACAACACGCATAATAAAGCGATCAACACAACTCCTAGTAAAAGTTTGTTCGGTTTTAATCAACGTCGTGTCGAAGACGAGCACTTGTGCTCATTGATCGACACCTGGCAAGAAGTCAATCGAAATTATATAGAAGCTAGAACGGATGCGCGAATGTCAGCTCAGGAAGTTAATCGCAGACTGCAAGAATATAACAAAAAACAATACGATAAACGTCACAAAAAAATTACAGCGTATTCTGTAGGGGATCTAGTAATGGTTAGGAAGCTACAGAACAAACCGGGTACAAACACCAAACTAGCCCCTAAGTTCAAGGGTCCGTACCAGGTAAAGGCGATACTTAAAAAGAATCGTTTTGTAGTAACCGACATACCGGGCTATAATATTACACAGAAACCTTATAATACCATTCTGTCCGCGGATAAAATTAAACCATGGATCCGGATAAGAGAACCTGTCACCGGAGATAATGCAAATAGAATCAATGTAGAGACGGGAAGCGATAGTGATCACGATCTCTTAAACGAATGAATAGTAGACAAGTAAGACTAGTGATAAATAGCTGTAATAGTAGTTATAAGGAAAGTAAGGAAAAAAAAGGGGATAGAATTAATAAAATTGGCGTTCGAGGTCGAACACTACTGTCAGGACAGCCGAAAACTGTAAGAACCCAATAGGTAGAGTGATGGAGTGAGAATGAGTGGGGATACGAGTTTCGGAGTACGTGTATAAGAGAGGGAATCGAGACAGTCAAGAGCAGACGTGTTGTACAAGTGAGCGAGTGAATATAGAAAAAGAGAGTCAAGACGGTGAGCGTACCGTGTGTAAGACGTTGTAAAAGTAATAAAGGGCGGTGAGCGTACCGCGTCATAATAAAAAGAATCATATCTAAACTCTTACAGTACTGCTATTTACGAAGAATTAAAAGAAGAATTTATACAGGTAAAATTTAATTTTTACTCTAAAAATTTGCATACAAATCAGCTAACAAACTTAAAACTATTTTAAAATTAGATTTGGATATCAAAATGGATATTGAGAAAGCGGGTTCTATACAATGTTATTATGTATCTTTATTTGTATACAGTTGAAAATTGTCGTTTTTTGTTAGCCTACGAAATTTGGCGTGAAATATTACTTGTTGCATAATGTGTTCGGCTAACAGATATTGCTCGTCGTCCAACAATCTAAAATCACTTGCAAATTTTTTGGCTGCAATATCAAAACGATCCTCTCGTGTTTCTGAATTATAATGCTGGAGAGTTTCGGCGGCCAGGCCGTAAAATTCTTGTTCGCTAACTTTCCGCCTCCGGTTTCCTGTATTTGGCGGGATCTGCAAAATATTATCCTCGCTTCGCGAGGATGAGGCTTCCATTATATCTTCTTCTATGCGTGGCAGTGTCGGTGACTGTATATCTTGCAGTAGTGTTTCCTAAAACAAGAGATATAAAATTACACAAAATAAGAAAAAGTAACAAGCTAACTTGAATTCTTTCTTATCTTCGATATCGAATTATTTTTTAGTTTCCAAGAAATGAAGAAGAATGGAGAGTAGTTGCTGCAGAATTTAAAGAACGATAGAATTTTGATACATGCTGTGGAGCCATAGATGGCAAACACATTAATATAATGAAACCTCCAAACAGTGGATCTTACTATTATAATTACAAAGGAAAATTTAGTATAGTATTATTAGCAGTTGTCAATGCTAATTACGAATTTATATTTCTCATACCGGCACTAACGGACGTATCTCGGATGGAGGAGTTTTGCAAGGGACAAAATTGTATGAAAAATTAATGAATGGTTCTTTGAATTTGCCACCACCAGAGGTGCCTAATGGTACTCAATATTCTCTACCATTTGTTTTCGTGGCCGATGAAGCATTTCCACTGCTTGAAAATCTATTGAAACCGTACGCTCAAAGAGGACTGACATTTGAACAACGAATTTTTAACTATCGACTAAGTCGTGCAAGAAGAATTGTAGAGAACGCTTTTGGCATTATGGCTTCTCGATTTCGGGTATTGCAAACCGATATGGCTATTCGTATTGAAAATGTTGATAAAATAGTATTAGCAACTTGCGTTCTGCATAATTATTTAAGGCGCACATCACTTGCAACGTATTCACCTCGTTATTACAATGATGTAGAAGATTCAGAAGGAGGAACAATTATACCTGGTAATTGGCGACAAAATGGAAGCAATTTAGTATCGTTAGAACATACTCCAAGAGGAACAACTACACGAGCGAAAGAAAAAAGAGATGAATATAAAACCTATTTTAATAGGGAAGGCAGTGTACCATTCCAAGAAAGAATGGCAATCATGGTAAATCATGGAATTGAATAAACATAATGTACTTTGTCTTTAAATATAAATATGTACTTATATCAAGTGGCATGTTCATTTCTCTTTCCGCGTCATCCAAATTTGACCTCCCTCGGCGCGGTATTTCGCAGTCCGCAATGAACTGCAGCTGCTCGTAATACCATAATGTTGGCACATACAACTCGTCCGTCGAACAGCCACTCCTCCTGGACGATAATACTTTTTTCAGCTCTCCTCAGAATTCCTTCTCGTTCTGCATGTTGATAAGACTTGGGAGTCACGACTCGGGCCTTGCACACCAACAGTACCAAGACTCTGATTCTTGCTCTGATGCAAGTTTTAAATGCCGAACTATACGTATATATGTATATTGCCGTGAATGACCGTAGATGTTTGTCGCGGTTATTGTGGTGGTGTGGAAATAGGAATTTGCATTGGTTGTTAATGAGGGTGGAGGCGGTGCTAGAGAGAAATTTTTACTTTTGGGAAGGGTGTATTTTATGGTCGGAAATTCCCTGAGGTTGTCCTGTCTGTGTTCCGGCAAAATTGAATATTGCTAAAAAGGACGAACGGTTTCAATGGCTGACAGTGGCCAGATGTCTTTTTTATTGGAAGTCCGAGGTAACTCACAAAGTTATGGTTTCCAGATGTGTGAAAATAGAAAGCTATAGGCATCTAACAAAAGGTAGAACAGATAGGTTCTAGCGAACAGTTTTTTACATATTTTTATTAAATATTGTTGTTGCATGTTTGCTAAAATTTGACAATGTAAATTACAGATCATTACGAAAGATACGTATGGTTATAAATTTGTATTATCAGCTATATCAGATATATCAGCTATTTATATTATGCCCTGTGCTCTTAACTAGTCCTTGGGTGTGAAAAATTACCCCTTCAGGTAGCAATGAGTTTCAGGTAAAACAGTAATTTCTCGAAGAGGGATCGCAGGTCGGAAATTTGGCACCGACATCGACGGCCTCTGAAAGGGACAGAGAGTGAAAGAAATGTCAGATACCTACGTATCGGTGACAACACTAATACAACTATAAAACTTCTTTATTGTTAATTATTTCGTTCTGCAAATTTTATTAAAATATTGCTGAGGCTGTTATGATTAAAATAACACCCAACGCGATATAATTTGGATCATATTTGCGTTGATAAATCACAAAAACGGCTTGCAATATGAAGCAAATATGATCGTGTTGTCTCATTTTAAGCATACAAACGTCAACAATATCGTAATAAAATTTACAGAAGAAAAGAACGACCGAGCATGACACCCTTCCGAACGATCGGTCCGAGTGGAGGCGAGACGCTTTTGACCACCTGGTTCTTTAATTGCCTGATTCTTTAAAAACATAAAAGCATACTACAATAATCATGGGTATATTACAATACAATTTTTTTTCAACCTTTTCTTACATACCTATAGCTTTCTATTTTAACACATCTGGAAACCATAACTTTGTGAGTTGCCTCGGACTTCCAATAAAAAAGACATCTGGCCACTGTCAGCCATTGAAACCGTTCGTCCTTTTTAACAATATTCCATTTTGCCGAAACACAGACAGGACAACCTCTGGGACTTTCCGGCCATAAAATACCCTTCGCCGAAAAATCAAACTTTCTCTCCAGCGTCACTTATTAAGACCCTTATTAAGACCAATACAAATTACTATTTCCATACCCTCGTAATAATAATAACCAACAGCATTTTTCCTGTCGTTTATATTCCTAGCCGCGTAGCGTATGAAGTTAGAAGAACAATAGAAAGGCTATAGCCGAATAAGGGGGTCAAATGTGCCCCTAAACCAAATTCAACTTGTGAGGTGTCATTCGATAGCTTATCAAGAAAAACCAATTCGTACCAAGTTTCAACCCTGTAGCTCGACTGGGAGGATAGTTACAGCGAAAAAACAAAAATATAGTTTTTGCTCAATATCTCCCATTTTAGCGCATACAAAAATTCTGAAAAAAATCTGGGACATTGTAATTATGGTGACACATATTGTAGAAGTTTTGCAGATTTTTAAATCGGAAACTCGAGCTACGAAAAATAAAAAACGTCAAAAAATGATAAAAAATGCCGATTTTGTATTGAAGGAATCTTCTAACCACAATTATATTTTTTCTGTAGGTACATATTAGTGATACTACTATTCTCTATTTTTTTCAGATTTTTGAATTGGGTGCGCCGCAGTCAAAAAAATTAAAAACCGATTTTTTCGTCGTTTTTTGCGTGCCACAATAACTTATACGGCGAATTTTCGTCTATTCTTTGACCAAACTAGATAAACCGAACCAATTGATATTACATCACTCGATATATTCTAAACTATTTAGCATTTCTTCAACGTTGTCGGTGGTTCCGCGGTAAAGCGTTGGGCTGGTAAACCAATGCAAACTTTTTTGTAGGTTCGAGCCTCCCTCGGGTTCATTTTTTTAACATTATTTTTTTTGCTAATTCCTAACTGTATAACAATGATCAATGCTTGCTTACAAATAATTTAAAAATATTTGTTAAATATTTTAATTTAATATACGTAAATATGAACTTAGATCGCTTTTCGTGCTACCGTTTGTGTTGCCATGTATCTTGCCAATTATTGTTGCCAATGCAATAATTTATTATTTATCACATGCTTGGAACCTGTCAAACATTGTAACACCCGCGGAAGTACCTAGCAACTAACAAGTGGCACCAATAATAATTAACCACGATAGCGTTGAAGATTAAAAACTTTGCTGTAACGCTTCTTTTCCACATCAATCGAAAAGATAAATATCTTTAAATAAATTACTTTAGTGTAAAAAATGTCAAGCAGTACCATAATTGGTCAAGTACGTGGCAAGGGAAACGGTAGCACGAAAAGCGCTCTAAGTTCATATTTACGTATATTAAATTAAAATTTTTAACAAATATATTTAAAGTATTTGTAAGCAAGCATTGATCATTGTCATACAGTTAGGAATTAGGAAAAAAAATAATGTTAAAAAAATGAACCCAAGGGAGGCTCGAACCTACAAAAAAGTTTGCAGCGGTTTACCAGTCCGACGCTTTACCGCGGGACCACCGACACCGTTGAAGAGATGCTAACTAGATTATAATATAAGGTAGGAAGAAATCGATTTTTAATTTTTTTGACTGCGGCGCACCCAATTCAAAAATCTGAAAAAAATATAGAATAGTAGTATCACGAATATGTACCTACAGAAAAAATATAATTGTGGTTAGAAGATTCCTTCAATACAAAATCGGCATTTTTTATCATTTTTTGACGTTTTTTATTTTTCGTAGCTCGAGTTTCCGATTTAAAAATCTGCAAAACTTCTACAATATGTGTCACCATAATTACAATGTCTCAGAATTTTTTCAAAATTTTTTATGCGCTAAAATGGGAGATATTGAGCAAAAACTATATTTTTGTTTTTTCGCTGTAACTACCCCCCCAGTCGAGCTACAGGGTTGAAACTTGGTACGAATTGGTTTTTCTTGATAAGCTATCGAATGACACCTCACAAGTTGAATTTGGTTTAGGGGCACATTTGACCCCCTTATTCGGCTATAGCCTTAGCTAGAAATTCAAATTGAAATAAATTCAGATCTATAAAAATCAATAAAAATATATTTGTTACATAGCTATAATTGTATTAAATTCTAGGATTTCAAATAAGCATCTCCCATTTCGCCCAATATTCTCAATAATTCATTGATAAATGCAATTAAAAAAGAAATTTCATTGATTATTTTGTACCGACAAGATTGCATAATATAAAAAAATGGGGGTTAAAATATATGATTTCCGACCTAAAATATTTTTTTCCGCCTTTGAGGGGCAAACTGATTTGCCGTCGTGAACCACTCTGGTTCACTGGTCTGCACTGGATCTAATACGGAGTCGTGATTCTAGCGTCGATGCCAGTTGCATCGATGATAATTCCTCGATGCCGGCCTACACACATTGCAACATGCATCATGAAACCTAAGAGTCATGCAACATGCATCATCGTGTAGGGGGGCCTTTAGAGGAGAAAACTTGGCAGTCCCTGCCCTAGGTGGTAATATGAAACAATACGCATTCGTATGGGTGTTTCAGTCAGATCGAGAGAGCATTTCATAGTGAATGGAAATTTCTTCTGCGCTGTTATAAATACATTGATAAATACACACCATATCCAATAATATATATGCATATTTTATTTACAATACAGTAGATAATAAAGTAAATAAACGAAAAAGTATACATTAAAACTAAGATTATAATGAAATTAGAAATTTTACAAAATACAAATGAATGAATAAGAAATAAGATATTAATAAGAACACAACTAAAATGAAATTAAAAAAATAAACAAATATGATTATAAATTATTGAAACTACGACTACACGATGGGAACATATTGTATCTTTCGTCTGGGCCTAGGTCAAGAGCATTAATTCGCTCAATCTCATCCTCTTCGCAAAAAATTTGTTGGAGTTTGGTCCGTACTATGAGTTTTCGTTCTTCTGGTACTTTTCTTAGGTACGGAATCGAACTCATCATGAAGAGGAAGTCGGGATCTTCATCCTTCTCAGCACGCTTTCCTCTTCAATTCCTCCATTTTTGACCTCTCGATCTCCATCAATTGTTGGAGAAGTGACGGTTTGTCTAATCGGTTTCTTCGTTTCTGCCCAACAACTGTGGATTCCACAACCGTGTCTTCCACAACTGTGTGTTCCACAATTGTGTCCTCCACAGTTGTGTCTTCAATTATAAATATGATTTATCTAACAAGGTATAGCCGATGCAAATTATAAATTTATCACAATTAACGTCGGTGCACACGGAAAGCAGAGCGATGGAGGAATATTTTCAGTGTCAAACGTTTATAAAAAACGTGAAAACAATACATTTAATGTACCTCAGGATAGTTATCTTCCCTCGACAGAAGTTTTGGCACCATACGTGCTATTGGGAGACGAGGCGTACCCGTTAAAAACATATTTATTAAAACCGTATTCAAGGTACAAAATATAAAAATATTTTTATTTTTGAGTGTTATTAAAGTTACGAAGGATAATTAAATAACGAAGAATAACGATAATTAAAGGACGAAGAAAAAAATTATAGTTACAGACTCTCGAGAGCACGAAGATGCATCGAATGTGCATTTGGAATTTTAGTTGCCAAATGGAGAGTTCTAAAAACTGAATTGCAAGTACATTCAAGGAACGTGGATGTAATAGTTCAATGCGTGTGCTTATTGCACAATATCATAATTCATAAAGACGGTATTCCTAAATTCTACACAGTTTTCACGCGCGAGAACGGATTATCAGTTTCAAGACATTATAATCATTCGGCAACGAGAGCAGTAGCCGCAAGAGAAATTTATAAAAATTATTTTTCCCAACATTCGATGTGAACTATTTTACATGTACATAGATATATGTATTGTAGAATATGAATAAATATCTATATTATTATAAATATGAAAATGACCATTAGTGCCTATTTCTTCACTAATCTTCTGCCATTCTCTCCGACAAAAATCACGGTTGTGGTAGTGTTGGTCCCTCAAGTCCCACAAATTGCGCTTGTCGTGAACGAGAGCAATTAATTTTTGAATATCAACAACTCTATCCATAGCTATTACAAACACTGCGATGCGCTGTACGACGAATCAAACTCGTTTGATTATCTAATATGTTCTGATGCCTTCGTGCAGTCGAAAAAAACAAAATAATGCGGACCTATATATAATTATCGTCCTCAAGAACTTATTGATTTTTATATTACTATGGTAATGTTTGATTCACATGCGGTAGGTGATCCAATCGTTACACACCACTACATACAGAGATAGAGTGGGTACGATCGATCGGAATATCAAAGTCTCCTCACGAATTCGTGCGAGATCGGAACAAAAATTGCATGTAGTGTACCCACTCGCATAAGAACTAATGCATTTGATTGTTCGGACGTATTCATCAGAACGCCATTTCGTACGAATTAGGATCCACCATAAACGTAGCCTAAGCCAATCGCGCACGCGTCACGACTTCTGCAGGGAGCGCAATTAAATTACTCGACAATCGAAAAAGAATGTTTGGCAATAATATATGCTACAAATCATTTTCGCCTTTACGTCTACGGTCGGAAATTCGACCTAATTACATCACCGACCGTTAGTCTGGATGACATCAGTCAAAGATCCTACATCGCGTTTGCTCCGTTGGCGCCTAAAGCTGGCCGAATACGATTACAAAGTTGTGTACAAGGCGCGCAAAGTGAACGTAAATGCTGACGCATTCTCACGAAACCCTGCATCCGCACTCCCAATCCATTCCGATTCTTCGAATGAAATATTGTATGATCCAAGGAACCTCACACCAGAGACAACAACCATTATAATTCCTGCACAATCACCACTATCATCTCCTTCCACGTCTTCTCATATACCTGTCGACCTAACACCTCCAAATACAATGGAACGAACGCCACCCGAGACAGACGAACACGACGAGACAGATGACTCAATCGAAATATTTGATAACCCTGCGGAGCGGCCACACGAAGGCAGACGGACATTCATCCAAACACGAGACAGATTAACCACGCGCAAGGACAACTTGGTCATTTTCGTATCTCTAGACGGTCAACCGTTAGATCAGGGAGGCATAGATCTCGCGTTACAAAATAAATTTCCGACAACTCAAGACGCAATAATAGGCCGCGCTAAAGTTTCAAAGATAGGCACTTTTAATCTTATCCTTCTACCAGTTAAAGAATTGAGCACACATACCACGGCTCCAGCCGACGTAATTGAATGCCTGCGTTCATTATTGGACGTCACTAATGAACTCAGCCTAACGTCATTTAGCATATCTCGAGGTTATTTAGACGATATATCATGGTCATTTATACAACGTATCTTGTTAGATATATTTTCAACAACCAACACGCAAATTTTTGCATGCTCGCACGAAGTCCGAATTCCTTCTGAAGCCGAACCCGAAGATATCCTACGAGAAAATCATGTATCAGAATTCGCTGGACATAAAGGCATTGCAAATATATACCGTCGCATCCGGGAGCGATATTTTTGGCCAACTCTGAAAGCACAAGTACAAAAATTAGTAAATTCATGCACTAGTTGTCAAATGAGGAAACTCACTCAGGTAAAGACTAGGCAACCAATGACACTGACGGACACACCAGGACAGGCTTTCGACAAAATCTCTTTAGACATTGTCGGTCCTCTCCCTACCACTCCTAAAGAAAACAAATATATCCTCACAATCCAAGATCTTTTAACAAAATATTCTCTCGCAATTCCATTGCAGAATGCCACTGCCATTGACACAGCAGACGCATTTGTGAAAAATTTTGTTTGTCGTTTCGGAGCACCAAAAGCTATACTGACCGATCAAGGAACAAATTTCGTAAGCTCGCTAATGAAGTCCGTGGCGAGAAAATTCAAAATCGCACAATTTCGCGCAACCGCTTTCCACCCTCAGAGTAACGATTCTATCGAACGATTCCACCACGTACTTACAGAGTACTTAAAGCACTACATTTCCAACAATAACTGGGATGACTGGGTAAAGTTAGCAATGTTTAGTTATAATACAAGTGTCCACGAAGGAACACGTATTACGCCCCATGAGTTAGTTTTTGGCAAAATAGCGTGGATGCCTTCAGCAGACGCCCCGTTCACCGAGACTCCACACGAGTCGTACAATCTTTATCTTCGAGACCTGCACCATAAAATAGGGTCGACCATATGTGACGCAAGAGAAAATTTAATACAAGCAAAAGGCACATCCAAGAAATATTATGATAAAAAGACAAACACAGCGAAATTCCGTTTAGGAGACAAAGTATACTTGCTAAAAGAACCGCGTAAAGGAAAGTTCGACGACGAATATGTAGGTCCATACCAGATAATCGAGGTTTTGTCACGCGAGAATGTCAAACTTACCATTAAGAATAAACATAAGATAGTTTATATAAACAAACTCAAGCGTGTGAAAGGCGAGGCGTCGGTGTACGTCATTACACTCCATCAACCCCCACTACCACAGAAAGAAGGATATAAGGACACGGATCCAGATCAAGACACCCAGTCCAACTCAACCAGCAAGGAAGACATCATGTATACGCAAGCTTACCTCACCCTATGCCTACGCGCAGGCTACGCATCTGCTCTAATCGGCAATGATTGCAATGGCCCAACGCTGAATGTAACAACATTGTCAACCATCGACTCATTGGAATGCGATAAGGAAACAATCCAGCCTACAACAGAAAATAAGGACATACAATTACTACAATTGGGAGATTTCACAGAAACCCCGGTGATACAGTGCAAAATCAAAATCGACCGAACTGTATACTATTGCGGAATGCCCTCACATGTATCGATAGTCCACAATGGACGACAACAATATATCCAAACCGTATCATCAGACACATGCAAACATTTGCAAAATATGGAAGCCATTTCAATAACGCAGGCCGCAACGATATACGGAGTCCGCCCGAACACAACAACCCACTTCAGCCTGACTCTAGCAGGAAGTATTGGACCGGAAGGTGCCTGTGCTGGTACCACATATGCAGACCCATACGGTTCATGGACCAATGTAATAGTGTAAGCCATCGCAAGGATATCCTTAAAAAGCTATACAACGGTAGTGAAATTGGCAGCCAACGAGATTATCTTGCAATCAGGCCAATGATGTCAATTACAGCAAGGCAGCTGCCTCGATTCAGAAGACGGATATACGTTTTGGGAATCACTTCCAACGGACTATTGCAACTTCAACCGTTACGATATCCTTTTCGAGGGAAAAGCAACAAAGTTATCCTCTCAAAACCAAGACAATCCTACCATATACACTGTAACAACCGAGGAAACCACGTTCGCCCTCACCGAAACACACCGTACAATGATATGCGGCTATACGTTAATCAAAACAGAGCACCCTAAGTTCTTCATAATTGAAACTACAAACACCAGAAGATTTAAGTCCACATCCAAAACACCAGTAAATAACCTAGATATACAGTCGGGGACAAAAATAAGTGGACAGGTAGAGAGCATAGATATCAATGAAATTTAATCGACTTTACATTATTGATATAAACTTAACTTTTATTTGTCTTATATCCTTATAATACATAGATTATTTAGTGACTAATTCAAACTAATATTCACATTTTTATGTACGCAATCCACATTTAACGAAATAATCAGCCATTTCTCGAGAGACAAAAATAAGTGGACGCCTACCAACAACGCTATAGTGGGGCAAGAAATCTAAACAAATTTTAGAAATTGGTTATGCTTGCACGCAATAATCTCAAAGACGTCTATCGATAGCAATTTAGGCTTTTTGAGGACAACATCGCCTCTGAAATAATCTAAAAATGCCGAGAGGAACAGAAATTTGTAATCAAATTCGTAACTTAATTGTTTCGGATTGTCATAAGAAGTTGAGTTACCGCGAGATAGCCCAGAAGTATAGCGTTTCGAAAAGTGCAATAGAAAAAATTTATAATAAGTATTTATTATACAATACCATGGAAAACTTAAGAGGGCGTGGGCGCAAACGATGTACGACTGTGCAAGAAGACCGTCGAATTGTCCGCAAATGTCGTAAAGATCCAACTATTCCATCAAGAAGCATTGAAGAAACGTTAGATGTAAACGTTTCAACAAAAACAATTAGAAGAAGATTGCACGAAGCTGGTTTAAAATATTGCAAACCTAGGCGTAAGCCATTTATTAGTAAAACTAATGTGAAGAAACGTTTGGCATTTGCGAAAAATATGTAAATATGCCATTGTCATTTTGGAAGAACATAATATGGACTGATGAAAGCAAATTTGAGTTGCGGCAATTGAAAAAGAGGTACCCAGTATGGAGAAAAAAGATGAAGCATTTAAAAAATCGTTTATTACGCCAACAATTAAATTTAGCGGCGGATCGTTAATGGTGTGGGGGAGTGTTTTTCTTTGAATGGGATTGGTTCACTGGTACAAATTGACGGCATAATGACTGCGGATGATTACATCGATGTTATAAATGAAAATTTAGAGATGGCAGTAGCAAAGATGGGTCTCGACAACGGATTTGTATTCCAACAAGACAATGATCCCAAACACACAGCCAGAAATAGTCAGAAATTTTTTAAGGATTCGAATATTCAATTGCTTAAATGGCTTCCACAGAGTCCTGACTTGAATCCGATTGAAAGCCTGTGGAGTTTGTTGGATACAAAAGTACCATTGGATAAGAGAGCCAATAAAACCGAACTTTTTAGAAACCTACAGAGAGAATTAGAAAATATCGAAAAAGATTACGTTGAAATTTAATAACCAGTATTCCTAGACGGTTAGAAGCCGTAATCCAAGCAAAAGGCGGCAACACAAAGTACTAACTTTACTATGTATTCTACAGGGTGTGGCGGGACGGGTGGTACAACCGAGCAGGGGGTGATACTACATGTAAAAATAAGTCGAAAAAAAGGAATAACATTTTTTCGTTTGACGCTTGGTTTTCGAGAAAATCGAGTTTGAAAATTCTATCCAGTACGCGTACATTAGACTCTCTCCAAGTCATTGTTCGCTACAAGTTTCCTTTTGCTTACACGTTGTAATGTTGACCTTTCTAATGTTTCCATTTTTTACAATAAATGTATTATCCATACATTAATATTTCTTATTTATAATACATATTTAAACCTAAAGGCGGTATAGTGCATGCGTACTGGATAGAATTTTCAAACTCGATTTTCTCGAAAACCAAGCGTCAAACGAAAAAATGTTATTCCTTTTTTTCGACTTATTTTTACATGTAGTATCACCCCCTGCTCGGTTGTACCACCCGTCCCGCCACACCCTGTATTTATCATGTAATTTATTGTGTGTCCACTTATTTTTGTCTCTCGAGAAATGGCTGATTATTTCGTTAAATGTGGATTGCGTACATAAAAATGTGAATATTAGTTTGAATTTGTCACTAAATAATCTATGTATTATAAGGATATAAGGCAAATAAAAGTTAAGTTTATATCAATAATGTAAAGTCGATTAAATTTCATTGATACCTATTCTCTCTACCTGTCCACTTATTTTTGTCCCCGACTGTATATACCTAGATATCGTATGTAAATTCGAAATTCGGATACGTTGAAAAAGATATCAAGAATCAACTTGCTAACCTATATCAAGATATCATTGAGCAAAAATGCGCCCCAAAAGACAGATAATAAGGAACGCGCTCGATCTGGTACACATATCACCAGAAGAAGTGGCACACATAATTACAAAAGAGCCAGGATATATGGCGACAGCGTCAGGAGAGGTAGTTCACTTAATTAAATGTATCCCAGTTGTTTGCCAAACCAGACGAACAGAGGACTGTTTCGAGCAACTACCAGTCTCGTACAAAAACTCATCATACTTCCTGACACCGAAACACCGAACTTTAACACGGGTAGGCACTAGGATAGAATGCAATGCAGTAATTCCGACACAATTTAAATTACACGGCGCCTGGTACAAGCTGATGCCAAACCCAGTTGAGACCATACCACCACAATCTATCCAACCCATCTCAAAGTCTAAATGGAAATACATAGACCCGCAAAACCTGGCGAACGGAGGAATCTATTCCTCAGAAGATTTAACGAAGTTACGGAACCACATAATGTTCCCAATTGAAAGGTCATCCGTAATAAACTCAATCGCACAAGGAGCCACGGGACAACAGTTCACTCAGTACCATAATTGTTCGTATGAGATTAAGCATCATTCTCTATTATAATTTAATTCAAATAAATTTCGTAACTCTTATCTTGGACTTAAAAAATGGTCAGAACTTACAAGAAAAAAACCAGAAGAGGAGAATGGTCTATAGAATTGATGAAAGAAGCTATAAATAAAGTTTTGAGTAAGAAAATGGGCTACAAGAAAGCTGCAAGAATATTCTATTCCACAAACTACATTGGAACGTTACGTTAAGAAATTAAAAGAAGAAGATGAAGTGACCATAGGTTTCCCTTTAGGGCCAATCAAAACTATATTTTCCCAGGTAGAGGAAGAAGAACTTGTGGGATATCTTAAAGATATGGAACAACGCCTATTTGGCTTAACTACTATGGATTTAAGAAAAATGGCTTATCAATTAGCCGTAAAGAATGGAAAAAACATAAATTTAACAAGGACAAGCAGATGGCAGGCGTAGATTGGTTAAGGGTTTTTTAAAACGTCACCCGGACTTATCTATACGAAAACCTGAAGCTACATCAGCAGCTCGGGGAATGGGATTCAATAAAGTTTCGGTTTCTAAATTTTTTGAATTATTAGGGGATATATGTGACAAATATAAATTAACTCCTGACAGAATATATAACTGTGATGAGACAAGAATATCGAACGTTTCGAAAACGAAGTGTAAGATGCCCCATTTTCGATACCCCGTTTTACCCCTCAGTAGGGGCAAGACGGTTTTTCTCTGATTTTTTTTAAACGATTAATAACTCAGAAGTCTGATTTTATATTGACCAATGCAAGTGCCAAAGATTCCAATGTTACCTTATAACTGTTTTCTAATTCGTAAAGACTTGATTAAAAAGTACGGTTATTATTTTAATTTCATTTTTCCTTAGCTTCCCCATCATGCCCCCCTAACATCAATCGTATGTTCCTGCAACACTTTGCAGACGTTTTCTTTCTCGAAATGCGTAAACCCACTACGATCGTTTTGCGACAGATCGCCTACGTATCTACTTACTTTCTTCTTATATTGTTGGGCCCTTTCCCTAAATACAATAAAACCCGCCCACCAGTCTTGTTCCTGGGGGCGGGTTCCGGCTCTCCGATCGGCTCCGACGCCGGGCCGTGCTCCGGCTCTCCGATCGGCTCCGACACTGGGCCGTGCTCCGCCTCGACGATCGGCTCCGTCGCCGGGCCGTGCTCCGACTCGACGAATCGGTTCCGACGCCGGGTCGTGCTCCGACTCGACGATCGGTTCCGACGCCGGGCCGTGCTCCTACTCGATGATCGGCTCCGACGCCGGGCCGTGCTCCGACTCGACGAATCGGTTCCGACGCCGGGTCGTGCTCCGACTCGACGATCGGTTCCGACGCCGGGCCGTGCTCCTACTCGATGATCGGCTCCGACGCCGGGCCGTGCTCCAACTCGACGATTGGCTCCGACGCCGGGCCGTGCTCCGACTCGACGATCGGCTCCGACGCCGGGCCGTTTCTTTGTCGCCTTTCTTCGTATGACACATCTGAAAACAAGTCGAATAAGCCAGTGTAACTATCGAACGTAATGAAAATGGATTTGAAAGTGCAAATCTACACTAGATTGAATACCCGAATCTCTGACTGAGCGTAAGAAACACGCTGACACTCAACAATCACATTTTCGATATTTTGGACAAGGAAAAAGTTGTTCAGAATCACCACAGCTACGGATATGTACTGCGCGAGTTCTGGACCACCCTGTATACATATATGTATTGACTCTTTACGTTTAGGCGGCGGTTGAAGAACGCAGCGTACCTCACGGTAGGACAGAGTACCGCCACTGAAGCAGTAATTTCTGCAGGTACATCGTACGAAGTACTTCCAAGCACGTCTGTTGTGGATGATTTTCCGACGGAAGAAATTATACAAATTACAGAAGAAGTAGATTTCGAAGACGTAATGAAATCAGTGCCGGAAGGCAATGAGCTGCCAGTTAGCAATAGAATACCTTTCGTAACAGACAACAAGAAGAGACGAGTTATATTGATGATATCTGTGACTGGGTGGTAGAGACAGCAGAACCACAACAGCCAGAAAAAACAATTTCAGAAGGAATAGACTTCGCTGATTTTGCGTATGTCTTCAAGCAAATTAAAAAGCTCCCAAAACATTCGGTTATTGGCTGTGGCATCGAACACTTTGATATAGTTGGATGTCAACAGTATGGATTGGAAAAAGTGTATAATGTACAGTGCCGAATGTGCAATAACGTAGAGCGCATATCCTGTCTTCGGAAGAGTGATGGTATTATGGATATCAACCATGCCGCTACTTCCGCAACAATGATGATGGGCGGCGAATACAATCAACTGGAGGAATTATTGTCTGGCATGGACGTATCCTGTATGACGAAAAGGATATACGAGAAATGTCAGAATGACATAATCGATGCCTTGGAAGTGGCCGCACAACGCGAAATGGAAGAAGCTGGAAAAGAGGAAAGATCTTTGGCTCTCGAAAGAGGCGATGTACTGCCAGGATCGAATATACCGTGGATCGCAGTTGTCGCAGATGGCAACTGGATGAAACGATCATACCGCGGAGAAGATTATAATTTTCTGTCGGGCGTAGGAGCCATTGTGGGATACCGTACGAAAAAAGTACTGTTCATCAGCGTCCCCCGCAGGGGGGACCCTGGGGCGGGCTGAATCCCGTCCTCTTAGGTGTGTCCTTAGGGGCGTCGCGACCCCTCGTACCCGACCTGGCCCACCCAGGTACCGAGGCTGCAAGGACCTCAAGTGGGTAGTGTCGACCGCCGAGACGCGAAGGGTACGACCAGTATGGCCCGAACACTGGTACCACGGGTGATGTTAAGGCCCCCAGGCCTGGTGCGCTCACGTACCTTCTCGGAGGACGTGGGCCCCCATCAGACCTGCGAACATCTGGGTTGGATTCGTGGTGGCAGTGGTAAGCCCATATCGCGGGGTAGAGACGCGTGCGTTTCGGGGCGCAGTGCGTGCCTCGTTGCGTTCGATGACTCAACGTGTGAGTTGCGTTTCAACTCGCGCACCGCCCTGCAGAGACGGTAGATATTTAGAAAGGTCTCGGCCATGCCTGAGGTGATACGAGGCTTGCAACTCGGATTAACAGGTAGTACCTTTGGAGGGATCTCCTTGGGTCCGCGCTGATTGAGCGTATCTCAATCCCTCGCCTATGGGGGCCGTGTTGGTTAGGGCCTCGGCCAGGTACGGCACGTTAAATCTCGAACGACTTCTGTACATCAGCGTCAAAAACAAATTCTGTATGATTTGCCAAACAGCAGCTAAGAAGAAGGAAGAAGCACGCGAGCATCGATGCTTCAAAATCTGGGGTCGTAATCAGAGTTCAACTGGAATGGAAAGTGCTGTTATTGTAGAAGGTTTCAAATGCAGCATATAAATTCACGGCCTAGTATACAGTATATTAGTTGCTGATGGCGATAGCAGCGTGTATAAACAGATATTGGACAATGATCCATATAGAGAATATATGGTGCATGTCCGGAAAATAGAATGCTCCAATCACCTGCTACGCAATTTCAGTAAGAAAATAAATGATATCGTAACGAAAGACCACTACAAAGATCTAAGAGCTATCATAAAGCACAATGCTCTACGCCTGCGAACGGGTATAAAGAAAGCTGCAGAATTCCGCTTCAAAGAAACAACAAGACTCGTTGAACAAATCCAAAACTTGAAGGAAGATATGAAAAATGTATCGAGTCACGTTTTCGGAGAACACAAGGAGTGTCAGGCGTTAGCGTACTTTTGTGCCACATACTCTGACCCCAACAGAGTGGACTACGTTCCAAAGCTGAAAGAAGCAGGTATTTACCAAAATATTGTAGAAGCGATGCAGCCACTTTTCGCTCAAACTGAAAGTTTGCTGCACAGCCTAAATAACAATGCTGTTGAAAGCTTCAATAATATCATTGCGAAATTAATCGGAGGCAAAAGGATAAACTTTGGACGAAGTGGCTCGTACCAGGGTAGAGTCTCCGCTGCTGTCACCCAATACAATACAAAGGAGGCGTTTAGCAGATTGAGTATGGCAATGAATAAAGAGCCGACAACCATCGTAAGAAAGATGGAAGAACGTCGGAAGCGTGCAGCAGAAATGGCTTTGAAATATAAAGCAGAAGCGAAAGCATCTTCCTACAGAAATGAAAAGCAATCGTGCGACCAAGATTACGGCACCAGTGCAGAAAAACCAGATATGGAAGAGACAGCATACTCTTCCGAGTGCCAAAGGCACACGGCCATACTCCACGAGTGGCAAACGATGCGATGCACGACCGAAGTGGAAACTCGCGATCAAGCGAATAGCGAAAAGTGGATAGCTTATAGAAAGAAATTATTAACTGCATCCAATTTTGGCAAGGTATGCCGATTACGAATGGATACACCACGGCCAAATACATTGAAGAGTATAATGTACCCATAACTCCAGAATTTACGTGCTCCGGAATACGGAAGGGAAAATCAGGCAAACGCCTTGAGACAATTGGACAAATTAGGCATCCGTATTCAATCATGTGGCCTCTTTATCGATGCCGTTGTGCCTTACTTAGGTGCAACTCCTGATGGCCTCGTGGACGACGATACCATCGTCGAAGTGAAATGTCCCGAATCGGCGAAGGGTTTATCGCCTGGCGAAGCAATAGAACAACTTCCTGCTATACGTCGTATTTTCCGAGGTGATAAATTAAATAAAAATCATCACTATTATTATCAAGTGCAAGGACAATTGCACATAACGAATAGGGAAAATGCCTTATTCTGCTTATGGACGCCGAAAGGAATAAAAATTATAAAAGTACCAAGGAATAATACATTCTGGGCAACAGAGATGGAGGAAAGACTGAGAAAGTTCTATGAGGACTGCATGTTGCCAGAAATCATAGATAGTAGATTCAATCGACACCAGCCGATTAGAGAACCTCCGTATATAAAAACAGGAGGAGCATGTACAAGTACAGTCAGTAATGCCAATAATGCACCGACGAGTGCATCCAGCGCATAGGACCAGCTGTGTAAAAATAAATTGCAATCTAAGGCCAATAATGCACCGGCGAGTGCATCCAGCGCATAGGAAAATGCAGAGTGAAGAGCACCGTCTATGACGGGGGTGGTGGTGGGTCTCTTCACACTCTCCTAATAATTTATACTTGCAGCAATTCTTTCAGTGGAAATGACATGTATAAAAGCGTAAGTATACGATGAAGCAAGGAAATGAAGCAAGTTTTCGCAATGCATGCAAAGATAAGTAAATCACATATATACATTAACATTTTTATTGCATACATATCAATTACAACTTGTTGTAACTTTTTAGCACAGGTTCTATGACAGCTAACTGTAATCGAAAGGGATCACTGCCATTGCAAGGGAATGTTTCTGACAAATAGGAAACAATAATAATTGTTGGATATTGAAATAAAGAATAGGGATATAGAAATTCTATGGGTTGGTAACGCGCGAGCGGAACTGAGTATTCGCGAGCGTGCGTTCGTGCGTGCAACATCTGCGCAGTCTTTGCCTGTTGAAACTTATAGCGAGTAACACGCGTGAGCACTGTGAGCGTTATTTTAATAATAATGGATTCTACAGGGATCAGTTTTTACATTCAAGTGGGATGAACACAAAAAGTAATTTTTCTAAAACTTATTTATTTTTGCAGATCAAACCAGAGTATACAGCATGATAATTGAAGAGATGCAGTATCGTCGCCTATACATTCCAATCAACATCAAACACAATTTGATATATAATTTTATTCAATAACTGCTTTCTGCATAGGACGATTAATTCTTTTAATAAGTGTATAACTTTTTCTAACAAAAAAATGTTTAACCTAACAAATTTCGTTTTTTTGGAATATCCCATGCCCCTCATCTAGTTTTACTGTTCACTTTTCTTTCACGTAACGTTCAACTCGCGTTGAAATGATTAAAAATTATCAAAGTTCTTGTTCAATTCGAGAAACTTTTCGTGCACTGCGTTCAATTTATGGTCAATTTAATTGTGATATTGGTGGATTTTAGAATATATTAGCGGATAGGGCCAGGTTTGTTGGCGCCGTGGAGTTTATAGTACGGCCTCGAGGTTTGTCGAGGCAGTTGTAAGATAAGCATGGTGTGAATGAAGAGTGTTAGTAGAAACGTCGAATGTGGATCGAGTCAATGTTGAGCTAGAGGAAAGAGTGAATGGTTTCGGGGAATGCACGTGGAGTCTTTGGTGCATGGTGACCCGTGGTCGACAAACCCGTGTGTGTGTAGCTGTGAATCCTAAATGAGTGAGAGCAAATGAGAGATAGAATGAAAGGCAAACTGTGAGTGAAAAAATATATGGAGTGGCTGATGCGTGCGCGAAGCAGAATAGTTGGGGAGGCGAAGGAGAATAGTTTGGGAAGCAGAATAGAAGAGCTTGCTAAGCAGAATAGAGAGAAGCGTAGATTTGTGAGAAAGTATATTGAGCCCTGTGAGAATTATTGTCGAGAGAGTTCTCGACCTTTTATATTAATAAAGTAGTTAATGGTTGAAAGAAATCGAAGTCTTACTACCCTACCTGTTCTCTGGTTTTATTGATAAAGAAGTTTATAAAAATAACTTCTACATAATCGACCAACAGAACTCACGATTCGTCGTCTGGTACAGAAATTCGAAGCCACTGGCTCAGTTGTTGATAAAAACTGTTAATGATCTTAAAGCAAATATTATTCGTGTTATCGATAAGATACGACCTGATTTATGTGCCAGAGTCATTGAAAATTGCGTTTGTCGTATTCACGTCGCGTCGTATTTTATCTACATATAAAGCCACTGAATGTACAATACTTGTAGTTCTCAAAGCAGTGAGTAAGAGATTATCTTTCGTATTTTTCGTTTTATTTCAATTCAAAGTTCTATAAGTCGTTGTAGACACCATTGTACTGTTGACATAAATTATGAACTATTATTTTGTATTTCGATATGAACCGTGAAAGGTAGGGTAAAGTAGCCTAATAAAAGACCTCACCTAATATGAGACCCCTGCTTATTTCCCATACTTAACTCCTGAATGTATTGTAGCGATGCTGGTTTGTTCCGTAAATAACCGTTTGTTAGTTGTTTTGTACGCCCGTTGGCATTAAAAGCAATGAAACGTCTTGAGAGATCATATTGTGAAATACATTACTGAAAGTTTTTCTAAGTGTTTGATGAAGTTACAGGTACTTCCACAATAGTTACCATTTTGGAAGTATAATCATTTTCATAAATACTGTTGTATAGTGCATGCAATGAAGTTTAAGATTTCATAGTTCTTTATCATTAAATAATGAAGGCACAACCTTGAATCTATTTAATAGTCATCATGTTATTATTTCCCAATATTAGACCCTAGAAAGTTTCAATTATGAGACCGGTCTCATATGAGGTACCCAATTTTGTTTTAGGTGGATTCTCATATTGGCCATTAAAGCGGTAATACTAAGCTTAAGGGAAAAGACAATTCCAAAAAACGAACTAAACGGAAACGCGTAGAAAATAAGACCACCGACTTCCGCCAATTAGGCCACGAGACGATCGACTGGTAGCCGAATTCCCGAATGTACGAATCGCACTTCCTTCTTCTTCGCCTAACCGTCATTGCAACATCACGTGTATTTCGGCATTACGACCAGCGAACTCTGTGTAATTATAACTCGGCATTGTGACCAGTTAACTTTTCGAGTTGTTTAACTCGGCATTGCGACCCGTTCCGTCTTCGTGTATTCTGTACTACATCCAGTTCCCGTGTATTGTGTAAGACTTGTACGACGTTTTAATAAACTCAGTGCGACACGTGTAAATTGTGCGGCGCACCAACATTAAGCTTCGTGTGCATCCAACTTTATTTGGCGAATCGATACTCCACCGCCACGATCTCCTAGCCTTCAGACAAGGCTGTCCCAGCAGCCATTCCCCCACACCGCGAGTGATGATATTTTAAGAAAATGGATCTCACATTTGAGATCCATACTCGGATCGTGCGAAAGGTTACGTGTGAAAATGACGAAATGATGTACTCGGACGACCGCCAGGAAGCAGTATCGAGTGAAGGTGCTCGTTTTATTGCCGCTTGCCAATTACCTCTATCACTCATTGAATCTGAGGGATTCAGAAATTTGATAAAGTTTTTAGAGCCACTCTTAGAATGGAAATCAAATTTCATTACCATATTTTATATTCTTGCTAACAGAATGTTATCTAACAGATTTATGTTATTGTAAATGGTAATAAAATTTACATTCTGATTTACATTCTAAGAGGTTATGGGCCCAGATACACGTGGCAAAGAATAAGGAATAATGGCAGATTGACGTTTTTCGATCACAAAATTAAATAGTTCGAATTATGAGATATGGAAGAACAAAGTAGAATTACTTTTGTTAAGAGAAGAATTGTCGTATACAGTAAATAAGGATAAACCTGCGGAACCAAACGACAAGTGGCTAAAGGCTGATGGTTAGGCAAGAGCAATAATTGGACTTTCTTTAGAAGACGACCAATTTATACATTTCAAAAATACCACGACTGCAAAGGAAGCATGGGAAGCGCTGAGACAGTATCACCAAAAGGATTGCTTCTTTAAGCAATCAAGTACACCTTCTTAAAAGAATTATAAATCTTAAATTAACTGAGGATGGTGACATGGAAAAATATATTCATGAAATGTTGAGCCTAGTAGATAAACTTGCAGCCATAGGAGAAGTGATTAAGGAAAAACTTATTATATCGATCATATTAAGTAACCTTCCGGACTCCTTTGGCACTCTAATCGCAACTTTGGAAACGAGAAATGAGAATGAGTTAACGTTGGAGCTTGTTAGAGGCAAATTAGTTGATGAAGCCACAAGACGCCAGAATCTAAAGAGCGAGCCACTGGAACAAAACAAAGTCCTCAAGGTGGTGTACAAAACCAAATCTGGATCAAGTTACGCCAAGGAACAATCAAATACTTACACTTGTTTCTTCTGTAAGAAACAAGGGCATCTAAAGAGAGATTGTATAAAGTATCAGAAGTGGAAAGAGATTAATACTAATAAGTTCACACAGAAGGCTAGTCAGGTGATTAGTAAAGGAAAAATTGAGAGCGTTGAAAAGTGTGATAAAGAGAACGTAAGACTGGCAGATAGCTCTTATACAGAAATTGAAGGCAGAGGAGATGGAGAAATTTTGTGCGAAGACATTGAAGGTAGTCCTCTGGTTATTCTTGTGAGAAACGCGTTATTTGTTCCAGTATTGAAGGAAAATTTAATATCTGTAAAGAGATTAACGGAACAGGATTTTGAAGTGTCTTTTACTAAAGGAACCTGTGTAATAAAGCATAAGAATAATAATATTAGTAATAGCAACCGCTCTTTAGGAATAATAGAATTACAATACAATGCGTATGTTCCACCTTCGAGATCTTGGAATATGCGAGATCAAAAAACGATAATCACCTTGTAGATCGATGCCTTTGTTTTAGTTCTTTTTGTTACGCGCGCTAACCCGTACACATCCATAGATCCACAGATCCCGCTGTATCGGTCAACACCGGAAGCTCGCGCCGAACACACCATATTTAAATTTAAATATCCAACAGCCACAATATAATCCACCTATTGCCAAACCGTTATTAGCTCGATCAAATTTAGTGTACCAACAAGTACAAGAAAAAATTATGCGCAATTGGAATAAAGTATCATCCATCACATGTACGACAGACCGTTGGGCATCAGTTGCCCAGGATTCCTATATGTCACTGACGGCCCACTATATGAATGATAGTTGGGAAATTCAGAACCATATCCTATGACCGGTAGGTCTTGAAGAACGACATTACGCAGAGAATCTTGCAATAACTCTGGAAATGGTTTTTTCTGAATGGGAAATTGAAAATAAATTAGCAGCAATTGTTCATGACAACGAAGCCAACATTAATGCAGCAGCACATTTAATTCAATGCATTTTATGTGCAGCTCATACATTGCAATTATGTGTTCAAGATATGCTAGAATATCCGTGAGTCAATGCTGTTCTAAAAAAAAGGACGTGCTATTGTAAATTATAATACTTCACATCTTCTACTGTTGCTACGGGAGAGCTTGCGAGAAGACAAATAGAAATGGATCTATCTGAAGAAAGCCTCATTCAAAGTTGTCCAACCCACTGGAGTTCCACGTACTTTATGTGCGAGAGAATAATTAAAAATAGAATTGCAATTAACGCCGTGTTAAATGATCGCAGTGTGGCAAAGGCGAAAACAGCTAAACGACTAGACACTACCGAAGTGGACTGGGAAATAATGGAAATTCTAGTTGAAGTTCTTCAGCCTTTTCAAGTCAGTACAATTGTTTTGTGTGCAAACGACACCGTTACAATTTCAATGTTGCACCCAATCGTTAGAAGCATAATTGATAATCACCTCAAGGACGACGACGGCAATGACATTCTTCTATTGGAAATAAAGTGCCCTCTAAGAACTAAGTCCTCTAATGGGGGATGTGAAAAGATCACAGCGCTGATGGCTGGCAAAGTCAATATCATAAATACAGGAATGCTTCGGAAATTGCTGACAATAATAATGTCTTAAACTGGTGGAAAGAGATTGAAAAACAATGTGTAGTACTATCTATGTAAACTAAGAAATACTTATACAGGGTGAATCATGAATCGTGATCAGTAGAGATTACAAGCGCTTCTGATAAAAGATGGTCAGCAAGAGCAGAAACTGTATTAGCTGTAAAACTTGGATTCGCCCATATAAAAGAGGCTTTAAATGAAATTTGTAATGCAGAAGGAGAAAAACAAGTTACGATAGACTTCACTTCTAAAGAAAATAGACAAATATGAAACCGCCCTATTGACAGTGATTTGGAATACTATTATGCAACGAATAAATGCTACTAGTAAATCTCTGCAATCAGTAGGGTGCGAATTATTCAAAGGATCTATCCTACTGAACTCATTAAAAATTTTTATTAATAATTTCTATTCGGGAATCCTTCACGTGACCCTCCGCAGTGCGTACTGGATAGAATTTTCAAACTCGATTTTCTCGAAAACCAAGCGTCAAACGAAAAAATGTTATTCCTTTTTTTCGACTTACTTTTACATGTAGTATCACCCCCTGTTCGGTTGTACCACCCGTCCCGCCACACCCTGTGTAGTCGTGGTGACTTATACAGGGTGTCTCTTAACTTCTGTCCTTCCCGGAAATGGGGGGTAGCTGGGGTGATTCTGAACAACTTTTTCCTTGACCAATATGTGGTTTGCAGCTTAATTTTTAAGTTATTAACGAAAAACACTGGCCAATGAGAGCGCCCGCCGGCCGGCCGATGGCGCGCGCTCAGGCACGAACCTATCAGCTGTCACGATGGGGGGGCATCGAGGGTACCGACGGAAGCGTGCGGCAAATGTTACATCGTCTTAATTAAGAATAATGTGGAATAATTCGTTTATACTTATGAAACTAATAAGTCGTTTAATAACCGTGTTCGATACGTTTATTCATTATCCGAAAGGAATAAACTGTGTTATTACTTATGAAAAAAATATTTTATTTAACAGCACGTTTTTAGGTGGATAAATTATGTTACAAGAAAAACGATTTGCAGAACTAATGTTAGAAAAAGCTAGTTAATCTTATCCATTCGTCTACGAATTAATCTGGTAAATATTGTGCGAATCCTGACCTAGGCAACGCTCAACAAAGTTCCCTCTGGTCACCGTACTGGACGGACGTATGGTGTAAGTGCTCCGCGCTAAACTGTGAAATTATTGAGTATATTGGCCCACAGAGTTGCGAAAACTACGTAAAGTGTTAGTAGCAAGTGGGTTTCAAGTGTTGCGAAAAGTACGGGGTAAATATTGCGAATATTATGCCGGAAAATTGCGATTGAACTTTTCCTAACCTCACTAAGCGCATCGTGGCGTGGTGCGTGAGGCAAAGAATAAATTGTGTAGCGAAATCCGCATTCATCGGTCACATTGCGCATTCATCGGGAGTATTAGGAGGAATTAAAAGGTACAGAGCAGTGCGTCGGTGCTCTAAATTAGTATATTGATACGTGGCGGAAGTTTCGCGAAGGTGTGCGACTGCGTGGCTGACTTGTGGGTTAGGTCGACTACGAGGCGTATTATACGCGTGATAAGTGAGGAATTTTGTGCTAATTAACAATTTACTATCAGAGCAGTGCGTCGGTGCTCTTGCGCGAGGCATCTGTACAATTTTTCGTGTAAAATTGTGAAGGCGTTACCGCGTGGGCAATTAAGGTTAGGGCGGTGCGTGGTGACCCATTTTTGAGGTTAAGTGAGGTTAAGTGACCGCGTGGTGCTGCTTGAGTGCTGAAACCAAAAGTAGGGTTAGGAACTATTGCATAATGAGCATCGGCAATAACAATAAAAATAAATTAGCTCGTAGGAAGATTGATACGTCGGAGAACATGGCATTATCCCAAGTTCGTGGCAAAGTAGACGAAAGGGAGATGACGCCCGAGTACGTATGGGCGAAGAGTGTCGTTCTCTCGGACTCGGATGTGGATGATTATTACGAAGACGTGATTACCATGCGGAAAAGGCATAGCCAGCGCTCACTCGAGATGCCTGGCAGTTGCCTTGATGATGTTTCGCAACTCCCGGCAGTGCGTTCTCCACTGAAAGATTTCCAGGAGAAGGTGGGGAAAGGCAGTGGAGACTGGGAACGAGCATACAACAGGGTTAAGTCCGCCCTGAATAATTCCCATGTGGCGAAGGAGATGCTACAGAAGCTACAGGAGGAAGCAGAGGAGATTCTAAAGATATGCAAGGGCAGTCCCACGGCCGCAGCATTGCTTGTGCCTGGTCTCGACTCCCTCTACAAGGGAGTAACCCAAATTCGTGGAGAACTGGATGCGGGAACCGAGAACTTTCCCGCCGCAGGCCTCTGCAGCATGCGTAACTTGTACATGGAGCTATGCAACGACGCAGCGGCATGCAAGGTGCAGCAGACGGGTGCTGACTGTGAGATCGAGACCATCAAGGAAGAAGTTGATCGACTAAAGAAGGCTCTGGAGGACAGTAATGCCAAGCTACTGCAGGCCCAAACGCAAGTAAGAATGGAAAAGGAGAGGCATGAGTGTGAAAAGAAGAAGTGGGAAGGCATCAACGCCCATAACGTGGTCAAAAGGAAGGCCTACCCGGTCGACAATGTGGATCCTCCGCTAGTTGGGTCCAAAAAAAGAAGAAATGTAAGGCGCCTGGATTCAGACCCGGAAGAGGCTGTAGCGCAGAGCGCTATGGAGTGGCAGCCGGAGCGGTGGGAGAAGAGACGTTGGCAGGGCCAACAGCGCAGGGCGAATGCGAGCTTCCCCAGGGCCAACGGTGAGCCAGAATTGACCGGTAAAAGGAGAAAGGATAGAAATGATGCAATGGCAGGTAAGGAGAAAATTCCCAAGGGAAAACCACGTCCAGCAGCACTGTTAGTACGGGCTAAAGAGGGCACTACATATGCTGAAGTGCTCAAAACTGTTAAGAAACAAGAGTGCCTACGAGAGAAGTCACGGCTGCACGAAAGACGGCGGCTGGTTTTTTGTTACTGCAGTTTGCAAGGGAAACGGAGCCTGGAGATATCGATAAAGTAAGAGATGATATCATCCAAATAACGGATGTAGACGAATTAACCACCAAGGAAGAACTGGAGGAGGAACTTAAACAGGTAATGCCGGGTTGTGAACACCGGCTACTGTCCTTTAGGCAGGGATTTGGAGGTGCCCAGCGGGCAACGATAAGCTGTGTAGATTGTCCAGTACTACAGGAGATAGTGCGTGCTCGCAAGGTAAAGATTGGTTTCTTGTCCTGCCGTGTTAGAGTTCTTCCTAACGTAATTAGATGTTTCCGGTGCCATGGCTTGGGCCATATTGCGTCCCGATGCACATTGGATCCTGAAATCAAAGTATGTAGGAAATGTGGTGCGTTTGGTCATGAGATGAAGCAGTGTAACAACAAACCAAGATGTCAGCTGTGTGTCGAGAGAGGCATGCCGGAAAGCATAGTTGGTCATGTTACGGCGGCGGCTGCATGCCCAATAATGAGAGCGCTCCTTGATTGAACAGAAATCTGAGTGTGAAGTCAACAAGATCTGTGACTTGCCCTGATTGATGCAGGTCTGAAACCATCTTTGGATAATGGAGAACGAACCTTTGACCATCAGTGAATTTGAACTAACGGGAGTGCGCGTTAAGTGTAATTTTAATTTTGTGTCACGCGCCAAGTGGTGAACTTACTGATTTTGAATAGTGAGTATAAGTGAGAGTGCATGAATGTAGCCCGACTTGTGGTATGGGGCTACTATGCTAAAGTGTAAAATATTATATGTATGAATGTGCTACCAAATAAATTTTTATGGTGTGCGGTGTGAGTAGTACTGGGTGAATGCGATCCCTTCCCAGGGGCAGGGAGGTGCCCTCTTCGAGAGGGCGCAGTAAAATTGCTTAAATCCAAGCGGGTGATAAAGTAGATAAATGTGTACGTGCATGAATAACATTGCACCAGCGGGAGTGTTCTGCTCTCCACGCTGAGTTGGTGTGAATGATCGGTTATTGTTTAATGGGGTATATTAATTGTATACTTCCCTGTGCGGGAAGTCTGTAGATTGCCGGGGCGGCAGCTGTAGCCAAGGTCACTCTTAACAATGGCAGTGCAGCGGCCCCGGTACCGGAGATGCCCCGCACTCCAGGTGGGCGTGGACGGTGGATTGGAGTTATGTCCGTCCGTCTGGCGCTCATCAGGGGCATGTAAATATAGTTAAATAGAGCTAGGAGTTCTTACTCTAACCTCTTTTGGTGCTCATATGTCCTTAGGACATGGGAGGGATTTTCTGGCGTCAAGAATGAATGACTTTCTGGAGCAATTAATTCAAATAGTACAGTCAATTCGAGTTTCTTGGGTGGGTGTGTCGGGTGTCAGCACACTACAGCTGGTACCTGGCAGGGTCCTGAACCAGGCTTCGGGTACACTTGTACCTGAACTGGATGTAAGGTATAAGCCCATCCAAGCGAGGAAATTCTCAGTGCTTGGCAAAACTCAGTGAGCGCCTATAGAATCGCGGTGCGGTTACAGGTGTGAGGGTTTTGTTGAGGGAGGTGGAGGGCTTTTACAAAAAAAAAAAAAAAAAAGGCAACGCTCAACAGCTGATGTCACCGGCCGGGTCGGTGAACTCACTACACTCACGGTGAATTCACTTCACGTTCACTATCACTTGCCACTGTGAAATGTGGGAATATTTGAAACCGATTTATTTTTCTTACGTTTAAACATTTCGTAATAGTCTGCGTTTTTACGATTCATGTTGTCCGTTCGGCTAGCAGAACGACTCTGCCAGCTGAAACGTCGCACTCGCTTGCACATGCACGCGCACATGTTCTTTAATTGCTCACACTGCGACGCACACTACGCAGGGGCCGATGCTGCCCTGTGTGATCGGTACTGCCGCCGATTTCCACTAAATTTGGAGACAGTGTGTGTGCGTGTGCGTGTAGAAGCGAGTGCGAACGTTTCAGCTGGCAGAGTCGTTCTGCTAACCGAACGAGAAACGTGAATCGTACAAACGCAGAATATTACCAAATGTTTAAACGTAGGAAGAATAAATTGTTTTTAACTATACTCAAATTTCACAGTAGCAAGTGACCGTGAAGTGAAGTTATCGTGAAGTGAAGTGATCGTGCAAGGATACTAACCCAGCCGAAACATCAGCTATTGAACGTTGCCTGGGTTAGGATTCGCACACGTTAAGCAAGTTAATTCGTGGACGAATGGGTTAGTTTAACTAGCTTTTTTTAACATTAGTTGTGCAAATCGTTTTTCTGAAAACATAATTTATCCACCGGAAAACGTGCTGTTAAAAAAATATTTTTTTCATAAGTAATAGAACACGGTTATTAAACGACTTATTAGTTTCATAAGTATAAACGAATTATTCCACATTATTCTTAATTAAGACGATGTAACATTTGCCGCACGCTTCCGTCGGTACCCTCGATGTCCCCCCATCGTGACAGCTGATAGGTTCGTGCCTGAGCGCGCGCCATCGGCCGGCCGGCGGGCGCTCTCATTGGCCAGTGCTTTTCGTTAATAACTTAAAAATGAAGCTGCAAACCACATATTGATCACGGAAAAAGTTGTTCAGAATCACCCCAGCTACCCCCCATTTCCGGGAAGGACAGAAGTTAAGAGACACCCTGTATAACCACTTTCGGGAGCCGGATCGTCGTGCTCGTCCTCTAGCGGCGTATGTGGGAAGTGCCCCCACATTTATTTTATGGGTAAAAAGGATTTCACTCTACGCGGTCTGTTACTGTCCGGAACCCCCGACTTCGACGATTCCTCATTTGGCCCATAATTTTACAATGTCGATTTTGAGACAATTGCTAATTCCTCACGTTTTAGGCTACGGGTACAGTGGAACCGAATTTCGGCCTTACGACGTCTGATGTATTCGGAAACGAATCAATGCCATGAGATTAAATGGAAGCGGTGTCACTGCATACGACCCGAATGCGTGCGAAGACGCGAGACACTTGACGGGTTTTTGATTTTTTCGTCCGAACTGAAGTGGCTGGCCCCCCCGTAGCGAGGGTCGTGGCCCTTTTTTCTACATAGGTTGGTCCTAAATTAATAGAAATACGATCTTCTCGTCCGAATATGCTAGCCGATCAACCGAGTTTGATTTTTTCGTCCGAAATTGACCGTGGTCCCAATACTTCACGGTGGACTTTCTGTTGGTATATTGTCGCATTGATTTTGACATTTCGGTCAATGAATATTAATGGGTCTTCCCCGTTGTACAAGTAACCACCGTGAGCCGCGAGGTGTTACAAAACTCCACAGAGTTGGTGTGAGAACCACTATCGTTACGCTGCCGTTGCATGGCCGGTCGGACTCACGCAGTTTATGACAAAGTCGTTGCTATTGTGTTAAAAAAGAGAAGGAGTTTTGTCCACTGGCATTGCTTGTCTCTTTGAATTGAGAACGCTCGCGCTTCATCCCCACCACGGGAGGGGTCCCTCCCGGGTTCGAGTGGAAGGAGCCCGCTGATACGTCTTGACTAGTCGATATGTCCCGTAGGCAGATAGCTTAAAAAAAGAAACAAGTGGCTTCGTATCCGTGAGACAACACTAATGCAACCGTGAAACTTTTTTATTGTTACTTATTTCGTTATGAAAATTGTATTAATATATTATTGGGGATGTTGTGATTAAAATGAGGTCAAACACGATAGAATTCGGATCATATTAGCCAATTCCATGTCCCTTTTCTACGGGACATTCGTCGGAATAGAATACGCAGCCACTGGCACCGCTCCACTTCGCACAGCCGATTCGGAGCGCTCTGACGACGTCGTAAGGCCGAAATTCGGTTCCACTGTACCCGTAGCCTTATGAGATGAATGCGAATGTTCGTGGAGCTCCACGTGGCAGAGGCCATTCCGGCGGAAACCGCTGAGCAGCCCGAGACGCACAACGAGCTTATCAACATTTCAACGATAGAATGACGGGCCAGGACTGGAGTTACGAACCAGTCGCTTACGATCCACGCCGGGAGGTGAACCGCCGGCCAACAGCAAGGACGGAAGCTTTTAAGAAAAGAAACGCTCCCGTAAGGAGAGAAGAACCCATCCAAGATGTGAAGCCGAGCACATCAGAAGAGGGCATGCGTGACGAGCCAATGTACGATATTGGGCCGCATTCCACGCTGGTACCAGAGCAGGACTTTTTCTGCCAGAATTTTGAATTCTCAGGTGCCATACCCTTAATCAACGAGACCTATGAGAAATATATACCCAATATCTATACCCAACTATCCTGTTCAGAGACATCTGGCATATGAACCTGCGCTCCTCGGTCGTTTTACTAATAAAGTAACTGTAGTCCAAATAAAATATATACCGGTAAGCCTGCCGACTCTGAATAGTAATTGCCATATCGTAAACTTACACGGCGTCTCTGGAAAAAAACACGACCAACCCTTGGGCCCACGCGCCCGATACCATTAACCGAGGCAAGCATGCCTTACTACTCCAAGCTTGGGAAGCGAGGCCTCTGATTGCACGACACTACGTGTCCACCATTAGTATATAAGCCAACACCTTTTTTAATAAAACCATTATTCGTACAAAAACACGAAACGAGCAACAACTCTCTTTCCTTCCGCAACTATACAAGTGCCGGAATATTGCGTTCCGGCTGATCCTTCGAGAAACAACAAGAACTTACCATTATTAGTCGCCACAGACCTTGTGCAAATACCGACAAGTCCAGAACGATCGAAAGATCATCCGCTGGCATTTAACAACTACAGTTCGCCGTGTTGGCGACGGCGACGGCAGAAATTTTGGATACACATTTGTTTCCGATTACAATATTTGCCGCCATACTCAGCGACCAAAAAAATGAAAGTAAACCAAATAACAAAGAAACTTGCAGACCGAAAAAAAATGAAACTGCTACGCAACGGAAAAAAACACTGGAAACTGCAAGACAATAATACAAGGAAAATCGTGCAATGGAAGATGAGCCGACTAAACAAGCTAGACTATACAAGCAAATAAAGCAAAGACAAAAACAAACTGCCAAACAGCGTTCTATTCGATTAGAAAGAATGCGTGAACACAACTCAAAAACGAGAGCAGCAGAGACACCTCAACAACATGATAATACATTGAGAAATTTCAGAGAAGCTAGACCTGCAGACACACCTGACCAACATGATAATAGATTAAGAAATTTCAGGGCATATGGAGCTACAGACACACCTGAACAGCGTCAAGCACGGTTACCGTATTTAAGGCAGGAACGAGAAAGTCTTACATCTGGTACTGAGACATTTCAAGCAACTATTGTATAAACACATTCAGCGACCAAATCTGCGAGGTCTGCACCAAAAGATGCTATCCAAATCAAATCGTATCCTGCAATTCTAGTGAACAAGCTTTGACGTTTCTGCCTGATGAACTGAAACAAGCTTATTGTGTGTCACAGATGCAAAAATCACATTGCAGTTAACATCACATTATATGGAAGCACACAAATACAGACTGAAGGCGTCAACAATCAAGAAAATCACGAGACAAGTGCTTACATGCAAATAGGAGAGGTTTCTAGAATTGTACGTGCCTCGTGGCATCAAGCAAATCATGCTATGTTTACATCAAGCTATGCAGGAGTCCAGTGTGCTGCTATGCTACTAGCAAATTTAGTAAGAGCTACTATTCTTCCACCTAGCAGATGGAACACCTTAGTACTGGATCGGAATATGATTGAAGCCGATTATAATATACGGCACTATTAGAACACTCTCAAATGCAATCCAATAATTGCACGCACAATTGAAGCGAATGGCTTTCTAGATGTACGCGATTTCAATGTCATCGAGAGAGATTTCGAGAGATAATAACTTCATCATCGATTATTCTTCAGAATCACCCTTGTATGGTAGTCTACAAGATAATGTTAATGATGGTCTCGTGGGCATAACACTAAGAAGAGCCATTGAAAGCCTTTTTCAGAATCACAGCGCTGGAATATTCATCATTGGGAATATCATTGGGCGTTAAGCACTATGATGGCAAATACTTCTTCACAGACTCCAATTCATGTGGCGCTAGAGGTGCTAAAGCCGAAAATGGCAGAGCATGCATAATTGAATGCGACAATATTGAAGAGGTCGTACGAAAATGCAAGCGAGCTACCGGACCACGCAACATACAGTTCACACTGGACTACATTGAAATTCTTCGTACGAATGAGGTCATCAATGAAACCGACAAAGAATCTGTACCGATTGAAGAGCCAGCCGTACACATTGCTGATCAATTCGCGATCCAAACATCTGTGATGGCTCCAATAGATTGTGCGCAGCCAGATGTCGAAGACAAATTTGAAGTATCTGACAATCTTAATGAAATCGTAAGAAAGACACGGGACAATATTGTGAATGAGGCAAATGAGTGTAAAGCTGAAGAGTTTGCTTGGTGCTTCCTGTTCCCCAATGGAATAAATGCACTCAAGGAACGGCGACCAGTTGAAATAACACGTCTTGACTACTATCAGTATCGGATCCTGGGCAAAGATACAAGATTTCAAAGAAATGATTACCTCTTCTACGCGCTATCCATGTTCGAGCTTTACAGAACGAAGTCAACGGTAGCAGTATGTGGAAAGAAAATTGAAGGCCAGGACGGACAAGTAGAAGGTCTACATCTGTACATCAAGAACTTGAGAGGTTCAGCCGCATATTGGCGTACGGCTTTAAATGAATTGATTGCACAAATCAGATGCTTAGGTCCACCAACCTACTTTGTCACCTTCAGCTGTAATGATCTCAACTGGTTAGATATGAGAAAGGCTCTGCTGATAGTAGACAGAAGACCCAATGAAGATCCTAATAGCCTTGACATCTTTGCAACGCAAGGACTAGTTGAAAAGTATCCAGTGATAGTGAGCCGGCACATTGCAATGAGAATTCAAGCTTTAATGAGATTTATACGACTCCAGTGTGTCCACTGCCGTCGCCGCGAAGAAGAGGCCCCGCTCCTCTGGGGAGTCGGACCAGAGGCGGGCCTTCGCGAAGGGAAAGAGGGTAGAGAGTCTGGAGGAGCACTCGTCACCTGCCAGACGCGTGCGTGGCATGCCGACGGAGGACGAGTTGGTGGATGACCTAAGGCCGCAGCCCACAGTTAACTTGGGCGCCAAGATATTGGCCCAGATGGATGTGGTGAAGAGGTTGGCCCTGCGGAGCGCCAACCTGAAGGGGACCTATATCAGGGACCTGAAGGTGGCGGCCCTCACGGTGCGAGCGGCCACTGCGGAGATGGCTAAGAGGTCGGCCAGAACCAATGCACAGCAGGTGGAGGAGGAGAACCTCCAGCTGCGCAATCAGGTGGCCGACCTCAAGTTGGCACTCGCTGCGGCCAAAGCGGTCCCGGTGAGGTCGAGGGAGAAAGGGGACAGGGCCAAGGCCCATACGTCCCACTCCTCCTCCTCCTCCAAAGGAAAGGCCGGGCGTCAGCGAAGAACGTTTGGAGGCCCTCTTTGAAGCCTTCATGGGGAGGGTAGAGAAAAGGATCGTCTCCATGAGGAAGGAGTTGTCCAGGGGGTGGGCGCGGGCAGCCCCCATGCAGCGGATGACGAGGGACGAGACGCCGGGGGAGGTCCGGATCAGGGGGGTGAGGGCGGAGGTGGTGGCGGCCTGCCGTCACGGGGAGTTACCCGCGGCGACGCGGCACCCAGAGACACCTTCCCCTTCCTTTCTGATGCCAAGTCCCCCTCCCCACCGACGCAGAAGGGCACCAACACGTGGGCCACGGTAGCCGGGAGAAAGGGCAAGAAGGCGGAGGCGACGACCCGGGCCCGTCTCCGGTCCCTCCTGCGGCTGTTAAAAGGCTGCCGGCGAAGCCGCAGCAGCAGCAACAACAGCAGCGGAAGAAGGAGGGAGGGAAGGGGGCGAAGGCTGCCCCCCAAGATCCCCCAGAGTAGACCCCCGCGTACGGCGGCGATCGCCCTGACCATTAAGGACGGGGCGAAGATGTCGTACGCGAAGGCCATGAGCTCCGCTAGTAAGATCGACCTGGCGGAGCTCAACATAACGGAGCTGCAGCCTAAAAGCTGACGACGAGTCCGCCTGTCAATTAGCGGGGTCGGAACCGATCAGCCAGTCGATCGGCTTATGGGATTGATCGCTCTACGTTCTAGATCCTTCCGGAGACGCCATTACCACAGCAGGAAATAGCCTGCTCTGGCTCCTCTCCGGGAGGAAGCGACAGAACAATTATATTAACGGTCGCGAGGTGCGCAAAAGACGATCTTTGTACAATATTTATATTCATTTTCAATTATTGTTATACGCGTGTTGTGTCGAATCGAAATGAAGAAATTTTTAGGCCTAATAGTTCTAATGGGACAAGTAAAGAAAGACGTCCTCTACGACTATTGGTCCACTGATCCAACTATAGAAACGCCATTCTACTTGCAAGTAATAAGCAGGAACCCATTTTTACAAATTATGCAGAGCTGGCATTTTTGTAATGAGAGTATATCTCACAATTCGCATAGGCTTGACAAAGTCCAGCCTGTCTAAGATTATTTAAAGCAAAAATTGAATGAAGTATATAAACCATGTCAACAATTGTATTTGGAATGGTGTATAATTCCGTGGAGAGGTAGACTTTCGATTAAAAATACGTGATACTGGTCAGAGTGCTATGCGAAGCTGGTACAGGATACGTATGTAACTTTTGCGTGTATGCTGCTGATGGTAAAAATTAGAAAATACTGTATTATCTGTTAATCAACCGTATAAGAACATGTGTCACCATATACATATCAAGATAATTACTATAACAGTGTCAATATGGCTAAAATTCTTCTCAAACATAAAGTGCAAAAGGAAAGGGTTGCAACTGAATGCAGAGAAATCAAAGGGGTTGATTTTCCATAAAGAAAGAGGAAACAAAAAGAGAGAAGAATGGGGCTGGGAGGGGAATAGTCTGGAAGAAGTAAAGGGATTCAAATACTTGGGGTATAATTTCCAGAAAAACGGGGGTAGAGAAATGCATATAAGGGAAGTCACAAGGAAAGCAAGAGTAACAATGGCGCAAAGAAGAATGAGTATATTCCAGAAGCACAGTGAAAAGTATCCTGCTATACGCGGTAGAAATTTGGGGATGGATGGAAGCTGACAAAGTAGAGAAAATCCAGGAGAAATACATAAGGTATAAACACACCAGCATATCTAATTTTGGAGGAAACAAAAACGGACAAAGTAAGGATAGAAGCGGGGAAAAGGGCGACAAAATATGAAGAAAAAACGAAGCGGGCGAAGGAGAATAACATAGTTCAAGGATGGTGGAGGGAAATAGACGCAAAGTAAGAGGAGAAAAAGTCGAAGTGGGAGGAAATGAGAGACACATACTATAGGCAAAGACTAATGGATATACAGGAAATTGAAATGGAAAGAGGGAGAAATTTTGCAGAGGAACTAGCTCAAAGAGACAGGGCGGAGCAGGCTCAATGGCAATACGATAGAATAATAGGAGGAAGATCCAACGCACATTACACAGAAATCAGGAATAACCAGAGAGCCAACTACCTAAACGCAGACTTCAGAGGTAGAGACCAAAGCATGATTGCAAGATTTAGATGTGGGAATGGAGAGCGGGGAAGTTGGTCCTGGAAGGACGAAAAAGAGACAGTTTGCAGACTATGCAAAGGGGCCAGGGAGACGATGGGTCACATGTTCCAAGAGTGCAAGGAGCTGAGAAGAGAAAACGCATCGATAAGAGGGATACTAAAGGGAGGAGAAGAAGGGGCGGAGTGGATGCGAATGGTCATGGGAAACAGAAGAAGAAAAGAATCACAAGAAACAAGCTCTCACACACAGATTATGTATCAGATTATGTAACAGATTAACAGAATATGTAACCCCATTTTGAGGCCGAAAGGAAAAAAATAAACCTATTTACTAGATAAAGTGCGAGTGTGCTTAACAATTCCAAGGAATGGAGGTCTTCCTCAACCACTCCAAACGATAAAATTTTCAAGAGGTTAGCACGAATTTCGTAGAAATAACCATATTTTATTAGAAGTATGGAATAATGGCAAAAGAAATGTAAATATGGTCTCAACAATACATTCTGCACAATTAACAGAATCTGGAATAAGAAGTAGAAAATCAGATGCCCTAATACAGAAGCCTAATTCAATAATAGATTACAACAAATATATGAAGGGCGTAGATCGCGCAGACCAATATCTATCCTCTTATTCCATTTTTAGAAAAACAAAAAAATGGACTAAACAAGTCGCAATGTTCTGTATAAATTGTGCACTTTTTAACCCTTTGCACTCGAGAGGCGGCGCTACGGCGCCCTGGCGTTCTCGAGGTCTATATGTTTGTTTTCGATACGCGATAAGATATTCCTATCTCAAATTTTCTCGTGGAGCCCGGCTCGGCCTGCATTCTTCGCGTAAGTCTGAATCAGTGAAGTGATCTGGAGCAGTGAAGGGGCTATGGCCCTGCTTCCTCAGGCCAACCTTAACCACTCGGCCAGGGCGCAAGACATGCTTGTCCAGTCTATTGCCGAGTGGGTTGTGGGGTTGACGATTGCTACCGAGCCGTACAGGATCCCGGACCACCCGAATTGGGTGGGAAATCCGGTGGGCTCGGTAGCGATCATCCTTGGAGGGGGTATGGGGCCCCTTTCATTCCCCGTACTCAGAGGAAGAGGTGGGCGCTGAAGCGCCTGGACGAGGACGTGCTGATGGCCGCCTCCCTCGTCGTGGCCTGGCCCGGAATCCCGGCTGGGCTGGTCGCAGAGGTCGAAGAGGAAGCGGTGCGGTTCGAAGGGGGCATGGTAGCGATTTGCGACAATGCCATGCCCCGATCCCGCGCCCTGGATCGACGGGCAACGTACTGGTGGTCGCCGGAGATAGCGCAGATAAGATATGTCTGCGCTCGCGCCCGGCGACTGCTACAGAGAGCCCGTCGAAGACGGCGTCGCGACCTAGCGAGGGAGCTTCAGCTGTACGAGGGCTATCGGGAGCATGTGGTAGCCCTCCAGCTGGCCATCAAGAGGGCGAAGGCGCGGGCATGGTCGGAGCTCCTCGAAGACCTAGGCCGTGAACCCTGGGGGCGCCCATACAAGATGGTGATGGGCAAACTTCGCCCATGGGCGCCCCCCGCAATTTTGATGTTGAAGATACACCACGTTCTGGAAGGCCAGTTGAAGCTGATGAAGACACAATAAAGGCATTAATTGATGAAAACCGGCGAATAACAACTCGTGAGATCGCCGAGGGATTAAATTTATCGAATTCGACCGTTCATGATCATTTGAAACGCCTAGGTTTAATCTCAAAGCTCGACATATGGGTTCCTCATTTTCTTACGGAAAGAAATTTGTGCCGTCGCGTTGATGTCTGTGATTTGCTTCTCAAACGTCAAGAAAATGATCCATTTTTTAAGCGCACCATCACTGGGGACGAGAAATGGGTTGTCTACAACAGTGTTAAACGCAAGAGATCATGGAGTATAAAAGATGAACCGGCTCAAACCACTTCGAAAGCCGATATTCATAAAAAAAAGGGTGATGCTATCTGTTTGGTGGGATTTCCAAGGAATCGTTTTTTTTTAGCTTCTACCGGACAACACAACGATCAATTCTGAAGTGTACTGTCATCAGCTGGACAAATTAAATGAATCACTTAAACAGAAAAGGCCAGAATTGATCAACAGAAAAGTTGTAGTGTTCCACCAAGATAATGCGAGACCTCATACAAGTTTGGTAACTCGTCAAAAACTTTAACAGCTTGGATGGGACGTACTACCACACCCACCATATTCTCCAGATTTACTTCAAATGAGAACGTCAAAAATGACTTGGATCAGTTTTTTGACAGCAACAATAAGAAGTTTTATGAGCGTGGAATCATGCTACTGCTAGAAAAGTGGCAAAAGGTATTGAACCAAAATGGAGAATGTATAATTCAATAAAATATTTATACACTATAAGAAAATTGTCTTTCATTTTCACAAAAAAAAAAAACGGGATTACTTTTCGAACAACCCAATAGTAAATATAGATATAGTAATGACATTTTTGTTATTTTTTGATATGCAAGTTGTAGAATATTGTATAACAGAAGATACCAATATATATGCACAGCAATTTATCTCGGCAAAAATATTCTCACCGCGATCTATAGTAAAGATGTGGATACCAGTAACCACTGACGAAATATATGTAGTGTTGGCTTTACTTTTACTCATGGGAATAATAAATAAACCAACATTGAAATATTATTTTACAAGAAAAGAATGCTTATCGACGCCTATTTTTCCTAAAATAATATCCAGGGATCGATTTTTTCTAATATGTAAATTTATGCACTGCTCGGATAATACTAAAATAGATGCTTATAAAGGACTTACTAACAAGGAAGGTTAGGCAACCCGAAGATACCGATAATTATGAAACTTTGCATACAAGTACAGCATGTCATCCGTAATACAACCCTATATTCCAATGGTGCCATAAATCGGGTTTAAGGGGTGAAATCAGCCCTTGAAAAAAATTGAAGATTTTCTTTTTCGTCAAATATCTCAGGAACGCTGGGAGATATCTGAAAAAAGTTTAAGTAAAACTTGCACCGTTTTATTGTGTTTACTAAACTGCGTAAAAAATTTGTTCAAAAAATTCGTGGTTTTCGAGTTACCCCTCCCCCCACCCCCTCCGCCCTAAGAAAATATTGTTTACTATTCGTGCTGAAATACCTCTGGGTATCCTCTTTTCATATCTTTAAATGACATATGTGTTAAATTTTTTTTTTAATAAAAAAAACCATTATTAACAAATTTAGAGACCATTTACGCACTTATCTTTAATGAACTGGCCTTACAACGCAATACTTAAATAATTCACATTTATTTTAAGTTCATTTACATGAAAATTATTCATATTAAATTTAATTGTAGCAGTGTAACAGTTTTTAATAATAAAATAATTTGTACATTTTTCCACATCGAAGGGTTGTATAAGTAATAAACGACAAAAATAGTAAAAAAATCACGGTTGGTAATTACTACAATAATGATATTGCTCGTAGAAATGTTCGAAAAAAAGGTACTCGCCACACCACGCACATCGCATATAGGCGGCCGCGCCACAAATACTACACTTTCGTAAAGCCTTTTCACTCCTATAGTAACAGAAATCTACAGGATTTTGAAACTCGCCGGGATGCGTTTCTAGATGTCCGCTTTTAAACCAAGCATATTGGAAAAGATTTTTGAATCTAGGCGAAGAAAGTTGGTTGGATGTATCTGGTTTGCGGATTTGGAAAAATTTTGTACGGGCATTTTCGGATAATGTAATTCTCCTGGACGAAGATATCAACCTGCATTCACGCAATGAAATAATTAAATTGCAGTCGTTAACCCATAACCAACTTTCTTCGCCCAGATTCAAAAATCTTTTTCAATATGCTTGGTTTAAAAGCGGATATCTAGAAACTCATCCCGGCGAGTTTCAAAATCCTGTAGATTTCTGTTACTATAGGAGTGAAAAGGCTATACCAAAGTGTAGTATTTGTGGCGCTGCGGCCTTTATGCGATGTGCGTGGTGTGGCGTGTACCTTTGTTTCGAACATTTCTACGAGCAATATCATTATTGTAGTAATTACCAACTGTGATTTTTACTATTTTTGTCGTTTGTTACTTATACAACCCTTCGATGTGGAAAAATGTACAAATTATTTTATTATTAAAAACTGTTACACTGCTAAAATTAAATTTAATATGAATAATTTTCATGTAAATGAACTTAAAATAAATGTAAATTATTTAAGTATTGCGTTGTAAGGCCAGTTCATTAAAGATAAGTGCGTATTTGGACTCTAAATTTGTTAATAATGGTTTTTTTTATTAAAAAAAAAAATTTAACACATATGTCATTTAGAGATATGAAAAGAGGATACCCAGAGGTATTTCAACACGAATAGTAAACAATATTTTCTTAGGGCGGAGGGGGTGGGGGGAGGGGTAACTCGAAAACCACGAATTTTTTGAACAAATTTTTTACGCAGTTTAGTAAACACAATAAAACGTTGCAAGTTTTACTTAAACTTTTTTCAGATATCTCCCAGCGTTCCTGAGATATTTGACGAAAAAGAAAATCTTCAATTTTTTTCAAGGGCTGATTTCACCCCTTAAACCCGAGTTATGGCACCATTGGAATATAGGGTTGTATTACGGATGACATGCTGTACTTGTATGCAAAGTTTCATAATTATCGGTATCTTCGGGTTGCCTAACCTTCCTTGTAAGTTACATAAAATAAATCCAATCATTCAATACCTATGTACGAAATTTCAACGTTTATACTACCCCGATAGAAAAATATATATAGACGAATCATTAACTTTGTGGAAAGGAAGACTATCATTCAAGCAATATTTACGTCTGAAAGCTTCAAAATTTGGAATAAAAACTTATGAATTGTGCGAAGCAAAGACTGGATATTTATGGAACTTTTTAGTATATACCGGACGTGGCACATATTTGAGTTCATCACTAATCGACCATAAAACTGGAAAAACAGATGCAATCGTTTTACACCTTTCTGATCCATTACTTCACCGAGGCCATATTTTTTGGATGGACAATTATTATAATTCACACCATCTTCAGCGAAATTTCTGAAAACCAATGGTACCGACTGTGTAGGAACGCTTCGCCTATCCAGAAGAAATGTTCCAAATGCAATAAAAAATGTCAAATTGAAGAGAAGTGAAATAAATGCACAGTATTCTGACCCTATTACTGTACTACAGTGGCAAGATAAAAAAGCAGTTACAATGATTTCTACTTTCCACAGAGCGGACACTCAACTAGAAAGAAAAACAAGCAAAGAAAGAATGAAGCCAAAGATTATAATTGATTATAATAATATGATGGGTGGTGTTGATTTTAAAGACCAAGTACTCCAGACTTTTGCCGTCGAGAGAAAACGTTTGCATACGTAGTATATGAAACTCGTTCGTCGACTTCTCAATGCAACGGTTTACAATGCCATGATTTGTATAATAAAAATATTGGAAACAAACGTATCGAGCATTTACAATTCCGAACAGCTTTAGTAGAAGGCCTTTTTTTGATGTTCAAAAGACAACAAGAATCACAGATAGATACAAGACATCCATCCGACACCTTAATAACTAGACTACAGGGAAGACATTTTATAACAAAAATATCTTCAACGGGAAAAACAGAAAAGCGACAAAGAAGATGTGTGGTATGTACGAAACGTGAAAGAAAGAAAGATAGCAGGTTCTGGTGCCGCGAATGTGATGTTGGACTCTGTTTTGAGAAGTGCTTCGAAATATACCACAGGAAGCAGAATTACTAGCTGCTACTAAGGTAAAAATTTAATGAATTTCTTAATTATTCAGTACAATACTGCATATGGGGACATGTGTATGGAGCTGTATAGGTTAAACTGTAAGACTTTATAAGTATGTATGCTACTGTGTAATTGTGAGGGTGTTCTGTATGTGCGAAAGGGGGAAAAGGTGTGGAATAGGGAAGGGAGACGCCTGCTTCGGGTAGGTGTAACCTAGCTAACTCAGTAGGTTGATAATAATAAAAGAGAGAATGAATGAGCTAGTCTTAAACAGAGCGTGTGCTTCTTAGCACCGCACTGAATTGGTATGTAAGTCGGTTAACATGGGATATTATTAAAGTATTTATTATTCCCCGATTCGGGAACACAATAGATCGCTGGGGCGGCAGGTGTAGCCACGATCATCTATGACAAACGGCAGTGCAGCGGTCCCGTTGTTGACGAAACCCCGCACACCAGGTGGGTGTCGGCAGCGGATTGGAGTCATGTCCGTCTGTCTGGCACCCATCAGGGGCACGCATAAATAGTTTAAACGAGCAAGGAGTTCTTGCTACAACGTTGCAGGTGCTCAACTGCCCTTAGGGCAGGGGTGATATTTTGGGGCGCGTATGAATGTTTGAGGAAAGATTAAAATCAAGTTCTTGGGCGGGTGTGTCGGGTGCTTGCACCCGGCAGGGTCCTGAACCAGACTCCGGACTACATTTCTACCTGGACTGGATGTAGGGTTTACCCATCCAAGCGTGGTCTTCTCATAGCTTGGCAGTTCAATGATCGCCCATAGCATCAGTATTGGTGAGGGGGGTGAGGACTGTTGTGGGATGGTGGTGGGGGGAAAAAAAAGAATCACCTCAGCTACCTCCCATTTCGGCGTATAGCTTGGTTCCCCCTTTCCCAGGCCCCGTCCCGGCGAGCTGTCTGCGACGCTAAGGCTTGGTTTGGCAGCCATTAGAGATGGAGCTCCCACTCGCTTCTCCCACCAGGTGCGAATTACGCTCTGTGGTTCGTTCTTTGTGTGCAAAAAACACTGCGCCGGTGGACATTCATTCCCAACTGTGTGAAGTCTACGGAGAAAAGTGTATGAGCGTACAACACGTGCGCAAATGGTGCAGAGAATTCAAAGACGGACGTACAGACGTCCATGACGTACAGCGTTCGCGGCGTACCTTCGCGGCGCGGCGGAAGAGTTCTACGATTCAGGCATAAAGAAGATGGTACATCGCATGCCAAAATGCATTGATCTCAACCGGGATTATGTCGAAAAATAGGGGAAAGTCTAAGCTTTTTAAAAATGTATCATTCAATGCCAATAAACATGTTTTCATTGTGAAAAATCATTGGGAACCTTATTTTACGGACAACCCTCGTACATATGTATAACGATGGATGACAACATCACAATAGCACCGGCGAATGCATCCAGCCCATATGAAAAGCTGTAGAATTAATTGCAATCTAAGGCCAGTAGTGCACCGGCGAGTGCATCCGACGTACATATATGAAGTGCCGGCGAAGAAGTAATGTTCCAACATGTAAGTACGAAGGTACAGGGTGTGCCATGTGTTGGTACCATATGTTAAACGCTGAAGCAATTGCTATTCGCAAACATTCCGAAGAATATACTAGCTACTAGCTCATTTGACAGCTCATTTTATACCATTATTCACCATGAATAACTTAACGCCAGCACAACGCATCGATATTGTAGAACAATGAAAGTGACTTTTGGACGAAAATCATCATGAGCGATGAAGCTCATTTCACACTGAATGGACAAGTCAACAAACAGAATAGCCGTTACTGGGGTGCTGAAAACCCAATTGCAATTTATGCGAAGCCTCTCTACGACCAAAAAGTCACTGTTTGGTGTGGCGTCAGTGCCACAAAAGTCTACGGACCGTTCTTCTTCGAGGACGACGAAGAAGTCCCAGTAACCGTCAATGGAAACCGTTATCGAAGCATGATTGAAGATTGGTTTTGTCCGCAAATCGCTGAAAATGATTCAAAGAGAATGTGGTTTCAACAAGACGGCGCGCCATGTCACACTGCGCGAGAAACAATGACTCTCCTCAGAAGATTGTTCCCGAATCGGTTATTCTCGAAAAATGGCGATTACGATTGGCCTCCATGTTCGCCCGATTTGACGCCTCCAGACTTTTTTCTGTGGGGATATTTAAAGTCCAAAGTTTATGTTGGCGCGCCACGGTCCCTCCAGGAGCTGAAAGATGTAATCCGCAAAGAAATAACGGAAATAATGCCAAAAACGTTGCAAAAAGTTATGGAAAATGCCCAAAAACGAGCATTTCTGCAACAAACATTTTGGTAAAGGAAAAAGTTGTTCAGAGTCACCCCGCAACCCCGCATTTCCAGGAGTTCCCATAGTTACGGAACACCCTCTATTGTTGCATAAGCACATTTCAAGTAATTAAAATATACAATGAATTTTCTGCGCTTGCACTACCAGCAGACTTTCCGTTTCAATTTTTTCAAGTTCAGTGCAACAGCTGAGAATTTCTTTCCACATTCAGAATAGAATATCGAAATAGCAAGCAGTTCCCTCTCGCCTATCGATATTACCATTTCCGTGCAGGAAAAAGCTACTGTAATACCGACCTGCCAAATCGGCGAGGTCATGTGGCGTGCCTAAGGTCCACTTATTCATTTTGTTCTGCAAATTTTATTACGAAATTGCTGACGTTTTTATGCTTGAAATGAGACTAAATACGATATAATTTGGATCATATTTGGTTTATATTGCATCCCGTTTTTGTAATTTATCAACGCAAAAATGATCCAAATTATATCGTGCTTGGTCTCGTTTTAATCGCGGAAATCTCAGCAATATTTTAATAACATCTTTTTAACGAAATAAGTGACAATAAAAAAGTTTCATTGTCGTATCAGTGTTGTCTCACCGATGCGAAGGCATTTAATCTTTTACTGACGCCCGACTTCTCATTCCTCTTTTCTTTCATTCGATGTCCCTTTCTGTGGCCGTCGATGACGGCGCCTGAACAGTAGGCGGGCTCTTGAGTTCGGTAAAAATTTCTAAGAAACCAAAGTTCACCAAAATTTTATGGACGCTAGCGGCCAATCCCGAGGAGCGAGCACCAAACCAGAAATTAATGTACATACCATCCTGTGACACCTCAATAAAAGAATAAAGTAAACGCTGGATAAATGCAAGAGAGATTGGGCCCCAGCCATTGCATTTATTCGGCGGCGGAGGCGAATCTATGTTTACATGCGGCTCGAGCCAAGCGTGAACGTAGTAAGGGGCAGACAGTGGAGGAGAGAGAGAGGACCAAGGAAACGGAACGATGGCCCGAAACGTATCGGTGAGACAATACTAATGCAACAATTGAACTTTTTTGTTTATTAATTTTTCAAAATATAACTTTTACCAATGTACTTTCGAGATTTTTCTGATTAACTCTTATGTTGGCAACCGAAATTTCAATGCCTGTCTGGCAACCGGGGTAGCCGGGTACCCGTACTGTTTCCATCGGCACATTAGCTAAATTGCTTAACTCCACCTATTGAATTTTTTTACATTTTATCGTTAAAGCGCTTGATTGACGCTTAACATCTTATCTAGATTCTTCGAATCGTTCTTAGTTCAATAACTAGAAAAGGGATCTTTATCTTTATCTCCATCAGTTTGTATTCAGTTTTCGATTCGAGGCACACGATTCTTTGCAGTTAGGTGAAACGTACAGTAGTTTTGTGAAATATAATTTGTAAGTTTTAGAAGTGTATAGTGTAAAAATGGAAGCATTATGAACAGAAGAATTTTCAAGGTAAGTTTACATATTTTATCTGAACACGATTATGAGTTTAGGGTTGTATTATACCATTATATAGTAGATATATTATATCATTATGATATATGTATAACTTAATTATCATCCTAGTATAACATATGTTTATGATATTATCTTACTTAGATTATCACAGGCAGAAAAAGATATGTATTTGGATGCATTGTTGGGAGAAAACTCTGAAAATGAACCGTCCGATAGTGAGCATGATGATGAGGACTGGATTCCGCTACCGCAACGAGAGTCACTGACGAAATTTCTGATATCGATCAGGCTATTACTGAAGATGAAACGAATGAAGCAATACCAATGGAAGTAACAGAGGAAAACGTAGATGACGCCAATTTAGAAGCTGGAGATAGCAGTAATTCGACTGTTAATGTTTTTGTGGGCAAAGATGAAACAAGATGGTTATTATTCAATGTGTTTAAACTGATAACAATCAGTGGTACATACATGGTATAATTAATTTTCCTGGACTTATTGTGACCTGGGCCTTTATTAAATATTAAAAATAATACTGCCACCATTCCTATTTCAAGAATGGGTGCAGCTACAAATTGTGCCCAAATGTATAATAGCACATAATTTTTGTCATTTTACGACGCAAAAACGCAACAATATAATTTCGTAATAATTAATCAATCCAAAATAAATTGCATTTTGTTTCAAATATTTTTAAGAGATTATTGCAATCATCTTTTTGGTCCGTATTAAATATAGTATGGCTGTACCTCGATACTACCATCACGCTGCGCTGTTGCGCCGCTTCACGAAAATTGGAGATGCTTTCTCCATTTCTACTTTATCCAACCGTTGTATGGATTAATGTTTATTTGTAAAAGATTCTATCAAATACTTCGATTAGCAGTCCCAAGACTTCTTGCTTCAGTTTTACAAGATCTATGTACAAAAGCTCCATCCAGATTTACATATGACGTGCATTAATTTCCTTCACCTTCTCCATAATTTTCTGCAATGTTTCCAATACACAATCTTTCGATATTCAGATCTTCCGATTTTATTTCAAGCCACGATGATTCTCAATGTTGGTCTGTTGGATGCATCGCACAATTTCATGCATTTTGCACTAGCATAGCAATATTTAGCTTCGATGGGCGTCTACAATGTTCGTTAGCCATTATAGTTTTCTAAAACTCCAGATTGTATTTGTCCATACGTTTAAAGAAAGGTCTCAGAATTTGTAGGACTATATACGAGATGAAGAAGTGTTATGAATTATGGCGGATCTGCTGGAATTAGATCGACACATCAGTGCATATAATCTGTCTGTTAAATTGACGAAGAAGCACTTTTAATTGAGTAATATATATTCTCCAGAAATATTTTTCAACCACGCTTGCATCAGCTGGCATCAATGTTATCCGTGAAAATGATTCATAACGTTTTCCAATCATACGATGCCTTGTAATAATGGTTGTAATAACAGTCAGAACGTATATTATTGTTGGATATCTGAAAACCTCTGTACACACTTTTTATCCACACTACATGAATCATACTGATTGATCAATTTTCGATGTAGAGTAACGAGGTGACGCCACTATGGAACCACAATGTATTGGTGCCTCATTAGGAAGTATCTTCTATTGTACTTTGTTCTATTATCAGTATGGTACTGTATTGTATTGTTGTCTTACACCACAAAGTACTTAGTGTACAGTGCTAGCAGCCTTCTAGCACGTTTGGCATTCAATCCATTGACAAAAGTATTGTTTCAGTCAATTCCGGCTCCTGCACATTGTAAAAGCAATGTCCAAATCTTCCACGACGGCTTCTGCGAACAACGTCGTATCTTAAACGCCAGGATATTTTTGCGAGAGCTGTCAGCAGAAGATAACTGATGTTTGACAGCGTGGCAGCAACATCTTGAGCATGTGAACGTATGTTGAGGAACAAATTAATTCCACTGTTAGACATTCCATAGGCCGACGCGATGATGCTGTGAAGATTGTTCTTGACGTTTCACCAGTTTTCTACCGGGCTTTGTATTTCTGAATGCTGATACGTGTGGATGCTGATTTTGAGTCAATCGGACATACACAACGGCTAATCGATTATCAATCGTTGCCCCATTATTGTACATTTGATCTGTCAATGTTCGCATATTCCATGATCAATTCTTGAGCACTGTTTTGGTTTGATTAGTATTGTTATTCCGTCACGGATAACATCGTAGTACGTGGTTAACGCGGCCTTCTGACATGGATGTAGTAATATTTCGTGTTCCGTAGTAGCTCACAAAATCCAGTTGAAAACATTACAGCTTATAAATTTGAAAAGTGGAACGATGTTTCCAATTAGAATAATTTTCTCTTCCAAATATCTAACTTTGTACGTTGTAACTTGTACGTATGCAAGGAAAACAAGGGGTGTATTACTTTGTTTGCAACTTGTCATATATTGTTTAGTTATATGCAATCTTGATAGCTCCTTGTACCTTGCATCCTCGCTGAGAGCAACGTCTTTAAACAGCTGTACACCATGCTACAATTACTTTTACTGTACCCCCCCTGCGGCAAGTGACATTGGCTCTGTCTATCAGCGAACTGATAATAAAGATTTCTTTTACAGGCGATGGTAGTAACATTGTATTTCACTACGTGTATAGAATTATCAACGTAACTATTCATTATCCTTGTATTCTATGTGCCATGCAAAGTACACAAAATATTTGAAACACACGCTGGTTGGTCTTAAGTAAATTATCGTAAAATGTAAAGATTATGTACCATAATATTGAAAAGGTAACCATGTTAGAGGCCTATGTTTATGTTGGAATGAAGCCCGTATGAATTTTTTGATAAAATGAAATGCTTTTTTAAATAGTTCCAGGGCACAAACGTCCAGTTTTATTCCTATAAATACAAAGCAAAAGATCGCTTTTCCGTATACTTAACCTTTAACCCGTAACCGGTAACGTGGGAGCTGAAAGACTCCTTCCAAATTATTTTTTGTTTGTAGCACTTAAACTTATTAGCACTTAAACTTATTTGCACATAATTTGCATCTTATAAATGGCAATATTCGAGCAGTAGCTGTGTTTGTATAATAACGTGGTAGAGTATGTGAAACTCCAGGTAACCGTTAACGTAAGTATTTTGTATATCGTCCTTATTCCGTGTTCGAGGAAAATCGAGCGGATACGCGCTGAGCGCGACGTATCCGCTTAGCACCGATTCACCAAATTGTGCGCGGCGCGGCGGGGCCATCTGCGAGACCTCGCCGACTGACCAAGACGCAGCAAATTCCTCCAATGGTATAAAACTACGGCCGCATCGTCCGCGGCAGCTCTCAACCGTCAACAGTTGGCGATAAAGCATTACGCCATTAAGGGCCCCGACTCCTTTGGGGCCAACTCCGAATCGATCTAAGCGCCATTCGACAGAACGGGCGTTAGTGAAAACATAAAAATCTTCTGCATCGGCATTTGACGGGGTGACATCTAAAGTCATTATACAGAATTATAAACTCATGGTGTGACATCTAACGTCATTAGGCAAAATTATAAATGGAGAGTGGGAGGCCATAGTTGTCAAATCACATGCTTTGAGTGTTTTGTCGCGCTGTTGCCACATTTGTTACAACCCTGGCCATCAGCAAACTGAATCGGCTCGAGCCGAGATTTCGATTCCTGCCGGATATACATACATATAGCTGCTGAACCGCTGGAAACTTTTTTGTAGGTTCGATCCCCCTATGCTATCATTTTTTTTACATTAATGTTTTTTTAATTCCTAACTATATGACAATGATCAGTATTTGCTTACCAATATTTTAAAAACATTTGTTAAATTTTTTAATTTAATATACGTAAATATGAACTTAGAGCGCTCTTCGCGCTACCGTTTCCCTTGCCATGTATCTTGCCAATTATGGTACTGTTTAATATTTTTAACATTAAAATAAAATGTATGAAGCGCATTATCAGACGTCTTAGATTGAACAGTCTTGATGAAGTGCAGGAAAACTCGTGTGATGTTTTAATACTATTTCGCCTTTCTTTTATACCACACAATTATTTCTTTTTTACAAATAATCAGAAATAAAGGAAAATATTTATTCGTACAAATTTTATGCGAGTACCGAATATGCATATGTATATTGATAATTTTTAATTCATTTCATTCGCTTTTTCCCATTGTTTTGGTCATTGTATAGGATGACAAACGAAAAATACGGAGACATAGTTGATATTGTCATATCTATTAAAGTTTTGCTTTTTAGGAAAACTTCGATAGATTCGACTCAAGTTGAGATTTTGATTTTTGCCGAACATAAAAGAGAATAGTGCAAATGAAAGAGGAGATACGAGGGTCAAGTTAAGAAAAACAGATTGATAAAACAATATTAATATGTGTAAGAAAATTTTTGGAACTTATGAGAGAAGGGCTCTTATTGCTGCTTGACATAGGTCAGGCACAGCCAACTGGCGGGCCGCGGGCCACGCGGTTCATCTTACAAACAAATGACGGCCCTCACACCTGCGTCATAGTTGCGGTGTCACGCTGATTCCCGTCTTGCTGGCACGTCATAGGTACATCTGACGTACATAGCTCTATCTTTGTCTATCATAGCTTTCTGTTGCTTAGAGCGAAGCATAAGATGATCGAAAAGGACCATGGTGACATTGTATTGTACAGACTACGGTCGTGAGAGCTAAACAAAACAACTTTTTAACACATACACGACGACATAATCATTTGAATACCTATTCAAACGCCATCGATAATCTTACATATATTTTAATTATATTACAATTATATTATTGTTGTATAGTATAGTTAATATATTTCATATATATTAACATAGCAGCTTTATTGGTAATATAAATGAAACATACCACCAAATGATTGAAATTTTGAGTTACACATTTTGAGCTTTAGATTGACGTGTATATGTACACGTCCAAATGATAGAAATATCAAACAGTTCCATAATTGGCAAGATACATGGGAAGAAAACGGTAGAAAAAAGCGCTTCAACATCATATTTACGTATATTAAATTAAAATATTTAACAAATATTTCTAAAACATTTGTAAACAACTATTGATCATTGTCATATACTTAGTGTTGGATATTTACTAGTGATAGTAAATATAATATATCATGCTGTAGCAAAATTGTCTCAACGTTCTTAGAAATGTCTTACTAACATAGATAGTAAGAGAACCAGATGGGTCTGCACTTGGAGAGTCAAAAGGGCCTAGGTTGCAAAATGAAACAATGCGCATTCGTAGGTATAAGTGGACCCCAGTTCTTTGGGTGTTTTCGTTCAGTTCTAAAGAGCATTTCATAGAGAGAAGACATTCCTTCGGAGCTATTTTAAATACACGGATTGAGAAAAGTATAATAGTTATTTTATTTAACACACCATATCCAATACTTAGTATTGAAAAAAGAATGAATGTAAAGAATATACCCCAAGGGGACTCGAACCTACAAAAAAGTTTGCAGCGGCTCGAATCAGCATCTCGGCTCGAGCCGATTCATTTTGCTGATGCTTATGTTATAATTGTAACAGATGTGACAACAGCGTGACAGAGGTTTGATACGTGCCGGCAACTATGCCTTACTGGTGTCTGTGTGCACGCATCACGTATTCACGTATGAATCGCCGTTCGTGGTGTGAAATTATAACTTACATTTACCGACTGATTTGTATTTTTATCGACCCTGACGGTAACTTGGCCAAATTCACTACAATGCACCATAAACGCCACCGACGGAGAATCAGTGAACTATTCTTACGTCGGATGCGTGCAAATCGTATTTTACTTTTTCCGCCTTCCAGAAGTGATAAATTGTGAAAAATCGAATTTCTGTGATCTTGTGTTAGTTCAAGGAAGTAGGGGATTTTGTGTTATCAGTGAATAAATCATTAAATCGTTCAATATTTGCTAATTGGGAAATGTGTCAAGATGCCTGCAGCCATCTTGTTGCCTACATCAGTGTCTGTCTCTAGCTTGCCAGTTTAAGAAATACCATTCATCTGAACGCATGGTGTTTATTGGCGTTCAAACGTAAGTCCCCGACTGTGGTGAAGTCTAGCCGTGTGTGTTATATCGGCGAAAGTTTCATTAATGCAATTATTGAGACGGGGATAGTCAAATATGAAATCGGGTCTCTCTGTCGCGCATTGTGTATACGTGCATGCTTTCCGTTGTTTGTGTGAGTGCACGCACACCGGTCATGGCGCCTGGAGTCGGGGCCCTTAAACCTTATGTTAGCAACCTTGTACCCGGGCACCCATTCCATATTTCCTTCGTGAATTTTGTATGTTCCGGTAAAAACATCGCAAAACCACTTTAGTAGCAGCCCCCATTTCTGTATGTTTTTACGTCGATATACGCTTTGAAAATAAAATTGGTTCGAATATTTTTAAGTTTTAATGCTTTAAAAATATTTATACGCTTGTTTGGTAACCGGAGTACCCGAGTACCTATATAAGAGGCGTAATTGTTAGGTGTCTTATACAGATAAACATGAACCAATTTGTAACTAGAATGATTTATGTGTTGATTAAAATACAATAATTATGAATTCTGTGGCCCATTTCTGCATATTGCTATGGTATTTGTGTGTTTATCACAAATAGGACGGTGGCACTTGTGGCAATCTCTTCGCGTTTTTCTTCTTTTCGGGATCAGCCAGACAGATATAACTTTCCATTGGCGTTGTGTCCTTGTGTAGCAGTACATAGAAGGAATTTCATTTATTTCTACTTGTTAATTTACCATGCATTGTATTGACAATTTTGTAGAATGATGCCTCATAATTTGAGCATTCGCCAATTGGGTCTGAATTGCCGAAAGGAATTATACTTCACAAGATACTACGTTTCATGTAACTACAAAGAATTGTGTGTCTCGGATAGAAACCTTACTAGAAAATGATTCATATTGGAGATGGTCTAAGATGCCAGCTCAAAGTTGTTTATATAAACAAGATAGGCTTCCCTTCTCTAGTTAAAAAACCAGGAACTATTCAAAGAATTAAAAATCGAAAAGTAGACAGTAGAGAAAATCGGAGACTTCATAAAAGAGCACTATACACAGTATAATACAAAATATGTGCAAAAATTGCTACATACTTGGTTCAGTATAAGAATATATGTACATACAGTAGATTCCGGTTAATAGGAACGCCGGTTAAGCGGGACCGCCGTTTATTCGGGACAGATACTGAAGAACGGAATCAAAAACTATTGTTTCCACTACGCTTATAAGGGACATATCGCCGTTTTACTGCGAAAGTTTTCAATTGAAAATACAGTAGAGCTCATTATGAAGTAGTGATACTGATTGGAAGTATAGATACAGCCCGAACGTAGGAAAGGATAATGTGAATAAAAGAAAAACAGATTAAAAAGTCGGAATCATATTGAAGTGAGCTCAGGTTGCCATGCTCCAGACGTAGGAGAATGAGCGCGGGTGATACGGGGTACGCAGCACGTCGTTCTCCGATCACAAGATCACACGACTTATTGTTAGCTTCGTTTGCATGCTTAAACAGACATTTGGATACAAGACCGAATATTACATACGTTTTTCAATAAATCGTTTTTGGCTTCATTTTTTACGTTGTTCAGGGTTTGGCTGTTGAACTTTGCTTCTTCGGGACAAATTCGTCCGGCCCAATGTGCCCCTATTAACTGGAATCCACTGTATAATAGATTTACATAATTTTTTGCATAAATTTTTTAAGTTGTAGTTGTTGAGTTATAGAAATGAATATTAACAATTTCGAAAAATAAGAAATTGAAAACATATCATTTCATATTTGAGCCACTCATTGGCTAAATGGGTTAACCCCACGTAACAAATCAGGCACACGGAGGAATGGGAGTACACTAAAATACTAAAAGACATAAAAGAAAAGGTGTGTGTTGCCTAGACGGCTATGCTTTTAGTAACGTAAGGCGAACACGTACAGGGAGCGTACTGTTTGAGCTGAGGGATGAAGGAAAGGCGGATGAATGGGTGATGAGGATTGATGAGCAAAACTAGCACTAGGAGAGCAAGTGCAGGTGCGCAAGCTCGTTGATAAAAACGGGATTAAAATTAGGGGCCTGGATGCACTACTGACACCAGCAGAAATAACAGATGCCGTAATGAAGGCAACGAAGGAAAATAGAATTAACAATAGGAGTAGCAAAAGCAAATGAATCTATGAAAGCTGAAGCCATAGGTAGTATGAATTTTAAACAATGCTACTTGAAAACCGTAGTGGTAGTTCCTGAACTAAGTACTAATTTATTGTCAGCCTCAGAAATTGATAAGAATGGAGGAAAAGTAACTTTTGAAAAAGGAAAGGTAATAGTAGAAAGAAATAATGAACAAAAACTAGTAGCAGAAAGAAATGAGATGGGACTGTACAAAATAAAACTAAAACCTGAAAAAGTAGAAAAGACAAACATACATACAAAGACAAACATAGCATTTAATGATGAAAACAATATAGAAAATTGGCACAGGAAACTAGGACATTTGAGTAAGCAAAGTATGTTGAAACTACTGGATCTAAGAAATAGAATAGACATTAACACGGCTGAATTAATAAAATATGATCTGACATGTGAAGTATGTATGAAAGCAAGACAAACAAGATTGTCGTTTTCAGAAGTGAGAACAAAAGCAACAAGACCACTTCAAATAATACACACAGATGTTTGTGGCCCATTAGAATCTAAAACATGGGATGAGAAAAGGTATTTTATAACCTTTTTGGATGATTTTACTCATTATGTTGAGGTAAGACTGATGAAATACAAGTCAGAAGTTCCAGAAATGATAAATGATGTGATAAAAGATGGGGCATAAAAGTATCGAAATTGCGATGTGATAATGGGCGTGAGTACATAAATAAGGAAATAATAAACTAGACAAAAAGCAAAGGAATAGAATTGGACAGAACAGTGCCACATACTGCACAATTAAATGGAAAGGCAGAAAGATTAAATAGAACACTAATGGAGAAAACAAGAGCACTTTTGTTTGATTCAGAATGAGGAAAAGAAATGTGGGGAGAAGCCCTATATACTGCAACGTACCTATTAAACAGAACCCCAACTTCAACAAATAACAAAACACCTATAGAAAACTGGGAAAACAAAATACCAAATTTAAGAAGAATTCAAATATTTGGAAGAATCGCCTATGCAAAAGTACTGGGTCAGTTAAGAAAGCTAGATTCAAGAAGTGAAACGTACATTTTTGTAGGATACGCACAAAATGCCTACAGGCTGTGGGATACAAGAAAAAGAAAAATAGTACTGGCTAGAGATGTGAAATTTACAAAAGACACAATGAAAGAAATATCAAAAAGAGAGACAGTTGAAGTGAAACTGGATATTTTGAAAAATGACAGAAACGAAATAGAAGAAGAACAAGAAGAAGAAGAAGAACAGAATGAAAGCACAACACAGTCTGAGGAAGAAGACAAAGAAGAAAGCTCAACTGAAAAAGAATATGAAATAGAAGAACCACTCAGGAGATCACAGAGAAAAAAACATGCCCACAAAGATATGGAATACAATCATATTTAACATTTAAAGAAGCAGTGACTGGATCTGAAAAAATGGAATGGAGAAAAGCAATTGATGGAGAAAATAAGTCTCTTCAAGAAAACAAAGTGTGGAAGATGGTAGGAAGAGAAGAAGCAAGGGGAAAGAGAATATTGTCAAGTAAATGGGTATTTAAAATCAAAGAAGATGGAAGATATAAGGCAAGATTAGTTACACGAGGATGCGAACAAAAGTATGAAGAGGATTACCATGAAACATACAGTCCGGTAGTGAATATCACATCATTGAGAACAATAATGGCATTAACAGCAAAAGAGGGAAAACAAGCAATTACGCTTGATATAAAAACAGCATTTCTATATGGTGAGCTAAAAGAAGAAATCTATTTGGAAATACCGGAAGGCTATGAAGAACAGAAGGATAAAGTTTTAAGACTTCAAAAAGCGATGTATGGACTGAAACAGGCGCCGTTGAATTGTAATAAGCGCTTCACAGAATTTTTAAAGAATCAAAAGTTTGAACCATTAAAAGCAGAACCATGTGTGTTCATTAATAGAGAAAATCAAATAATTTTGGCAGTATATGTAGACGATGGACTGTTAATAGGAACAAATAAGAAACACATCATGGAATTGCTTAAAGAAATAGGTAAGAGTTTTAAAATGAATATTAATAAAAATCCAAATATGCTTCTAGGGATAGAAATTGAAGGAACCGAAAACACTATAAAACTGAAGCAGGCTGATTATACTAAAAACATAATCGAGCAATATCAAATGGACCAGGCAAAAGGAACAAATATTCCAATAGAAACAAATCAGACAAGGAATGAAACAAAACAAAATCACAATTTTCCTTATAGGGAATGTATAGGAAGTCTATTATATCTAAGCAATAGGACAAGACCTGATATAGCATATGCAGTGAACTATACCAGTAGATTTGTTGGAAAACAAACGGATCAAGACATAAAGAATGTAAAAATGATAATACGGTATTTAAAGAATAATATTAACGTGGGACTCGAATACGGCAAAAATCAAACAATTAGTGAAGGAGAAGAACTGATCTGCTACAGTGACTCAGATTTTGCTGGAGATGTAGAAACGAGGAGAAGTAACACAGGACTAATTATAATGTATGCTGGACGAATGGTGAGTTTGAGAAGTAAAATACAACCAGTGGTCACATTGTCAAGCACGGCAGCTGAATTAGTAGCTGCAACTGAATGTATGAAAGAAGCACTGTATGTGAAATCTTTACTTAAAGAACTTACAGGAAAACAAATAGGTATTAGATTGTTGGTTGATAACCAAAGTACGATACAGATTATTAAAAACGGTTTAGGCTATAAAAGAAGTAAACACATAGATGTGAAATATAATTTTTTGAATTAAAAAAATCAAAGAAGGAACTATAACAGTCGAATATTGTCCAACGGATAGTCAGTTAGCAGACATTTTAACAAAACCGTTAAATAAGATTAAATTTATACAATGTAGAGATAAGATAACTAATAACTAAACTGTTAGTAATTGTAGTTTTGGAATTAAGGTCTCGTTCTCGAGCGCACGACTCGCCTACCTGAAACGGGGGTACGCCGCTCCTTTTTCAGCTCATTGTGAAGCCAATTTTCACTTGACCATCATTTTGAAAGTCTCATTTTGAAGAGGAAACTTCAAGGAATATGGACATACAGGGTGTCTCTTAACTTCTATCCGTCCCGGAAATGAGGGGTAGCTGGGGTGATTCTGAACAACTTTTTCCTTGACCAATATGTGGTTTGCAGCTTCATTTTCAAGTTATTAACGAAAAACACTGGCCAATGAGAGCGCCCGCCGGTCGGCCGATGGCGCGCGCTCAGGCACGAACCCATCAGCTGTCACGATGGGGGGGCATCGAGGGTACCGACGGAAGCGTGCGGCAAATGTTACATCGTATTAATTAAGAATAATGTGGAATAATTCGTTTATACTTATGAAACTAATAAGTCGTTTAATAACCGTGTTCTATTACTTATGAAAAAAATATTTTTTTAACAGCACGTTTTCAGGTGGATAAATTATGTGTTCAGAAAAACGATTTGCACAACTAATGTTAGAAAAAGCTAGTTAAACTTACCCATTCGTCCACGAATTAACTTGCTTAACGTGTGCGAATCCTGACCCAGGCAACGTTCAACAGCTGATGTTACGGCTGGGTTAGTATCCTTGCACGATCACTTCACTTCACGATAACTTCACTTCACGGTCACTTGCACTTGCTACTGTGAAATTTGGGTATAGTTAAAAACAATTTATTCTTCCTACGTTTAAACATTTAGTAATATTCTGCGTTTGTACGATTCACGTTTCTCGTTCGGTTAGCAGAACGACTCTGCCAGCTGAAACGTTCGCACTCGCTTCCACACGCACACGCACACACACTGTCTCCAAATTTAGTGGAAATCGGCGGCAGATACCGATCACACAGGGCAACATCGGCCCCTGCGTAGTGTGCGTCGCAGTGTGAGCGTCGGCACTACAATGTTATCCACAATTAAAGAACATGTGCGTGTTCGTGTGGAAGCGAGTGCGACGTTTCAGCTGGCAGACTCGTTCTGCTAGCCGAACGGACAACATGAATCGTAAAAACGTAGACTATTACGAAATGTTTAAACGTAAGAAAAATAAATCGGTTTCAAATATTCCCACATTTCACAGTGGCAAGTGATAGTGACCGTGAAGTGAGGTGATCTTGAAGCGAATTCACCGTGAGTGTAGTGAGTTCACCGACCCGGCCGGTGTCATCAGCTGTTGAGCGTTGCCTAGGTCAGGATTCGCACAATGTTTACCAGATTAATTCGTAGACGAATGGGTAAATTTAACCAGCTTTTTCTAACATTAGTTCTGCAAATCGTTTTTCTTGAAACATAATTTATCCACCTAAAAACGTGCTGTTAAATAAAATATTTTTTTCATAAGTAATAAAACAGTTTATTTCTTTCGGATAATGAATAAACGTATCGAACACGGTTATTAAACGACTTATTAGTTTCATAAGTATAAACGAATTATTCCACATTATTCTTAATTAAGACGATGTAACATTTGCCGCACGCTTCCGTCGGTACCCTCGACGCCCCCCCATCGTGACAGCTGATAGGTTCGTGCCTGAGCGCGCGCCATCGGCCGGCCGTCGGGCGCTCTCATTGGCCAGTGTTTTTCGTTAATAACTTAAAAATGAAGCTGCAAACCACATATTGGTCAACGAAAAAGTTGTTCAGAATCACCCCAGCTACCCCTCATTTCCGGGACGGATAGAAGTTAAGAGACACCCTGTATATTTTTTTTAATTTTTTTGTTGCGCCCCATCATCGAAAAAAACGCAAAAAAAGAATTTGTTTATATTTTTCGACATTATAAAGTTAATTACCGAGGTTGAAAAAATTATTTTATAATAGCCCAATCCTTTGTGAATAAAACTAAAAAAAAGTAGCTCAATCGGACTAACAGTTCCGGAAATAAAAATTCCTAAAAAAAGCCCGTTTTCGCAAAAATGGCAAATATTACAAACTTTGAAGGCCTGTATTTTCTAAACAAATTGTCAACCGCAAAAATGATGACTTAACCCCCCCCCCCCCCCCTAATTCCATATGGACTACACCATATTTCATTTAGAACAAAATCGCCGATGGTGACGTCCAAAAGTGATCGATTTGGCGTGGAATGACCCTATTGGGTTTAACCAGATCCATGCTACATTCATCAAGACTTCCAAAGAGGTAATGGGCCGAAGCTGTGACTAGAGCAGCTTATGTCAGGAACAGAGTAAGCAATTCAAAGATTGAAAACGAAACGCCACTGGGAATGTGGATAAATCATGCACCTAGCGTAGGACATCTGAAAATATATGGTTGCCTGGTCTATGCGAGATTACCAAAACCAGGCACAAGGAAACTAGATGGTATAGGATTACCATGCATATTGGTTGGTTATGCATCAAATACACGAGGATACAGATTATGGTGTCCGGAGAAGAATGATGTCATTACAACCAAGTACGTAAGATTTTGCGAAACAATAAATGGATATGATTGGTTTAACAAGACGAGCGAATCGCAACGGACATATGAAGACATATGGTCTGATGACTTCAGCGGCGCACTGACTACAAATTCACGTGACGAAGAAGTTGAAATTGAGTCTCAACCACAAGAAGAGGATGTGCAAGAATCAGGAGGAAGCAAAGAGACAGTGGGGGTACCAGAAGTTAAGAATTACACGCCCCGAAGAGGTAGACCACCGAAGAAGGTAAATAATCCCTACGAAAGAAAGGAAAAACCAAAATCTGACAGAGGTGAACGAGAGAGCACTGGAACGATGAATGAAGAATGAACGGACGTCGAAGCAAAGGCTATAGCCGAATAAGGGGGTCAAATGTGCCCCTAAACCAAATTCAACTTGTGAGGTGTCATTCGATAGCTTATCAAGAAAAACCAATTCGTACCAAGTTTCAACCCTGTAGCTCGACTGGGAGGGTAGTTACAGCGAAAAAACAAAAATATTGTTTTTGCCCAATATCTCCCATTTTAGCTAATAAAAAATTTTGAAAAAAATCTGAGACATAGCAATTATGGAGGTACACATTGTACAAGTTTTGCAGATTTTTCAATTGGAAACCCGAGTTGCAAAAAATAAAAAACGTAAAAAAATGCTGAAAAATGCCGATTTTATATTGAAGGAATCGGGGACACACTTTAATATTTTTTTTGTAGGTACATATTAGTGATACTACTATCCTCAATTTTTTTCAGATTTTTGAATTGGGTGCGCCGCAGTTAAAAAAATTAAAAACCGATTTCTTCGTACCTTATATTATAATCTATTTAACATCTCTTCAACGGTGTCGGTGGTCCCGCGGTAAAGCGTCGAACTCGTAAACCGCTGCAAACTTTTTTGTAGGTTCGAGCCTCCCTCGGGTTCATTTTTTTAACATTATTTTTTTTCCCTAATTCCTAACTGTATGACAATGATCAATACTTGCTTACAAATACTTTAAAAATATTTGTTAAATATTTTAATTTAATATACGTAAAAATGAACTTAGAGCGCTGCTACCGTTTCTCTTGCTATGTATCTTGCCAATTATTGTTGTCAGTGCAATAATTTATTATTTATCACATGCTTGGAACCTGTCAAACATTGTAACACCCGCGGAAGTACTTAGCAAATAACAAGTGGCACCAATAATTAACCAAGATAGCGTTGAAGATTAAAAACTTTGCTGTAACGCTTCTTTTCCACATCAATGGAAGAGATAAGTACCTTTAAATCAATTACTTTAAGGTAGAAAATGTCAAACAGTACCACAATTGGCAAGATACGTGGGAAGGGAAACGGTAGCAAGAAAAGTTCATATTTATGTATATTAAATTAAAATATTTAACAAATAGTTTGAAAGTATTTGTAAGCAAGTATTGATCATTGTCATACAGTTAGGAGTAAGAAAAAAAATAGTGTTAAAAAAAATGAACCCGAGGGAGGCTCGAACCTACAAAAAAGTTTGCAGCGATTTACCAGTCCGACACTTTGCCGCATATTTTTTTTTTTTTTTTTTTTTTTTTTTTTTTTTTAACATACGTTTATTGTGCCAGTAACAGAAATAAATAGATAAGATATATACAAAAGAGAAGAGCTACAATAAACCAAAACGTACAAAAGGATATCAGATAATAAGAGAATTAATATTAGATCGATGGCTCTAGCGCTGAGCGCTCGCGATCTTATCACTAAATATAAACTACTGCGCTTATCGCTACATATGGTGTAAAATTAAGGGTTAGCTTGAGCAATTGAATGGGTTAGTTTGTGTATAGAAAGGCACGTGAAACTATACAATAATCTTTGTCGGAAGGTAGGTGATAAGGTGGGAAGGGGGGGTGGATGGGGAGGTGGAGGGGGAAAGGGTTTGTATATTTTATTTACAATACTTATGGTGACTAATTTTTTACATTGACTTACTATGACTAGTGGGCGTTATACAAAAAAAGTATTAGGGGGGGGGGGGGTAGGTAGATGATCACGGTTGGAAGAGATATAAAATTTGGAGTTTCTCCCCGGTGGGAGAGCGTATTATTGGTTGAGTTTAGTTATTAGTAACAGGAAACGTGTCTTATTATTCTTATTATTGCGGGTTGTATTATGGTTGCTATTAGGATATTAGGATAACCACCAGTATTTTTTTATGTCTCGGCGGTGGTGGTCCTTGCGGTCTATGGTTGATAATTTGTCGTTGAATTTTACATTATAGTTTGTAGTGTTAGTGACTGTGTGAGGGTAGAGAATTCTTTTATCATCGGCTTTCCTGTGGTAGTGGTAAATTAGGGGTATGTTTTCGCGGTTTTGGATGTATCCTAGGTTGTCCAAGTAAATAAATGATTCTGGTGGGGTGTATCCGGTGGAGCACGTATTTTTATAGTATTGCGGGTTCGGGTATGTTGAACTATTTATGAGACTGTTGCTTTTTATCTTTCGGGTGTTTGCCCAGTGGTTGCGAATGAGTTTGAGGATGAATAGGTCTATTCTGGTTATGTCGGCGAATTCGTATAGTTTTTGGTTCTTTATGAGTTTTGTGTAATTAGATTCGGGGGATCTGTATTTATTTAGGCAGGCGCGGAGGCCTTTTCTTTCGAAAATCCTCATCTTTTCCATTGAGCATGCGGCGATGTTGAACCATATGGGGCAACCGTAGGTTAGAATTGGTCTTATAAGGGATTTATAGCAAGTAATTTTAGATTTTACGCTCAGAGATTTTGAATAAAAAAGGCGTTTGTGGGCGGCGAATGATTTTTGGGCTTTGTCGATTTGTATGTGCATGTGGTTAGTATAATTTAGTTTGAAATCTATGTGTACGCCTAGGTAGCGCACCACCTTTTTGTGTGAAATTTTTTCCTGTCGGTTACTATTGTTGAACAGGTGGAAGTTTTTCGCGTGCACGCGTACGTCGTTATTTGCGTTTGAGATGGACGATATATATGGTCGGAATAAAATTGTTTCGCATTTGTCTGTGTTAATTTTTAGTTTCCAGGTATATAGGTGGTCTTGTATTTTTGCAAAGATTTCTTGTAATTGTGTTTTTATTATAGAGGGTTTGGCATGCTTTATGTATATTAGTAGGTCGTCCGCGAAGGCTATTGCGAATTTATTGTGTTCTTTATTTAGACCGTACATGTGGAGTAAGTCACTGATATATATGTTAAACAGAATGGGGGAATTGACTGTTCCTTGTTGTAGTCCGTTTTTTATTGAAAAGGTCCTAGAGGAGGTTGTATGCTTGTCGGCGGCTATGAATTTTTTTTCGTGGAGCATGTTCCAGATCATTTTAGTGAGGTGTCTTGGAAATTTTTTATTAATTAGTTTAAAGAACAGTCCGTCGAGCCATACCGTGTCGAAGGCTTTTTCGAGATCGATGAAAATGGCGCCAACGCATTCGTTCGCGTTTCTTGCCCAGCAGACGTCTGAAGTTAATTTCGTTAAGGCGTGAACTGTGGAGTGGTGGTGTCTGAATCCGAATTGCGTTTCCGGAATGATGTTGTTATCTTTCGTAAATTTAACTATTGCGTCGTTAATTGTTGTTTCAAAAATTTTGCTTATATTCGCGAGGAGGCTGATGGGGCGGTAATCCGATGGGGAGTTTCCGTTTTTTCCTTTCTTCTTAATTGCTATTAATTTTGCAGTTTTCCAGGCTGTCGGGAAGTACGTTAGGTTAAGGCAGTTGTTAAACAGTATTGTGTAGTTGTATATGTATTGGGGGGGTATGTTCTTGAGAGCGATGTTGGGGACGTTTTCAAAACTGGATGATTTTTTATTGTTTAATTTTTTAAAGGTGTGTGTTAGTTTTGTGTATGAAGTGAAATAGTCTGCTGGCACGTGCGTTTCAACCGGGCTGTCTGCTGTGTTGGTGGAGTCGAATGTGCAAACTGTGTTGTTATTCGTTTTGTCCTGTTGGATTTCTAGTTCGAGAGCCCTAGTTTTTATATTGATTATATTGGATAGCTGTTCTTTGCCCATATGTAGGTTTTGGGTGTGAACAGCTTCGAAATGAGTACCGAGGATATTTAGTTTATGTACTGTGTCTGTGATAATGGTATTATTTTGTGCATCGGTTTGCTGGGTGGCGGGGTTTATCTTTGCTTCTTGGAGAAGCTGTGCGTTACACGGGGGGATCTTTAGGGTTTCTACGTTGTTTGCCGTTTTGGGTCTGAAGATGCTGTTTAGCGAGGGAAAGAATTTTGAGGATTCATGTGGCGATATTTTACTCATTTTATTCTCCCAGAATTTACTGGTGGAGTCGAGGAAGGCTTTCTTGATCTCGTGCCTTACTGATTTGAGTGTCTCTTTGAGGGCTACTATCAGTGAGTGGTTAGCAGTGGAGTAGTTTGTGATTTTAGTTAGTCTGTTTATTTGGGTGATTAGGCGGCTTTTTTGTTTCCGAAGTCGTTTGATGAGAGGTGTAATGAATTTATCTGTTGAGTTTTGGTTTTTATTTATGTGAGGGACTGCGTGGGCTATTGCTTTGTTTATGGTTGTGTCTATTGCATTGTCACGGGATTTCGTGGCAATTAAAATAAAGTAAATATTTTCCAGAATTATTTCCGTAGAAAATAGTTGGAACAAGGATTCGGGCAGAATAACGAACTATAACGTGCACTTTCACAAATAAGACTCTGCTTTATTGTTTTTGGACGCTCCTTTTATACATTTGTCTATCGCTGTGTCGCGGAGAGGGAGTCTTTGTCTCCTGAACCTTGTCCTTTGGGGGTTCTTCCGAACCTTGTCCTTAGGGGGTATTATCAGGAGACTGGAAATTTTAGGTCGTCATATACCCCTCTTCCTATTTTGGATTTGGTCCTCCAAATCTCACGCGTTTGGTTGGGGTGAAGATGATGGGTTCGGCTTCCTCTTGGAGTCGGAGTTCCTGGTAGGTAGGCGGCTGTATTTGATGTACCGTTTGGTTGGTCGTCTTGCTTTTGGGGCAGCAGATCTTGATCTTTAGGGTGCCTGGTGCGATGCATTTAAATCCTCTGAATAATCCATAGGCTAAGATGGATCCTAGTGCGAGGTAGCTCAGAATTTGGAAACTGGTCCAGCCGGTCTCTTTCCAATCGTTCATTCTTTTTTCGTTCTGTAGTCCTTGTAACTGCTGATCCATTTGGTCGAGGTTGGTACGGTACTGGTTTACATTTTGTAGTATGACAGGAACTATTGGTAGGGTGTCGTGTAATGTTTTTAATTGTTTTGGGGTGTACTTTATGGAAATGTTTTTGTAAAATACGTTATAGGTAGAAGTAACGCTTTTGCCTGCTATCTTCATTACAGTTGTTTCGCTGAGCAAAATACAATCTTCGTTATTATTGACTATGAGGCTTGGCTGTTGTAGCGTATGAATTTCGCTGGTTTTACATAGTGTTTGAATTTGTAGCGGTTTCGCGGGTATTATGATAAATGAATTTTGGGCGTATAAAGGTACATAGGTGATCTCCTGAATTTTAAATATACCTATTTGACAATGGTTTAAGGTGTGAGTGTGTACTTTCAAGATGTCTGATTGACAGTCGTGGTTGTCGATTAGAGAGTGACTAGGTCGCGTTCTTTTACATAAATAAAAGGACTCTATCTTTTTACAGGCTTTCAGATAGTCTAAGTCAAGTGGTATGTATTCGTGTGACCTATCGAGTATTATGTTATTTTCTATTAAGGGAATTACAAAAGCATTTGATTTCTGCTCGGGGATAGGTATAATGTGCTTAATATCCCACTCGTTCTCTTCGGGTAAGGGGATCGTTAGGTGGTATACTATGTGATTGTCTTTTAACAATATTTTTGTTTCTGTGATGCTGAGTAGTGTTTGATAATTGCGTTCGTTAAACTCTATGGGCGAATGTATATGGTTTTTCGTAGCTAACTCTCTAAGGGATTCCACAAATTTTGCTGGTTGTACAAGTGTCGGATGAACGATTCCTCTTTGTCCCAGCAGTATTGCGTTCACTAGTACGTCTAAATCTGCTGATGTTTCGCTGATTAGACTTTGTATTACAATTAGTTGTGCATTTAAATGTGACCAGTTGCTTGTTTTGAAAAATTGCTTGTTTATTTCGTTACGTAATTTATTAAAGTCTTCGATATGGGTTTGATTCATCATTACTCTGATCAATTGCGTTTGATTGTGAATTATTTTGGTTATTTCGTTGTTTGAGTCAAAGAGTTTGTCCATGTTTTTGTTTATTAGCTCTAGGTCGTCGTTGTCTAGAGTTCCAAATAGTGATTTTGATACTGATCCAATGATGTTCAATAATCCTCTTTTCTCTCTCAAGTGAAGAAGATGATTGAATTCGTACAGTTTCGATTGAAGTCGACGAAAGTGAGTTTCTAGAGCTTGTATTTCTATATCTGTTTGACAAGCAAATTCTTTACAATTATCTTTTATGAATGTGAGGTCGTTCTTGATTTCTTGCGTGGTTTCAAATACGTTTCGCGTGTTTACGGCTATTACAAGTTTGAGTTCGTTGTGGTATACGAAGGCTTTACCGATGTCTTCTATGTACATATTTGTTTTATTGAGAGGTATGAACTTGAGGCAGTGCGTCGCAGCGGCAAGTGTTAGTAATAAGAATATAGTTAACCTGAAACAGTACGGTAAATTTTTAGTCGGTTGCCGTGTATTTTTCGAGTGTTGAAGGGTTCTGTTAAGTATTTGACAGTGTACGTGGGTGGATTTGCATTTATTATTTCAACTGGTCCGAGCCATTCTATGTCTAACTTGTTTTTCTTATGATCGTTGTGGATTAGAACTTTGTCACCAATATTGAATAAGGATTGTAATCGGATGATACGTCTATCTTGGTCTCTTTTGTAACGGGCTTTGTTTTTCTCTAAGGTTTTTTGAGCTTTGGTCAAGTATTCGTCATGTCGTTTCTTCCATAATCTGAATAGATCTTCTTTGGTAATGGCAGGAGAAGTGGCTATTGTGGAAGGCATGTTGGCTTTATGTCCGAAGGTCAGTTCAAATGGGGTGAGTCCCGTGGCTTCATGCACAGAGGTATTATAACCCATGCAAATGAGGTTGAGGTTCTCGTCCCATTCGTTTTGTTTTTCTAACGTGCAGGTTCTAATTAAATCTTTTACTGCACTGTGCGTTCTTTCTAATGAGCCGTTAGATTGAGGGTGGAATGAGGTAGTTTTACAGTGTTTGATTTTAAATGCTGCCTCGAATTGTTCCATTAGGTTACAAACAAAATTAGTCCCTTGGTCGGTCAAAATATGTTTTGGCGAGGAAAATATATATATGTAGTGTTCCAGTAATTTTGGGATAATGGTTGTAGCTTGCTGATCTTTTAAAGGGATTAGGAGAAGGTATTTGGTTAGTACGTCTTGTATTGACAAGATGTATTGATGGCCTTTGTTAGTTTTAGGTAAGGGTCCGAATATATCCATGGCTATCTTGTCGTTAGGTTCTTTGGGCGTATCCGTGATTACTGCTGGTTCCCTGGGTCGGATTCGCGTGAGTTTCCCGCGTTGACAAATTTCACAAGTCTTAATAAAGTTTTGAACGTCATTTTCTAAATTGGCCCAATGGTATCGTTCTTTTATTCGTGATATGGTACGGTTTTCGCCAAAGTGCTGTGCTGAATCTGAATTGTGATTTTCTTTCAAGATTTGTAGTTTCTCTTCTGCTGTGTATTCTCTATTCGTTTCTTTACCTATGGTTAGTCGTAATTTCAATTTATTCGTGAAAAATCTTAACATGAGTTCTAATTTAATTTGTTCAAGCGCAGTGAATCCTATTTGTAGTCCGAGGTTTAATTTGCCGGTCTTGCCTATTCTATTGTTTTCTTTATCAATGATTCCGTATAATACTTTTAGCCATTGATCTTCGTTGTACGGTCCTAATGTGTCTTTATCTATTTGTGTCCATTTGCTTCGATTGGGTACTGTTTTAATCGTGGTTCTGTCGTCTGACGTTAGCCATGTGTTGTACTCGTGGAAAAGATTCCTTAAAGCGTCGGGTTCTGGAGAGGATTCAAGGTCTCGTAAAAGGTCGTCTATGTCTTGTTCCGAAATTTCGGGGGTAGGGTGTAAGCGAGATAAGGCGTCTGCGGCGGTGTTCTCTTTGCCTTTCTTGTATTCGATTTCGTAATCATATTCTTCAAGTTTTAATCGCCATCGCATTAATCTGGATGAAGGATCTCTGACATCCTTGAGCCATTTCAATGCTTGATGATCAGTTTGAATGATAAATTTGCGCCCGAGTAAATATTGTCTGAGGCGTCGAATTGCCCAAACTATTGCCAAAAGTTCCTTTTCGGTTGTCGTATAATTTTGTTCGGCTGGGTTTAACGTCCGCGAAATATAGCAGCAAGGTCTGCCTTCTTGTGAGAGAACAGCTCCCAGGCCTTCGTTGGATGCGTCGGTGGTTAAAGTAAAGGGTTTATTAAAGTCGGGATATTGAAGGACGGGATCTTCGCATAATTTGCGTTTAAGTGTCTCGAATGCCTCAGTCTGTTTGTCTGTCCAGTGAAAGGGGGTGTCCTTTTTTGTGAGTTCCGTTAGGGGCTTACTAATTTTTGCGAAGTTCTTTATAAACTTTCTGTAATAACCTGCCAGTCCTAAAAATGACTTAATATGTGTTACCGTTTTGGGTGTCTTAAAATTTTTAATAGCGTCAATTTTTTTTGTATTTGGTTTTACTCCATCTTTGGAAATAGTGTGTCCTAAATACTCTAGTTCTGGTCGTAAATATTCGCATTTGTCAGGCTGAAGTCTGAGGCCCGTGTCTCGTAGACGTTGAAATACAATTGCTAAGTTTCTATTGTGCTCTTCTATAGTTGACCCGAAAATGATAATGTCGTCTAGGTATACGAAACAATATTTGCCAATGAGTCCTTTTAAAGCACGATCCATCGTGCGCTGGAAAGTGGCGGGGGCATTTTTCAGTCCGAAGGGCATTCGTTTATACTGGAAATGTCCGTCTGGCGTGGAAAAACCGGTGTATTTGCGAGAACTAGGTTCCATAGGAATTTGGTGGAAGCCAGATGATAAGTCAAGCGCCGAGAAGAATTTTGCTTTGCCTAGGTGATCTAGAATATCGTCTATGTTTGGAAGTGGATATGCGTCTTGATCGGTTTGATCGTTTAATTTTCTGAAATCGATCACGATTCTCCATTTGCGTTTACCTGATGCGTCCATTTTTTTGGGGACGACCCATACTGGTGCGTTAAATGGGGAGTCGCTCTCTTCTATTATTTTCTTCTCAAGCATTTCTTCAATCTGGCGTTTGATTTCGAGTTTATGACATTCTGGGGGTCTGTAGGATTTTATGTTAATGGGTTTCTCGTTTTTTAAGGTGATTTGGTGTTGAGTTAGTTCGGTGCAGGGGGTAGGATCGGATTGAAGTGCAAAGATGTCAGCATAGCTCACTATTATCTTTTGAATTATCTCTCGAATGTGTGGCTCTACGTGTTTTAAATTAATTCTTTCGACCAATTCGTTTATGCGTTCGTAATTTTGTTCGATTTCTAATGTTTCTGTACTTACATTTTCGTTGCCGGGATTTATGTAGCAAATCTTTGTAGGCTGGTTATTCAAATTAATTTGTTTCACTGTAAATTCACCTGGTTTGACAAGGAAGGTTAGGCAACCCGAAGATTCAGAAACGCATGAAACTTGACATACAAGTAAAGTATGTCATCCGTAATGCAACCCTACTTTCCATTCGTGCCATAATTCGGTTTTAAGGGGTGAAATCAGCCCTTGAAAAAAATTCAGACAGCTCTTTTTCGTGAAATATCTCGAGAACGCTAAGAGATATTTAAAAAAAGTATGAACAAAACTTGCAGTGCTTTATTACGTCTACAAAACTGCGTAAACAAATTTTTTGAAAAAGCCTTCATTTTTTTAAATATTTTTTTCTGTGGATTTTTCAAAAATAATTTTTACGCAGTTTTGTGGACGCAATAAAGCGATGCAAGTTCTGTTTATACTTTTTTTTAATATCGGTCAACGTTCTTGAGATATTTCACGAAGAAGAGCTTTCTGAATTTTTTTCAAGAGCTGATTTCACCCCTTAAGATCGAATTATGGCACAAACAGAAAATAGGGTTGTATTACGGATGACATACTTCACGTGTATGCAAAGTTTCATACGTTTCTGAATCTTCGGGTTGCCTAACCTTCCTTGTGAGTTGGATTTCGTCGTGTAGTTTTAATGGGATGTTGCCTAAAATTAAATGAGTATTGTTAATTTGGTAGATATGTCCTTGGAGGAATGGAAGTCCAATTATGCCGTCTTCTTTGAGGGGAAAACTGTCGGGAATAATATGAAATTTAAAGTTCTTTTTGTTGGATCGAAGATTAAAGTATTTGTGAGTTTCATGTTTATGATTGCCCGTGAGGAATTGCTTGTGTTCTGTATGTGTAGGTGTGTCGTCGTTGAGTAGGTTCTCTTTTATTAAATTTATTCCTGCTCCGGTGTCCACAAGGAATCTTCCTGTTCTTCGAGTTCCTTTGACCACGATTCGGATGTGTTGTAGTTGTCCTGGTTGGTGGTGTACTCTTGGTATGTCGTCTCCTCGTTCGGTGGATCTTCTATTTCTTCCGTGTAGTTGATCCTGGGTGGTAGTTTTCCGTTGGTGGCCTTCGGAAAATTCGACTGTTGTTTGTTAGAATAACAGCGTTCTTGGGTGTGGCCTATCTTTCCACATTTATCGCACTTTATCGTTAGTCTTTGGCTGAATGGTGCGCTATGCAACTGGTTGCTCATCCTATTTATTTGCACGTTCCGGATGGGCTTCTCGGGTTGCCTGTGAGTCATTGGTCTTCGTTGTTGTTCTCGAGCGGAGTCACGCAGCCAAACGTCCATATCAGTTGCCATTGTTTGTGCTTCGATTAGTGTTTTTGGTCTACTGGGTATTACTAATTTTCCAATTTCGCTTCGTAGGTTAGATACATACGTGTCCGTTGCAGCATCCTGTTCTTCTTCCATTGCGATTTTTCTTGCAGTGGGTCTGACATGTTTGTTCTGGATCGCGTATTGTAGCTCGTTCAGTGCTTGGCGGAAACGTAAATTGTACGAATGAATCGTTTCAGTCGGTCCTTGCTTGGTAGCGTATAATTTGTTTCTGCATGATTTTACAGAAGATGGGGGGCTGATGTTCGTTCTGAGTGCTTCGAAAAGTTCTTCGAATGAACGGATGTTCATGTATCGCAGACTTCGTTCTGCGTTGTCGGTGATCTTTTCGGCGAGAATAAGATCAAGTAGAAGATCTGCGTTGTCACTTCTCGCTTTCGCTTGGCGAATGCTTGTGATAAAATCTTCTACGCCCGTGTCGTCCCTACCTTTTAGTGGTTTGATCGTGCGTAAAGCTAATTTTACGTCGATCTTTTGGTCTTGTGGTAGTCTCATGGAGCTGCTCCTGTTAACCGTTCTTGATCTGTTTCGGTAACCGGCGGTTTCTTCGGCGACCGTGTCAATGTCCGTTTCGTTGTCTTCGGATGCAGCGGGTGCAGCGGGTGCCGTGGCTCCTCTGATTCCCGATGCAACGCTCGTAGTGTCGTCTTCAGTGATGGCTATTTTACCGACACTGTCAGCGAGGTCGCGTATTTCGTGTGTCCGTTTGAGATTTTCTTTATTCATTATTTCAAATCCGTTAATCATTCTAGCATCTAGCGAGTTGAGTTTATCCGTGATTTGTCTAAGTATAATTTCTAACGCTGGGTTGGATTCCATGTTAGAGTCCTCGTCGGAGTCTAGGACGGGTTTGGGTGTTCGATAGGTTGTGAAAGCCGTTGTATAGGTATACCGTAATTTCTCACCTTCTGGCTCTCGTAGTCCCTTGGTTTGCTGTGGCGCGCGTAGTCCGCAGGTCTTCAAGTTTTCAGGCGAAGGTTTTGACGGTATCCTGGCTGGATCGCCAATTTTGTCACGGGATTTCGTGGCAATTAAAATAAAGTAAATATTTTCCAGAATTATTTCCGTAGAAAATAGTTGGAACAAGGATTCGGGCAGAATAACGAACTATAACGTGCACTTTCACAAATAAGACTCTGCTTTATTGTTTTTGGACGCTCCTTTTATACATTTGTCTATCGCTGTGTCGCGGAGAGGGAGTCTTTGTCTCCTGAACCTTGTCCTTTGGGGGTTCTTCCGAACCTTGTCCTTAGGGGGTATTATCAGGAGACTGGAAATTTTAGGTCGTCATAGCATTGATGTATTTGTCTATTTCGTCTGTCGTTAGGTTTCTGTCGTTTGGTATTGTTATATTGTCGGCGTTTGAGATAAATTTTTTGAATTTTGTCCAGTCGGTTTTGGCGAAGTTGTATGTCTCAGGTGTCGTTAGTTCGTCTATTTCTAATAAGTTCATGGATGGGATGGATATTTGGATTTTGACCGCTCTGTGGTCGCTGTCGCGTTCGTAAGAGTCTAGTGTTTGGTGCCCGTGTAGGTTATGGAGTTTGATGCGATTGTCTGTAAGGCATAGATCAATGAAGGCTCCACTGGCGGGGAAGGATGGGAGTTCTGTTCTGTAGAGAGCGATTCTAAAGGCTATCTGATTTTCTTGAGTCCACTTATTTAAAGCGGTGCCTCGGCTGTTTATTGTCGCGTTACCCCAGGACTGGTGCTTCGCGTTTAGGTCGCCTGCTAAGATGTAGTAGTTATTAGGTTTGTGGAGTTCTAATTCTTGGAATAATGCTTTTAGTTCTAAAATGAATTCTTTTTTATTGTTCCCGGTTGCGTATGCTGCGATGACGAAGAGTTTGTTGCTGTTTTGCAATTGGAGTTCTATTATTGATGCTTCGAGGCATTCGTTACTATAAGAGCGGTTGAGGTGGATCTGTTTGTATTTAAACATATTTTTAATTAGGATGCCAGTGCCTCCTGCTTGTTTCGCGTTAGTTCTGTCTTTTCTGATGAAGTTATAATCTTTGAAGCTTATTTTGTGGTTGAGGTTTAGTTTCGTCTCGGATAGGAGTACTATGTCAGGGTTATATTTGTTAAGGCAGTCCAGGAGAGAGGCTCGTCTTTCGTTTGTAATTATAGAGTTTACGTTCATTTGTATTATGTTGAGGTGGCTGATTGCGATTTTATTGAGTGGGTTGTTTTGCGGTGGGGCTGGAGTATGCATTAGAATTCGATTCCTAGGGTTTTTGTAATGAGGTTAATTCTGTTGGAGTTTATTTCTACGCTTTCGGCTATGCGCGTCATCTGTTGGTTAATTGATATCATCATGAGTTTAATGTCTTCTAATGTGTTCGTTGGGTGCGAGTCTGGTTGCGGGCGTTGCGAGTGGAGTTCTTGTACCGTGGGGGCTGGTATGTTTTTCGCGAGTGTTGGGAATTTTTTATTTGAAACCATTGCACTGTAGGAAAAGTCTGGGTGAACCGTTTTTTCAATTAGTTTTAGTTTCCGTTCCTTCTCTGCTTTGAGGAATTGCACTTTTTCGTCTATTTTTAGTTTGAGTTCTTTTAGTTTGGGGCATCCTCTGTAGGAGGCTGGGTGCCCGAAGTTTTTGCAATTGACGCAGAATGGCTGCTCCGTACTGTCTTCGGTACGCTTGCATTCTCCCGGGTTGTGGGGGAGGTTGCATTTAACGCACCTGTAGGCTAGGTTGCAGTTAAACGCGACGTGGCCGATTCTTTGGCATCTTTTGCATTGTATACGGTCTTTTTTGGTTATTTTCTCCCATCTGATTAGGGAGTGCAGGACTATTTTTATTTCTTTTAGGTTTTCTGTTTTGCTATCTGGTGATAGTTGTACGATGAAGATCGGGAGGTTTCGCCCTTCAAGCTGGGATTTTCGCGTTTGAAATTTTTTAACCGATGTGAATTGGACGTTTGTAATGTTTTTTTTTTGGAGTTCTTCAAGGACGGATTCCGGTTCGAAGTTTCCTTCTAGATTTTTTAGTAATATTGTCATGGTTTTTTCTGTTTTCGGAGTGTACGAGAAGAAATTTATATTATTATTTTTAAGAGTTTCGCGGGCCGATTTAAAGCTCTCTATGTTTTCCATTTGGAGGAGGTGTTTATTGGTTCCTATCTTTTTTGTATAAAAGTTGTTTGTACTTTGGGAAATTACGTTAATTGTTTTGCTGCAGGGAGTGTCTATTATTGTTATGGGGGGTGGTCTTGTTATTTTCGTGTTTGCTACTGGGGTGGGGTCGTAATTTTGGGTTTTGGTTTTTTTGTTTGGTGGCGGGGTGGGTGAGGCGCTTGGTACTACCTGTCGCTGTGGGTAAGAGGGTCTTGCTGGTGGGTGGATGTGGCTGCTTGCTGTCTCTGGGCTTCCTTTCGTTTTCGGGGCTGTCCTTTTGGCTGCTACTACCTGCGTCCATGGCGATGTGTCCATCGGGGTTGTCGCGTCTTCCTGTGGGCGCGTGGCGGCTACCTGCGGTATTCCTTCCTTCGGTGGTGACTCAGGGTGAGTCGGTGGTTGGGGATTTCCCATAATTTTGGCGTTGCGAGCTCGTTCCTCCTCGAGCTGCTTGGATAATTTTTCCACCGTCTTGTTAAGATTTTCGATGATTGCCATGAAATCTTTAATGTCTAGGCTTGCTTGATCTGTGTTGCCTGATTGTTTTTTGTTCGTTGGTGAACCTTTCTTTGTCGGTGGCATTTTGGTTTCGGTGTTTGTGATTATTGTTCGTTTAGTGTTTGGCTTTGGGTTAAGCCTTTTTTGTTTATTTTTTGTTTCAGGATTTGATTTATTTCCTTGAATCGCTCTGCGGCGTTTTCTTCTGATGTGTTGGTGTCAGATAATAACTGTATTAAGTCATTTGTATTTTTGGTGTTCACTTTTTTGGATATGTCACTCCATATGTTTTTTGTGTGAGACACCTCTGTTGGTTGGAGGGTGATGCCCCCTTGTGCACTGGTATTTATTACGGAGTCAATTTTCACTGTTTGATATCACTGTATATAATATATTTGAATAACTACGAGCGAGGAAAAACTGCACTGTGAACTACCTAGTATGCTCAAGGTAATTTGCAAGCGCGGAGCTCAAAAAGGGTACGTCCGCTACCTGTGAAGGGCAAGGGACGACTGACACTTTGCCGCAGGGCCACCGATGATGTTGAAAAGATCTAACGTACTTTAGAATATAGAGTAGTGGCGTAATATCAATTGGTTCGTTTATCTAGTTTGGTCAATTTCTATGCTCGTTTGCTGTATGTGAAAACATTAAACATTGCATAAAACACTTATTTCGCAAAGAATAGACGAAAATTCGCCGCATAAGTTATTCTGACACGCAAAAAACGCTGTAACTACCCTCCCAGTCGAGCTACAGGGTTGAAACTTGGTACGAATTGGTTTTTCTTGATAAGCTATCGAATGACACCTCACAAGTTGAATTTGGTTTAGGGGCACATTTGACCCCCTTATTCGGCTATAGCCTTTATTGGAAATAATAGAACCAGAAAGTGTAGAAGAGGCATTGTCCTCACCCCAAGTAGAATTTTGGAAACAAGCAATCACAGAAGAAATGAATAGTTTAGAAGCCAGAAAAACCTGGATTGTCACGAACCTACCAGAGGATAAAAGGTCCATTGGATGTACTAAATGGGTGTTCAAATTGAAAACAGACTCAAATGAAAAACCAACTAGATTCAAAGCCAGATTGGTTGCACAAGGATTTGGGCAAGAAAAGGGAGAAGATTATGCTGAGACTTATGGACTAAATTCTCCAATTTATGGTCTAAAGCAAGCTAGTCGAAACTGGAATGAAGAACTGGACAACTTCCTCACAAGCTGTGGGCTTCAGAGACTGAAGACATCGAATTGCGTGTACAAATTGAGGGAAGTTGCAATATTAATCGTTTATGTCGACGATATAATGATCTTCTCACGCGAAACTAAATACATTGACTGTTTGATCAAAAGGATTTCACGAAAGTATGAGATTAAAGATTTGGGAGAGATCAGGTTTATATTAGGAGTAAAAGTAGATCGTGATATACAAGGTAAGATGAAGTTATCACAAAAAGCATATGTAGATTCAATCTTAAAACGTTATGGTATGGAAGATTGTCGTGGTGCTGCGACACCATTAGAACCAGGAGTAAGATTATCCAAGGACGATTGTCCTAAAACTGAAAATCAAAGATATTGGGGAATTATGTTTTTCCCCTATACGCCACGCGTCTTGAAGAGCGCCGGAAGCGCCGGTGCGCACACACACACTTATGTAACTACGAACGATGTATCACGTTGTGAACGGACAGACCATATTACATTACAATTAAAGTCTTACTTCTTAACTAACTGGGGTCTTTGTCGCTTCACCTTCAACGTCCCAAAGCCACTATTCAAAAGGTTATGGGCCCAGCATACGGATAAGAGTGGGTGCAGTGGAAACACAAAGAAGATATATATATCGTTAGTGAGGTTAAGTGCGTCAAGAATACAAGAGCGATGAGTGCAACGGGCTTAGCTAGGATTGAAGCTCTCAGCAAGGATAATTTTGACACATGGAAGATGCAAATGGAGGCTTTATTGATCAAAAACGATGCGTGGGGTTTTGTATCCGGAGAAAGACCGAAACCGGAGATCGTGGTCGGAAACAACGCATCGGAAGCCGCAGCCACCGCATGGACGGTCGGAGATAATAAGGCGAGATCGGATATAATCCTCTCCATCAATCCATCCGAGCTAAAACAAATTAAAGGATGCGGAAGTTCGCGCGAGGTGTGGCAAAAGCTGGAGAGCATTTACCAATCCAGAGGACCGGCTCGGAAAGCCACGCTTCTGAAACAACTTATACTGCATCGCATGCAAGAAGGCCAAGACGTACGTCACCACGTGCGCAAGTTTTTCGACGCAATAGACAAACTGAGTGAAATGGAAGTGGATATAAATCCGGATCTCCTGGCGATTTTGCTTCTGTATAGCTTGCCGGTCAGCTTCTCGAATTTTCGATGCGCCATCGAATCACGCGACACTCTACCGACTCCAGAAGCGCTTCGCATCAAAGTCATCGAGGAAAGTGACGCTCGGACGAACGACACGCAGGGCGCGATACAGAATGCAATGACAGCAAAAGGGCGCCCAAATGGAAACAAATATAAACAAAAGAGTGGATCGCTCGACCACGGAGATTTCAAATTTCGCTGCCGTCGATGCAAAGAGATCGGCCATAAAGCCAGAGATTGTAAGAAAGGCGGAAATGCCCGATCGTTCCCGAAGCATTCCGAAGACGTCGTACTGTGCGCGAGTGAAAATTTTTCTAACTCCGAAATGGCGTACCAGTCGGAAACCGCGAAATCTAACGACATTTGGTGTTTGGACAGCGGGTCGACGTCTCATTTGTGCAGAGAACGGAATAAATTCGTGGAAATAACCGATTCTAGATCCGGAAAACTCGATCTGGCGACTAACGCGTCGTCCGACATTGTCGCCAGGGGAAAAGCTTCGTTTACAGCCGATGTTCGCGGAAGCAGAAAACATGTGACTTTGAGAGACGCTCTTCATGTTCCCGATCTACGGAACAATTTGCTATCGGTCGCAAAAATCACGGATAATAATTGTGAAGTAGTTTTTAAAAAACAATGTGCGACGATCGTCGGTCAGGACGGAAACGTAAAATTGTTCGCCAAACGAGTCGGCGACTTATATCTCGTGCGCGAGGAGGGACGACAGCCGCGTTGCCTCGCATCACATGATACGAAGTATTCAGCGAATTCGTCAAACGCATTGGAGGTATGGCACCGTCGCCTCGGACATTTGAATGTCAAGGATCTCGTAACGGGTGGGCGAACGGGCGCGATGCGCGGTTTAAATATTGAACATTGCAATGGGGACCTGGAGTGCGACATCTGTTCTCGCGGAAAGATGACCAGGACTCCATTTCCAAAACAATCGGGGAGGAAGAGCGGACTGCTGGATCTGATCCACTCCGATCTCTGTGGTCCAATGAGGACCCAATCTGCTGGAGGAGCGAAATACATTATTACCTTCATCGATGACAAATCCCGATGGTGTGAGGTAAGATTTCTAAAGCACAAAAATGAAGCGTCGAATGCTTTTAGAGAATTCAAGGCGATGGTCGAAAATCAAAAGGAAAGGAAGATAAAATGCCTTCAGTCGGACAACGGTACGGAATACCTGAACAAAGAATCGGAGGAATACCTGCGACGAAACGGAATCTTGCGAAGATTGGCCATTCCATACAATCCGGAACAAAACGGAGTCGCGGAGAGAAAAAATCGAACCCTTCTCGAGATGGCGAGGTGCCTATTGATTCAATCGAACCTTCCATCACACTTCTGGGCAGAGGCAATTATGGCTGCCAACTACATACGGAACCGGTGCCCGAGTAGAACCTTGGGCGGTCGAACTGCGTTTGAGTTGTGGACCGGAAGTCCACCGGACGTAAGTAACCTACGAGAGTTCGGATGTAAAGTTTTCTTTTTGGACAGAACACCGGGCAGAGGAAAATTTGACGAACGGGCGAAGGAAGGAGTTCTTCTCGGCTGTTCGGAGAGATCCAAGGGATACCGTGTCTGGAATCCAAAGGAGCGGAAAATCGAAATAACAAGAGACATTAAGTTCTTAGAAGATCTCGAACCTTCCATGGAGGGTTTCGAGGATTTTGCCCCGAGAAAATTCGACGTCCCACGGCTGGAGCACGTACAGGTTCCAAGTGACGAACGCCGTGAAACGGAGATCGAAATAAGGCCATTGGAGGATCGTCGGGACGTCGTACCATCGGTGAACCCCGAGGATGAAGATGGAATCGCAGCGGACCGTCCAGACGAAGAGCACTCTGAAAACGTAGATACGGTCCCCAGACGGGGCCCTGGAAGGCCAAAGAAAATAATCACAGGTTTGAGGGGGAGACCCCGAAAGCAGTATCAGGAACGACATGCTGATATCTGACAAGAGAAACCCGAAGTGGCCGGCCTGACAGAGGTACCTCTAAAACTGGCCATATCAGGAACGGAGGCGAACGAATGGTGCCGAGCAATCGCGGCAGAGGTTGGGTCCCTCATCCGAAACAATACATGGGATCTAGTCGACCGTCCAAAAGACGGAATCGTCATCGGAGGTCGTTTTGTACTGCGGAACAAGTTCAAATCGGACGGAACTTTGGAGCGACGGAAGGCTCGGATGGTAGCGCGAGGATTCGCGCAGCGCCCAGGGATTCACTTCAATGAGACGTTTGCGCCGGTGGCGCGCCTAAGCTCAGTACGTCTGTGTGTCGCCGTAGCGGTCCAGCACGGAATGCGGATTCGACAGTTCGACATCGCGACGGCCTATCTCAACGGTCTTCTCGAAGAGGAGGTACTGATGGAGGCACCTGAACTATTAGCGGAAGGACTGGAGATGCTTATCCGATCCGAAGGTAAGGACAGCGACCTTAGAAGGAGGGCTGAGTCCATGCTGGCGGAGCTCCAGGTGGGAGACAAGGTTTGTCGACTGAGGAAGGCCCTCTACGGTTTACGCCAGGCCGGAAGAAGCTGGCACGTTAGACTGGATAAGGTTTTACGAAAATTCGGAGCAAGGCCGACTAACGCCGATCCGTGCGTTTACCTTATGGATCGTGGAGGGGATGCATCGTTGATTGTAGTCTACGTCGACGATATTCTCATGATGTCGAGGAATAGTCAAATGATATCGGAATTCGGGAGGTATCTGTCAAAAGAATTCGACGTCAGGGACCTTGGTGATGCTTCATATTGCTTGGGGATTGAGTTTTCCCGGAAACAAGGAAGGATAGGCATGCACCAAGCTGGATACATCAGAGAAGTTCTGGCTCGTTTTGGCATGACGGACTCAAGGCCAGTTCTGACTCCGATGGATGTCAACGTAAAGCTGAAGAAAGCCGAAGGAGAAGTCAGCGCGGAAGATAGGAATCTTCCTTACAGAGAGTTAATTGGTGCACTAATGTACCTGGCCGTGGCAACCAGGCCGGATATCGCTTTTGCGGTAAGTGCCCTAAGCCAATTTTGCAATAATTACAGCCGGATACATTGGACAGCAGCCAAGCGGGTCCTGCGATATCTGAAGGGGACCATGGCCTTGGGATTGATCTTTGAACCAAATGCTGATCCACTGAGGGGCTACGTCGACGCGGATTGGGCCAGCTGCTTGGATGACAGGCGTTCATATACCGGCTACTCATTCATCTTGAGTAGCGGACCGGTATCCTGGGACGCGAAGAAGCAGAAAACAGTGGCCCTGTCGACGACAGAATCAGAGTATATGGCGCTGACCGAGGCGACTAAGGAAGCGATATACCTGCGTGATTTTCTGAAGGAAATGGGCCTCATAAATTCGGCCGAGGTGACCATCTATGGCGACAATATGGGAGCGCTGAAGCTTGCGGAGAATCCGGTGTTCCACGCCCGAAGCAAGCATATCGACATCCGACACCACTTCGTGAGATCGGCATTGAAGGAAAAGCTGGTGGACATCAGGCATGTATCTACCGAGGACATGGCGGCGGACGTGCTCACGAAGGGATTGCCGGGACCGAAGCACGGGCGGTGTTTGGACTTGTTGGGACTTGGCGCACCGCCCCAGGGTTGAATCACCCGCGTTTCGAGGGGGAGTATTGGGGAATTATGTTTTTCCCCTATACGCCACGCGTCTTGAAGAGCGCCGGAAGCGCCGGTGCGCACACACACACTTATGTAACTACGAACGATGTATCACGTTGTGAACGGACAGACCATATTACATTACAATTAAAGTCTTACTTCTTAACTAACTGGGGTCTTTGTCGCTTCACCTTCAACGTCCCAAAGCCACTATTCAAAAAAAGAGAAGAAATGTCTGGAATACCTTACAGAGAAGCTATAGGGTCTTTGATGCATTTAGCATTATGCACTAGATCTGATGTATTGTTTCCGTAGTAAAATTATCACAGTATAATGTAAATCCCAGTAAGGAACATTGGCTTCAAGTAAAGCATATATTTAGATATTTAGTTAAAACGCGAGATTATGGGATTGAATATACATGTAACAAGGGCAGAAATATAGAGATGTTCTGTGATGCAGATTGGGGAAGCGACGTGGACGACAGGCATTCTTTTTCAGGATTAATAATGCGTATTGCAGGTAATCTGGTCCACTAGAGGTCGCAGAAACAAAAATGTATATCAACCTCTACTATGGAGGCAGAATATGTACCCTTTTCATACGGCGTCAGAGAAATCATTTGGGTTAACATGTTATTTAGAGAATTGAATTTACTGCGTTACTTTACAGAGTTTGTGATGTACTGTGATAACAAGGCAGCGATAGATTTTTCTACGAGTAAAGTGGACAAGACGAGAACAAAGCACATTGATATATGTTACCACATAATACGAGAGAAGTTGCAAGATGGCCTTATGAAAATGGAATACATTTCAACAAATGAGAATCCAGCGGATGCACTTACAAAAGGATTAAAACCTGTTAAACACGCTGAGTGTATAAAAACTGTTGGAATGAAATCTGTAATTTAGTAATAAGAATGAGTTTATAAAATCTTATCACAAATGTCATAAAAGTGGGGGTTTTGAGAGATGTTCACGACATCTGTGAGCGATGGACTACTACTACTTCCGGTTATATGCGTTACTTTCTTTATTGTATAAGCGTTCTGAATGTGTTTCTAATCAAGCGCAGTTCTAGCAAGTATATTTATTTTATAATATAGTTCTGAATAAACTATCTTTACACTGCTAAACATCCTTCAATTTTGAATCCTGTTTCTCTCGTCCTTCTTCCGCTTTCGTGCGAAATGGGACTGCGACCTTGTAAATAGCGTATACTAGTTTTAGGATTGTTTCTTTTTAGTATTGTCAGGCAATAGATTGCCCAACGCGTGCGTTTCGCCGCGTATTCTAGTTTCTCTCTCCGTTTCGAGCGAGGATTATACAGCATGTCGGTGAGTGGAGGTACTCCTCCTGCCGGGCCGTCCCAGACCCCGGATGCGGACGATCATCCGGGGGCCGCGAGGGTGGACAGATACAGTGTCCCTATGAGGCGCGGTGAGATCCTTGTCGGATCGTTTGCAAAGAATTGAGCGTGCGCGATCGCAAATTGTGCTTTGCGCACAAGATATACCCGGGGAATGCCACGTCGTGCAAAGAAGGGTGCCCCCGTTACGAAATGTGGAAGGCGAGAAACCCGAACGATCCTCCATCGGGGATACAGTAGGAGAGGGTCCGAATATATCCAGTCGTCTCCATATCCGCGACCGATTATCGGGCAAGAGTTTCTTAATAGATACGAGTGCCGATATTTCTCTCTTGCCCGGTGATGCAAAAATTCGTGGCGGTCCGAGTACGTTTCGCCTATTCGCGGCGAACGATACGCGTATCAATACGTACGGTGAATCGTTTCGCACTCTCAATCGCACTCGCTTTGAATCGCCCGATTAAATGGAACTTTACCATCGCGGAGGTTTCGCATCCCATTCTTGGGGCGAACATTTTGAAATAATACGGTTTGATAATCGACCTGAAAAATAGGCGGGTAGTTAGACTTCGGGTACCGCTGCGTACACCGTGATTAAAAAAAAATAAAAGAGAACTACAATACCTGAGTTCATCAATACAAAGTGAAGAAGCTCAATGACTACCATTTTTGGTTTTCAACCCAATATGACCATAGCTTCATTTACGCAAAAAAAAAAACAACAAAAATGTTATCATGATTTCCACATTACATTATGATGATAATGTAGATGAGAGTACATCTAAACCGGAAATCATTCTATTTTATAATGAAACTAAAGGTGGTGTTGGTGCAGTCGACGGAATGTCTGCATTGTACAATGTAAGTCGACCGAGTCGACGCTGGCCTTTGACTTTATTTTTTTCCATGTTGAATGTTGGCGCTATCAACGCGTATATTATATATAAAAATAATAAGAACTCCACAATAAAACGAAGGAACTTTCTAAAAGAAATAAGTAAACAACTTATTGCAAATCATATAAATAAAAGAAGCAACAATCCTAGACTGCGTGATAGCATCAAGCGCATGGATGACACTCCCGAACCAAGCATGAGCATGGCCAAACCACCACAAAAAAGAAGTGCAACAGGCAGATGTCAAATTTGTCCACGAAAACGGGATAAACAAAACAGGTATTGTGGCCAAAAATGCTCAAGATATGTGTGCCTCGAACACATATTCCCAAGGTGCACAAGGAACACATATTCCCCGACTGTGCAATTACAAAAAATAAAAATTTTCATTTAGAATCATAAGGCCAAATATTTATTATTGCGTTAGTTCCTTTTGTACGCCAATACCAAAGTGCCTAAAAATATTGATTTATTTAGTTCGCTCATTATATAAGCTAAGAAAAGTATATTTATGTTGAATTATAAAGATGTTTAGTTAATCAAGTATTTTTGGATTGCGTTCGCACGTCCGTGCGGATACTGGCGCGTCTCCAGCCGAGTTTCTCTTCGGCACAGTTTTGCGTCTTCCGGGAGAATTCTTCTTGCCTGAAGACTTGACTCCGGACCCAAACATTTTTATCGAGGAGTTCCGGGAATATATAATTATAAAAAGCGAGTGTTTGTGTTTAAGGATTTAAAGACGTGTACTCACGTATTCATGCCAAACATGACTAAGAACTATACCGGCCCGTTCAAAATTTTAAAGCTAGTTTCGGAAGCAGTTTTTGAGCTGTTTATCAATGGTAGCTCGAGGTGTGTATCGACGGATCTTCTTAAACCGGCATACTCGTTAGTAGAATGCGCGGATGAACCGTCATCGACGGGTGCGAGTCCATCGTTGGTCGCCCCTGCGCTTGCGATTGCACCGCCGCGCCGCGTTCAATTCTTAAAAGTACGCGCGGAAAACTGCGTCGCCTGTGTCCAGCGCGAAACCACCACTGCGATTCAATTTGCCAGCTCGCATATATTCGTATGAATAAATAAAACAAGTGTAATACGATAAGATAGTCATGTAAGGTATAATTATAATACTTAATACGTAGTATATAGTTATTATACAGGTTAAGCACTTTAATCGTGCTCCTCGTAAAGCGAGACCTCGAAAAACTGATCAAAGAACTGATCGCAAGATTCACCGATTATCTGAAGAGGACAGATTCAAAACTGCAGTTGCCATCCACAATGAAATATCAACCTAGCCAGGAAGAGACAGTAATCGTATTTGTTTATAATTTTATTAAACATATCTCGCGTTCTACTAGGCCGATTGTAATTGCCGACGTCTCAAATGAAAGAAAAGAGAACCAGCTACGATAAAAAATACGCCGTTGCTGTAACTATAATATATCCAGTTGACCGTAAGAACAATTTTAATTGTTTATAATAAATGAAACGCTCGTGGAATATTCTTAACACCAGTTGGAGATTGTAGCTTGGACTTCTAGCTGTAATTTATGTCTAGTGATCATTGATGTAGCTGCCCTGCAAGTCGAAATAATCGCATTTGTTTATAATTTGTTTACACAAATTCAATTATCTCGCGTTCTATAGGCCGATTTTAATCAGCGACGTCTTAAGTGAGAGCTCCTGATTCATGGAACATTTTGTTCTTCTTTTAGAACTGGTTTACATGTGCGGTTTATGTTTTACAAACGATCTAAAAATTCGTTTGAGATTTCCATAGTAACTGCACATTAGGATCGGGCTAAGGGAGGACAAAATTATTCCTTGTATCGAGAACTTCAATTTAGGACGTCGTTGACTTAAATCGGCCCAGTAGAACGCGAGATAATTGAATTTGTCTAAAGAAATGAAGCACTTGTTGCACTGACAGATATCAAGGGAATGAGCAGACAAAAGTTCACCGGCGGTATTTATTGGGAGAACGAACTGCGCAGCGCTTCAATCAGGATCACCGAATTTCAACGGTTTTTGCGAAATAATGCACTACTATTTACGAAAAAATTACCCACGAACGCCTGGACGTTAACGTAAAATTCATATAAAAAAACTAATTGAACGGTCCAGCTGGGTCGTTGAAATACGATACAGATATGTGAGATTGAAATGCCACACACCGTTGTATGAGAAATTGTTTGTCTTGCGAGATATATTAAAATCATTTTCAAAACTATCGAAACACATGTCAGATTAATACGCCGCTTGTCGTCGATCGAACGAGACGCGACGTGAGGACCAATCAAAATCTGGCTTTATGGTGGTTATAGAACAATAGCTGTCAAGAATCATATTAAAATGTTTCTTTTCACGCGTTTTTCGATCAATTAATTGTTCAAAAGTATCTCAGGCATTATGCGGCATATGTGGGCCAAACGTGTTGCATAGTAAGACACAGTGGAAACATTATTTTTCAATGTATTTCAACTTTGTCAAGTATCAAGGTAAGAAATTCATTGCTAGGAGAGAGCTTTGATTGGTCGACGTTGCAATACTTTCTGTTATATTCGCCGAGGAACTTGATCTCGCCCCGCCCCCTTCACCCAACAGCCAATCGCGCGGTATTAAAAAGTAACTGCTAAACCGAAGGTATAAATAGCGCACATTCGGCCGATCAACATTTCGTCTCTGGAGGCCCGTAAAGATAGATCGGATAGTGAATTAAATTAAAGCTCAGTATACTGAATTTTAAGAGGAAGAAGAGATAGCAGAGGAAGAGATAGAACAGCAAATAAGAAAAATGAAGAAGAAGGCGGGCACGGATCAAATAACAGGGGAAGCGTGGCTATACAGCGTGGGGAATGGGAGAAAAGGGCTAGTGGAAGTGATAAAGGATGTGTGGGAGGGTAGGGGTTTCCCCAAAGACTGGAGAAAGGCACAGATAATGCCACTATACAAGAAGGGGGACAGGGGGAGAACAGAAAACTATAGAGGAATAGCCTTGCTTAACACAAGCATACAAGATATATGCTGCAGTGTTGAGTGTGAGATTAAAAAAAGGAAGTGGAGGGAAAGGGTATGCTGCCAGAAACGCAGAGTGGCTTCCGAGAGGGAAGAAGTACGATGGACAATATCTATGTGCTCCAACATACAATAGAAAAGGAAACTCTAAAAACAAAAGGAAGGCTGTTTGCAATATTCGTGGATATAGCGGCAGCCTTCGATCGGTGGTAAGGGAAAAACTATGGCGGATAATGGAGAAAAGGGGGGTGAGTAAAGGAATCATAGAGAGGATAAAGGAGGTGTACCAAGAAACGATAAATATAGTAAAAGATGGGGAGAATGAGTCGAAACAGTTCTGGACAGGGACGGGGGTGAGACAGGGATGCCCTCTGAGTCCCACCCTGTTCACGTTGTACATTGCGGACCTAGAAGAGGAGCTAGAAAGGGGCCAAGCAGGAGGGGTAGTAGTAGGAGAAATGAAATACTGGTCGCTGACATACGCGGATGACATGGTCCTGGTGGCAAACAGGGAAGAAGAGATGAAGGAAATGATAAAAAGGCTGGAGAGATTTTTGGAGAAGAAGGACCTCGAAGTGAATGTAAGGAAGACTAAAATGATGGAATTCCGGAAAGGAGGAAGAAGAAAAAAGGTGCGATGGGAGTGGAAAGGGGAGGAGATAGAGACGATGGACGAATTTGTATATCTGGGGGTGCGCCTGTATAGGATAAGGAACATGGAAAGGCAAGAAAGGGAAAATTGTTATTGGATACAGATATAATAACTAAACAGGATCCTCTCGCAAAGCGACCAGAAAAGGGACACGTCGTAACCTTAGACAACGGGTCATTTAAATGTTTCAGTATAGTAGTCTCTGACAATTTTTATGATAACGTTGAAAAATTAGACATACTTAGAGGTTTGAAAAATCTTAATGACACCTTAAATCAACACCGTATCAAATCATTCCGAATATCAGCAACCGGATATTTCCATAAATTACCGGTTAACGAATTTTTTAAGATGTAAGAAGAAGTTTTCACTGGAGCAGCTCAACAAATTATTATTTGCAACTGTATCATCACTACCATCTATAGAAAACAGACAGGATATAATCCGCGAAACTCACGATAGTCTAAAAATTGGAGGTCACAAGGGAATAATGAAGACTAATAAACGCATTCGATCAAACTTCCATTGGCCGCAAATGCGCAACGAAATTCAACATTACATAGGAAGATGTCAAAGTTGCAGTGAGTGTGATTGTTTTCATTGTGTGTGTGAGAGCGAGTGTGATAGGGAGCGGGAGGAACGGTAGAGTATTAGTAGTATTACATTGCGATGCGCGAGTCACGCCGGCCACATGTAATAAGACAAAGAGTATGTATAATTATTATAATAAGTTCAGCATATTAAATATCTATATATAGCCGCCTGAAGTATTTTATCATTTCCACCACAGTTGCCAAGAACAAAAGTTAGTCCGAGCGAAAACTCGTCAGGCTATGTTAATTACTAGACTGCGGAAGTTCATGCAATTACGATATGCAGTGAATATGCAGAGTATATGCATGATGTATGCAAAGTATATGCAAGATGTATGCAATGTATATGCAGAGTAAATTTGATAAATATACACTTGCATATAGACTAGAAAATTTTGGACAATTATGTTTAATCAGTAATTACTGTATTTCACAATATATGGGCATTACACAAACTGTTATAAGAAATAATTATATTATACAGCTTGTACCATCAAAAGACAATATAACATGAATATTAAACTTCTAAACATACAAAACACTATGTAACATAAATATTCAGACTTTCACACACTTGATCCGTAAATAAAAAAGATAATGCCATTTTGACAACCCTACAGGGTGAAATCTGTACTGTAAATGATCAAGGCAAAGGGACGCTCTTTCCTTCTTCGGACTGTATATATGTTAATGGGCATCACTTTTAACACAAAATGTAGATGGGAATGAAAGGGGACATATTTCTGTTTATTAAAATATAACTAGTGAACTACTTCCCTGACGATACGACGCACAGTGGTGCCATTTCAGAAAAAGCTGGCCAAAATTCGTAATTTCACACGATTTTCATAAAAATTGATATTCTTATGTTTTTGGGGTTGCTAGTCGTCTATAATGTTGGACCCATCATTATTATTATTAATCATTATTAATTATTATTTATTTATTATTATTTACTTACCTATTTATTATTATTGTATTAATGTTTTCGGTAAATTTTTTTATATCATATTCAATTTTCCATATTCAAACCTTTGCACGAGATATGCCACTAGGCTCTAGTGGGACAGACCGTAAATACCACACGGGATACTTTAAATTTAAATATCTTGAAAAGGGGCAAAAAGGGGCAAAGTTTCTCAACGGGATATCATAGTTGACATGTTACTTTATATCAAGAAATTTGTCCCATCGTGCATTTCCGTGAAACACATGTTTATTTTCCTTCCGGTTTATTAAACAAGCTCCGATTTTCAAGACATGAAGGAGCAAGAAATTTCGGCAACTTTGATGGCATATATCTCAGTGACCAATCAATATTTTTAAAAAATTCAAGCGGCATTTGATGCATTGATATATATACAACAAATCCGATATAGCAAAAAAAAGCTGCCATATACTTCAAAAATATAGTAATCTTTGCACGAGATATGCCACTAGGCTCTAGTGGGACAGACCATAAATACCACGCGGGATACTTTAAATTTAAATATCTTAAAAAGGGGCAAAAAGGGGCAAAGTTTCTCAACGGGATATCATAGTTGACATGTTACTTTATATCGGCTAGCGGAACAGCTGGAGGCGAAGGTAAAAGTGGAGGAAGCATTTAGGATAGGTGCAAGAGGAATAGGGAACAGGATGATGATAGCGAAAATAGGGAGCTGGGAGGAGAAGAGGGAAATAATGATGAAGAAGAACAGGTTAAAAGGGAAGGCAATCTTTGTAGGAAATGACTGGACAAGACAGGAAAGAAAGATGCAAAAGGAAATTACAGAGAGGGCAAAAAAGGAAAGGGAGGTAGGAAACTCAGTAAAGGTGGGGTATGGAAAGATGATGATAGGAGGGGAGAGATTCGATTGGAAAGAGGGCAGGGGAATGAAGAAAGGAAATTTTTGAATAGCAAGGCAGCAACCAAGAGGGTAGTTGGGGGAGGAGAATGGAAAGAAGTGTCGGAGTGTAAAATGATAATTTGGAATGTGGCAGGCATAGGTAATAAAGACAGGGAGTTCTGGCAGTATTTACAGCAATTCGACGTTGTGGGTCTGGTGGAAACGTGGGTGGAAGAGAGGAATTGGGACTACTGGAAGGAGAGGTTGCCGCCAGAATGGAATTGGAAATGTCAAGGAGCTAGCAGAGGAGGGAAAAGAGGAAGGGCGAAGGGGGGGATTATAACGGGAGTAAGAATAGAGATAAGCAAGGAAGAAGACGAAAGGAGTGAGCAGAGAGAGGGCATAGTGAAAAGGCATATAAATATAAGAGGAGAGGAGGGAACTGTGGTGGTGGTGTACAACAGAGAGGGTAAGGAAGAGAAATTGAGAGAGCTAGACGAAGTAGTTAGTGAAAGGGAAGAAGGGATGTTAATAATCGCGGGAGATTTTAACGCAAGAGTGGGGGAGGAGGGAAGAAGAGGCTGGGGGTGTGGAAAGAGAGGGGGGGTAACGAGAAAGACGAAGGACAAGGAGAAAAACAAGGAAGGTGAGTCGCTAATGAGGCTGACAGAAGAAAGAGGGTGGACGCTGCTCAATGGGAACAAAGAGGGAGATGAGAGGGGAGAATGGACATTCTACAGAGGAAGTGTGAGAACGGTAATAGATTACGTAATAGTAAATGAAGAGACCTGGGATAGGGTGGAGGAATTCAAAGTTGGAGAAAGAGACTCTGATCACCAACCGCTTATAGTGAGATTGAAGGAGTCAGTAGAAAGAAGGGTAAAGGAGCAGATGGAGGTAGAGAAAGAGGTACAGCACTGGAGCAAGGAGGATATAGAAAGATACAGGGAGAGAGTAAAAGGGTTGAAATGGAAGGAAGTAGGAGTAGAGGGGGGTTGGAAAGAACTTATAGAAGGAATAAGAGGGGCGGTGGTGAGTAAGAGAGTGAAGTGGAGAGGGAAAATAGAAGTAGGAGAAAGAACTTGGTGGGATAAAGAGTGTAGGGAAAAGAAGAAGGAGCTGAGGAACAGTTGGAAAAGGGTGAGGAAAGGAGCAGAGGAAATAGAGAGTTATAAGCGCAGAAGGGCGGAATACAAAAGTTTTTGCAAAGAAAAAGAGAAGGAGCAGAAAGAAAAGGAGGAGACAGAGTTGAAAGAGATAAATAACGAGGCGCAGGCATGGAAATACATAAATAAATTTAGGAGAAAAAGAGTGGGGGTATGCGAAAAGATAGAGATGGCAGATTGGGAGGCACATTTTAGGACTTTGTTGGGGGGGGAGGCAATGGATGAAGAGGAAGAAAGAAAGGAAGTAGAGACGGTGAGAGAGGGGATGGAAGAGGAAGAAGAGGAGGAGGACCTGAGTGTGGAAGAGATATTTAAACAAATAAAACGGCTAAAAGAAAGAAAGGCGGCCGGAATGGATGGCATCAGAAACGAAGCGTGGTTACATGGAGGAGAGAAGGTTGGGAAGAGATTAGGGGAGGTCATAAGAGACGCATGGAAGGGGAATGAGATACCGGAGGACTGGAAGGAGGGTGTGGTGACACCAGTTTTCAAGAAGGGTGAGAAGGGGGAAGCGAAAAACTACAGGGGTATAACGCTGATGTGCACGGCGTACAAGATATACGCGGCGGCAATAAACGAAAAATTGGTGGAGCAAGCAGAGAAGGGGAAGTGTTTCGAGGAGACGCAAATGGGCTTCAGAAAGGGAAGAGGAACAACGGACTGTATATACGTGTTGAAGCACATAGTGGAGAGAAGATTGAGAGAGAAAAGAGGAAAACTGTTTGCGGCATTCATGGACCTAAAGGCAGCCTTCGACGGTCTGGACAGGGAGGTGCTATGGCGCTCGATGAAGGAGAGAGGGATTGGAGAGGGCCTAGTAGGGAGAATAAAGAATATATATAGAAAGACAACTTGCAGAGTGAAGGTAGGGGAGAAATTATCGGAGAAAATGAAATTGGGTAGAGGGGTAAGGCAGGGATGCCCGCTAAGCCCGACCCTCTTCAACTTATATGTAGCAGATCTGGAGAGGGTGATGAGGGAGGGTCAGGATGGAGGTGTAATAGTGGGTAAAAGAAAAATTTGGACGATCGCTTATGCAGATGATATAGTGTTGTTAGCCGAGAGAGAAGAGGAGCTGAAAGAAATGCTGGGCAGAATGGAAAGATACTGCAAAAAGAAAAAGTTAATTGTGAATGCGGAAAAAACGAAGGTTATGGTGTTTAGTAAAGGAGGGAGGAAACCAAAGGAAAGAGAGTGGAGATGGGGAAGAGAGAGGCTAGAGGAGGTAAATGAATTCTGCTACCTGGGGTACAGGTTGGGAAGAGGTAACGGAGATGAAGCCCACATAAGGGAAAGGGCTAAAAAGGCCAGGCTAGCAATGGGGACGATTTGGAGCATAGGCGAAAGGAAATTTAAGGGGAATATAAGGTGGAGATGGAGGTTGTTTGATGCGATAGTAAGGAGTGTGGCAGCGTACGGAGTGGAGATATGGGGGTGGAAGGAGAGAGGGATGATTGAGAGACTGCAGGAAGTGTACGCAAGATGGGTCCTTGGGGTCAGCAGAAACACCCCGGGGTACTTGGTGAGGGAGGAATGGAAAAGGGACAAGATGAGAGTATGGCTGGGAAAAAGGGCAACAGAATTTGATAAGAAAATAAAGAAGGGGAAGGTCAGCAGCTTGGTCAGAGAATGCTGGGAAGAAAGAAGAAAGGACGAAGAAAAAGGAAAATGGACAAGAGGGGGTATAGAAAGGGAGGAGTACTTCAGAAGATGCGGCTACACGGGGAGAGAGGCGGAGAGAAGGGAAGAAGCATGGAAGGAATTGGTGGCAAGGGACAGAGAGGTCCAGGAACAAGAAAGAGGAGAAAGTGTGAAGAAATCTAGATTTGCGCCAAGATACGAGGAGGTAAAGGTACTGGGATGGCCTAGGTATGTGAAGAACGACAAAGAAAGGGATAAAGGCATGAAGGAGATAGCCAGGCTAAGGTGCGGAAATGAAGAGAAGGCAAACAGGTACTGGGAAGAGGAGGACAGGAGGAGATGCGAGCTGTGTGGGTCGGAGAAAGAGACGCTGGAGCACCTGGCGTGGGAGTGCGCAAAGATGAGCAGATGGCCAGGAAGCATTAAGGAGCTACTGGGAGACGAAGGAAAAGGGAGAGAATGGGGAAAACAGCTGGGGAGGAGAAGGAAAGAGAGGAGGATGGAGTTGGAGGAAGAAGGAAGGCAACAGGAGCCAAAGAAAAGCAATAGAGATTAGGAATGGAGTTATAGATTTGTATACTAGTTTGTAAGTTAGGTAGTATGTATTAGTAGTTTTAGTATGTAAGCAAGAGATATATGGAAGATGTAGATAAGGGGTGGCCGCAAAGCCGAGAGGCAAGCGGCGAAATAAAGCATTATTATTATTATGTTACTTTATATCAAGAAATTTGTCCCATCGTGCATTTCCGTGAAACACATGTTTATTTTCCTTCCGGTTCATTAAGATATGGCTAAAATTTGTGATATATTGAGAACGGAATTACAAGGATAAACTCAAAGATATTTTACTTTATTTCTGTGGAGAATTTATGTTTATAACACCTACTTTAATGGTAAAATGTTTCACATATAAATTTTCTTAAGATAAACTTTTCCTGACAAATTAAACAAGCTCCGATTTTCAAGACATGAAGGAGCAAAAAGTTTCGTCAAGTTTGACAGCCTATATCTCAGTAACCAATCAATATATTTAAAAAATTCAAGCACAATTTGATGCATTGATATATATACAACCAATCTGCTATACTAAAAAAAAGCTGGCATATACTTCAAAAATTGAATTTTGGCCAGCTTTTCGAGAAATGGCACCACTGTGCGACGCGTCCTGCACCCCCGGCCGATTTATCTTAAAATATATCGTTAACCATTAGGTTTAGGATCAACATAGCTTTATACTTTTCTACTTACAATTTAATGTTCGATCTGCGGTGAGAAAAATATATCCTTCCATTTAAAAAAAGGAAGTTGACCTTGAAATTTCGGAAACTATACTACGTACAAAATAAGTTGAGACGTCACCATTTCCTCCCCTCAAAACCATACAACTATTTTATTTAACAATTTTTTATTAGATGTATAATTTAAAAGTTATTTGAGGTGTGCATGTTATGTGATGTGACACACCCTGTATACAGAATATGCAACATATATGTAGAATATGCAACATATATGCAGAATATACAACATATATGTAGAATATGCAACATATATACAGAATATGCAACGTACATACAGAATATGCAACATATATGCAGCATATGCAATGTATATGCAATATGCAAAATAAAAAAATAAAAAAATTTATTTTTGAAAACGTTTAATGCTGAAACGTGTTTCTGTCGAAGTCCCATTTGTTTAATCCATTTCCCCAAAATATGCATTTCCATAAACTTCCGCAGTCTATTAATTACCGACACACGTATAGGACCATTTGATAAAATCGCTTTGGATACAGTAGGACAATTACCAATTACACCTAGCGGAAATAGATACATCCTCACTATGCAAGATAATCTAACTAACAAGGAGAGGGCGAAGACGACGGAAAACAGATTTTCCTGAAACTTGCAGTATTTGAAGATGTCGTATCGAAAATTAATTTGGCATTGCAGTAGCGCGCACTTTTCAAGGTTTTCCGAGGAAATTGCATTTGAAAATTGCTGTACTCAGGTATAAGGAGTTCGCGTTAGCTATTTAACAAGAATGTGAGTAGCCGAGGACACAGCGAGAATTACTGGTAATAGGAGGTTGCTGGTTCGATTCCTCGCTACCGATATGTTTTCTTCCTCAAATGTATAAAATCTGCGCCAATGAACAATTATTTTCAATTTTTAAATAGAAAATGCATGTTTTTTTATTTGTGGGGATTGGGAAAGAAATGGAACAAAAATAATGCAGAATGTTATATTTACTTTATTATTGCACATTCTCTTTATTAATTACGTGCTACTATGACACGAGCCAGGATGATATGCATCGTAAAATCATACGAAACAATAATTTTTGCGACATCTAGCACACACTATAAGCCGCGTTCGTACAAGAACCCCCGTTTTTGAGGACGTCTCTCGGAAAACATACTTCATTAACATGGTAGCAGTAACAATTGAAGGTCGGCACCTCGTAGTCGCAATTCGACACTAGCTATCGTACATTGTTTCCAAGTGTACAGAAAGATCAAAGAAATTATAATGTCTGACGTGGAGTTTGTAGACGTGCAAGGCCCTTCGGCAGCACAAGAATCGCTCTTGAAGAAAATGTGCACACTGATATGAAGAAGTCGCAGTTAAAGGATACCATTGTATATTATGAAGAGCTGCTTCCTCAAGATGACATTATTGCATCACAAGCTTCAGCAGTCATTAATGACGAGGTCATTCTCATGGGGGAAGAAATTTACCATCGAATTTTCATGGAGGATGAACCCGACGAGGAGAATGCGTGCGAAGAAGTTGGAGGATCGAGTTCGTCCGAAGATTGCCAGCCACAGGAGAAGAAAATGAAAGCGGAATATATTCCACTGGAACATAAAATTAAAGTGGTGAATATTGCAAAGGCACATCCAGCTTGGACACTGAAGCCCCTGCAGAAGAAAGGGTGCTCCCGCTTGAAACGTATGGATGATCTGCCAAAATGGTAAGCACACATTAAAAGTGGTGGGACCGCATTTGAGAAATATGGTATCATTGATTCGCGGACAAATGCCCGTTTCCAGGAAGCTCGGTACCATTGTCAACAAGTGACTACACGAACCCTGCGGCAGTGGGTACTAGCTGCTGCAAGCCAGTTCTGTGATTTTGAATTTACAGCGACCGATACGTGGGTGAAAGAATTCAAGAGGAAGCATGGAATCCGGCAACGAAAAATCACGAAATATGTTTAGGGGTGTAATTCAAAATCAAGAATTCTGATTTGATTGACGTATGGATTTCTAGTGATAAATCCAAATCTTAAATATTAATGACTGCTCGGATTTCATTGACGAGAAACTTACAAAAATTTGCGAAACTTATTGCTTAGTGTTAAGTAGAAAGTGGAAAGAGTGTTCCCGGAATAAGGTCTATCTTTTTCGACGGCATCGTGCGTGGTTGAACAAAGAAGTTAATATAGAAGATATCTTAAATCCGTGCTGAAGTCGAGGAAGGCCTATAGTCGCCTTTGAGGATGCATTGACGAAAACAAGAAAACGCTGCATTCAAGAATTACTTTCTTCGAGATCATCGGAGGTATTACATTTCGCCGCGGAATTTTCCGAACCATCTTCCAGCCTGTCAACTCGGCCGCATTCTGATATAAAAAGTCACCAAATAATGTCACTCTATTTAGATTTAGATCTGTCCGAAAAGAAATATAATATCCTTCGATGCTTCGTAAATGCTCTGCATAAACAATGTTTCCCAAGCATAAAAAAACTTCGACAAATGAAAAAATCATTTTTGCATAGTTCAATATCAGTTACAAAGATCTCGGCAAAAAGAAATCTACAATGCTTACTGAATATTACAGTGGAAAGTATTTCTCAAATGATTGATGTAGAAGATTTAAAGACACTTTAAAGCTGATTTGTAAATGGGGCTCCCATGGAAGCTCTGGACATAGCACTTACAAACAAAAATTTACTCAAAGTTCTTTTGGGACAGGTGAATTTTTATTTGTAATTGCTTTAGTACCACTTAAATTACTAGATGAAGATGACAAAGTACTGCAATTGTAAAATTTTAATTACTAATTTTATATTCCGCAAATACATATCAATATTTAGACATTTATGAAAGTATTTCGAATTTTGTCAAAAATCCTTCAATACGGCCACACTGTGCGGCACCTCGCTCTACGGGAGGGACTACGCGCCGTAGCGAAAGGGTTAATAAAAGTATGAGGTTGCATTCTTTTGCAGCATTGCATGAACAAGTTTCGAATGTGGCGCGCGTTTTTACTTCTTTTGTTTTAGTTTTTTATTTTGCCACAGTCTATGGTTATAGTTTCTTAGAACCTAGCGCTGATGAGAACTACGCAATGGTCCATCAAAGTAAATATATAATACTGTATAAACCTATTTAATAAGTCTACTTAATAATTAATAATAAATTAATAATTGATAAGTTAAATAAATATAATAATCCAAAAGATGCTTTGTAATATTCCTTACAAATTGGTTATGGGCCCAGACTCACGTGGCGTTTGAGTGAGGTTAGAAATTATTAATTCTGGGGCCGTGGAATAAAATTGGAAACGTGCCAATTTTTATAAAAGAAGACGAAAATGGAAGAGCACGCGATATCGTTCCCTAGTTTTCCGAAACTAAATTCGAACAATTATAATAGTTGGAAGGTGGATATGAAAGTATTACTGATCGATCGTGGATCATGGGAATTTATAACGGGAATACCGGAACCTCCAGAAGAGAACGCGCCGGGTCGAGATAAGCGCGATTATCAAAGAAGGAAGGACAAAGCATATACAACAATATATCAAGGTATAGAAAGACAATTTCAGACTCTAATTGCCAATACTTTAGATGGAAAAGAAGCTTGGGAGACCTTAAAAATTAATTTTGAACCAACATCACGGGCACGTCTAGCTGGTCTTGTAGACGAGTTTTATGACCTAAAATTCAATCCAAATGAGGAGACAATAGGAATATTTTGTCGAAGAGTGAATGAGAAAATGGTATTGATCAGGGATGCAGGGTTTGACATTCCAGAAATACTCACATGTTTTCAGTTAATAAGAAAATTGCCTGTTGAATATGATAATCTAGTACAAACTATCTACAGACTAGATGATAACGCATTTACATTCAAAGAAATAGAGAAGCAGCTGATCACAGAAGATGGGAGAATTAAACAAAAGATAAAAGATGAAGGGCTAGATATCGTAATAAATGCATATCAGACTGGAACAGGAAAAGAAATGAAAAACTTCAGAAGAGAGAACAAAAATCCAAATGCACAATTTGGAAATAATGGAAATGTAACAACTAAAGAAGGTAAGATACCACAACACTATGGAAACCAAAGAAATCAACAATGCAGGTACTGTAAGAAGCCTGGACATTTGATGGAGGACTGCTACACATTGAAAAGAAGGCAACAAAATAATACAAGAGGAAATTGGCATGGAAGTAAAAAGGCATTTTATACTGAAACTACCATGGAGATGCAAGGTAATAATGACCATGAAGCACAAGTTGTAAGTATTTCAGAAGAACCATTAGATGAATGGTTAATTGACAGTGCAGCTACATCTCATTTTTGCAAAGAAAGGGATTGGTTTAGAAATTTCAAGGAACTGCCACCAACTGATATTTTAATAGGAGATAAAAATGCTAAATCACAAGTATTAGGAAAAGGAGATATCACATTTTATGCTAAAGATAGGAACAAATTTGTGGAAATAAAACTGAAAGATGTACTGTATGCACCTAATATGAGAAGGAATTTAATAAGTGGATCATGCATGGACATAGCAGGATTCTACATGAATTGGAAAAATAACAAAATGGTAATATACACAGAAGAAAAGGAATATTATTTTACAGTTCATCGAAAAGAGAAACTATACATATTATATGGAAAGCCAGAAAGAAGCAAGGATGAAACATACATGTCCGGAAGGTGTTTTACAGACAAGATTAATATGGATACAATGCATAGAAGACTATGTCATATAAATAAAAATATTATTGACTATATGGAAAAGAGGAATATTGTAAGAGGTATGAAAAAAATAAATGGAGACAAAGACATGTGCGATATATGCCAGATGGCAAAGGCGACAAGGTCGTCGTTCAAATCAGTACCAAAGATAATGTCCAAAGAAATACTGGAGAGAGTATACATCAGGGCTCGGAATTAAGTGAACTTTCGAGCCGATTTTCAGAGGCGACGCCCCCTTTCTCCGGCCGCACGTCTTGGCCCTCGCGATCGCCACGCAGCTCGGCGGTCCTCAGGCGCGTAACCGCGCGGGTCGCATTAGGGCGACACCCGTAACCGTAGGTTTCCACATCACCCATGGGGTACTATTATCGATGCGTTTTTTTTTGTCAGTGGTATCCCCTGTAGGCCTATTCCACTGTGTCGCACGATAAAAAATAAATACTGAAAAACACTGTCAAAATTTTAATCTACTTTGGAAGAAGTTGATTTTCGCCGTTAAAATCGAAGAACAAGCCCTCGTCTATCAAGAAGAACTGTGTGATCTTCAGCACGACATTTCTTTGAAAACGAGGGAAGGAAAGGGAGCCGAATTTTTCAAAACTCTAGAAGAATCAACGTACCCTAATTTCAGAAATTTCAGTCTCCGAATTTTTTCAATGTTCGGATCAACGTATTTGTGCGAATGTTCGTTCTCTAAAATGCGCAGCATTAAGACAGAACAGCGCTCGGCGTTAAACGATTCCTCGCTCTCGCGTATGATCCGGACAGCGACGTCCAGTTTGCCCGTGGATATTTTAAATTTGCCCAGCTCGTCTAAACGTGCGCGAAAATCAACTTCTTCCAAACTAGATTAAAATTTTGACAGTGTTTTTCAGTATTTATTTTTTATCGTGCGACACAGTGGAATAGGCCTACAGGGGATACCACTGACAAAAAAAACCGCATCGATAATAGTACCCCATGGGTGATGTGGAAACCTACGGTTACGGGTGTTGCCCTAATGCGACCCGCGCGGTTACGCGCCTGAGGACCGCCGAGCTGCATGGCGATCGCGAGGGCCAAGACGTGCGGCCGGAGAAAGGGGGCGTCGCCTCTGAAAATCGGCTCGAAAGTTCACTTAATTCCGAGCCCTGGTATACATGGATGTATGGGGACCATCCCCAGTGACATCACTAGGCGGTTGTAGATATTTTTTGTCAATAATAGACGACTACTCTAGAAAGATATTTATTTTTACAATGAAAAATAAATCTGACGTTTTTGCGTATTTTAAGCAATTTGTAGCTCGAGTTGAAAGACAACACGACAGAAAATTGAAAATTATTCGAACAGATAATGGAAAGGAATTCTGTCACTCAGAATTCGATGCATTTTTGAGACAGAAAGGAATAAGAGCAGAAAGGACGTCTACGTATACACCAGAACAGAACGGAGTCGCGGAGAGATTCAACAGAACGGCGATGGAAGGAGTAAGAGCCATGTTGCAAGATAGTGGATTAAAAGAGAACTTCTGGGCTGAGGCACTGCATACTTTCGTTCACGTAAAGAACAGATGCGTGCACAAATCATTGAAAGACGTTACACCAGAAGAGAGATGGTGTGGTCACAAACCATCGATAAGCCATCTACGAATTTTTGGTTCGTTGGCGTACGTTCACATACCAAACGCAAGAAGAAATAAGCTACAGGCGAAAGCAGATCTCGGAATTATCGTGGGATACGCATTAAAAACTAAAGGATATAGAATATGGTTACCAAAGACCAGGAGCATCGTGGAGACGGTGCATGTGAAGATTGACGAAAATAAAAATGGAGTCGAAATGCTATTTGGAAAAGGAAGATTAAATAAGAACTGTAATATTATTGCAAATGACGAAGAATCATTATGGGACGATGATACCCAGGTAGGAGGGAGAAAAACGACGAACTTCAAAGAAGAGGAAAAGGAAGAAATGCCAAACGACGTATTGAGGCATGTTGATATCTCTGAGTGGGGAAGAGTTGAGAGAAAAAGGATAGAAAGGGGAAAGGAAGAAAGAATCGACGTATACTACTGTCCACCCGGAAATAATACCAGATTAAGATCATTGGGTGACGTAGAAAAATATTGTGCAACAAATAAAATGATGTTCGAACCACAGCATTTCTCATTTGAACCAAAAGCTAAAAACGGGGAAGACAACAAGAAGGAAATTCATCTAAGCAAGTATGAGACTCAAGATGACTCATTAGACTATATATTTCAAGACGAGGTGTACTCGGCAGAAATCCCGAGGAATTTTGAAGAAGCTCAAGGACATCCCGAGAGAGAGCAATGGGACGAGGCCATGAAAAATGAGATGGAGATGATGGAAGATAGAGAAGTATGGACGTTAACAGATTTACCCAAAAATCAAAAGGTAATCGGAAATAAATGGGTATACACAATAAAGACTGATACCAAGAATGACAACAAGAAGTACAAAGCTAGATTGGTAGCTCAAGGTTTTAACCAGAGATATGGGATTGATTATACTGAAATATTCTCACCAGTTGTAAGTTTTTCCTTACTTAGATTTTTCTTTGTCTTACTAGTATCTACATTGTCATGGTGTCATACACAATTAGATGTAAAATCGGCGTATTTGTACGGAAATTTAAAAGAGAGAATATATATGAGGCAACCGAAGGGATTCGAGGTAGTAGGAAAAGAAAATAAAGTTTGTTTATTGCAGAAAGCAATTTACGGATTACACCAAAGCGGTAGAGAATGGAATAATGAATTCGAAAATATTCTAAAGTCATTAGGATTCAATAAACTATTAAGATGTAACTGCGTATATAGTTTAAATAATGAAGCATTCTTATTACTATATGTTGATGATATTGTATTATTTGCCAAAGATGAAACATTAATTCAAGAAATTGTAACGCGAATAAAGTCAAAGGTAGACATTAAAGAGCTTGGTGAATTAAAGTATATATTGGGTGTAAATTTTGAAAAAGGGAAAACTGACTATTATCTACATCAACAAACCTATATTGAGAAATTAATGGATAGACTTAAAGAATTACCAAAAACACATGTCAAATTGCCGTTAAAAATAGGTAGTTTACCACCCAAGGAGGGAAGCGAATTAATTGAGACTGATTTAATGAAAAAGTTTCCTTACAGATCATTGATTGGATGTTTATTGTTCTTGGCTGATAGAAGCAGGCCAGATATAGCTTTCTCAGTAAACTTAATGTCACAGTATTGTAGTCGTTATAATCTTCAACATTGGAAGATGGTTGTCGACATAGTTAACTATGTATTTAACACCAAGGATTATAAACTAAATTTATCAAGAATCAAGAATACAGGCCTGATCTCATATTCGGATGCAAACTGGGGGTGCGATCTCATGCAAAGGCACTCAACAAGCGGATATATTATGTATTTCAACAATATCCTGTTTATGTGGAAATCAAACAAACAGAAATGTATAGCCTTAAGCTCAATGGAGTCCGAATTTATTGCGTTAACGGAAAGTGTAAAAGATTTAGTTTGGTTCTCAGATATTTTAAAAGAAGTAAAGATATACTCAAATATTGAAAAACCAGTCCAATATTGTGATAATCAGTCCACAATATATTTCAGTAAAAATAGCATAGAAAATCTTAAAACTAAACATATCGATATCAAATTACAATTTATAAGAGACTGGATAAGTATGGAAAAGTTTGAGTTGAGGTTTATACCGAGTAAATCAAATATGGCGGATTTCTTAACTAAACCTCTATTGCAGAATAAGCATGACTATTGTGTGAATCAGATATTTTGTGAGTAATGCTGCAAACGATTGTGGGGCCGTATATGAGGTTGCATTCTTTTGCAGCATTGCATGAACAAGTTTCGAATGTGGCGCGCGTTTTTACTTCTTTTGTTTTAGTTTTTTATTTTGCCACAGTCTATGGTTATAGTTTCTTAGAACCTAGCGCTGATGAGAACTACGCAATGGTCCATCAAAGTAAATATATAATACTGTATAAACCTATTTAATAAGTCTACTTAATAATTAATAATAAATTCATAATTGATAAGTTAAATAAATATAATAATCCAAAAGATGCTTTGTAATATTCCTTACAAAAAGAATATAATTTTTCTTCAATTTTATACATATCGTCAGTCAACAGTAACTGACGCAGTCCGAATGGAAAATATAATGTCAGTCACCGGCGACTGACATGGCTTAACGTGATAAGGACATTTTCCATCATTTTTGTTAAGGTATTTAGCATTAATGCCCGTGTTTCGGCTCGAATGATCCCCTTCCACTTATCAATGGAATGTTGTTTATTAACATAAACTAGAATTCGAAAAAATTAGGATCTGTTAAATCTGGCATTCGCAAGGTCCAATTGAATCCCCAATTTCGCGAAAACTGTGTGAGTCGAAGATCAGCGACTTGATAATGGTTATTAATAATGGCTCTTAATTACAATAATTACTCGTAATCAAAAACAAATTTTCGATAATGGTTTTAATTACAAAAAAAATTGTAGTCCAAAACCAAAGCAGTACATTAAACTTCAAGAAATTATTACGGTCAACTTGTTACAGATTTCTCTGGTACTGTATCAGTCATATGTTTATTATCGCTCCCATATCTTAGTATTGGAATAGGAGATAGAATTTTGTTCCTTTTTTATATAGAAAAAGGCAGGTACAATTTAAGACACCAATTGTGTACATTGTTCCTTTTACAAGATATAATAAAATACTGTATAACAGATGAATTTGTTCTTAGAATACAGTTAGTGGCAAGAAGTGTTTTAAACATCAAACATTAATGTTATTATTTATGAAATATATATCAATTATTTAAAAAATAATAACAATATAAATGTATTTACAGCTATAAGACTGCTACCGCAAATAAACTTCCTTTGGTTTTAGTCAATTTAGTTTATATAGTTCTACACTTATTCTTTTATATCAGAATAGATTCCTTTAAATCTTTGCTATTTCACATGTTGTTAAAGCAGCGGTGACTCTGTTGGTTAAGGTTTGGACATGTAATCGAAAGATCTTTGGTTCGAGCCCTACCATTGCCAACTTCTACATGTGCTCTGCACAAAAGATCTGGTGGTTCGATTTCCACCTAAAACTTTAGGTCTAATGTGCAGTGGGCAACAAAAGTATTCGTACAGTGCATTAGTTTCACTTGTAACTTCATTAGTTTGGTGTTAAGATAATTATTTCTAAAACAATATACAGTGGATTCTGGTTAATTGGGACACATTGAGACTGGACGAATTTGTCCCAATTAAGCGGCTGTCCCGAAAAAGCAAGTTTCAACAGGCAGGCATAACCAGTAGCTTTTGTTTCCGTTCTTCAGTATTTGTCCCGAATAAACCGCGGTCCCGCCTAACCGGCGTCCCTATTAACCAGAATCTACCGTACATGGATATGAAGCACATATGTAAAAGTATAATTGATGTGCTTCATATTGATGTATATTGTTTTAGGAATAATTGTCTTGACACTAAAATAATGAACATGCAAGGGAAACTAATGCACTGCGTGAATACATTTTTGGCCCATTGTATGTATAAGTTTGAGTTTCAAAACCCATTTTCAGCATTTCATATCCCATAGTAATTGCTAATGACCAACAATACCACTCAATGCGACTAAATAAATGAAAGAAAAAAAAGATCATATTGTTTTTAGTACTTAATATCATACTCTTCATGAAATTCCTTGTTAGGCTACTGTTAGTGGGATATTTACTACACAGTTTATCAAATTCCTATAAGATTTGGTATTTACGCTGGCATCATATTTCTTCTATCATACTTTCACCATAAAAGCAAAGAGTAAGGAGAATTAATGTTTTCACTGAGTTGCAATATAAAATCTTATATATATAGCAAGTTAAAAGTTTTGTTATTATTATTATAATCGAATACTTCATCGCAGGAATAATACTGCACTTGGACACATACATATATAAATTTCTTTCGTCTTTCGCAAGTATGGTATATATTCTCGAATTAATGAAAAATTTTGTTTAATTCGAAGAACACAAATATAAAGAAATAATCACATGTAAAACTCTATATTTGAGAGCCTTAAAATAATGAAGCACGTTCAAAATTCAAATAATTTTCAAGTAAATAGTTTTGAGACATAGATATTTATGCCAGTTATTAATAAGATATAAGTAAACATAGTATACTTTACATTTGAAATAACTTTAATGACTTTCTTCTTCGAATATCGAACCCTAACCTCAATAATATAATTATCCGGCGAAATTTACTTTTATTCAATATCATCAAAGTCACATACCTTTGCAATACGAGAAGATTTCTATCTCTGATATTCAATCATACTCTCTTCATAACTGTGAGTTTATGCGTGTTAAATAAAATATTTTCTTCAGAAATAGCGCACGTTGTCAAGTTATACTTAAAATATAACCTATAATACACAATCGTGAAGGACGAACACACATCTAAACTATTCATGTATCCCTGAAAGGACCGCAATGCCGCGGCATGAATGAATTGAACGGCATGCCGTTCAAACGCGTTGCTTCCTCTACCAATCGTGCTTTGTATACACTGCGCACGTTTGGTGCCACGCGCATATATCGTGCGCAGGGTTGAAGATTTCTTAACCAATGATGATCCTAGCTTTCGTAGTGCTTCCTTGTCATATCGTCGCGCGTACAGTAAGTCCAGAGCTAAATGAAAAAAGTGGTGGGGGATTCCCCAGCCCACTAAACAAACTACAAAGCTCGACCGCTCGTCGAATCGAGCAGGGCTGTGCCATGCCAATTTGAAATGGGTGCACATATACAGAGTATATGATATACTGCTGATCAATGTGTAAACGGTTTGAGACATTGTCCGGGCCAGTAGCACGGCTCGCGGCTCGCTTTTGGTTGTGTCGCTAGGTTGTAAAGGAAAAACAAGGATAGAACGATGGCCGAGGCAGCCGAGAAATTTAAATGCCACCGTGTCGGTGTGATTACACAAATGCAAAACGACACTATAATAAAAACGACAGCTTAACTTTTTTATTTTTAGTTTTTTCGACTTCCCATTTTTTTAAACATATTGTTGAAATTCTTCCGATTAAAATGAGACCAAACATGATATATTTACAAATATAAATACAAGTACAGATATACAAATACAGATGCTTGTTTTCTTTTTTTTATTAATTAGAATAGTGTAATAGGTGACAAGCATCCTTACTTGCCATGAAGTAGAAAATGTGAGTCTAAATAGAACAAATAGTAACGGAAATAAAATTGTATATAGAAGTCTCTGCTATTCTGGCTTGTGGTTTTAAATGGAATGAGCAGAACATTGTCTCTATATTTGGAACATTAGAGTTTGTTAAAAAGGTGTAACTCTATAAGCGTTATATCGAAAGTGGTTCCTATACTACAAACCAAGGATAATGCGGCGCGAAGAATTGAAATTCCATCAAATACTTAAAATATTAAATAAAATGTACAGCTATACTAGTAGGACTGAACTACTAGTGTAAATAAAAATTAATTCATATGCTTCTCATCTTATTGCTTAGAACCAAACATCGGCAGGGCGCTTACGGCCCTGCCGATCGGCGGCACGTATATACTATACGTCCAGAGCTAAATGAAAAAAGTGGAGGGAGAGCGGCCGATTGATGCCGCCGATCGGCAGGGCCGTAAGCGCCCTGCCGATGTTTGGTTCTAAGCAATAAGATGAGAAGCATATGAATTAATTTTTATTTACACTAGTAGTTCAGTCCTACTAGTATAGCTGTACATTTTATTTAATATTTTAAGTATTTGATGGAATTTCAATTCTTCGCGCCGCATTATCCTTGGTTTGTAGTATAGGAACCACTTTCGATATAACGCTTATAGAGTTACACCTTTTTAACAAACTCTAATGTTCCAAATATAGAGACAATGTTCTGCTCATTCCATTTAAAACCACAAGCCAGAATAGCAGAGACTTCTATATACAATTTTATTTCCGTTACTATTTGTTCTATTTAGACTCACATTTTCTACTTCATGGCAAGTAAGGATGCTTGTCACCTATTACACTATTCTAATTAATAAAAAAAAGAAAACAAGCATCTGTATTTGTATATCTGTACTTGTATTTATATTTGTAAATATATCATGTTTGGTCTCATTTTAATCGGAAGAATTTCAACAATATGTTTAAAAAAATGGGAAGTCGAAAAAACTAAAAATAAAAAAGTTAAGCTGTCGTTTTTATTATAGTGTCGTTTTGCATTTGTGTAATCACACCGACACGGTGGCATTTAAATTTCTCGGCTGCCTCGGCCATCGTTCTATCCTTGTTTTTCCTTTACAACCTAGCGACACAACCAAAAGCGAGCCGCGAGCCGTGCTACTGGTCCGGACAATGTCTCAAACCGTTTACACATTGATCAGCAGTATATCATATACTCTGTATATGTGCACCCATTTCAAATTGGCATGGCACAGCCCTGCTCGATTCGACGAGCGGTCGAGCTTTGTAGTTTGTTTAGTGGGGTGGGGAATCCCCCACCACTTTTTTCATTTAGCTCTGGACTTACTGTACTATACCTTGGCAAAGATACGCAACAAGTTGGTAGTTCAGTTTCAGCTCATCATTTGTCATCGAATTTCGGTTGCGTTTCAAATGTAATGTAACTACACATAATGTTTCTAAAGAAAATATATTTAACCGACTTACACTTAAGTATGAAAAGCACACAATTGAGCAACATCGGAAGTAGAGATGTTCCTGTATTGGAAAGGTATGTGGATCTTGTAATATTAAATGAAATAGAATTTCTCAGGAGTACTATAGTATCGAGGTTATAATGCGAATTGAAAAGAGGAAAGTACGTGGATCCCGGTTAATTGGGACACATTGGGACCGGACTACTTTGTCCCAATTAGGCGACTGTCCCAAAAAAGCGAATTCCAACGGGCAGCAAAAACCAATGCTTTTTGTTTCCCTTCTTGAATATCTGTCCCAAATAAACGGCGGTCTCGCTTATTCGGCCGCGGCGCGGCTTCCCAATTAACCGGAATCCACTATAGTAAGCTATCTCAAATGCGAAGTGTACTAATTTCTATTGAATCTTGCTGCATGTAATTTCACCTTCACCTTTATCATTCGAATAACTGATGAAATATCTGTCTCAAGTCTTTGTTTTGAATTATGTTTCATAATATCGAGGCGTTGCAGTTCTAGGATTTCGCTTGTATCGCCATTGCGTTATGTTTATATTCTTCTAACTGAGGACAACTTTTCGGTTAGAAATTATATTCTATTGTAGGAAATAATAAATAAACTTTTATTAATTGAATGAAAACTTTTACATCCTATGCCCAGTTAGCCATCTGTCCTACAAATGGATTACAAATCCGCGACAGAATCTGGTACGATGCGCCAGAATTTTGCGCGGATTTTGGTGCGATCTGTGTCCGCATTTGGCGCCCTCTGTGAAATCAGATTCTGTAAATTGCATTACTTGCCAGATTGGAAACAGATCTGGCAACTTCAGCCATTTAAATTTTATATGTATGCGCATATACGTGCGTGCTTTCCGTTGCTTGTGTGAGGGCACGGTTACTGGACGGGGCCCTTTAATTGAGCTCTTTAATATTATTCTTATTGTTTATTTTTTGAGGGGAAAAAAGTAGTAATTTTATTATTAATATATGTGCTAGTTATTATGAATATGGTATAAGTCAAAATTTCGACTTACACCACTTTCATAATAACCCACATAAATGTATTTATTAATTTAATATACATATTGACAATTTCTGTGAAGTAATACTTTATATACTATCAGTCAAAATTTTGAAATCAGGATTGCAGTACAAACATAAGCAGAAGAATTGTGAAATAATATTCGTGTATGATTTTAAATCAACAAGAGTATTTCAAAATTGTGACTGCTAGTATTTTGTTTCTTCTTTGTTGGGATGGTTCCTCTTCTCCACTGCATTTGATTCTTCTTCAGTTGATTCTTCTTGAAACATCTGTGTTGCTGTACACAGAAAGAAGGAAAACAATTCATTAGTATTAATCAAAGCAACAAGTTACTATGAGCAATGTAGCATCATTATTTAAAAAGGGGGAGTCCTCACCAGTTTTGAACACTGTAAAAGTATGTCGTCAAGGTTAAGATTCTGAACAAGTTTCCTGGGCTCCAGACTATTCACCTTCTGATATAATCCCTTCTCTCCTGAAATAATGGTTTTCCAGAATAACGTGTTTATTATGGTTTTTATACAAAATGTTATGATTCATACCTCGAGATTAAAACTGTTGAAGCATGCGATGTCATCTGCTTAGTGAAACTTAGTGAATCCTCTGCGTCGCCATACATGAAAACAAATAAAAATACAATTCATTACTATTAATCAAAGAAACAAATTGTTCAGGATTTTGACCTTAACAACACATATCGATCTTACATGTGTCGGAATGTGGCATTACAGCCACAGTGTGTATCCTCTTCTTTCTTGTGCTTTCTCTTCATTATCGTCCACGTTGTCACCAGGAAAAAGCATCCTGAAACATTTAGCACGAATATTATGTGGATCAATATAAAACTCGGGGTTCAAAATACTACATTTATATATACATAAAAAACAGAGGATTTTACTTCGATATAAAAAATATCATCGACCTCTTGTTCGTACTTGCCTGTGTAGGTGGATTGTAGAGAACGTCCGTAATTTTCTGTCAAATATCCGTGTCACTCCTTGTTCGCTTTGCAAGAATCTTTTATGAACGGAGGAAGCTGTGGGTTACTAATGTTCGCAATAAAATCGTCGCCCACGAGGTCTGCCACGAGCTCGACGCTTAGGACGCATTATCAGGCGTTTGAGGATCGCGTAGATTTCACTTTTGTTCACTAATGCATCGCATCCACGACTTGGAGGAGATCTTCTTAGAGCCATTGTGTAAATGGAAAAAAGTTAATCTTCAAAGGTAGCGTCTAAAATGGACGCCGCTGAATCGCGAAGTGAAACACGTGCAATTTTAATGAAAATCCACACGAATCACATCGGGGTCACCAATTTGTGGGTTTAATGTATTGTGGGATTGTATTTTAAACGTTATGTTAGATGCGCGTGCGTAAGGTTGATATGTATGTGACCCGCGAAAGGTGAGCGATAGCCGTTGAATGTTTTGGCCGCGGAACCGCTGATTGCGAATCAAGACAAGAGCGGCGCGGGCGAGTCAGAAGGTGTTTGTCTTTGCGGGAGAAAAGGTGTAGTAAAGGCGGTTAATAGCGAAGTGCGAGAGAGAGAGAGAGCGTAGTGGAAACGGCAATAAGCGAAGCGCGGGAGAAAGTGATTGCAGGTGTAATAATTAGTGTCGTCCTTTGTTCTCTTGCTTCCGTGTAGTATTCCTAATTGTATTCTGTGTCAAATAAACGATAATTAAAGATCCCACAAAACTGGGGGCCCCTCCGGGATCGTAATACAGTTTGAATGCTGCTCGCGGTGAGGGCTCTAAGGTTCGAGCACGAGAAGTGTGTGAAGTGCGAAAAGCAAACCGAAGTGTGGAGAAGACAGCTATGTCGTCAACTAAAAAGACAGTGGACGATTTTTCGCTACCCGAGTTAAAGGAAAGGCTCCGTGAACGAGGCTTGCCCACATCGGGAGTAAAAGCGGGCTTGTATAAGAGGTTGATGGACACAGGGCCAACCGGCGTAAAGGAGGGAATGGTTGATCCTGTCGAAGAACCAAGGACGGAAAGTCCGGTGCGAGAAACTGACGTTCCAGCCGCCTCGCACGAAGAAGTGGGCGAAAATGCGCTATTAAGAAGGCGTTTGCAATCGCTGGAACATGAGAAGATGATTGCAGAACGTGAAAAGGCACTGATGGAACGTGAGCTTGCGAGCTTTTTATTAAGGATTTCCCAACAGCAGAGTGGCAATGCCCAAACCGAGACGGTTACAATCGGGAATTCAAACCGGCCCGCGACCTCTATTAGAGGTCTGACGGTTAAACAAATAACAGAACTGTTGGATCACTTTGATGGAAGCGATGACGTATGCGAAGACTGGTTAGCAAAAATTCGATATCTGCGAGACGCCCACGAGTTAACCGACGAGATGGTGCGAGTTATGATTGTTCAGCGAATGAAAGGAAAAGCAGCAGAGTGGTTCCACTCGCGACGGGAAAACCTGTACACCCCCATAGAGCACCTGCTTATTCAAATAGAGCGGATGTTCCAACAACACACGAGTAAGATGGAACGACGAAAACGATTCGAGGTACGGCTTTGGAAGCGAGACGAAAAATTCGCAGACTACGTGCATCACAAGGTGATCCTCGCAAACCGAATAAAAATCGACGAGGATGAGCTCATCGATTATATCATTGCGGGGATTCCGGATCCATTCCTGAGGGACCAGGCTAGGATACACGGGCATGCAACGACGGAGTCATTGCTGACAGCGTTCGAGAAAATAACACTGCGAGGAAAACCAACGACGAACGAGAGCGGTTTTACCGAGAGACCTGCGTCGAATAGGAAATTTGGAGAGGAAAAAACAGAGGTAACGAAGCGTCGCTGTTACTTCTGTGGCGGACGCGGGCACGCAAGCCACGAATGCCGTAGCAGAAGCAGAGGTAGGAGATGTTTCGAATGTCAGAATTTCGGTCATATTTCTGCGGAATGTCCCACTAAGAGCGCGGGCGGTACAAGAAGGGCCAATTGTATTTCTACGAACGCGGCGAATAAATATTACAAAGTAGTCAGAGTCGGTGAACTGACTATTTCGGCCTTGATCGACACAGGCAGCGACATTTCATTGATGCCAATTAGGCAATATCGGGCGATCGGATCGCCAAAGTTAGAACGCACGGAAACAAGATTTCGCGGAATCGGTTCACCGGAGAACGAAACTCTTGGCAGACTCGCGACCGAGATAGAATTGGACGGAAACCTTTATCCGATTACAGTTTTTATAGTTAAGGACGATCTAATACAGTGGAATCTTTTGGTCGGCATTGATTTCCTAAATACGGTGTGCGTGCGAATTGATCAGGGTCGTGTCTCAATTAGTCCGCCGGTAGAGGTTGCGCACGCGGGAAAGGACAGCAAGGCCGAGGTACCCGAAGTTTTTAATATCGACTGTATCTCTAGTCCCGACGAAATCGACCTTTCGACCATTACTTCTCCGCAATACCGATCTGTGGTCGAGAAGTTAATCAATAATTATAGACCGAACAAACAATGTGATTCGCCGATAACTATGAAAATTGTCCTGAATAATGATGAACCGGTTTATCAGCGAGCGCGGCGTTTGTCTCCTTGCGATCGCGAAAAGGTTAACCAGCATATTCGCGACTGGTTGAGCGAAGGTATCATACGACCGTCCCTATCAGACTACGCCAGCCCAGTCGTTCTCGTGAAGAAAAAAACTGGAGACACTAGGCTGTGCGTTGACTATCGAAAATTGAACGAAAAAATTGTGAAGGATCGATATCCATTACCGCTGATCGAAGATCAAATCGACGCGTTACAAACTGCCACAATCTTTAGCACGCTTGACTTGAAAAATGGGTTCTTCCACGTACCGTTGCACCCTGAGAGTCGGAAGTATACAGCATTTATCGTTCCCGACGGCCAGTATGAATTTTTGTATACTCCCTTCGGTTTATGTAATTCGCCCGCGGTGTTCCAAAAATTCATCAACGGTATCTTTAGGCCATTAATCGACGAAAAAATAGTCCTGACATACATGGACGATCTAGTGGTACCAGCGGCAACGTACGAAGCGGCAATCGAACGTTTAGAGCGAGTCTTGCGAGTTAGCGAAAATCACGGTTTGAATATCAATTGGCGAAAGTGCAGCTTTTTACAAACACGGATTGATTTCCTAGGACACATTATAGAGGGGGGGGCGGTGCGCCCGACGGAGAGAAAAACCGAAGCCGTTTTAAAATTCCCGCGGCCGCGAAATATTAGAGACGTGCAGAGCTTTCTCGGACTGACGGGGTATTTCCGAAAATTCGTTTGCGGCTATTCTCAGATTGCGCGACCCCTGAGCGACCTACTGAAAGCGAACACGCCCTTCGTATTTAGCGAGCGGGAAGAATTCGCGTTCGAGCAGCTCAAAACCATACTGTCTACAAGACCGGTGCTACAATTGTATAGGCAAAATGCGGACACTGAGTTGCACACCGATGCATCAGCACTCGGTTACGGCGCGGTATTGATGCAGCTTAACGAAAACCAGCAGTGGCATCCGGTATACTATGCGAGCGGCAAAACCACGGCAGCCGAGGCTCGATACACGAGCTACGAACTTGAGGTGCTGGCGATTGTACGAGCATTGCGTCGTGTTAGAGTGTATCTACTTGGCACACCGTTCAAAATAATAACTGACTGTAAAGCGTTCGCACTCACCATGCGAAAAAGAGATCTGTGTGTCCGCGTGGCCAGATGGGCCTTACTGCTAGAAGAATTCAGTTATGAGATACAACATCGAGCAGGTAAGCGTATGCCGCATGTCGATGCCTTGAGTCGATATCCGCTGCCTACCTGCTTAGTAATAGACGAATGCGAGGCAAGTATGAACGCCAGAATAGCGAAAGCACAGCGCGAAGATAGCGATGTATCGAGATTAATGCCGTTGGTTTCAGAAGGGAAAAACGAGGAATATATCATGCGTGGCGATATATTATTTAAAAATGACGTGGACGGGATAAAATTAGTGGTACCTCGGCAGATGCAAGCGCAGGTAATCCGGAAGGTACACGACCAGGGTCACTTTTCGGCGGGGAAGACAGAAACGTTGGTGCGACGGGAATACTGGTTCAATAGCATGCGTGCGAAAGTAGACAAAATAATCCGGGGTTGCCTGACTTGCATTCTAGCTGAACGGAAATCAGGGAAGCAGGAAGGGCTGCTGAGACCGATCGAGAAGGGCAGTACGCCCTTAGATACGTACCATATTGACCATCTTGGCCCCCTTTCCCTCCACCCGAAAAAACTATAAACACATCCTCGTAATTGTAGACGCGTTTACGAAATTTGTTTGGCTTTACGCTACGCGGTCGACGACCTCGCTCGAAGTCGTGAACATTCTACGGAAACAATCTGCGATATTTGGCAATCCCAGGAAAATAATATCGGATCGCGGGACTGCGTTTACGTCGAACGAGTTCAGGGATTATTGCATGTCCGAAAATATCCAACATTCCTTGATAACAACGGGCGTACCCCGTGGAAATGGTCAGGTAGAGCGAATAAATCGTACCTTGATTTCGGTAGTGACTAAGCTAGCGGCGCCGAAATGCGAAGAATGGTTTAAACACCTTATGCCCGCGCAGCAATGCCTAAATAACGTGACAAGCCGCAGTATAGGTACCTCGCCGTTTCACGTTTTGTTTGGTACGCATATGCGTCTCAAGGAAAATGCCGAGGTGCGGGACCTAATAGAAAGCGAATGGGTCGCGGCCTTTCAAGAAAATCGCGAAGACGTGCGAGAACAAGCCAAACAAAGTATCGCCAAAATCCAGCGCGAAAATATGAAGACCTTTAATAAAAAGCGCAAAAAGGCTAATGTGCATCGCGAATCTGATTTAGTGGCAATCAAGCGGACACAACAAAGGCCGGGGTTGAAATTAGTTCCGAAGTTTTTAGGGCCTTATGAAGTCATTAGAGTCCTTCGGAATGACCGTTACCTAGTCCGAAAAGTCGGAGATCATGAAGGTCCGAGCGAAACTTCGACCTCAGCGGACCTCATGAAGCCCTGGATAATAGGATCCAGTGACGAGTGCGAAAGTGACGTAGCAGCCGAGGACAGCGGTTGAGTCAGAATGGCCGAGTGTGGGATTGTATTTTAAACGTTATGTTAGATGCGCGTGCGTAAGGTTGATATGTATGTGACCCGCGAAAGGTGAGCGATAGCCGTTGAATGTTTTGGCCGCGGAACCGCTGATTGCGAATCAAGACAAGAGCGGCGCGGGCGAGTCAGAAGGTGTTTGTCTTTGCGGGAGAAAAGGTGTAGTAAAGGCGGTTAATAGCGAAGTGCAAGAGAGAGAGAGAGAGCGTAGTGGAAACGGCAATAAGCGAAGCGCGGGAGAAAGTGATTGCAGGTGTAATAATTAGTGTCGTCCTTTGTTCTCTTGCTTCCGTGTAGTATTCCTAATTGTATTCTGTGTCAAATAAACGATAATTAAAGATCCCACAGTATTCCACTAATAAAAATGCTGTTGGATATCAAACTCTTTGGATACAGTTTGCAATAAAGGCACAAAACAATCGGTGTTTTATGCGGTGCGAGAACACGTCGAGGAACTCTCGATTTTATACAGTAATGGCTTCAAAAAAATCCGGGATTCTATCTTTCTCCTATAGAGGCGTGCAGGTAACAAAAAATGGCTACTTTTTCCTATAGAGGCGAGGAGGTAGCGATATAGTCACCCTCCCATGCAAAATTTAAATGGCTAAAGTTTCAGAATCTGCTCCATGTCTGCTATCCCCGACTCTTTTTCCCCTTCTCCGCCAATCCACTGCCGGAGCCGGGTTTACCAGATTGTGCATCACATCTGTGGCTATTCTGTTTAACCAACTTCCTAGCAAAATCTGCTCTGGCAGGTTTGGCTGACTGGGTGTTATCAACGTCCAGAAGCAGACTGAGGCTTGCTGTTTTCAACAGCGTTATTAAGAGAATAATAAATAAACTAACTAGTTGACATTAACAAAAAACGTGTGGCTAATCGATACTCAAAACGAACCCACAAACGTTACCCACATAAACTCCAGACCCACACATGTTTCATACATTATAATGCTACAATTTCGGCCATTCTGAAAAGTTAATCGACCCCGATTAATGGAACTGTTACTTACATAATTATACAAAATCTATGGTAACAAAATACATCCATTTTTACTTAAGGGCCCCGACTCCAGGCGCCATGACCGGTGTGCGTGCACTCACACAAACAACGGAAAGCATGCACGTATACGCAATGCGCGACAGAGAGACCCGATTTCGAAAATTAGAAAACCTGTCTCAATAATTGCATTAATGAAACTTTCGCGGATATAGCACACACGGGTAGATTTCACCGCAGTCGGGGACTTACGTTTGAACGCCAATAAACACCATGCGGTCAGATGAAATCTATTTCTTAAACTGGCAAGCCAGAGACAGACACCGATGTAGGCAACAAGATGGCTGCAGGCATCTTGACACATTTTCAAATTCGCAAATATTGAACGATTTAATGGTTTATTCACTGATAACACGAAGTTCCCTACTTCCTTGAAGTAGCACAAGATCACTGACATTCGATTTTTCACAATTTATCACTTCTGGAAAGCGGAGAATCTAATCTACGATTTGCACGCATCCGAGGTAAGAATAGTTCACTGATTTTCCGTTGGTGGCGTTTATGGTATATTATAGTGAATTTGGCCAAGTTACCGTCAGGGTCGATAAAAATACAAATTAGTCGATAAATGTAAGTTATAATTTCACACTACGAACCGCGATTCAAACGTGAATACGTGATGCGTGCACACAGACACCAGTAAGGCATAGTTGCCGGCACGTATCAAACCTCTGTCACGCTGTTGTCACATCTGTTACAATTATAACATAAGCATCAGCAAACTGAATTGGCTCCAGCCGAGATGTTGATTCGAGCCGCTGCAAACTTTTTTGTAGGTTCGAGTCCCCTTGGGGGGTATATTTTTTGCATTAATTTTTTTTTCGTTACTAAGTATATAACAATGATCAATATTTGTTTACAAACAATATTTGCTAAATACTTTAATTTAATATACGTAAATATGAAGTTGAAGCGCTTTTTTCTACCGTTTTCTTCCCATGTATCTTGCCAATTATGGAACTGTTTGATATTTCAAAACTCAAAATACTCAACGTAAAATACGTAATACGGAAATACGTAACTCAAAAAAAAAAAAAAAATATATTCCCCTGGCGAGTATCGAACGCAGGAATTTCGCTTTACGAGCCAACGAACCATCACACTTCGCAATCAAAGATTCTACATATAAAATAATTTTATACTCATAATAGAGATAGAGTTACGTACCTTTAATTGTTTATATCTATAAAAATATTAAATAACTGCGGCTAATATTTGACACTTATCATTAGATTCCTATATACTATCACCTTACACAAGATCGTTAAAATCGAAGTAGGACAGTTGGGGTCCTTCGCTTGTAAAAGAAAGGCGAAATATGTAGTATAATATTAGAATATACAGCGAGTTTGCCTGCACTTCATCTACGACTGTTCATTAGATGACATATGAAAATGCACAAAATAAATTAATTGAATGTTATAAATGTTAAACAGTGCCATAATCGGCAAGATACTTAAAATTAAAAACGGTAGCATAAAAAAACGCTATAATAGATAAAAATATTTAAAAATATTTTTAAAACATTTGTAAATAAATATTGATCATTGTCATATAGATAGTAATTAAAAAAAAATTAATGTAAAAAAAAAAAACCTGAGGGGGACTCGAACCTACGTCAAAGTTTGCAGAAGTTATGTGTATGTCGGCAGAAATCAAAATCTCGGCTCGAGCCGATTCATTCTGCTGATGGCCAGGGTTGTAACAGATGTGGCAACAGTGCGATAGAAGTCTTAAATGATGTGATTTGGCAACTATGGCCTCCCACTCTCCGTTTATAATTTTGCCTAATGACGTTAGATGTCATATCGTGAGTTTATAATTCTGTATAATGAGTTTAGATGTCACCCCGTAAAATGTCGAAGCCGACGATTTTTCTGTTTTCACTAATGCCCGTTCTGTCGAATGGCGCTTAGATCGATTCGGAGTTGGCCTCAAAGGAGTCGGGGCCCTTAATTAACTAACTTGATTCAGTAACCAATCGTAATACATAAATCGATACACATAAGGCTAGGTTTACGGTGGTTGCGTATTCGTACGAACGGCATTCTAAGGCTACGTTTACGGTGGATGCGAATTCGTACGAACGGCGTTCTGATGACTACGTCTGAACTGTTTCAATGCATTAGTTCAAACAGTTCAGACGTATTCATCAGAACGCCGTTCGTACGAATTCGCATCCACCGTAAACGTAGCCTAACGAATACGTCTGAACTGTTTGAACTAATGCATTGAAACAGTTCAGACGTATTCGCCAGAAATCCGTTCGTACGAATACGCATCCACCGTAAACGTAGCCTTACGGATGTTGGATCTCGTCATCTTCTTCACGTTGCACCCCGACGTAGTTGACCTCTCCTGATGACGTTGTCTGCTTTCTGCATTCCGGTGCTCCATGTCCAAATTTTCCACATATGTAGCAGGTTCCTCTTTTTCCTTTTGGTTTCTGACAATTCTTTGCATAATGTCCTACAGAATTGCAATTATAACAGCGAGATGGCATGCTGTCTCTCTGGGCCTTCCTGAATTTGCTAGTTCTCTTCACTGATGTGGAAATCTCATTCTGCTGTTCAATTCTGCGACGTATCGTCTCACATGTGTAGTATTAGTATTGTAATGTATGTTAATGTGTGTTATGTTTGTGTGTTCGTTTTGAATATTGATTAGTTATACGTTTTTTGTTATGTTAAGAAGTTAGTTTATTTATCAGTATCATAGTTACGCAGTTGAAACAGCAAGGCTCAGATTGCTACAAGACGTAAAAGGTGTAGGACGTATAAATTTTAAGGACATTAATAAAAGTTATTTTTAAAAATTGCCTACAATTTTCAGAAGTGGGATAAAGATCGGTTTGAATTTCGGATTAGTGTCTTTACGTTCGGGGAAATTGTGTGCCAGTATCGGAAATGGAAATGATCAGCTACGTTATCGAGGGCATATAAAACGAGATGTTACGAACGCAAGCGAAGGTGCACCATTTTGAGTCCATCGACGCTTTGCAAACAGCCTTTGCAAACATTCCAGCACCCAAAGAGCCGTTACGTCGACCGCTAATACAACGCCCAGAAAATGTTGAACAAATCATCCGTACAAGGAAGTCGCAGAAGCAGGGACCGATGGAACCCGATACGCGAAAATGCTACAACTGCAACGACACGGGGCATTTTGCAGCATTTTGCCAGAAACCCAAAAGAGAAAGAGGAACCTGTTTCAAATGTGGAAAATTTGGACATCAAGCACCGGAATGCAGAGAACAAACCACATCAGCGGGTGAGGTCAACTACGTCGGGGTGTAACATGAAGAAGACGACGAGATCCTACACCCGTAGTTCGTCTTCATGTTAAAGTAACGTTTTACCGGTGTGCATCCTGCATTGTGTGTGGCATCGGACTTATGTGTATCAATTTATGTGTATCGATGTATGTATTATGATTTATGAGTAACGATTTATGTATTATGATTTATGAGTAACGATTTATGTACGAGAGGAATGAACACGTCCTTGATTACTGAATCAAGTTAGTTCATTAAGTAAAAATGGATGTATTTTGTCATCAAAGATTTTATATAATTATGCAAGTAATAGTTCCGTTAATCGAGGACGATTAACTTTTCAGGATGGCCGAATTGTAGTATTAGTATTGTAATGTATGTTAATGTGTGTTTTGTTTGTGTGTTCGTTTTGGATATTGATTAGTTATACGTTTTTTGTTATGTTAAGAAGTTAGTTTATTTATCAGTATCATAGTTACGCAGTTGAAACAGCAACGCTCAGATTGCTACAAGACGTAAAAGGTGTAGGACGTATAAATTTTACGGACATTAATAAAAGTTATTTTTAAAAATTGCCTACACATGGTAATGACAGTCTTGCGAAAGCTTTTAACAATGCGTCCGTGGACTGAAAATATTGTATGCGAACCTGAGTTTGATAGCTCTGATTTGGAATACCGTCTATAATATAAGTCGATAAGTTCATCGTCAGAAATTGGAACCCGGTTTCCTAACGTTACTTTATCGTGCAAATAGTCTGTGAATGTTTCATCTGACGCACACTTTCTAACTTCAAACTCGCGCCGTAATACTAAACCGTTCACTCGTTATCCAAACATTGTTTTGATTTCGTTTAACACCGGTTCATAATTCATCTCAATACAATCACTTCCAGTTTGATACCATTTAAGCACTTTTGCCGCCAGTTTGCTACATTGCAATGCTTAACAGCACAATCGTCACAAGTGTAAGTTTGAATCGATTTTCTTAACTGCCTCTTCCAAATATCAAAATCGTAGCTGCTACCGTCATAATTTCCGTTCATATCTTTAACATCCTTCCATTTTGAAGTATTGGAATTCAATGTTGATCGATTATCTTCTCGCATAACCCGTAACATCTCCATTTCTCTTCTAAGAATTTGAATTTCACGTTCAGCTAAACCTCGTTCTCTACGTAACAAATCCGTTTCAGACTCTCGAGAAGTCGTCGATATTGGCTGACTGGTCAACCCTTCAAGTGATTGTTGTTGAATGGCTTCAAGTCCATTTTCTTCATGTTCCGAAGCAAAATCTGTTGGGCTAAATCCTGCGTCTACTAAACGACTTATCAGCTCAGCCTTTGTGCCCGACGTTGGCAATTCCATTCGACGCAACTTTTCTTTCAACTCTGCAACCGATAACTTTTATTTCATCTTGAGATATTTAATTGTCTTCCAGAGTGTCACACTTTAAATTAGCTTGTTCGTAACTTAAATCAGATTCATTAATGTTAACATAAAGTTGTATAAAACGCACATAAAATCACAGTAAACTGAACATAAAGTAAATTCACATAAAGTCACATTAAACTGCACTTAAATTGATTCTATCCCACTTCTGAATTTGGAAGATGGCTTGCGCGGAAGTATATGTTTATTTATTCAACGCTCGTCGGAAAGTTCGCAATAACAGCGCTACTCAACAAAATCACCACGCAACACATCCACTTGTTTAAATCAATAAAAATAAGAAACGGCCACTGCATGCTCTCTCACACTCAGCCAGTCATCTATACGGTGATACACATAACAATCCGTTATTCGCAACAATCGCACCATCCGTTACCACTGCAGAGCAGTTTGACAAATCGGATTGAAATTTTTTAACAGTGTTCTGTACTGCGTTCAAGATATCACATCCTGGCGTTGTGTCATGCAAAAGCACGAAGCCCAAAAGCTCCTCGACATACGAAAAATCATTTTGTATAATTCGAACGACAATGCTCAATTGACTCGTAAGCCGGTTATTGGTGCTTTCGTCCAGACACAAAGAAAAATAACGAGATGAACTTAATAGGGCAGTTGACTTCTGTTCGATAGACGTGCCTATGCCAAAAATTCGGGAGCTCACGGTTTTATCATTAAGTAAGTGGGATGCTCGCAGCTTCTTCAGGTGTTATACACTTTCCGAAGGATGTAACCGCTTCAATGAGACATTTCTTTACGATATCGCCCTCAACGAACGGTTTACCCTGCTTTGGTAATAAAAGCAAAATAGCGTAAGAAGCTATGCGAATTTTTTCAGAAGAAGAAGAATCCCCAGGGATGTACGTACGACATTCTTCATTAACTAATTTAAGCCCTTCTAGTAAATTAAGTTTTTCGCGGCCTTGATACGATGCATATTCCTGCGAATGATGACATGTAAAGTGACGTTCGATATTATTTTTCTTTACTAGGGTAGGCTGAAATCCACAAAGAAGACACATCGTACGATTACTAATTTTAATACTTTGTTAAAATATTGACAGTAGGTCTGCTTTCCAGACATCTGGTTAATAAATTAACGTATATTTGTAATAGCACTGTACAGATGACGGAAGAGTGGTACTGCTGTGAACTGTTTGATGGATACAAAAAATACGTCTTTTTTCCGCAATGTTCAAAGTAACCAGGACTGGTGGTGGTGTGCTGCGAAAAGGAGTGGGTGCTAGTGATGGTTCATTGTTTGCACTTTTTTCTCATGTGAAAAATAGGAAGTGGTAAGAAAAGGGTAGAATATGTACTAGAGAGTAAGGCGAGGGGTGGCAAAGTGCGACAAGGAATGGTCAGCAAATGTGAAAATCGATGATTTATGATTTGCCTTGCAGTTCGATGTTTTATAGCGGTGACAGTTGTCGCGCGGCGGCATGGTTAATGTTTTAAGAACTGCAGATGTCGCCGAAATGGTCAACACATCGGTCATTAAATATTTGGCGAGCAGCTTCGATTTGTCTGTACGATTTATGGGACCGTACAGTATCCCAGCGACATTTTTCAGTTATCATTTTCGTATTTTTGAGTTTTTTAACTTGTCAGTGATAATTGTACATTTGCAATACTCATACAATCATGCTCTAATAGTCTTTTTCTAGAAATTTAAATTTCGACACGATGAACGGCGCAAACACGCTTCAGTGTGCGAAAAATCCAGTTTTTCCAAACTTGATTTAAATTTTGACAGTTTAAAGCATTTTCCAAATTTATTTTTTAGTGGTTCTCTAAAGAAATTATATTTCTTGGTAAAGTTGCGAAATATTTCCTGCTTTCTTATCAAAAAGCCAATTACCGAAAAACGGGGAAATCGCGGAAAAAAGGCGCTAATCTATAACTCACCCCTCCCAAGTTCACAGTTTCCAAGCACTCTCGTCTTCTGAGTCCCGCTATGCACATTACTTCCGTTTTGTTGCTGGCAATCTCGTTGCCTCTATCATTCAACCACCGGGCTAGTTTCTCATACGCGTGTACTGCCCGCCGGATCATCACCGTCTGGTCCACGGCCGACACCAAGACAACAAGGTCGTCCGTGAATGTCTTGGAAATGAATGAATGAAACCAAACATCCTGTCGGCACGCGGTGGCTGGCGACCGCCCTGGGTCTTCCAACTATCGAGTGTCGAGGGATTGTTTATTAGATAGAAGAGAGAGTTTAAATATGGCCAGCGACCTGACGTCGCATTGCTAAAGAATAGGGACTCTGTTCCTGGAAGATCTGGCCACGGAGTGGTGAAGGCTATGCCTTTTGGTAAGAGGACTGTGATGAACCCCATGGCACCTCCATCGAATAAGCATTCTTTTAGAAATCTAACAAACTTATAGAAATAATCAAATTATTTCTGACATATATTATACAACAATAATATAATTGTAATATAATTGAAATATATGTAAGATTGTCTGTACAATACAATGTCACCATGGTCCTTTTTGACCATTTTATGCTTCGCTCTAAGACAACAGAAAGATATGATAGACAAATGATAGTTATTTGTCTGTAAGATAAAGCGCGTGGCCCACGGCCCGCCAGCTGGCTGTGCCTGACCTATGTCAAGCAGCAATAAGAGCCCTTCTCTCATAAGTTCCAAAAATTATTTTCTTACACATATTAATATTGTTTTATCAAACTGTTTTTTTCAACTTGACTCTTGCATCTCCTCTTTCATTTGCACTATTCTGTTTTATGTTCGGCAAAAATCAGAATCTCAACTTTAGTCGAATATATCGAAGTTTTCCTTGAAAGCAAAACTGTAATAGATATAACAACATCAACTATATCTCCGGTTTTTGGTTTGTCATTCTACACAATGACCAAAGCAATGGGAAAAAGCTAATGAAATGTTTTAAAAATTATCAATATATGAATATTCGGCACTCGCATAAAATCTCTAAAAATAAATATTTTCCTTTATTTCTGATGGTATAATTGCATTCGCAACAATAATTATTTGTAAAAAAGAAATGATTGTGTCATCTAAAAGAATGGCGAAATAGTAGTAGTAAAACATCACACGAGTTTTTTGCACTTCATCTACGACTGTTCAATCTAAGTCGTCTGAAAATGCGCATCATACATTATACTTCAATGTTAGAAATATTAAACGGTATCATAATCGGCGAGGTACATGGTAAGAGAAACGGTAGCGCAAAAAGCGCTATAAGTTCAGATTTAGGTATATTAAATTAAAATATTTAACATATGTTTTTAGAATATTGGTAAGCAAATATTGATCAGTGTTATATGGTTAGGAATTAGAAAAAAATTAATGTAAAAAAATTATAGCCGAGGGGGATCGAACCTACAAAAAAGTTTCCAGCGGTTCAGCAGCTATGTCTATGTCCGGCAGGAATGAAAATCTCGGCTGGAGCCGATTCATTTTGCTGATGGCCAGGATTGTAACAGATATGGCAATAGTGCGACAGGACTCTCAAATGTGCTTTGGCAACTATGGCCTCCCAGTCTCCGTTTATAATTCTGCCTAATGATGTTAGATGTCACATCGTGAGTTTATAATTCTGTATAATGAGTTTAGATGTCACCCCGTAAAATGTCGAACCTGCCGATGTTCTGTTTTCACTAACACCCGTTTCTTTACAATCGCGCTTAGATCGATTCGGAGTTGGCCCCAAAAGAGTCGGCATCCTTAAATTGTCAAACACAATGTTCCATAGCATTATCTGTGATCCGATGCCGTGAACTCAGTCGACACGTGGGAAAGTCCGAGCAATCTCCTCATTCCCGTAGTTACTGCCATAAAGTGAATAATCGAGGTGCCCCTCGCAGTACTGAAGGTGGGCACACCACTTATGTGAGTCGGGGACCCCTGGAAGGCCATCAATGCTGCTGACTGGAAGCGACCCGTCCTGTCACTTGTGGCGCAGCCCCATAGCGACGACTTGGCGTTGAAGTCGCCCGCAACGATGCACTCACCGCCAAAATCACGTATGACGTCGCACAGTTCCCCCACCGACGCACTGAATTTCGCATCCGTGTCGTTTGGCGAGAGGTATACACTGAGCACATACAGACCCTAGAACCATTTAAATCAAAAATGGGATGTATTAATTTTTTACTTTTTTTAAGTATGGTAGATGGAAAAGTATGCAATGCGTTGCAACTGGCATGTAGTACTACGTACGCAAGGCCATAATTTCAGGACTGAAATTAATTCAAACAATGCGGGAAAGGCCTAGGGATCCAGATATGTACAGATTCGGTTTGTCAATACTGCACTCCTATATTCTATTTTTCGAACGCCTGTTTCATATATGTTATAGACTAAATCTAAAAACGTGTAAAGTCTCGAAGGATAAACGATCTGTTTTGTTTGTTCCCACCATCGCCCACAACAGGCCAATCCCGATCACCCTCGAAGGGCTAACGACAGGCTATAGGCCTGCTCAAGCACTGTGTATCACGCTTGACTGGGCATAACCCTATATCCAGTCCGAGAATCGTGAAACCACGGGACCCTGTTCAGACCCTTGTTCAGGACCCTGACGTGCCACTATTCAGTCGCACTACACCCACCCAAGAACCCCACAATAATGTATTCTAACTTCTTATAACTGGGACACAAATCGCAACGCTATCATTTCAAACCTAACCAAGATAGCTGCGCCGGCTGGCGCCAGGGCTTATCGGTACAAAGCACCGACGGTCGGCTGCCCAACGGCATCAGGTAACACCATTAATATTTTCCCAGCAGCACAGTGAACACGTATTACCGGCATTGGTCGTTGCCAACCAACGCACGGTCACGGGCTCATATCAAGCGCGCTCGGATTCACTCCGGACCGACGGACAGTATCTCGCAAGAGACCAACCACCCCAAAAGTAAACAAAACTAAAAATAAATTCGCTTGTACGCTATCACTCATTCTTCATGGAGCTCGTGCACGGCCGTATAGGCGATCTACGCCAGTCCGAACCACTTCTCACAGGGAGTCTGTACTGTGTATGCGAAAAAAACCACAACAAAATAAGGCGAGGATGAAATAAATCGAGACCAAGCCGACAGAAGAAGTAGCACCAGGCTATCGCGTGGACGCGTTCCCTCATCCAGCATTTATGCATATCATGAACATGCACAACACTACCCCAAGCATGACCAGTCGTCTAATCGAAAAATATATTTCTTTTTTCGAGGTCGAAATCTTCCAAAGACACCTCCTGTCCTGGGGGAGGACTCAGGGGTTGTCTCCCGCGAACCTCGGTGCCGGACGAACGTGCGGTGAAAGCTTCCCACTCTTTAAGGTTTTGTGAGCACGGGAGTGATAATTAAGCTTGCTCAATTCGTCGGGCGTGCGTTATTGTGCGTTTTGTGCAAAAAATCCAAACTCTTGGATTATTTTTGGGGAAACTAGGGTAATATTTGTTCGCTCGAGAACACGTTATATGATAGCTAAGTGAATATTGTACACTCACTGATAATATTGAATGGTTAATAGTGAAAAACAGTAGGAAAAAACCTCAGTACGCGCTTCGTGTTGCGGCGTGTTGCCACAATTGTTTATAAATTATTTAATATTGGCACTTAAAAATTGACCTAAATTTTTTGTGAGAATCAATCAGGTTATAAGTAATACTTTTTTCAGTTCTTGAAAATATTCTTTAAAAACAGATAGACGAGTATTTAAAATGATGGCATAATTTAATTTTTTATATATCAGAATTTGTCGTTTGTCATTTATGTTGTCATTTCGTCTTTTTCCTAGGGCAGATGTGGGAGCTTCGTTGTATCGGTTGATACGATGGTGAAAGTAGGAAGCGGCGGAAAAAGAAAGGAAGGAAGCAGGTTGTGTTTCGTCCTAGGCCTGCTAGCTGACTTGTCAGTAAGGCGTACTAGCAGACCCTGCCTTAGACACTAGGACAGTAGGGAATTGTCGGAGGTTATATATACAGGGTGTCTCTTAACTTCTGTCCTTCCCGGAAATGGGGGGTAGCTGGGGTGATTCTGAACAACTTTTTCCTTGACCAATATGTGGTTTGCAGCTTCATTTTCAAGTTATTAACGAAAAACACTGGCCAATGAGAGCGCCCGCCGGCCGGCCGATGGCGCGCGCTCAGGCACGAACCTATCAGCTGTCACGATGGGGGGGCATCGAGGGTACCGACGAAAGCGTGCGGCAAATGTTACATCGTCTTAATTAAGAATAATGTGGAATAATTCGTTTATACCTATGAAACTAATAAGTCGTTTAATAACCGTGTTCCATTACTTATGAAAAAAATATTTTTTTAACAGCACGTTTTCAGGTGGATAAATTATGTTTTCAGAAAAACGATTTGCACAACTAATGTTAGAAAAAGCTAGTTAAACTTACCCATTCGTCCACGAATTAACTTGCTTAACGTGTGCGAATCCTGACCTAGGCAACGTTCAACAGCTGATGTTACGGCTGGGTTAGTATCCTTGCACGATCACTTCACTTCACGATAACTTCACTTCACGGTCACTTGCACTTGCTACTGTGAAATTTGGGTATAGTTAAAAACAATTTATTCTTCCTACGTTTAAACATTTAGTAATATTCTGCGTTCGTACGATTCACGTTTCTCGTTCGGTTAGCAGAACGACTCTGCCAGCTGAAACGTTCGCACTCGCTTCCACACGCACACGCACACACACTGTCTCCAAATTTAGTGGAAATCGGCGGCAGATACCGATCACACAGGGCAGCATCGGCCCCTGCGTAGTGTGCGTCGCAGTGTGAGCGTCGGCACTACAATGTTATCCACAATTAAAGAACATGTGCGTCTTCGTGTGGAAGCGAGTGCGACGTTTCAGCTGGCAGAGTCGTTCTGCTAGCCGAACGGACAACATGAATCGTAAAAACGTAGACTATTACGAAATGTTTAAACGTAAGAAAAATAAATCGGTTTCAAATATTCCCACATTTCACAGTGGCAAGTGATAGTGACCGTGAAGTGAAGTGAACTTGAAGTGAATTCACCGTGAGTGTAGTGAGTTCACCGACCCGGCCGGTGTCATCAGCTGTTGAGCGTTGCCTAGGTCAGGATTCGCACAATGTTTACCAGATTAATTCGTAGACGAATGGGTAAATTTAACCAGCTTTTTCTAACATTAGTTCTGCAAATCGTTTTTCTTGAAACATAATTTATCCACCTAAAAACGTGCTGTTAAATAAAATATTTTTTTCATAAGTAATAAAACAGTTTATTTCTTTCGGATAATGAATAAACGTATCGAACACGGTTATTAAACGACTTACTAGTTTCATAAGTATAAACGAATTATTCCACATTATTCTTAATTAAGACGATGTAACATTTGCCGCACGCTTCCGTCGGTACCCTCGATGCCCCCCCATCGTGACAGCTGATAGGTTCGTGCCTGAGCGCGCGCCATCGGCCGGCTGGCGGGCGCTCTCATTGGCCAGTGTTTTTCGTTAATAACTTAAAAATGAAGCTGCAAACCACATATTGGTCAAGGAAAAAGTTGTTCAGAATCACCCCAGCTACCCCCCATTTCCGGGAAGGACAGAAGTTAAGAGACACCCTGTATAGTCGCGGGGACTTATACAACCACCTTCGGGAGCGGGATCGTCGTGCTCGTCCCCTAGCGGCATATGTGGGAAGTGCCCCCACAGCAGATATAAATATTGCTATATTAGAAATTTAAGAGTAAAACAACTTCCTCTAAACAAATGTTCATATTGACATTTAGAAAAGTCAGTTCACGGTTGCATTAGTGTTGTCTCACGGATACGAAGCCATTTGTTTATTTTTCTAAGATATCTGCCTCCGGGACATGTCGACTAGTCAAAACGTATCAGCGTGCTCCTTCCACTCGAACCCGGGGGGGGACCCCTCCAGTGGTGGGAATGAAGCACGAGCGTTCTGAATTTCAAGAGACAAGCAATGCCAGTGGACACATTGCTTCTCTTTTTTAACACAATAACAACGACTTTGTCATAAACTGCGTGAGTCCGACCGGCCATGCAACGGCAGCGTAATTAAATATAGTGGTTCTCTGTGGAGTTTTATAACACCTCGCGGCTCACGGTGGTTATTTATACAGCGGGGAAGATCTATTAATATTCATTGACCGAAATGTCAAAATCAATGCGACAATATAACAACAAAAAGTCCATCGAGAAGTATTGGGACCACGGTCAATAGCACAGTTCGGGCGAAAAAATCAAACTCCGTTGATCGGCTAGCATATTCGGACGAATAGATCGTATTTCTATTTATTTCGGACTAACCTTTGATGAAAAAAGGGCCACGACCCTCGCTACGAGGGGGCCAGCCACTTCAGTTCGGACAAAAAAATCGAAAACCCGTCAAGTGTCTCGCGTCTTCGCACGCATTCGGATCGTATGCAGTGACACCGCTCCATTTATTCTAATGGCTTTGATTCGTTTCCGAATACGTCTGTAGCATTTCGGCTCAAATTCGGTTCCACTGTACCCGCACCCTTATCCAAACTGTTAATCTCGTATCCAAGCATTAAACTCAACTCTCTTCACACGCAAACAGCAAACGCACTCATTCAGGTCACTCAAGCAAACCATCATATACACAGTGTTACAATCATAAAATCATCATATCCCACACTCATATCCCACAATATCTTCTATAATTTCCCATTGTTGGGCATCAGGTGTTGTAGGGCACCAGAGTAATAACCCCACAGCTGCAGATAACGACACTTTTAGAGCTAATAGCGTCTCTAGCATTAAAAGTGACGAGTTTCATCGAGTAGCAACATCTGGTTTTAGTTTTTTATTTTGCAACCCCATTTGTTCTTGTATATTCTTTAGTTTGTCTGCTGCGGAAACACTTATTTTAAAATGGATAACCAGAGAACGGCAAGTTACTAACAAAGTTACGTCTGGAATTCCATTTACTGAATTCAGACTATTAAATTTAACATGTATGCTGTACATGGCAAATGTAGATACCCAAAACTACGCACAGCACCTTTCATATTTGCAGCATTGTCTGCTACAACTGCAACCGTTTTGTGTAATATATTAAATTCGATTAAAATGTCTCGTATTACTTGTACTATGTAATCAATCGTATTGCTTTCATGTAAGACACAAGTGGCTAGTACATTTGAATATAGTTTATTTTGAAAAAAGTAATGAGTAGTAATTGTTAACCCTTTGCACTCCGGGCGCTAGCTACTAGCAAGTCTACTGGCAAGTCACTTTTTCCCGAAAACCTGGATCTAGGACTCGCGTCATATTATATGTATAGTATAGCTTTGGAACCAAGTAATGTATTGTAATGTTTTTTGATTTATATGAATGTGTAGACATTAAGGAACATATTTTTTGCAAAAAAATCTGAGGGATATGGCGATGGGACTTGAGAAAGGGATGGAATAACTTCTCCTTCAATGTTCGTACTTTTAGTTTTATTATACTGAACCGTGGTACACGCTCGCGATACCAGCGACTGCTCGTACCCAATTCTCTACAACGACTCCCGATTAGCTCTGCTTACACTCTGACTCGCGCACGCATCATCCACTCCATATATTCTTCCGCTTGCAGCTTCCCTCTCATTCTATTGCATTCTATCATTAGGAGCCACACCGACACACACATTCTTGCCACGTGTCACAGGTCGACTACGGGCCACCATGCACTCAAGGTTCCTTGTGCATTCCCAGAAAGCGTTCACTGTTTCCTAGAGATAAACATTCACTCTACGTTTCCACTGACATTCTTCATTCACACCTCACGCCACATTCGATACTTCCGGTCACACTACAGTCTTGACCTAAACATAAGGCGGTGACGTGGCGGAGACGCCAGCTTGTCGCTGCCACAAATCTAATTTTATTTCTTATAATTTTCTACAGTATGATACATTTTGAAGCAATTCCCAATATGCATTGCAGGCTGGTTTATACACGTTACACAATAATAAGTTGTTTGACGTCTTCCAACTGGTGTTTTCCTATCAGAACAAACAATGCAATCCCGTTTTCTTTCTCCCACATTGGGAATATGTAATTTTTTGTTCAGTCTATTGTCCGAGGAAGACGTGGAAGGACGTGTTCTTGATTCCCGAAAATCACCTCTCAACTGATTTATAAGACTTTTCACAAACTTGTAATGTTGTTGGATTCCGGGGTTAAACGATATCGTGTTTCAACAATTAATTTTGCAATGAGAGTTAATATATTAGGAGTACCGTGACGAGTGTGCGCGACAGAGTAACGGTGTGCGTCGCGTCCAAAATATTCTTCTTACAATAGCTATTCCGCTACTATATATATTGTGATTTTTAGGAGGGGAAAAGCCTTGTTGTTGTCGCCTTAGCCGACGCGGAGTCTGGCCCTTGCCAGTAGTCATATCGCTGACTACTGCCCTAGTGCATAATCTTGACTTTGACTAGGCCAGGATCCTCGGGCCTTACACTCATCGGTCACTCAAGGGCTGGTCATCCAACAATGTGTCATTGGTTTTTTATTTTCACTTTCTTCTGAGATTCGGTAAATTATGTACGAATTGATCACACATTTCCAGTCCCCCAAAAAATAATTTTCTCCACCATTTCAATGATTTTCGCAAAAAACAATACGTCGAAGTGTATTGATCCGCAAGATCAACACTGCCCATATTTGCTGTATAATCTAAGACCATTTCAGGCTTATTGACTGATATAACATTTGCACCGCGTAATGTCCTGAGGGTAGATTGTATTACCGTAGTTCCCGAGCATTGTGACGACTCTCTTATCTTCTTTCTGTATGCAACTGTCTTTTTTTGTTAAAAACTTTGGTTTTCGTATCTGCATAGGTATTCCTTTTCGGTTATCTTTTATTGTGCCAGTAAGATGACATTTCATCTTTAGCAATTCTTCTGCTAAAACAATACTGGTGTAGTATCTGTCGGTGTGCAGTAATTCTTGGCTTGATGCTCGATATTCGGGACGGGCCGCGAACGCCGAGAAAATTTAGGTGAACTTCAGGTTCTTAGACATTTCGGCCGAACCTTAAGAGCCCGGCTACGGTTCAGGCACCGACATCAACGGCCACAAAAAGGGACAGCGTGTGAAAGTAAGAGAGGAATGAGAAGTCGGGGGTCAGTAAAAGATCAAATACCTTCGCATCAGTCACACAACACTAATGCAACTATGAAACTTCTTTACTGTTACTTATTTCGTTATTAAAATATTATTAGAATATTGATGAGATTGTTGCGATTAAAACGTGACCAAACACGATATAATTTGGATCATATTTCCGTTGATAAATTACAAAAACGGGTTGCAATATAAACCAAATATGATCCAAATTATATCGTGTTTAGTCTCATTTTAAGCATAAAAACGTCAACAATTTCGTAATAAAATTTGCAGAACAAAACGAATACATATAAAAAAGTTTCATCTTGATTAGTGTTGTTTCACCGTTGCGAAGGCCTTTAATTACTACCGCGACTGTCGCGTCGGCCCGATACAGTGGCTTGTCGAGTTGCCTTAGTGAACAAAAACCGAATTTTGACGGGCGTGTAGAATGCATAGACAACGAATTTGATCCACCTGGTTCTCGAGTGTGGACACAACCGACGGCTGTATTTTCGGTGGAGGAAGCTATCTGATCGCTTCTACCATACCACACGTTTCTTTATTGTATTCAATTGCGGCTAATGCTTTCAGTATTGCATGTGGTATTCCATTATTATGTGCTTGCATGGCTTCTAGAATTACCCCTCTTGGTCCACTCATTCTTTTTCCATTGGTATGTTTATGATTATTTACAGAAAATCCAGAATTAAATGAACAAAGTGGTGTGAGGTTTTCTCACCCCACTAAACGAAACACAAAGCTCGACCGCTCATCGAACCGAGCAGGGCAGCGCCTTGATTCAAAAATCTTTTACAATATGCTTGGTTTAAAAGCGGACATCTAGAAACGCACCCCGGCGAGTTTCAAAATCCTGTAGATTTCTGTTACTACAGGAGTGAAAAGGCTATACCAAAGTGTAGTATTTGTGGCGCGGCCGCCTATATGCGATGTGCGTGGTGTGGCGAGTACCTTTCTTCGAACATTTCTACGAGCAATATCATTATTGTAGTAATTACCAACCGTGATTTTTTACTATTTTTGTCGTTTGTTACTTATACAACCCTTCGATGTGGAAAAATGTACAAATTATTTTATTATTAAAAACTGTTACACTGCTACAATTAAATTTAATATGAATAATTTTCATGTAAATGAACTTAAAATAAATGTAAATTATTTAAGTATTGCGTTGTAAGGCCAGTTCATTAAAGATAAGTGCGTAAATGGACTCTAAATTCGTTAATACTGTTTTTTTTTATTAAAAAAAAATTTAACACATATGTCATTTAGAGATATGAAAAGAGGATACCCAGAGGTATTTCAGCACGAATAGTAAACAATATTTTCTTAGTGCGGAGGGGGTGGGGGGAGGGGTAACTCGAAAACCACGAATTTTTTGAAAAAAAATTTTTACGCAATTTAGTAAACACAATAAAACGGTGCAAGTTTTACTTAAACTTTTTTCCGATATCTCCCAGCGTTCCTGAGATATTTGACGAAAAAGAAAATCTTCAATTTTTTTCAAGGGCTGATTTCACCTCTTAAACCCGAGTTATGGCACCATTGGAATATAGGGTTGTATTACGGATGACATGCTGTACTTGTATGCAAAGTTTCATAATTATCGGTATCTTCGGGTTGCCTAACCTTCCTTGTAAGTAATAATGCAGGACGAACGCGTGCACAGAAAGTCGTCCCCTGAACCGCACGAACGTAAGAACAAGAAGAAGGGGTAGAACAAAGAGGCCCCAAAAGGCACATGGAGCGCGCCAGAACATTCCACACGCGCATGCGCACTTCGAATATGCTTTCCAACAATTCCTATCATTGAAACTTCGGGAAGTGTTTAGAAATTCACGTATTGAACTGTTTAAATTTTAGATTATAGGACCGAAGTGTTTATAAGTATTTATCTCTTCGGTTTGATGCTCTGTCTGTTACAACAGTACCATTGGAGAGAGAAGAGCATTTGGGAAATATATTTCGTACATATCTTACATATTTAAATGTTATATCCTAGTTTTCTATAGTATTCAACAGTTCTTGACTACTAAAAAATGAATTACCTATATCGGGAAATTTTCGTTGAAAAAAAGATCTATTTTTCATATTATGAATATGTGAAGAAATACAAAGAAATTCATAAAAAAAACATGTGTGCTATGAAATATATAAAAAAAGTACTAAATAGGAGAAGAAATAAACAATTTTAAAAATTATTTTAACCCAAACTTTAAACAATTAATTAAAAAATAAAAACAAATATATATTGCAATAATCATCAGTAGATAAGAATAATTTTTTAACGAATTTTAGTGCAAATTTCATTCCGATATCTCTTATGGTTCAAGAGTTATACTAAAATGTCACCTTTCCCGATCCAGCCAACCGTGTGGCGGCTCGCGAGCCAGCTGTGGCTCCATCTCCTACCTAGATCTTCCACCTCCAACGAACTGGTGGCTCGCGAGCCACGCGTGTCTTACCCCTGTGTCCCAGCCAGTCTTTATCTTTGCAAAGGAGTAGGGAGTTTTTAACTGGTAGTGTGAACTTTGTGGCTCTTTGAGGAGAAGAACTTCGTTATCGCTGTGATATACTATTGGTCAATGTGTAAATGGTTTGAGACAGTGTCCGTAGAACGGACCCCAATTTCTCGAAGCTCGCGGGTCGCTTTTGTCGGTGGCAATAGGCCGTAAAAGAAAAGAAGGATAGAGCGAGTATCGAGGCAGCCGAGCTTAAATGCCAGCATGTCGGTGTGATTATACAACTGCAGAACAACAGAGAAAAATTAGATTATACAACTAAAAACGGCGGTGGAACTTTTATTCATTTCTAACATCTTTTTCTTTAAATTTTCTGGAACATATTGTTGAGATTTGTCCGACAAATAAGAAAGGCAGTTATAAAAATATAAATTATTGGTAACACGATAAGTAAAAGTTGTCTGATTTATGTCGCGTTTGGTACCATTTTAATGAGAAGATTGTAACAAACATGTTACGTAGGAACTATTGTTTCCTTGTTACTTCTATTATGCCCTTATTTGGTAATCGAGAGTGTGTGCAGTCGGGTTTGCCCCTTTCGCGATGGCGTGATGTCGCAACCGTTCAGGGGGACCTTTTGGACTCCCTTGGAAGATTCTGGGCCCCCACCATCTTTTTAGTTCCGACTTTCGGGTATAAGACGGGCATGAAATCTACTCTCGTGGCTCAGTATGGACCTACTAGCTTTATACCATGTCGGTACCAGCTAGCCATACTGATGCCCAGTGAGAGCGGGTAGTCCCTTTCGTCCCTTTCGAGCAACTTAGAATTAAGCGGCTCAGTATTGAATAATCTAGCTACGCGTTACGTCGTAATTGACTAAGTTCTTACTACAGCTCAGCGAGATTGAGTTTTAGACCCTTTCAAGCAATTTATAAAAATATTACCATACGGTGTTAGGCATCTCTGAACCTACACCGTATTCATATCCGTAAAGATTGAGAAAGGTGGATTTTATTTCCGCGGCAGTCTGTTAATTACGAATAGCAAAATCCAAAGAAATAGAGAATATAGACCTTTTACTGTTTGAACATAGACTCATTTATTACATTTCATTTTCCTATACCAATCATTAGCAGTAATCTCCCACCAAATAGATACACCTTAACCGCTCAAGGTGTATCGAATTATTATAAGTTACGAGGTTACATTAACTAACATTCCTAGTGGCTCCTAGTTCTGCAATACGCTTTGGTTCGTCCACGCATTTCCTGTCTTGAACGGCACCCGGTGACGAAATAAGCACTGGCCCGTTCATTATCTAACAACACTATAAAAGAACCGATCATCGGCTCCGCAGCCGTGCCCTTTGCCCTCGGCTCGTAACAAACATATTGCTAAAAGTTTCATGAAAATGAAACCAATATTTACTGACTCTTTACATACAGGCGACCGTTGAAGAGCGCAGCATGCCTCACGGTAGATCAGAGTACCGCCACAGAAGTACTTCCAAGCACGTCTGCTGTGGCTAATTTTCCGACGGAAGAAATTATAGAAGAAATAGATTTCGAAGCTGCCATTTAGCAATGTATTGTATGTATAGCATACCTTCCGTAACAGACATCAACGAAGAGACAAGTTATATTGATGATAACTCTGACTGGGTGGTAGAGACAGCAGAACCACAACAGTCAGAAAAAACAATTTCAGAAGGAATAGACTTCGTTGATTTTGCGTATGTTTTCGTGCAAATCGAAAAACTTCCAAAACATTCGATTATTGGCTGTGGCATCGAACATTTTGATATAGTTGGATACCAACAATATAGATTAGAAAAAGTGTATAATGTACAGTGCCGAATGTGCAATTACGTAAAGCGCGTATCCTGTCTTCGGAAGAGTGATGGCACTATGGATATGAACCGTGCCGGTGTTTCCGCAACAATGGTGACAGGCGACGGATATAATCAACCTGAAGAATTATTGTCTGAAATGAACGTATCCTGCATAACGAAAAGGATATACGAGAAATGTCAGAATGACGTAATCGATGCCTTCAAAGTGGTTGCACAACGCGAAATGGAAGATGCTGGAAAAGGGGAAAGATCTTTGGCTATCACAAGAGGCGATGTACTGCCAGGATCGAATATACCGTGGATCGCAGTTGTCGCAGATGGCAGCTGGATGAAACGGTCATACCGCGGAGGAGATTATAATTCTCTGTCTGGCGTAGGAGCCATTGTGGGATACCGTACGAAAAAAGTAATGTACATCGGCGTGAAAAACAAATTTTGCATGATTTGCCAAACAGCAGTTAAGAAGAAGGAAGAAGCGGGCGAGCATCGCTGCTTCAAAAACAGGGTTCATAACCAGACTTGAACTGGCATGGAAAGTGCTGCTATTGTAGAAGGCTTCAAATGCAGCATAGAAATTCACGGCCTAGTATACAGTATATTAGTTGCTGATGGCGATAACAGCGTGTACAAGAAGATATTGGATAATGATCCATATAGAGAGTATATGGTGCATGTACGGAAAATAGAATACACCAATCACCTGCTACGCAATTTCAGTAGGAAAATAAATGATATCGTAACAAAAGGCCGCTACAAAGATCTAAGAGCTATAAGAAATATAAAGCAATGCTCTCCGCCTGCGAACTGGAATAAAGAAACCTGCAGAATACCGGTTCAAAGAAAAAGCAAGATCCGTTCATCACATCAAAAATTTGAAAGAAGATATGAGAAATGTACCAAGTCAAGTTTTCGGAGAGCACAAGGAGTATCAGGAGATACCGTACTTCTGTACCACACACACTGACCCCACAGACTGAACTACGTTCTAAAGCTCAAAGAAGCAGGTATTTACCAAAATATCGAAGAAGCGATGCAGCCACTTTTCGCTCAAGCTAAATGTTTGCTTCACGCCCTAATAACAATGCTCTTGACAGCTTTAATAACATCATTGCAAAATTAAGGATAAACTTTGGACGAAGTTGTTCGTACCAGGGTAGAGTCTCCGCTGCTGTCGTCCTATATAATACAAAAGAGGCGTTTAGCAGATTGAGTATGGCAATGAATAAAGAGCCGACAACAACCGTAAGAAAGATGGAAGAACGGCGAAAGCGTGCAGCAGAAATGGCATTGAAATATAAAGCAGAAGCGAAAGCATCCTGCAGGATTACGGCCCCAGTGCAGAAAAACCAGATATGAAAGAGACAGCATACTCTTCCGAGTGCGAAAGGCACACGGCTATATTCCATGAGTGGCAAACGGTGCGATACACGATCGAACCGGAAACTCGCGATCAAGCGAATAGTGAAAAGTGGATAGCTTATAGAAAAAAATTATTAACTGCATCCAATTTCGGCATGGTATGCCGATGACGAAAGGATACACCATGGGCAAACACATTGAAGAGTATAATGTACCCGATGAAGGATGCTCGATGAAGCGAGGAAAGGAAGCAGGTCTTCGCAATACATGCATAAAGATAAGTAAATCACATACATACATGTAGGAACTTTAGAAAAATGAAGGGGAGTCATCGGGAATCGAACCCGAGACTTTCTGGTGGTAGGCACTGATCAGTCCATCTACGCCACGGCCCCTTCTTAGGCAACGTGGTTCTTCTGTTCCTCTTATGTTCTTTTGACGGAGGCGCCCGATCCCACACTCGGCCCTTTCTTTGAATCAAGTTCGTCCTCGAACTTTCATCGTCTTTCCAACACGCTCGGACAACTTCACACCTTGAACTCGTGTACCTCGTTGCCGACGGTTGCTTCGTCTTGAGACGCACGACAATTTCACACCTTGAATTCGTGTCCCTCATTGCCGCCGTCCATCGTGTAACGTCGCATGCTTTGCCGTCGTGCGTTGCAATGCTTCGTTCGTCGTCATCGTCGTCGTGTGCTTCTCTTGTCTTTCGTCGTATGCTTCGTGTGGTCGGTGCTGCCCTCCATCCCGGACGAGCCCCCAAATGTAGGAACTTTAGAAAAATGAAGGGGAGTCATCGGGAATCGAACCCGAGACTTTCTGGTGGTAGGCACTGATCAGTCCATCTACGCCATGGCCCCTTCTTAGGCAACGTGGTTCTTCTGTTCCTCTTATGTTCTTTTGATGGAGGCGCCCGATCCCACATACATTTACATTTTTTTTGCATACATATTGATTACTACTCGTTCTAATTTTTTATCACAGGTTCTATGACAGCTAACTGTAATCGAAAGGGATCACTGCCATTGCAAGAAAATATTTCTGAGTGTTGGCGAATCCGGCTCGAAAGTCCACAGTGTCTCGAGTCCGGCTCGTATGAATGCTTGTTTACAACCGCTGATTCACAACAATATAATGCCGCGGTTCCCGTGTGGTGCTAAGTGGCGAGGATATGAAAAATAAGCTCACATGTGATGCACTAATAAATTTATTTCCGTTACTTCAACAGTTTAGCCGCAATAGCTAAACGTTTCACATAAGCAATAGAATCAAAAGGCTGTTACACAGGTAATAGCAACAAGAAGAGCGAGAAAGGCCCATAGAGCCGCTCGACCGCGGCTTTTATAAACTATGGTGACTCATCGCGGTACACCTATTTGTCGCGGTATTACCGCGTTCGCTAATCAGCGCGCGACTTTTGCGTGGCATGACCATATATGGTCATGCCGAAACTGATGAACTTCGTGTGCGTGCGTGACGTAGCTCTAAGGAGCTGGTCGTCAGGCGGCCCTTTATTTGTATGACGAGTCTACCTTTGCTCTTATAAACTACCTCTTATTCTAAAATTATTCTAAATTTCAAATTTGCTCCCAATCTTGAACACTGAGAAATAGGATACAATAATAATGGATTCTTCAGGTATCAGTTTTTACATTCAAGTGGTAAAAATTCAAAAAGTAATTTATATTTAACTTATTTATTTTTACAGATCAAACCAGGGTATACAGCATGATAGTTCAAGAGTTGCAGTATTGTCTCCTATACATTCCATTCAACATCCAACACAATTTTGTATACATATAATGTTTGGTCAATAACTGCTTCCTGCATAGGACGTTTAATTATCTTATAATAAGTGTATAACTTTCATGTTCTGCTTCAGTGTTTTGCTAATAATGTGGAATCGGCGTTGCGGTAACGCTCCAATCTCGCGGAATTTGCCACCGAACGGCTACCGATTGTGTTGTGCTTGACGCGTGTGAAAGAGAGAGAACGAATGCGTGTGTGCGAGAGAGAAAGATGGGTGGAGGAGGGCGTTCTTCGAATGTAAGGCACATCGTATAGAGACGTGTACGAGAACACTGTGTAAAAGAGAACTTGAAGTAATAAAGAATTGAATGAGTGATAGAAAATCCTACAATAAAATAATGCATAACCTAACAAACTTAATTTCCTTGGGACATACCATTTTTTTTTTTTCCGAGGTGGAAATCTTCCAAAGACACCTCCTGCCCCGGGGGAGAGCAGGACAGCGGTGACAGTCATCCGAGAGGGAGAGGGGGAACACCTGCAGACGCCTCATGGTCCGTCATCGCTTTTACATCGCGGGAGGGGGGAGCTCGCCATCGGACGCGGCCGGCGATTCCTACCCCTCCGTCTATCGCGACGGGCAGGATCGGACGCTCCCTGATCCCGCTCCGACGCCTCCTTCTGACGTAGCACACCTTCGCAATAGGAGACCACCGCGTTCCATGCCTCCTCACTGTTCAGCATCCTAGTAACGATGCTTGGCAGCGAGAGGTCCATCCCCACCTGTCCAGGAGGAGACCGAGCTAATTCATTCGGTCCCCCACCTGGACGTGACTTCCACCCACCGCGATCCAGGGGCGGGGCGGTCCCCCTCCGCGAGGCCTGTTGTGAAACCAAAGGGCCTCGGTCTTCTGCGGAGAGATCTGGAGCCCCAGTTCCCGGATTCCCTCGACGACGGAGACCAGTCCTATGTCAGCAAGGCGAATGGTCCTCGTCCAGTCCCTCCCAGTGGCCAGCAGCAGTGTGTCGTCGGCGAAGCACGTCAGGCTGACACCAGCTGGGAGGGAAGCCCGCAGTATTTGGTCGTACCTGATGTCCCACAGTAACGGGCCCAGTTCCGACAAGAAAGCCAGCACCCTCTCAAAGAGCTTTCCCGCCTCGTCGAGGAGATAGATAGGCCGGTATGCCGAGGGAGAGTCGGCGGGCCTACCGATCTTCCTTACGAGGACCAACCTGCCTCTTTTCCACTGAGACGGGACCCGCTCCGTCCTCAGGCATCTATCAAACAGATGCCCGAGACGGGGCCCGAGGACGCGCTAGGGCCATGGCCCGGCCCGGGATGCCGTCGAGGCCCGGAGCGGTATTCTTTTTCATCCGCTTGACAGCCCGGGCCAACTCCTCATCCGTGACACCCATTTCGGAGGACCAGTTGTCAGGATCCGCCGCCCCGAGATCCAGGACAGGTTCCTCCCCACTTGCAGGGAACAGGGTGTCCACCACTCTGTCCAGGAACTCGGGGTCCAAGGTTTCCGTGACGGGTGGCGCCCACGGGCGGATTTTTCCCATCACCATTCGGTAGGGGCGCCCCTGGGGTTCAGGTTCCAGGGTCTGGAGGAGTTCCAACCAGGTCCTCTTTTTCGCCCTGCTGATGGCCAGCTGCAGGGCCACTACCAGCTGGGACATCCCATGCCCCACATCTATTTTTTCTTTTCACTTATAATTCCTTACTGCAACGAAACATATTGTACCATAACCACATTTCAAATAATTGAAATGTACGATCAATCTTTTACGCTTGCACTACCAGCAGACTTTCCGTTTCCCCTGTCAATTGAATCTGCCTTGTCGTGTCACACGAGCTTAAGGGGGTAGACACGGGTAATGCAGCGAGCTGTATACCGACACAATCTGGGCCGAAACATGGGTTTGGGACTATGCATTTTTCGTCCTTATATGAGAAGATTTTGAGCTCGGCGAGGGCTCATTAGAAAGAGGAAGGTTCAATGAAGCACGCGACACAGCCCGTTCATCGAGATTGTGTTGATATCTAATAATATGAGTGTCCAAAGTAGAGCAAAAATTGGCATAATACACCGCGGAATCTAAGTATATTTTAAGTCACTAAAAGAGTTTTATGGCTCAAACAGGCTGTGTCGCGTGCTGCATTGCACTTTTCTCTGTCGAATGAGCCTTTATTCATCTTAAAATCTTCTCATATAAGGATAAACGATGCATAGTCCTGATTGCATTCCCACAGACCAGTTCCGCCGTCCGCTGTTCATATTGCCGTTAAAACAGTGCACGTGACGTCACAGATTTAGTTCACGTAGTGGTGATGAGGTGGCGTCTACTCAGGAGGACTGGCAACTTGAAATCATAGCAAAACTGAAGCGTTGGCTTGTGACATGTGCTACAGTAGTAACAGCGTGATGCGGTCAATGTATGCATTTTCGTACGATTATAGGTTAGGTCATATGCATTTTAGGTATTGACTGGGAACTGTGTACAATTACTAACGCTTTTACTGTATATAACACATGCTTGACTTGAAATCGCTGTCGAATTTATGTTATAATTGTATGGTTATATTATTTAAAATAAAAAAGAAGAGATTGGAACTTTTTTACGGAGGTTGGAAGTATTGATGTACTGATATCATATTTTCAGAATGGGGTAGTTACGTAAAATATTTGAAATTATTGCATTGCTCTTATTATTATTCTTTTGCATTCTTTTGACTATTTTGTATAAAACATATTATAAGGAAATGTCTCTAAATCAATCAACAGTTGACTCCCTGATTTTTTTATAACCTTTACGCTCCTATGTATCATATTTTCAGAATGTGGTAGTTACGTCAAATATTTGAAATTATTGCATTGCTCTTATTAATATTCTTTTCCATTCTTTTGATCATTTTGTACAAAACATATTGTAAGAAAATGTCACCGAAGCAGTCATAAGTTGACCTGATGTTTTTCATTCATACGTGAATACGGATGCGTGAATACGGATGTGTGAATACAGACACAGTAAGGCATAGTTGCCGCAACTTATCAAGACTTCTGTCGCGCTGTTGCCATATCTGTTACAAATGTGATCATCAGCTAACTAAATGAATCGGCTCGAGCGGAGATTTTGTCTCGAGCCGCCAGAAAATTTTCTGTAGGTTCGAATCCCGCACGTGTTCATTTTTTTACTTTCTGAATTTCTCTTAATGAAACTGTTACTAACATACTTGCGAGATTTTTCTGATTAAAATAAGGCCAAACACGATATAGTTTGAATTATATTTGCTTGTTGATACTAATTGAATACGTACCACAAAGTCTGTATCAACAAGTAAATATATTTCAAACTATATCATGTTTGGTCTCATTTGAATCAGAAAGATCTCCCACATACATTGGTAAAAGTTACATGTAGAAAAATTAATAAATTAAAAAGTTTCATCGTTGAATTAGTATTAGTCACACCGATACGCAGGTTCGGATCGTACTACACCGCGTCGTCGAGCGTCGCTACGGCCAAGGGGGATTCCCTCACGTGGAGGGGATAGTCCATTTCTCCAGCCAATCTTTTCTTGCATTTTTCATCATAATACAGTAATGATTCGCACTGTGTTCATCGCTCGGGACCGAATGTGGACAGCCATCGTGTATAGACACGATTCTCGAGCGTCAGGTCACCTTCAATGTTGTGGCAACAGAGACTCGAGGCAGCGACCAGTAAAGAAATCCGGCAAGTTTAAATGCCCGTGTACGTGTGAGACAATACTAACGCAATCAAAATTTAATATTAAAACTTGCTTATTTTTTGTCCGTTTTAAATGAAATTTTACAAATATTATTGTTACAATCTCCTGATTAAAATGACCCCAAACACAACGTGGTTTGGACAATTTTTACTTATCATGGTACTAATAATGGTCTTCGAAACAATCAGTCCCATGGCGCCAATCTATGTCGTGTTTGGTGTCATTTTAATCAGGAGATTGTAACGAACATGTTGGTAAAATTTCATTTAAAACGGACCAAAAATGAACAAGTTTTATTCCTAAATTTTGATCGCGTTAGTATTGTCTCACGTACACGGGTATTTAAACTTGCCGGATTTCTTTCCTGGTCGCTGCCTCGAGTCTCTGTTGCCACAACATTGAAGGTGACCTGACGCTCGAGAATCGTGTCTATACACGATGGCTGTCCACATTCGGTCCCGAGCGATGGACACAGTGCGAATCATTACTATTGTTACCGATAACAACCGGAATATGTATATTAGTTGTGAAGAATAAGGTAATTAGTAGTGAGATTATAAATTTGGAAGTAAAATCTCGATTCCAGTGTCTCGAGTGCACTTCGCTGGGGACCGAATGCGTACATGCACGTTTAAATCCCTTTGTTCGTGTGAGACAATACTAACGCAATCAAAATTATCGTCCATACAAAATATTAAGTAAACAAAATAATAAAAATACAATTTAGTGTAATTAGACATCAAATTATAATTTTTCAAAATTCATAATCTGACAATAATAAAGGGGAATACAATTATTAATACCATGATAAGTAAAAATTGTCCAAACTATGTCGTGTTTGGTGTCATTTTAATCAGGAGATTGTAACAAATATGTTTGTAAAATTTCATTTAAAGCGGACAAAAAATAAGCAAGTTTTAATATTAAATTTTGATTGCGTTAGCATTGTCTCACACGTATACGGGCATTTAAATTTGCCTCTTCCTCGTACTCTGCGCTGGGCTGCCACGGTTCTCGAAAATCACAACATCAAAAGTGATCCGAACGACGCTTCCCCGAATCCAAGGGGGACGGCCCCAAGTAGGGGGAATAGAAATGGACAGCCATCGAATCACGATTTCGGACACAGTGCGAGACATTACTGTACAATGTATTGTTCAAAACTTTCTCATAACCATTCAAACATGTGTACGAGACTGACTAGTCAATTGTGAACAATTGGAAAAACGGTTTGCAGAAAATGTTTCAATGAAATCAATATTCTGAACAATTTTTGAACAGCAAACCAGGGTGTACAGCATGATAATTCATGAAAGCAGTATCGTCTCCTACAATGTTATATATAATGTTTGTCCAATAACTGCTTTCTACGTACGACGTTTAATTATCTTATAATAAGTGTATAACTTTCATGTTCCGCTTCAGTGTTTTGCTAACAAAATAATGTCTAACCTAACAATACCATGCCCCTCATCTAGTTTTTCGTTTCACTTGTAATTCCTTACTGCAACGAAACATATTGTAGCATAACCACAATTCATGTACATAATTAAAATGTACAATGAATTTTCAACGCTGGCACTACCAGCAGACTTTCCGTTTAAATTCTTTCAAGTACAACGCAACAGCTAACAATTTCGTTCCACATTCAGATTACAATATCGAAATAACAAGCAGCTCCCTCTCGCCTGTCGGTATTACCATTTCTGTGCAGAAAAAGCTGCTGTAATACCGACCTTCCAAATCGGAGAGGTCACGTGCCGTGTCTACCCCCTTAAGGGAGGAGGCCGCACCTTCCTCCCGACCAAATGGATTCCACAATATTCTGCGGAGTGGAAGTGATGGGGGGGGGGGGTTTGCCTCTCCAACTGCACGGAAGCCCGAACCCTGTACCGGCACACGTTCCGTGTGTCTTAGGCATCCAGGTTCTCTGGGTGGAACACAACGCCTGTGGAGGGCTCTGGGGCTATTCTTGGGTCCGGAGCAGGCGGCCGTTCTGCTGTTAGGGTTACGTGCGTGATTGGGAGAGAGATGCTCTATATCCACACTATTCTATTCTACACTGTACTACGCTGTTCTACTCTACGCTGTTCTACTCGATGAACACTGCTCCGTTCCTCAATCCACACTGCTTCGCTGTCGCATCTACTCTGTGTTGCCCCATCCAATCGTCCATCGATTCGTCCTCAGCCATTCCCGCTCCTCTCTCTCATTCATATTCTTAAAGCTAACGGTAATCCTAGAACATAGAAAATAGGGGACACGGTTCTGTAGGCCATCGATGCTCGCTTGCAGACCTTATGTGTCCCAGGTAGCCCGGTCAAAAACGTCGTGTGCCCGGACGTTCAAAAGCACCGGTCATTTTGACCGGGAACGATAGGAATAGGTATACAAGAAGTGACGGTAGGATTAGTGTTAACCATTTGAAGTTACAGTTAAATAAGTATAAAATTGCCAATAAAACAGATGCGAAATTCAAAGTTACCGAAATATGCAAAAGTATTCCGTGTTCGATGACACAAAAATTTGTCGGCGCTATGCCTAAAAATATGTTACGAGCCGGGCTGTATGGCAGTGTTACGAGCCGGGGCTGTGGGCAACGCCTAGGCCGGCGATGTTGATATTTCCCAAGGAATATGGTTGAGAATTTGTTAGTTAGGTGCACGGACGAATCTGATGCGAAACTAGGGAGCCGCAGGAGGGTGAAACGTCGTGGACGAACCCGATGCGAAATCGGGGAGCCTCAGGAATGGAATCAAGCGCGGACGAACCTGGTGCGAAACTAGGGAGCCGCAGGAGGGTGAAACGTCGTGGACGAACCCGATGCGAAATCGGGGAGCCACTAGGAAAGAGTTCGCAGACGAACCCGGTACGAAACCGGGGAATTGCTGGGAGGTTGGTATATTCACAGACGAACCCGGTGCGAGCCCGGGGAGCTGTTCGGAGGTTTGGTAAACCTACGGACGAACCTGATGCGAAATCAGGGAGCCGTAGGATACAGACGAACCTGGTGCGAAACCAAGGAGCTGTAGGATGGGTTAGGTTTCCTGGACAAACCCCATGCGAAATCGGGGAGCCACTAGGTTGGAGTAGTTACCTTGTTTTGGATAAGACGTGTGAACGAACCTGATGCGAAATCAGGGAGTCGCAGGAAATGTTATTTTGACTCGTAAATTAATATTCGATACAACTCGAGTGGTTAAGTTGTATCTGTGGGTACGTTACTACTAATATAAAGGATTACGGAGTAAAGATAGGTTTTAACGAATCTACTCGATTTAATGGTGAACAGTTTATAAGTTTATATTGCAGCCAGTTGTTTGTACAAGTGTAATTGTCGCGATATAATTAAATAGTGTGAGAATTATTACCTAAGCTGCACGGTGTTGACGCACTGGCGATGCGGGGTCTGAGAACGGTTACAAAGTATGCCGAAAGAACTTCAACCGGACTATGCGGATTCTAACGGGTTAACTTTATCTGAATGGTGCCCTAAGCCCAATTCTTATTGAATGCAACCGACTCTGTACAAGCGTAACGCGACGTGACTATGCGCGTAGCTGTGTAGTTATGAACCGAATATGATTAGAAACGGAGGGTTTATATAGTCCCGAAATGTATGGAGGGGTTCATTAGAAGCCTCCATATATGGTAAGGACACACAGTCTTCGTCGGGTCACGTTTGCACTTAATCGGTCACGATGCAGTTGGTCGGTACCAAAAGGGTTATTCTTCGTGTGGTAGCGAGATAAATCTTTAGACGTCTTCCGTTCCTACGCAAGATCGAACGACGCGTGCGAGCGCAGCGTAAGAGAATATTATTCATACGTAACAGTAGCACGAGAGGCCGGCGAGGGGTATATTACCCAGGAATATGAGGAGTGCCCAGCAGGGGTGGACCTCTCGTCAACTGATCAACTGATTCTATACAAACGTGACACGACGTGACTCTACACGTGACTATGTAACTCTGAACCAACGAGGGTAGAAACCAAAAGGTTTATATAATCCCAAAATGCGCGGGAACGCATTGGAACTTTCCATATAAGGAAATTGAGGAGTCTTCGTTGGGCCACGCCCGTCTCGGTCATAATGCAGCTGACCGTGCTTGTACTGAGGTCCCCCTTATTTGTTTACAATAACCGAAAGAATTTAAGGACGTTTTCCCTTCACAGACGCGAACTCGAAAATGCGTTGAGAGCGACGTATCGAAAATATTCTCCATACGTAACAAATATTAAAATTATCTTTTAGTTATTTTTGCTTAATTTTTATGACGGTAAATGTACTTTTGTTTTCTTCTTGTTAAATAAGGATCAATATTTCATTACATTTAAACATCTTTTCAAGAATTATATTTATTGTATTATTTATACAGATAAAATATTTATTGTATTTTTACTTTTGAATATGTCTGTTTTTATTCATTTCTCCCTCAATTTTCAATCCCAGCATAAGTAGGTGCTACATTGTATCAGTAACCGCATGCACAAGGTACTTACCATTAGGATAGACTTCTAGTTATTTGCATTTGAAATAGAGTAGTTGTTTACATTTCAAGTAGATATAATGCACTGAATGTCTGCAAAGATTCTCTGTTTCACGCTCCACGTAACAGGGAAGGGTGAATATTTTCAAGAAAATTACTCCTCGCTTACTCCTTGAAACTTGTACTTATCTTATAGCCATGCTAGTACTATCGAAGGGTGGAAAATGATCAGACGAACACTTTCCTCGGCGCTGAAGCATGAATTAATTATACGCAAATTCTCCTATGCCCAAGGGACGTAGAACTAGGCTGATGCATATGGTATATCTTTTATTATACAAGGTACTGTTAAAAATAATATAAAAATGTTATAAGGTGAAAACATTAATATTTTTTGTGGCCTCTTTTTGCCTTAACGATAGTTAACTCTTCTTGTATAACTTTTACGAATTTTTGGCTATTCTGTTCGTAATACAGTAATGTCTCCATTAGTGTCCCTCGCTCGGGACCGAATGGGGACACTAATGGGGCGCAGACACGATTCTCGAGCGAGTTCGGGTCGCCTTTGATGTTGTGGCAGCCGAGGCTCGAGGCAGCGTTATAGGAAAGAGGTAAGATAAAATACCCGTGTACGTGAGACAATACTAACGCGATCAAAATTTAAGAATAAAACTTCTGCATTTTTTGTCCGTTTTGAATGAAATTTTACCAACATGTTCGTTACAATCTCCCGATTAAAATGACACCAAACACGATATGGTTTGGACAATTTTTACTTATCATGGTAGTAATAATTTTATTCCTCTTTATTATTAGGACTCTGTCCTCCCATTCCCCGCAGGGTCGCCGGAGAGCCGCCCTGAACACGGCGAGGAAGGAAGGTCGCACCGGGTGTCACCCCTGGTGCGGCCTTACAGTGAGGAGAATCGGAGGGTCCGACTAGACCCACCCGTGGATAGGGCCGAAATGTGCGAGGGCGCGGGGAGCCACCGGGAGATATATCCGGGGGTCACGGAGCCTTTTGCTCTTCCCCAGGGCAGGAGGTGTCTTGTGAAGATTTCCACATCGAAAAAAAAAATTTGTGCTCGGTACGGGAGAACCGTGTGGAGGCATACCTTTTAGAGAGTCAGTCTGAGGTCTCATTTAAGGGCGGAGTTTGCGCAGAGGTGACGATGCATGGCCCCCGAAGAAACTGATGAGTTGTGGAGTGGTGTGCCCTAAAACTAAACTACTGGTCAGTAATGGAGTTCTTACCGTCAAGGTGTTTGCGATGGTGCAAGGTGTTGCGAAAACGTGGTGTATTAAAAAAGATACTCGCTTATACAGGGTGGCCCGTAACTGATGGTAGTATCGGAAAATGTGAGGTTGCTGGGATGATTCTGAACAACTTTTTCTTTTACCAAAATGTTGGTTGAAGCTTCGTTTTTGAATTATTAATGAAAAACACTGGCCAATGAAAGCGCCCGTAGAGCGCAGGCTCAGGCGCGTACCTCTCACTTGCGCTCGGTTGTGATGGGGGCATCGAGTGTATCAGGGGTAGCGTGCGGCACATGTTACATCGTCTTAATTAAGAATAATGTGGAATTATTCATTATACAGAAATAACAAATAAAATCATAAGTCGTTTAATAACTGTTCCATACTTTTATTCGTTATCCGAAACGAATAAAGTGTTTCACTACCAATAAGATAAATGTTTGCATGTTTAATTTTAGAAAAAGGTAATTAAATAAACTTACCCTTTCGTTCACGAATTAACCTGCTTCCACGGAAGTGGGTCCTTGGCACTTGGCCATTGTACCGACCCTGACATATTCTACGGAAGCGAGTGGAGTCGAGGACAGCGGGCAACGATATTGTCAATTGCCAAACAAGTACATAGTAGTTTGTAACGTCCACCGTCGGGAATTATAATAAAATAAACGTGCGTTTGTCGAAGTTTTGTGCGTCACAGCACAGCGTCTTATTGGAGCCTTCCAACAGCGCCAAGCAAAAGTCGATCGCAAACAGCTATCTTAACAATTTTATGCTTCGAAACGCCCATCGCGGCGATCGATATAAATCTGATTCGCACATGTTTTCACTCGTACACGACACGCACATTAACGAACGTAGACCTCGTTGTAGTGCAAACGGTCATGGCGCGTCGGAGGTCTTCTCTTGGCCAACAGATTACGCTGCACGCAGAACACGGCATCAAGGGCCGATGCCGCCCCGTGTGATCGGTTTCTGTCGCCGATTCTCCACTAAACGTGGAGACCAGAAATGGACCCTTGATGCCGTCTTTTTAAGTAGTAAAACACTTTATTCGCTTCGGATAACGAATAAAAGGATCGAACAGTTATTAAACGACTTATTACTTTATTTGTTATTCATGAACAACGAATAATTACATTGCACGAACAATGCGTTCTCGGGCGCTCTCATTGGCTAATGTTTTACGTTAATAATTCGAAAACGAAGTTTCAACCAACATTTTGGTAATGCAAAAAGCAACAACCCCACATTTCCCGATACCACCACTAGTTTCGAGCCGCCTGTATAGTCTGTAATATATAATAATGTTTAAATATTTATCTATTTCTATAATTCCTCGAGCAGATGTTAGTAGAGAAATATTTCATTTTTTTATATATTACTGCGTAGTAGACATAGTGTTATTTGTTTATAACATTTTCAGGCAATAAGAATATCAATCCTTTGCATTTATTGCATATTTTCCTTGTTTCCTGTAAAATGTTTTTAACTAAACAATAATGGACCTGTGATGTATTAAATAACTCTCTGGTGATTGCAAGTGAAAGTAACTATGTACCACCCAATTGTTTTGAAAATTAAGTATTATTCAAAAGTGGCGTAATCTGCATATTTCACCATAAAATATACAAATATTTTGCAACCTCTTAATTGAAAATCTATTGAAAAAAAGATACCTCTTTCTTGTGCCCCGTTTTTCACGCATAAATAATTTATATGTTTTTGTATATAAGAGACATGTAAATTACGATTAGATACGTATGATTCGTATAATAATATTAATCACGCAGAACAATTCATCTTTTGGTATATCCTTTGTAAATGACTAATTCCTTTATAAGTAAGTAACTACATATTCAAATATTTGCGATTATAATATACAGAAAATTCTTCAGAAAGATCCAGAGCAATATTCTAAAAGCCTGAGCAGATATGGAAAAAATTGCTCACAAGTAATAAATGAATATTATTAAAGCTGATGGTTGCAAAAAAGACCCAGATAAATTGTCTTAAAGTATGAGAAATCATAGTAAAGCTTGAACCAGACTATTTACTAAAAGAAGATTAGTGAAAACGATCGTTGTACATATAAGTTGACACGAAGTAATCACGTGAAAACTGTTGACTTCTGAAAGTAAGAACTTTGAATATCGCCCATCTTAAAATAAAAATGCTATTTTGTTTGATATGCTCACTTGCAGTTCTTTGGCAGAATACATTACACAAATAATAATAATACACTATACTATAAGATACACGTATACATAATATGTATTACATGCAGTATGTACATGCAGAAAGTGCTAGGCAATCTCTTCCATGCCTCGTGATGCACCCATAGAGACTCTTTTTTCCTTCTACTTTTTTACCCTTCGAGTAGGTACAACGGACTGAACATGTGCAGGCGATGTCTCTTCCACGCATCACGCAGAAGGAAAGGTTCAACGATTTCAAAACAATTACTTCACAGCAACCCTACTTTGCGCCTTGTAATTTTCTTATAGCCATACTCACATATGCGGAGAGCGGAAGAAAATTATACGAACCCTTTTTCACCGTGCTGAAGAATGAATTAATAATGCTGAGATTGTAGATCGCGTCATATTCATATTGCTTTAAAGTTAGAAACTTTTTACACCGACTTGCAAAAATCCGTGAAAATAAAACAGAGGTAAAAATGGTTAGAAAGAGTGGAAACGACAACTGTGGAGTTACTAGCACCTGAACTATTGCCCACGATGGCTGAACTAGAGACTTACTACAATTTCCATAAGAGTCTCTTATCGATGCTGGGTCTCTGCCCACATAATCGTTCAAAGTTTTTATTAATCCAGAAGACTATGTTGAGTCTCATACCAGTGTCTTTTATAGTTCCTCAGGTATGGTATGGTTACGTCAGTAAATTGAAACCGATGTAGTGCAGTCAAACCATCTCGCCGTAAAATCGTTTTTTCACGGAGATTACTTTTAGTGCCTAGTCTTTTGGTATATCCTTTGTAAATGACTAATTCCTTTATAAGTAAGTAACTACATATTCAAATATTTGCGATTATAATATACAGAAAATTCTTCAGAAAGATCCAGAGCAATATTCTAAAAGCCTGAGCAGATATGGAAAAAATTGCTCACAAGTAATAAATGAATATTATTAAAGCTGATGGTTGCAAAAAAGACCCAGATAAATTGTCTTAAAGTATGAGAAATCATAGTAAAGCTTGAACCAGACTATTTACTAAAAGAAGATTAGTGAAAACGATCGTTGTACATATAAGTTGACACGAAGTAATCACGTGAAAACTGTTGACTTCTGAAAGTAAGAACTTTGAATATCGCCCATCTTAAAATAAAAATGCTATTTTGTTTGATATGCTCACTTGCAGTTCTTTGGCAGAATACATTACACAAATAATAATAATACACTATACTATAAGATACACGTATACATAATATGTATTACATGCAGTATGTACATGCAGAAAGTGCTAGGCAATCTCTTCCATGCCTCGTGATGCACCCATAGAGACTCTTTTTTCCTTCTACTTTTTTACCCTTCGAGTAGGTACAACGGACTGAACATGTGCAGGCGATGTCTCTTCCACGCATCACGCAGAAGGAAAGGTTCAACGATTTCAAAACAATTACTTCACAGCAACCCTACTTTGCGCCTTGTAATTTTCTTATAGCCATACTCACATATGCGGAGAGCGGAAGAAAATTATACGAACCCTTTTTCACCGTGCTGAAGAATGAATTAATAATGCTGAGATTGTAGATCGCGTCATATTCATATTGCTTTAAAGTTAGAAACTTTTTACACCGACTTGCAAAAATCCGTGAAAATAAAACAGAGGTAAAAATGGTTAGAAAGAGTGGAAACGACAACTGTGGAGTTACTAGCACCTGAACTATTGCCCACGATGGCTGAACTAGAGACTTACTACAATTTCCATAAGAGTCTCTTATCGATGCTGGGTCTCTGCCCACATAATCGTTCAAAGTTTTTATTAATCCAGAAGACTATGTTGAGTCTCATACCAGTGTCTTTTATAGTTCCTCAGGTATGGTATGGTTACGTCAGTAAATTGAAACCGATGTAGTGCAGTCAAACCATCTCGCCGTAAAATCGTTTTTTCACGGAGATTACTTTTAGTGCCTAGTTTTGACAACCTCGGACATAACGACACACCTCGTGTTAAAGATCATATCGCCTATTACAATGTGTGTTGGCGCGTTCGTGAAATATACTGTGTTTTGGTATCAGTCAGACGTAGTGAGTCTCGCGAAATGCAGTTAAATTGGTATCCCAATAAGCATAATTTAAGCTCCATTGCTAATACAGATAGAGGGGTTTCTGGACGAAATCGAATACGATTGGAAGATGAAGCGAGACGAAGAACTTAAGATTTTAAAGCAGCACGCCTCTTTAGGGAAATACTATGGAAAATTATACGCGTGTAAGGGAACATCATGAATCAGGTGTTGATTATCTCTAATATCAACCTTTTACTTGTGTTACAGTTTTCATTTATTCATCAGCAATCGGTTTAATACTACTAGATGTATCGAAATTTATTGTGCGCTTCATTACCCAGAAAAACGACACGTTTAATTTCCCAATAGCATTGGAATATCTCGTCGACGAAAGGACATATTATCTCCCCATTGTCGTTCATAGATGTGTGTCCATCCTCACCCTAGCAACTACTTTTGTTGCAACCGAATCGATAGTTATAATGCTACTTCAACATTGCGGCAGCTTGTTTATAGTTGCAAGGTAAAATCACAAATGATATTCTTTTCGTGTGTTATTCTTTTGTAATTCAACGTTACTGTGGACTGCATAGTCACTGTCTTTGTTTTTAAATACATGCAGTACCGCTCAAAAGTTTGGGTGCACCTGCCAAATCTAGGATCTAACATTTCGAACTAGTCATTGTATACTTCCATTTTACACTATACTGTAATGCTTATCTATCCTATCCTTTTTAACCTAATATTGAAAATATCGGACTCTTTCAAAGAAAAATAGAAAAATGTCTCGACGAATAAACGGTTAATAAAATATCAATTTTTTCTACAAGATATTCTACTTATTGTAAGATATATTGATATTGTTTTTGTGTAGCATGTAGAAAGCAATTAATATAAAGTGTTATTTTGATAAACAGCTCATCAACAGTAAAACTCAAAGAATATTTCTTTCATTAGCATGTGTTCCCAAACTTTTAAGCGATAGTGTAGCCTTTGACTATAGTCTAGGTTGGACATGAAAGTATGAAATATTGTTACTTAGTGTTATCTATCATTTGCAGTGAACATATTGTAAAGGCAATTACCCAGGATTCTGCCTGTTTCAATAGCAATTAATAACCGCCGTAGTCCTACACAGACGAGCAATGAAGTAAGTATCTTCAAAGACTTCTCAGAATTTTCAAAATACCTTACATATGTATATTTACAAAATCTATTATTAGTGCCTACCAAGTAGCAACAAACGTTCGACACTCTTTCAGGTTTGCGAATGAATTGGTGGCTAGAAATATGGGATCGTATAGTGTTCTTATTATACTTGGTGTCTTATTCCTAAGCGCCAACCTGTATGGTGTAAATAATATGTTCCTATTATCATCCTTGAATTAATAATCATGGCCTCTGCGTTGCTTACTGTTGCTTTTCAGTTGTCGCAATCGATATTTGACGGTGCAAATCTGGAAAATACTTTAACTTGTCTATTGTTCATCTCCTCTGAGACAGCATACATGTTTTATTTGAATTATATGGTGCAACAAGTGACAGACTGTGCTGCCAATCTTGTTCCGTCAGTGTAAGCATGCGAAATTAAAAAGAAATGGGGCGATAAAACTGAGAATGTATATTGTTACTAATACTTGTAGGTATAATTCTAATTGGTACGAAGCCTCTCTAACAGTTCAGAAATCGGTACTGCTCATCATGTTAGAAGGCAAAAGAGAATATGGTTTCAATTTTTTTGGCTTGTATTGCGCATCAATCGAAGGCTTCTCCGTGGTACAATATTTTTAAATTACTACTACAGCGTGAAACACAAGCATTTCTATTAATGTATTTCTCAGTGTCACAATTCTGTTTCAGCTATTGCAAAAGTCAGTTTCCGGACTAATGATTATGACTTCTATGCAATAACACTGGAAATGCACGGAAAAATGTAGAAAAACTAGTGTAATTAGTAATTTTGTATTAGCAATTATTAGGTGTACAAATTAATTCTCGGCCTTTTGTCACCAACTTTGACATTTATTTATAAAAGAAACTAATACAAATCTAATGTTAGAAGTAACCTTCTTCGCTTTCTACATATTTTTGCCAACTCTCAGGTAATTGTCGGATTCCAGGTTGGAAAAATGATGGTGGTTTTGATGCGATAAATTCATTGACACTTTTTTCAACCTGCTCAACTGACTTGAAATGGGAATCAGCCAGATGGTGTTGTAGAAATCGGAATAGGTAATGATCCGAAGTGACTAAGTCTGGAGAATGCGCCGCATGGTGAATTTCCCCGCCCAAATCTGAAATGGCTTCCAGCGTCTTTTTGGCTGTGTGGGACTGGGCGTTATACTGCAGCAGTATCATTGCGATTCTCCCAGTGCTGGTAAACGATCATTTTTCTCGAAGTACGTGACTCACACGGATCAACCATTGATGGTAGTGCTCAGATGTGTCGGTCTCGTGGTTGAAACGCGATAGGGAGGCAGTTCCTCAAATATTGCGTGTCGAACAACATCGAGTCTACAACTAATTTTTCAGGTAATGTTCACAGTAGGATCAACTATTATACCTCGTCTTAAAGCTAAAAGATGACACTTTGAAATGAATATATGACAGGAAAAAAATTCTAATTTGAATAGGTTCTATAGTCGATGAAAAGCAGAGGCCGGGGATTAATTGGAACACTTTATATACAGGGTGGCTCACATCTAGTGGTTGAATGGGGAAAAGGCCCGGGGGGGGGGGTGTTTCTGAACAACTTTTTCCTGGACCAAAATGTTGGTTGAAGCTTCGTTTTTGAATTATTAGCGAAAAACACCGGCCAATCAGAGCCCCCGCTCTAGCCAAAGGGCGCGCGCCCAAGCGCATGGCTTTCAACTGCGCTCGGTCGTGGTCGTGAACCAACACATTGGCACAGTGTGTTACATCGCCTTAAATTAAGAACAATGTGGAATTATTTGTTATTCATGACTAAGAAATAAACAATAAACTAATAAGTCGTTTAATAACTGTGTTCAATACTTTTGTTCGTAACCCGAAATGAATAAAGTGTTTCATTACTTATGAAAAAAATGTTTGGATAATTAATGTTACAAAAAGGCAGTTAAATCAACTTACCCATTCGTCCACGGATTAACCTGCTTCGACGGAAGTGGGTCCTTGGCATTGTACCGATCCTGACCTATCTTAACAATTTTATGCCACGAAACGCAAGTCTCGACGATCGATACAAATCTAATTCGCACTTGTTTCCACACGTGATTGGTTGGCCACTAGAAGTATCGACCGTTTCGGGAAGTTCGGGGAATCAGCTGATGGGTCGAAGCAGTTTAATTTGTGGTCGAATGTGTAAGTAAAACTACCGTTTTTTCCAACTATTAGAAATGGTGTGTTAAATAAAATAACTATTATATTTTTCTCAATCAATGTATTTATAACAGCTCAGAAGGAATGTCCTTTCACTATGAAATGCTCTCACCCAAAGAAACACCCAAAGAGAACTTATACCTACAAATGCGCATTGCCTCATTTTACAACCTAGGCCCTTTTAACTCGCCAAGTACCGACCCATCTGGTTCTCTTACTATCTCTGTTAGTAAGACATTTCTAAGAACGTTGGGACCATTTTGCTCTAGCGTGATATATTTTATTTACTATCACTTGTAAATATCTAACACTAACAGTAGCTATTCAAATCGCTTTTCTTTGAACATTATTTATCTACTTAAAAACGTGCTGTTAAAAATAACTTTTTTTTCATAAGTAATAAAACACGTCATTGGTTTCGGATAACGAATAAAATTATCTAACACAATTATAAAGCGACTTATTCGTTTATTTGTTAGTCATGCATAAGGAATAATTCCACATTGTTCTTAATTTAAGACGATGTAACACGCTGTGCCAATGCGTTGGTTCAAGACCACGACCGAGCGCAGGTGAGAGGTAGCGCGCTCTACGGGCGCTCGCATTGGCAAGTGTTTTTGGGTAATAACTCAGATACGAAGCTTCAAACAAAATCTTGGTCAAGGAAAGAGTTGTTCAGAATCACTCCAGCTACCCCCCCATTTCCCAATGTTCCTGTAGTTACGGGACACCCTGTATAGCACTTGTGATCTTCCGTGCTGGTGTAATTGGCTTATCATACAGAAGCTGAGGTTTTTACAGAATACCCTTTGAGCAATCGTGACGAATCCCTAGGAATTTTGTTATTATTGAATAAAGAATTACCCCTCCACTATTACATCTGAAATGTGTAAAACTTTATTGGGGTGAATTCACAATGTATACAAGATGCGTGTGCGTAATCCTGGCACGTGGATGAATCTATGCCCTGGTTATGGATATACCTTTGCCAATGGCGGATATTTGGATGGCGATACGCAAAAGCGCATACACTGGGCATATATGTCAATAGATCTTAAGCGCGGTGCGACCCGCGAGGAAGAAGACGCTGGCGATAGCATCGCTATACGTCGCACAGTGGGGCAAAACGCCTACTTAGGATTGGGAAATTAATAACACGATGCTTAGGACCTTAATGGTATTTCTATTTGCAGGAACGGAATCAACAAGGATTAGGAATATAAAAAACGATACTTTTTCGAAAATTTGCAAATAATTTATAAAAAAATTTATTGAATAATTGCGAAATTCGAAATGGGGTGTCTTCATTAGATTATAATTTAAAAATTATAAATACAGTAATCGATCCGTGTAGTCTGTATTATTTGTAATCTCGGTTATTGTTTTGAAAAGCACCAGTGGCCGATTTACATGAAATTTGGAAGGGTGGTGGTGAGGGGAGGATCGAACCAGAATACAAAATTTTGACCTCCCACGGGGAGGGGTCGCTTTTAACTTCTGACCCAAACCTCCTTATTATCACCTTATAGATATTGAGGCCGAAATCGTTATTGTGTCATCGGATCCTCGACACTCGACGCCAACACTACCACAGCGAAGAGGGTTGATTATTAGTAACATCTGTTTACCTAGCTTTCAATGCGTGATCCTGAAAGATTTTCATTAATACGTCAGAAACCTATCAATACTGGTGGTCACAATTAGAACGAAAATTTTTGAAAGATTGCATTTTTTCAACTTTGGAACTGTTTTGTACCTATGTGCTAATAGTGTTCATTTTCTGTTGGCAGAAAATTTTTCTGTGGAGTTTCACGACTACAATGATACGAGTAGTTATTAAATTATAAACATTTAAATATGTTTTAGGGCTAATAAAGGAAGATTAGTGAAAGCGATGATTGTACACGATGACACGAACAATCGCTTGAAAACCTTTCTCTTCTGAGGAAAAAAATGTTAATATTGACCATGTTAAAATACAAATGCTATTTCGTCTCACATGCTCACATGCACTTCTTTGATAGAATACATAACACTAACAATAATCATAATAAATTACACTATAATATACACATATACATTCTGTATGTATGTATGTGCAGAAAGTGCAAGTCAGTCTCTTCCATGGCCCCATGTAGTGCCCATAGAAACTCTGTTTCCCTTTAACTTGTTCACACTTCGAGTAGGTACAACGGACTGAATATGCGCAGGCACAACTTCCTCCACGCATCACGCAAGAGGAGGGTTCAACGTTTTCAAAACAATTACTTCACAGCTACCCTACCTTGCGGCTTGTAATTTTCTTATAGCCATACTCACATATGCGAAGAGTGGAAGAAAATTATACGAACCCATTTTCACCGTGCTGAAGAATGAATTAATAATGCTGAGATTGTAGATCGCGTCATATTCATATTGCTTTAAAGTTAGAAACTTTTTACACCGACTTGCAAAAAATCCGTGAAAATAAAACAGAGGTAAAAATGGTTAGAAAGAGTGGAAACGAGAACTGTGGAGTTACTAGCACCTGAACTATTGCCCACGATGGCTGAACTAGAGACTTACTACAATTTCCATAAGAGTCTCTTATCGATGCTGGGTCTCTGCCCACATAATCGTTCAAAGTTTTTATTAATCAAGAAGACTATGATCTATCTCATACCAGTGTCTTTTATAGTTCCTCAGGTATTGTATAGTTACGTCAGTAAATAGAAAAACCCTATTTTCACGGAGATTACTTTCAGTGCCTAGTTTTGACAGTCTCGGACATAACACCAAACCTCGTGTTGAAGGTTCTACCGCCTATTACAATGTCTCTTGGTGCGATCGTGAAATATACTGCGTGTTGGTATCAGTCAGACGTAGTAAGTCTCGCGAAATCCAGTTAAATTGGTATCCCAATAAGCATAATTTAAGCTCCATTGCTAATACAGATAGAGGGGTTTCTGGACAAAGTCGAGTACGATTGGAAGTTAAACCGAGACGAAGGGCTGCCGATTTTAAAGCAGCACGCGTCTTTAGGGAAATATTATGTGAAATTATTCGCTTGTAAGGAAGCACCGTGGTTCAAGTGTTGATTAGCTAATATTAACATTTCACTTGTGTTGTAGGTTTCATTTATGCATCAGCAGCTGGACTAGTACTACTAGATGTATCGAACTATATTGCACACATTATTAGACCGAAAAATGATACGTTTAATTTCCCAGTCGCAATGGAATATCTCGTCGACGAAAAGAAATATTATCTCCCCATTGTTGTTCATAGATGTGCGTCCATTCTCATCATTTCAACTACTTTTGTTGCAACCGAATCGATATTTATCATGCTACTTCAGCACAGCGGCGGCTTGTTCATTGTTACAAGGTAAAAGAAGAATTGCTATTCTTCCGTAATTCAACGTTACTGTGTATTGCATGGTCACTGTTTTCAGTTTTCAATATATGCTACACCGCTCAAAAGTTTGGGTACACCTACGGAATTTTAGGATCTAATATTTTACACCATTTATTATATACTTCCTTTATAAACTATACTTTCATGCTTGCATCTCCTTTGGATATCGGTATTGAAACCAGAAGTGCTGTTATCACTTGAACAATGAATAATTTTGCGGCATGGAAATATGAAAACCAAATCATTTGGACGACCAAAATTGCCCACTAATGCAGAGAATAAATGAATGAACTCTTGCAAAGAAGAACAGTAGGAAGGCACGTCAAAGAAAACGTTTTATAGTAAGATATTATACAGGGTAGCCCAGAAGTAGTGGTAGTATCGGAAAATGTGTGGTTGCTGGGGTGATTCTGAACAACGTTTTCCTTTACCAAAATGTTGGTTGAAACTTCGTTTTTGAATTATTAACGAAAAACATTGGCCAATGAAAGCGCCCGTATAGCGCGCGCTCAGGCGCGTACCGGTCAACGGCGCTCTGTCGTGTCGTGAATCAACACATTGGCACAGCGTGCTTTTAATCGTATTAAAAGGAATAATGTGTAATTATTCATTATTCATGAATAACAATTTAATTAATAGTTCGTTTAATAACTGTTCCATACTTTTATTCCTTACCCGAAACGAATAAAGTGTTTTATTACCAATGAAAAAAGGGTTTGGATAATGAATGTTAGGAAAAGGTAGTTAAATAAACTTGCCCATTCGTCCACGAATTTACCTGCTTCGACGGAAGTGGGTCCTTGGCACTTGGTCATTGTACTGATCCTGACCTATCTTAACAACTTTATGCCAAGTATAGTATAAAAGCAGTTGTATTATAAGTTACTATATACACGTTCAAACATAGGTGTTTCATTCTAAGATTTATAATAAAGCTATAAGTATTCCGTTCGAGTTCTACGTTAGTTCTTAATGTGATCTATTCGAGTTTTTTAGTTAATTCTTAATGTGATATGTTCGAGTTCTTAAGTGATTGTGTAATGTGATTTGTTCGTGTTCTAGCTTAGTTCGTAATGTGATATATTCGAGTTCTTAACTGATTCTTAAAGTGATATGTTCAAGTTTTGAATTAATTCTCTCGCTATGTTCTGTGCTGTCTGAAATGTCACCTCGGTTTTTTGTATTCAAAAACTATTGGTGGATGAGCTGGGAGACGTGGGAGGAAAATTTTCTAATGGTCGATTATGATTACTGTTTGGAAATGCCTTGGACGACGGTGGAGATGCTAAAGAAAAGGAGTGGGAAAGGGAGTGAGTTTTCCTGTCGCTATACCGAGGTCTGGGTTTTTCGTGTTTTGTGATGAGTGTTTTTAGGTACCGTTAAAAACTAGCCTGCTCGCACCACACGAGCGTGCCAGCTGTCGCACGGCCTACCTTTATTAACCGCGATACCTGGTTGTGGAAAAATTGGTGCTGAATACGACCATCATGAAGGGTCGCGAGTCATCAATATGTATATCGGGCCGTATTTTATCACTGCCAGAAAAGGCAAGCACGTCCGGTAGTCTTGAGTCGCAGTTTTAACCCTACGCATCGTTTCGACGACTACAATTTAAACAAATATCAGTTTTTTCTAGAAGCCATTCAAATTATTCTAAGACACTGATATTTCTTCTATGAAACGTCTTGAAAACAACAAATATAAAGTGTTAACATTGCAACCAGAGTAAAACGTAAAGAATATTTCTTTCATTAGCATGGGTACCCAAACTGTTAAGCAATACTATAGCCTTCGACTATAATCCTAGGTTGGACATGAAAGTATAAAATATTGTTACTTAGTGTTATCTATCATTTGCAGTCAACGCATTGTAAAGGCAGTTACCCAAGATTCTGCTTGCTTAAACAGCAACAACAAAAATTTAATTAATGACAGTAAAACAACTTTAATAACCGCCATAGTCCAACACAGTCGGGCAATGAAGTTAGTATCTTCAATGATTTCTCAGATTTTTTAAAAGAATCACATATGTATATCAACAAAATCAATTGCTAGTGCCTACCAGTTAGCAACAAAAGTTCGACGCTCTTGCAGGTTTGCGAGTACATTGCTGGATAAAAATAGGGGATCGTACAGTGTTCTTATTATACTCGGTGTCCTATCCTTAAGCTCCAACCTGTATCGCGTAAATAACCTGCCCTATTATTAATATTGAATGAACAATTTTTGCCCGTCTGTTGCTTACTGGTTCTTTTCAGTTATCGCAGTCGGCATTTGACGCTACAGTCCTGGAAGATACTTTAATTTCCTTACTGTTCGTCAGTTCTGAGATGGCGTATATGTTTTATGTGAATTACATGGTGCAACAAATGATAGACTGCGGTGCCAATTTTGTTCCGTCAGTGTAAGTTCGTGAAATGATAGAGAAATACGACGATAAAATTGAGGATGTATATCTTTACTAATACTTACAGGTATAATTCTAATTGGTACGAAGCCTCCCTAACAGTTCAAAAATCGATACTCCTCATCATGTTAGGAGGCACAAGAGAATATGCTTTCACATTCTTTGGCTTGTACTCTGGATCAATCGAAGGCTTCTCGGTGGTAAAATATTTTTAACTTACTATTACAATAACGTGCAATACGTACGTTTCTCTTAATGTATTTATCAGTGTCGCAATTCTTTTTCAGCTATTGCAAAAATCAGTTTCCGGTTTAATGATTATGATTTCTATGCAATAACACCGGAATCGCACATAAAAACTATATAAAAAGTAGTGAAATTAGTAATTTTATATTATTAATTATTAACCCCTTAACTTGCACGCTCGAGTTAATTCGAGCGCGCTAAACAGGCCAAACTGTGCACACTCGAGATAATTCAAGGGGCGTTGTATTTTATGCTGCTATAATTTTTCACACTTGAATATAATCGAGAATTGAAAATAACAATGTGAAAGCTAAGAAAAAAAATCGTTTTATTGATATTTATCATTTACATAGGATTGTAAGCTATAACACTTATTTCTTCAAAAAGACTGTGCGTTAAGGGGTTAATATATAACATATAAAATTCATCCGAACTACAGTCGACGTAGTTTGGACGACGTGCGTTTTCTTATGCTATCGTTCAGAAAACTGAAGTCGAACACGCTTTTGAATTTTCTCTACGTTGATACGGAATTTAACAAAACTATTAAGTTTACAGTTGAATGATATGTGTTGCGTTTAATTTATTCTCGAACATTTGGAAGTTCCTTGTTCAAATATTGAATTCTGAAATACAAAATACAATGCATTCCGGTTGTTGCGTAGCAGCTCTTGTTCGAGTATATCTAGACTCGATAACACCGCGCGTAGTGATGAATGCGATTGATGTAGGTTGAAGAATTTCAAGTATAGCGAGTAAATGTAAGTTACTATATACACATTGAAATATATGTATACGTTTATTATGAATATTACACTAGGTATAAGCGGTATCTGAATGTAACACTACGTATAAATATTCCGTTCGAGTTCTTGTTAATGTGATGTATTCGAGTTTTTAAGTTGTTCTGTCTTTGAGGTTTGAATTGTATCTGAAATGTCACCTGGGTTTTCTGGTATTCCAAGGCTATTGGTCGATGAATTGGTGGACGTGGGAGGAAAGTTTGCTAATAGACGATTATGATTGGATTTGGAAATGACGTGGAAGACGGTGGGGATGTTAAGGAAAGGAGTGGGAACGGGGGTGAATTTTCCTGTCGCTGTACCGAGGTCTGGGTTTTTCCTGTTTCACGATGACTATTTTCGTGTAACGTTAAAAGGGAGCCTGGTCGCACTGCATGTGCGTGTCTACCTTTGTTAGCCGTGATACCTGACTATGGAAAATTTGGTGCTGAGTACGATCGTCATGAAGGGTCGCGAGTCAACATGCCGCCCCTCTTGAACGGCCACGTTCAACAACCGATATCACGATGTATGCGTAGATGTGATCTTCGGGCTAGATGTGTATCTTAATCTAGAGAAACATGATTGGCGATGTATAATGAATAGGTTTGTATGCTATACATAGGTTGCGTCTTACAATTACATACATTGATCGCTTGTTTTATGATATACAGGGTGGCCCGGAACGCGCGCGGTATTTTTAAAAAAGGGGTAGCTGAGGTGATTCTGAACAACTTTTTCCTGGACCAAAATATTGTTTGAAGCTCCGTTTTTTAGTTATTAACGAAAAACACTGGCCAATGCGAGCGCCCGTATAGCGCGAGCTCAGTCACAATTGCGCGCGGCCGAGATCGGGTGCATCGAGGGGCAACGTACGGCAAATATTACAATCGTTTTACATTAAGAATAGTGTGTAATTCTTCGTTATTCATCAATAACAATTTAATTAACAAGTCGTTTAATAACTATTCCATACTTTTATTCGTTCTCCGAAACGAATAAAGTGTTTTATTAATTATGAAAAAAGTGTTTGTATGATTAATGTTAGAAAAGGGTAGTTAAATAAACTTATCCATTCGACCGCGAATTTACCTGCTTCGACGATGTCTTGCCATATGGTCATTGTACCGATCCTGACCTATTTTTACAATTTAAATGCCACGTCCCGGCGATCGATACAGATCTGATTCGCACTTGTTTCCACACGCACAGGACACGCGCTTACGAACATTACGAAAGTTAATGTGTGTGTCATGTGCGTGTGGAAACAAATGCGAATCAGATCTGTATCGATTGCCGGGACGTGGCATTTAAATTGTAAAAATAGGTCAGGATCGGTACAATGACCATATGGCAAGACACCGTCGAAGCAGGTAAATTCGCGGTCGAATGGATAAGTTTATTTAACTACCCTTTTGTGCTACCGGTGTGCTGCATTGAGCGTCGCCTATCACGATCCAAGCTAACCTGGTCTTTTGTAATTTCATGTCGGTATTGTTTATTGGGATTCGTCCAACGCACAGCAGCTCCCGGAAGATAGATGCTCCAATAAGGCCATCTATTTCCTTGGGATCGCTGAATTTTGGATCGGCTATGTAAATTCCCTTTGGTATATTTAGTATGTTCTGATTAATGGCCTCGGATGGCAACGGTTCTGAGATGGTTTCAGTAATCATAAAATTGTGTCGAAACGTATAATTTGTATGTCGCGATTGAATTTCTGCCGTCGCTTGTTTATTAATACTAGCCGTCATGGAACTTATTCCCTTCAATGGGATTGAGGTACGTTGCGTCGCCAACCCTATCCTAGCGCATGTTTTCTCTGTTAGAAGGTGTGCTTGCGAGCCTGAATCTAACAATACACGACATGGGTGAGCTTGTCCGTTGTTATCTAATATATTTATGTCCGCGGTGCACAAAAGCGCCTGCAATGGCTGATTCCGGCTGCTGAGACAAGTGGTGTTCGCTTGTGGGGGGTGTGTAACGCGCAAGGGTTCAGTGTCTAGTAGAGTGTGGTATTTCTTGTGGCATTGTTTACAGTTGGAGGAGAGGCAGTGATCCACTGAATGATTCGGTCTAAGACAATTGAAGCAGATTCGCTTCTCCTTGACTAAATTTTTACGTTCCGAGATTGTCAGATTTGTGAATATTTCGCAATTTTGTGAAAAATGCGCATCATTGCAGGATGTGCACGAAGGTCTCATTTGCGTAGCTAACGCATGGTGTGTGTGGGTCCGAGTACTGGGCGCGAAATCGCGTTGTCTGTGAACGGCATGTTTCGATATGGTACGTTAGGGTTCGATGCGGTGGGCCTGTTGCTCGATCTCGAAGGCTCGAGTACCTGACACCGGTCGTGCAGGAAAGTAAATAGTTCTTCGAGACTGGGAAACGGTGTATATTGTACATGCTCCTTCCATTTTTGTGCGGTTTTTTTATCGAGTTTTGAACTCAGTAGGTAGATGAGCAGTGTATCGGCGCTCGGTTGATGTAATGCTTGTAAGGCACGATAATGAACTTCAACAGTGCTCAAATACATCCTGAGTTCGCGATGCGACGCTCGTTGAACTGGTGTTTGTTCACACATTGCTTGTAAGCGATTTGCTACAACGCTCGCCGGTTAGTTGAAGCGTCTTTCGAGTATGTCCCACGCGACTTTATAGTTTTCAGCCGTGATGCTGATGAATTCGATTGCTCTCGCGGCTTCAAACGCGGCTTTTCAAACTTTTTCGAGCTCGATTCTAAATGCTTGTCGTTTCAATTTTAGCGTTCTTACTCGAGATTGATGGGATAAGAAAATATGGATTTGCGCAATATAGGAATGTGACTCAGAAACCAGAGAGAGTACGACTCACCGTGTAGAAGAGTAAAGTTTGGCTGGTACGATGAGATGACCGCTGCTTCTGGTCACACTGCGCTGTTGCTGCGATTTTATTTGATATGGACCTCGCCTTTCCACCGATGATTCAGTTGTTTGTATGTTATTCTTGGATGTAGCGCTCCTTACGCTACCGACTCAAAGTCGAGAGAATGCTCCACTTCTTGTGCAGCTGACTTCTCTGCTTAGAGTTGGTGTGAATCACGCCTTTTCAGCAATGATTCTGATGATTGCGATGTTACAGACCTCGTTTTCTAACGCTGATCCGGCTCGAAGGACCAAATGTTGCGTAGCAGCTCGAGTTCGAGTATATCCAGACTCGATACGACCGCGCGTAGTGATGAATGCGATTGATGTAGGTTGAAGAATTTCAAGTATAGCGAGTAATTGTAAGTTACTATAAACACATTGAAATATATGCATTTATTATGAATATTACACTATGTATAAGTGGTATCTGAATATTACACTACGTATAAATATTCCGTTCGAGTTCTTGCTAATGTGATGTATTCGAGTTTTTAAGTTGTTCTGTCTTTGAGGTTTGAATTGTATCTTAAATGTCACTTCGGTTTTCTGGTCGATGAATTGGTGGACGTGGGAGGAAAGTTTGCTAATAGACGATTATGATTGGATTTGTAAATGGCGTGGAAGCCGGTGGGGATGTTAAGGAAAGGAGTGGGAACAGGGGTGAATTTTCGTGTCGCTGTACCGAGGTCTGGTTTTTTCCTGTTTCACGAGGACTATTTTCGTGTACCGTTAAAAGGTAGCCTGGTCGCACTACATGTGCGTACCGGTTGTCGCACGGTCTACCTTTGTTAGCCGCGATACCTGACTATGGAAAATTTGGTGCTGAGTACGACCGTCATGAAGGGTCGCGAGTCAACAGTCACTGTTTCGGTTGGATATGGATGGCTGGAACAGCCTTGGCGAAGGCTTGGACTTCGAGGCGGGAAGATAGATCACTTCTAATAGCTCGACGGTGTTACACGGACTTTAATGTAGGCTTTGGCCGGATGTCAAACGCTCACATTGGACGAACGAGAGACATACACGATTTATACACTATTTCGCACAACGAAAAACTATACACTAAACGCTTAACAATTAGGTACGTTTATCTTGACACGAGTCGCTTGCGGTATAATGTTCGGTTGGTTTGGTAGTTGCCGGTTTGGCGGTTCAAAGGTTTCTGACTTTTGGGAGCGCCGATCGGTGAAAAAACGGACAAATTGGCGCCTAGATCGACGCGCGGTTATTAGTGCCACCAGCCATCGATTGAGGGCGCGATCTCGATCGATCGCAGGTGTTTACTAGCGGCTTCACTGGGCGCATGCGCGTACACCCCCCCCCCCGGCGAAGTGGTTAAATTCATTCATAGACCGGACGCAACGAAATGTATCCGTTGGTTTATGGTTTTTTTTTTCGCTACGTACAGTTCTTACATTGAAGTGTCGGTTTGTGAATCGAGCAGGGTTACGTCGGTAGGTGTTGCGCTGTCGAGTGTTACTGGGAGAAAGCATAGCTTCGTTATTGGACGCTTGTATTCGGATCGTGCTGTTTTCACGGTGACGACGCGAACATGACCGTCGTCGCCGGGATGGGTAATTATAATTCGACCTAACTCCCATTTGCTAGGAGGCAGATTTGGATTCCGTATCAACACGAGTTGGCCTATTTTCGCAAGATTTTGTACCGTCTTCCATTTCGGACGCTGGTGAAGGGTATGGAGATAATCATGACTCCAAGCCTTCCAAAAACTTTGAGCCATTTTTTGGACAAGTTGCCAGCGTGACAGCCGATTGTCGCGCAGATCGAGGATAAGCGGTTCGGGAGAAGAAACTAGGGGTGTTCCGATTAAAAAATGGCCCGGTGTTAATGCGTTGTAATCGTCCAAGCTGTCGGACACGGCCCCGAGTGGTCGTGAATTTAGGCACGCTTCCACGCGGCACAGAAACGTGGACATTTCTTCGAACGTTAACGTGTGCGCTCCGACGCTCCGCTTCAAATGGTGTTTAACACTTTTAACCGCGGCTTCCCACAGTCCGCCGAAGTGAGGAGCGTTCGGGGGCAGAAAATGCCACGCTACTCCGTCCGTCGCCATTTGATTGCCGAAGTTGGCGGCGGTGATTGCCGATGCATAGGACGACGACAGTTCGCGGTCGGCTCCTTGAAAGGTGGTCCCATTGTCCGAATACATGGACGTTGGAAGGCCACGGCGGGATACGAATCGGTGGTAGGCAGCTAAGAACGCGGCAGAGCTGTAATCGCTCACGAGTTCGAGGTGAATGGCTTTTACAGTCAAGCATATGAAAACTGCAATATATGCCTTTCTTGATTTGTATCCTCGGCCAGACGTTATTTTGACCTGAATGGGACCTGCGTAATCGACGCCTGTATGAATGAATGGTCGTTCTACTGGTGTCACTCGCTCGGAGGGCAAGTTTCCCATGAGCTCGTTGGGCACTGTTGCTCTTTCTCGTGCACACGGAACGCATTGATAAAGAACGGCCCTGACTGTTGCTCTAGCGCGTAGAATCCAATATTCGTTTCGCAAGGATGCAAGAGTTAGCTGAGGGCCTGCGTGTAATAGTTTAAGGTGCGTATGGTTTATAATCAATGTGACGAGTGGATGGGACTTGAGAATAATTGGAGTTTTGGCTTCGTTTGGTAGCTCTGAATGCGCTAGTCGCCCTCGTGCTCGGATGAGCCCTTCATGGTCGAGGTACGGGTTCAGGGCACTCAGGATGCTGGATTTGGACAGGGCGCTAGATGAGAGAAGGGATTTCATTTCGGCAGGAAAGCTTTGGTTTTGTATTCTTTTCAACCAGACGAGTTTGGCGTTATGGATTTCGCTAAGCTGCAAGACGAATGTAGATTGGTTTGAATTGGTGAGTTGGTGGCTCTTTAAACAGGTTTTCCGGGCTAGGAGATTTGTCACAAAGCGAATGATGTACGCAGTAATGCGAAGTAACCTTGGCCATGAGGAGAAACGTGTCGCTAAGTCCCATGACTCAATGCAACTTGTCAGGCACGGAGAATTTTGTTGTCTTTCTTCGAGGGAGCACTCGAGAGGCACGCTCTCCATTGATCGCGGCCATGCATTTGGGTCCTCCCGTAACCACGGGGGACCGGACCACCATAGGTGGTGATCTCGTAAGTGTTGCATGGAAATTCCGCGAGAGGCACAATCTGCGGGGTTGTCCCTTGTCGACACGTGATGCCAATGCGTGCCTGGAATCAGCGCTTGGATTTTGGTAACGCGATTGGCAACGAATGTTTTCCATCGAGTTGGCGATTGGGTTAACCAGGCGAGCGTGATGGTGGAGTCCGTCCAGCAATGGCATTCTATCGGAGAGGCCTTTAGCGCGGAGTGAACGTATTTTACCAGTCTCGCTAGTAACAGCGCGGAGCATAGCTCCAATCGTGGGATGCTTGTTGTTTTGACCGGAGCCACCTTGGATTTGGCCATGACCAATGCGACGGCTACTGTACCATCGACGAGAACGCTCCTGGAATAGACTGCCGCGGCGTAGGCTTTTGTGGAGGCATCGCAGAATCCATGAAGACTATGGCTCATGCGGATGTCAGGAAATAATTTTCGCGGAATTGACAGGCTCTCCGCGTCGCGAAACTGTGCGCGCAGGTTGTGCCAGTCAGCGAGGATGGGCGGAGGGAGAGGGTCATCCCAGTCGCACCGTAAGGCCCACAACTGTTGGAGGTATATTTTCGCCGAGATAAGGACGGGGGCAATCCATCCCAGTGGATCGAACGTTTTTGCGATCGTGGAGAGAATGGCTCGCTTGGTGGATTGCGCCTCAGTGTTGATTGACAGTTTGAATGGGCACTGGTCGAGATTGGGGTTCCATTGTATCCCCAAAATCGGAATGAGATCGGTATCAGTTAGGGACTTGCTCAATGCCAGCCCATGATTCTCGGGAGTGATGTCTGACAGAAGAGAGGGTTCGTTACTTGCCCATTTTCTTAGCGAAAACCCGCCCCGAGCGAGAAGCTCCATCGTTTGGTCTCGTTTTTTCTGCGTCGAGGAAATGCTGTCATCCCCAAAGAGGAAGTCGTCAACGTAAACTTGCTCCTTCAGGACGGAGCGTGCGGCGGGAAGGTCAGAACCTTCGTCCTCCGCTAGTTGCTTCAAAACTCGAAGTGCCAAATAAGGGGTTGGGCTAGTCCCGTACGTAACTGTTAGTAACTGGTAGTCCTTTACGACCTGACTAGGAGAATCTCTCCATAGGATGCGTTGGTAATTAGTGTCTCGAGGATCCACGAGGATTTGCCGATACATTTTCTCAACGTCAGCTGAATATGCGTATTGATACTGGCGCCACCGTATAAGGATCGCCGCTAGGTCGAGTTGCAGTTTTGGGCCGGGCAGTAAGCATTCGTTAAGCGATTTGCCGTTGGATGATCGGCAGGAGGCGTTGAATACAACGCGAAGGCGCGTGGTTGCACTGCTATCGCGGAGTACCGCGTGGTGTGGGATATAGTAACCGTGGGACATGGTATGAGACGGAAGAGGGGCCACTTCTTTCATGTGGCCCAAAGATTCATATTCTGATAGGAATTCCTTATACGCTTCGGCGGTGGTGGAATCGCGACGGAACCGACTTTCCAGACCTCGAAGGCTCCCCATCGCGCTCGTGCGTGAATCCCCGAGGTGCGGAGGGCTACCGTCTTGAAATGGTAAGCGGACGACATAGCGTCCGTCGCGGGTGCGAGGATGTGAGGCTGTTAAATGCGATTCGCATTTTTGTTCCTCAGGTGTCATTGTGAATGGATTGGAAATCTCCTCGATCTCCCAAAATCGCCTCAAATCATGGTCGAGGCTGTCCAATGTCGTAAGGTTAATTGACAGAGAGGACGGAGCGGGACTGTTGGGCACGGGACCGGAAAGGATCCATCCTAACGTGGTATTTTGTGCGGTAGGCGCACAATCAGAGCCCTTGATTACCCCGTTTAGCAGAAGCTGTCCGTACAAATCGGCCCCAATGACAATGTCAATGGGGTCCGAGCTCATGGGATCATGGTCCGCGAGGTTCAAATTTACAAACTGAGACCATTTTGCCTGTCCGTTTTGTTGGAGCGGCACGTACCTCGTTAACGATTTCATAATGATCGCGTTGGCTGAATACGCAGGTTCATGCGCTGTCGCTGGGGTGATTATGATCTCAGCCACGTGTTTCGAGTACGTTTCAGTTTCGCCGCTTCCTATGATGTGCGTGTTTCTTCTCGTACGTTTTAAGCGGAGCGACTGGGCCAAGTGTTCCGTTATGAGTGTTGCTACCGAACCCTGATCCAGCAACGCACGAGCTCTCACGCATCGGCTCGATGAGCGCACTCGAACGCGGGCTGTTGGCAGAAGAGTTATAGAATAAGTGGGTGCATTGGACGCGAAGTAGGCGCTTACTTCGATATCGGTATCCGAAACGGTGGTGCTGGTGCACTGTCTTGGATTAGTCTCACCGAAGGTCCCCGGAAAATGGAGCAGAGTATGGTGTCGTCGTCGGCATTCCTTACACAGGTGTTGACTTTTGCACTGGGCGGCGGAGTGCGTGCTCGAGAAACAGTTTACGCACCGGTTCTGTTGCCTTATCGTCTTGTACCGCTCGGAAGGTGTTTTTGACAAGAATGTTGAATATTGGTAAATTAGATGACTCTGCTGACAAATTGGACACGTTACCTTCCCGGTGGAGGCTGAATGCGCCAATACTGATTTCCTTTTGGCGGGTTTACGGTCATCGCTGCTAACTGGAGGTTCGCGAGCAAACGTCGGCATCGCTTCCAACGCACGGCTCCTGAGCTCGAGGAACGCGTCGAAGTCGTGATACATCGGGGGCTCAGTTTGGTCGCCAAGGTGAAATTCCCACGCTTTCCTCGTCTCTCGGTCGAGTTTCTGGACGCCTAGGAAAACTATCACGTCGCTCCAGTGTTCGACCGGACGTTCTAAATTCCGCAGCATTTGAGTTGATACATTGATTTTATCTCGCAGTGCTCGCAATTCTGACGGAGTCTCGGATAAAACAGTCGGTAACGAAAACAGGGTATTTAAATGTGTCGATACTAACCGGCGTTTATTTTCGTATCGCGATGTTATTACATCCCATGCGACGTTAAAATTATTTTCAGTTATTGGCAGGTGACTCACCGCTTGGTTCGCATCGCCCTTCAGTGACGAATAAAGAAAGTGGAGACGGTCAACATTGGAGAGCGAAGCATTGTTTATAACCATCGAGGTAAAACGGTCACGGTAGCTCTCCCACTCCTCGAATGCCCCCGCGAATGACGGCAGCTGGATCCTAGGAAGTTGAGCCGTTGGTCTTGTCGTCGAATTTGAAAACTGCCCGTTGGACTCGGCGTTTTCGGTTACGGGTTGAACTTTCGTTAGCGCCTCCGACATGAAATCCAGGGTTTCTTGATACCGTTCCTCGGAATTGGTAAATTGGTCTTCTGTGAAGTAGGTCAGACTTGCTCGCATTTTTTGGTCCGAATTTGCTACTAATTTTGCGTCCAAGTCCAGACTTTCCTTGTAGGCTTCCTTCAGTATTGCTATTTGGTAGTGGCTTCGGTCATTTTGGCTTGACCCAACTTTTTAAAATTAGTAAGCGCTCGTTCAATCGAGCGCATAAGCTGGTTTTGCTTCTGCAAAAGTTCGTCGAGAGCACTCATATTGGTAGACGGGCTTATTTTCGAGCCACCAAATCCATTCTTTTCTTCCTCGATTCCAATCCGGCTCGAAGGACCAAATGTTTCGGTTGGATATGGATGGCTGGAACAGCCTTGGCGAAGGCTTGGACTTCGAGGCGGGAAGATAGATCACTTCTAATAGCTCGACGGTGTTACACGGACTTTAATGTAGGCTTTGGCCGGATGTCAAACGCTCACAATGGACGAACGAGAGACATACACGATTTATACACTATTTCGCACAACGAAAAACTATACACTAAACGCTCAACAATTAGGTACGTTTATCTTGACACGAGTCGCTTGCGGTATAATGTTCGGTTGGTTTGGTAGTTGCCGGTTTGGCGGTTCAAAGGTTTCTGACTTTTGGGAGCGCCGATCGGCGAAAAAACGGACAAATTGGCGCCTAGATCGACGCGCGGTTATTAGTGCCACCAGCCATCGATTGAGGGCGCGATCTCGATCGATCGCAGGTGTTTACTAGCGGCTTCACTGGGCGCATGCGCGTACAGTCACCATGGTCCTTTTTGACCATTTTATGCTTCGCTCTAAGACAACAGAAATCTATGATAGATAAAGATAGATGTATGTCTGATATAGGTACCTGTGACAGGGACAGCAAGACGGGAATCACTGTGACACCGCAAACTATGACGCGGGGTGTGAGGGGCGTCATTTGTCTGTAAAGGCGGGTCCAAACTTGTTACGTACTTCTGTTACTGACACCGGCGACTTCAGTTTTTGGTAACGAGATTTGGTGTTGGACGTATTTCTATTCATCTGCACGTAAAAGTGCGTCCACATTTGTTACCGTACCACGATTTGGGACCTAGTCAAGTGGTTTAGAGAACGTCTGGGAAGAAATATGAAGTGTTTTTTGATACCTCATAGTGTTACCTTTTACTTGTTTCTTCCGTTCCATGCGCTGTCAGTATAGTGACCCGCTCCAAAGAAGGTATTGTACTTGAGTAGCTCTTGAATAGTTATATCTTTCTTTAAATTTGTATCTTTTCCGGCTAAATTTGGCCGGATTAGGTTGATTAAAGTTGATGATTCTAGTATAACAATAATTTCTAAGTCGTATATATTAAATCTTCATTATTTATAAAAATACTTATAAAAATATTTTACAAATAACTTTTTTTTTATATATTGCGCATTGATTTTTACATGTCCGTCGATCAATATTAATAGCATTAATTGTATTAAAGAAGGGAAAGTATTGTGTCGATTGAAATTGCATGGCTCGTTACCATGTGTTCTTTTATTCTAATCCTTGCCATCTAAATCCTGCACTTAGATGGGCGAAAGGCTAAAAATTACTCCGCAAAAATAGCGTTAGTTTCGACCGCGTCATAAAATTGACCAAGGGCTGAACTGGGCATGCACTCACAAAAGTCCTACGTCGCCAAGGGGGTCTGGTCTATCTCATATGCATAGGCTGAATGAGCCCTATCTCCCACGCCTAAATAGTCTACAATACATAGGAACAGCGCCGCACAGAGGAGTTCACACATGTACAGCAGTTCAGGGGCAAGCTAACACATTGGCAGCGGCGCAAGTGTGGACCCGCCTTTAGATGAAGCCCGCCAGTTAGCTGTGCCTGACCTATGTCAAGCAGCAATAAGAGCCCTTCTCTCATAAGTTCCAAAAATTATTTTCTTACACATATTAATATTGGTTTATCAATTTGTTTTTTTTAACCTGACTCTTGAATCTCCTCTTTCATTTGCACTATTCTCTGTTATGTTCGGCAAAAATCAAAATCTCAACCTGAGTCCAATATATCGAGGTTTTCCTGGAAAGCAAAACTGTAAAAGGTATAACAATATCAACAATGTCTCCGTATTTTTCATTTGTCATTCTACACAATGACCAAAGCAATGGGAAAAAGCGAATGAAATGATTTAAAAATTATCAATACAGGGTCTACCACGTATCTCGGAACCCATGCGCGCGCAAACTTGAGTAAATTGCAACGTCGCAATGAATCGATACAGGCGTCATCTATGAACTGCTGGTGAAGGTATAAAGTCTTGTAGGGGACACAAGGTTTGGCAAGATTGGAGAGGGGATTGTAAGAAGGGGTAAACACAAATTCAGGCGCGATCGGCAGAGACTGCATTGAAGTCGGACGGCTTGCTCATGTTGTAGCCCGAATCCAAATGCTCGAGCCGAGATTTCGATTCCTGCCGGACATAGCCATAGCTGCTGAGCCGCTGGAAACTTTTTTGTCCGACTTCAATGCGGTCTCTGCCGATCGCGCCTGAATTTGTGTTTACCCCTGTTTACCCCTTCTTACAATCCAGTTGATTCTTACAATCCCCTCTCCAATCTTGCCAGACCTTGCGTCCCCTACAAGACTTTAACCTTCACCAGCAGTTCATAGATGACGCCTGTATCGATTCATTGCGACGTTGCAATTTACTCAAGTTTGCGCGCGCATGGGTTCCGAGATACGTGGTAGACCCTGTATATGCTAATTTGGTACTCGCATAAAATCTCTAAAAATAAATATTTTCCTTTATGAGGGTATAATTGCTATCGCAACAATAATTATTTGTAAGAAAGAAATGATTGTGTCGTCTAAAAGAAAGGCGAAATAGTAGTAAAACATCACACGAGTTTTCCTGCACCTCATCTACGACTGTTCAATCTAAGACGTCTGCAAATGCGCTTCATACATTATACTTTAATGTTAAAAATATTAAACGGTACCACAATTGGCAAGATACATGGCAAGAGAAACGGTAGGGCAAAAAGCGTTATAAGTTCAGACTAAGGTATATTAAATTAAAATATTTAACAAATGCTTTTAAAATATTGGTAGAAAAAAATGAATGTAAAAAAATTATACCCGAGGGGGATCGAACCTACAAAAAAGTTTCCAGCGGTTCAGCAGCTATGTCTATGTCCGGCAGGAATCAAAATCTCGCCTCGAATCATTTTGCCAGGATTGTAACAGATGTGGCAATAGTGCGACAGAACTCTCAAATGATGTGATTTGGCAACTATGGCCTCCCACTCTCCGTTTATAATTCTGCCTAATGATGTTAGATGTGACACCGTGAGTTTATAATTCTGTATAATGAGTTTAGATGTCACCCCGTCAAATGTCGAACCTGCCGATTTTCACTAACGCCCGTTCTGTACAATGGCGCTTAGATCGATTCGGAGTTGGCCCCCTTAAGGCAGATCGTGTAAAGACGTGTACGACAATACTGTGTAAAAGAGAACTTGAAGTAATAAAGAATTGGATGAATGGTAGAAAATCCTACAATAAAAAAATGCCTAACCTAACAAACTTAATTTCCTTGGGACATCCCATGCCCCACATCTATTTTTTCTTTTCACTTATAATTCCTTACTGCAACGAAACATATTGTACCATAACCACATTTCAAGTAATTCAAATGTACAATGAATTTTCTTGACTTGCACTACCAACAGACTTTCCGTTTCCCCTGTCACTTGAATCTGCCTTGTCGTGTCACACGGGCTTAAGGGAGGAAGCCACACCTTCCTCCCGACCAAATGGATTCCACATTATTCTGCGGGCGGAAGTGATTTGGGGGGGGGGGGTGTTGCCTCACCAACTGCACGGAAACCCGTACCCTGTACCGGCACATGTTCCGTGTGTCTCATGCATTCAGGTTGTCTGGGTGGGACGCAACGCCTGTGGAGGGCTCTGGGGCTAGCCTTGGACCCGGAACAGGCGGCCGTTCTGGTGTTAGGTTTACGTGCGTGTTTGGGAGAGAGATGCTCTTGGTAGCATGAGGGGTATTTGGGAGATGTGTGAATGGAGTATTATACATTAGAGATAATAATATAAGTTGTTTCGGATAGCTCGATGGATCTCAATTTTATCTCGTAACGGATTAGGAATTTTATAAATTAGGCACAATCCACTTATAGCACGACTCACATATATTTAACGTCAGCGCACAAGAACAATAATGTACAATAAAACACAAGTAACGAATAAAGTATATAAAGTTTCTCCGCACGCCTTCTAGCTCGTATTTAACCAGAAATAGTTAAACGGTTGTAAGTCGTTTAACTCGAGTAAAGTATAATCGTAATTGAATATAACGTTGTCGCAAATCTCTCTCTTAAACCTCTTATCTCTCTCAAAAATGTTGTAATACCGACAAATTGTATCATAGCGCAGCGGTATTTATACCGATGCGCGGGGCAAAGAGCATGAAGAGATAAGAGAGGGGGAACGCTCGCGCTTGTCGCCACGGAACAGCGCTAGGCGCGAAGAGAGCGAGCGCTACCCCTACCAGCGAATCCGCAACATTCCGCCCGCCGCGGCATGCGTTGCATGGCGCAATCATAAGTACAAAAGGACGTACAGGTTCCGTGAAGTCGCATGTTTAACGTCGGAAGAACCGTGGTGCAGTGAAAAAGTGGTGCAAGTGAGCAGGAGTAAGCAGGAGTGAGCCACGAGGCTAATTCCCTCGGTGGCTGGTGGCAGCAAGCAAATCTTTGTAAAGGCCTCGTAGTGGTTGTAGCAGTCCGAACAGCTATGACGCGATCACGCTGATCGTCACCCCAGTGAGTTGCAGTGGTGTTGCCCAGTGTCGCAGTACTTTGTGGTGAAGGTCCCGCGTCGAGAGACAAAGCGGCGAAGGGCAGCAACAAAAGCTGCAGTGGTGGCGTCAGAGACGAGCTCGATATGTGCGTCTCTGGTCTCTAAACAGACAAAGACAGGAAAGTACGCCTTTCTTGCAAGTTGACCGGTACCGGACGCAGACTTTGTTAAGAAAGGTCCAGCATGGTCAACGCTAGGATTAGTGAATGGACGGAAGGCTGCGCCCTTGCAGGTAAAATAGCAGAATGGTTCTGCCATACGTCCAGTGAAGAGTGGTTCCATCGTCCGCCCACCCTCAGTTCGCCATCTCCAGCGGTGAATGGCGCCAGTCTGACTGTGGGACCACGTGCAACTTGGCCGCCATTTTGAAGCAGATCCATTTCCGCAGTGAAGACAACCCTTTGGAAGCAACGAACACAGGCAAGTTTAGCGTTATTAATTTCGTTGCTAGAAAGATGTTGCGATACTTGCGCGCGTGCTTTCCTATCCCTCGTTGTTCGGCAAAAGCGTAAGCACCAGCCAACCGTGCACAGTAATCTAGCGAGAGTGGAAAATCTGCCGGCCAGTTCCTCGAAAAAGGAACTGCTAGTGGTAGTAGCAAGACAGTTCACTCGCGGTGAGCGAACCTCCTGGTCAGAAGAGAGGTTATAAACCAAGTGTAGATCATAATCGTATGACCTCAACGAAAGAAATGGTGGACCCTTCCACCAAAGCGAGTGATCCAGCAAAACGTGGCTGGCCACTCCTCGAGATGCCACGTCAGCAGGATTCAGAGAAGATTTTATATGTCGCCAAGTAGCGGCAGGAAGTGACGTTTGGATATCTGCTACCCTGTTAGCAACAAAAGTTTTCCATCTCGAGGAGTGACCTTGTAACCAACTCAACACCACGGTAGAACCTGACCACAGATGTATTGTACAATTTTTCAATAGTAGACTATCTTTCACACTGACAGTCAAGCGTGTGAGAAGAGACGCAGCGCACAGCTCAAGACGGGGCACAGAAATCTGCTTCAACGGAGCAACTCGCGTTTTACAAGCGACCAGTGACACAAAAGGCACTGCGTCGGAGCAAGAGGAGCGCAAGTATAACACAGCAGCGTATGCCCTTTCCGAAGCATCCGCAAAACCATGAGGCTCCAGCTTGTCAAAAGTTGTGTGGTTAAATAACCACCGAGGTATTCGCAACGAGGACAATGATTGCAGTTGCTCATAATACGTTTCCCAATAATGCGCAAGTGAAATAGGGAGTGTTTCATCCCACGAGAGTTTTAAAAGCCACAGGGACTGCATGAATATTTTGGCCGTGATAACCACCGGGGCTAGAAAACCCAGTGGATCGAAGAGGCTCGCCACCTCCCTAAAAACTACTCGTTTTGTCACCGGGGATTCCGTTTTGCGAGGCGCTATGGCAAAGTGAAAAGTGTCCTCCGAAGAGTGCCAAAGGAAGCCAAGAAGTGCGGAAACGTTGTCGAGATTGCAGCGCAGTTCCGGCGTCTCCTTTCGAGAGTTTTCAGGAAGAGCTTCCAACAATTCCTGTTTGTTGGAAGCCCATTTGTGCAAGGAAAAACCGCCCGCCTTAAACAACAGTACCAGCTCTCGTTGTAAGGCGAGGGCTTTCGAGATGGAGTCTGCACCAGATATGACGTCATCAACATAAACGTCAGTGGAGGCGCACGCTGCAGCCAAAGGAAAGGCGTGCTGTTCGTCCTTACACAGCTGCTGCAACGTGCGAACAGCAAGATATGGGGCGCACGACATACCATATGTAACGGTAAGAAGACGGAAGTGACGAGGAGCTTCTCCAGGATTCTGACGCCACAAAAAACGCTGGAAATCACAATCTTCTAGAGCGAGTCGTATTTGCCGGTACATCTTTTGTACATCAGCCGAGAAAACTACAGCGTGTCTTCGCCATCGGAGTAGAATGTGGAATATTTCCGGTAATAGATTGGGGCCAGTGTGAAGTAAGTTGTTTAACGACAAGCCAGACCTCGTTTTCTGGGAAGCGTTAAAAACAACCCTGAGTCGCGTGGTTGCACTAGAATCTCGCAACACACCGTGATGCGGCAAATAGTATGCCGCACGAGAAGATTTGGGATCCCAGGGAACGGGTTCCATGTGCCCCAGTTGCAGATAATCATCCAAAAAGGAATCGTATAATGATTTCAGTGCCGGCTTACCCTTCAATCGTGTTTCAAGTTTATATAGTAACACCGATGCGGTGTCGAGCGAGTTGCCCAGTTGGGCCGGAGAAGAAGCGAAGGGAAGACGCACCTGATATCGTCCAGTGGAGTCGCGGGAGTGAGTGGAGCAGAAGTGTTGCTCGCATTCGCTCTCCGCCGAAGTAAATGTACCTGGAGGGTTAGCTACCTCCTCCAGTACCCAAAAGCGTTGAAGCGATTCGGACAAATCCTCCTCTCCAGCGATGCACTGCAAAGTAACTGCTTCACGCCGTGAAGAGTGCGAGTAGGGAAACGAGTTGCAGTGCCCAGTTAATATCCAACCTAGAGACGTACATTGGGCCACCGGACTGTTGGGTGGACCCTTCCGGAGGCCCTCAAGAATTATCTCGGAGTAAATCTCAGCTCCCAAGATAATGTCGACCCGTTCGGCCGAAAGAAAATCAGGATCAGCTAGTTCTAAATCCCGCAAGTGTGAAAGAGATAACCGAGCAACGGTGGTTCGAGTGGGGGAATATGACGTCAGGCGCGGCAGCACGTAAGCCGTTGTGGAAAGGGTTTCCGTAGGTGCGCGAGTAGAGGAGAAAGTGAGCGTCACGCTTCCCCTTGTGCGAGCTCCCGTTGAGCCCACACCTAAAATTGGAAACCGCGCGGTTCTTCGTTGGAGCTTCATGGTTTGCTCAAGATTCTCGGAAACAAGCGATACCTCGGAACACGGGTCAATCAAGGCTCTCACAGCAACTTTCTCGCCCCGACTTGACTCTACCAGAATTTTCGCGGTCGCGAGAAATATAACAGATCGTGGTGGAGAATTTGACCAGGAGGCTCGCGCACAGTGCGATGTCCTCGACTCCTCCACTCTACCCTGTGGGGAGACTTGTCGCGAAGATTCCTGCTCCGATTTCACATGCAATAACGTATGGTGCTTACCTACGCACAGTTGGCAGCGCTTCGCAGACTTGCACAAACGAGAATGATGACTTCCGAGGCAGTTGAAACAAAGATTTTTGTCCGCGGCCAGTTTCTTCCTCTCGAGCGGAGACATCCCTTTGAATTCTGCACAGTATAATACAAAGTGTTGATTGCAGCACAGCGGGCACTTCGCACGTCTTTCTTCGGCGGTCGATGCTGTGTGCGTTCTGAATCTCGCTAAGCTTGTATTATTTTTTAGTGATGACCGTGAGGAAGGTGATGCTGCAGCATTCGAGACGGCTTCTTCGACTGCTTCCAACGCGCGCAGGTGTCCAGTGAGGAACAGATTTAATTGTTCGAACGAAGGAGGATCGGTAGTTGCACCAATTGAAGATTCCCACGCCAGCCTTGTCTTGACGTCCAATTTTTGTACCAGCCCGAAGATCAGCCAGTCATCCCAGTGCTCGACTGGCCGGCCAAGGGCTTCGACTGACTGAACGGCGTCCAGCGTGCCGTTCAGAAGAGGTTTCAAGCAATTAGCCGACTCCTTCCTCATGGACGGTAATGAGGAAAGAGCGGAGAGATGCGTTTGAATTAAGATGCGCAGATTTTCGTAGTGCGCAGCGATAATCTGCCACGCTCCAGTGAAGTTGGCCTCAGTAAGGCGTATATTTTGAATTAGTTGAGCGGGCTCGCCGGACAAGCTGATCTTTAAATGGTGGAATTTCTCCACTCCGGAAAGTAGCTTGTTGTCGATTACAAGCGACGTAAAAAGATCCCGATAACTTGCCCACTCCCGGTAGTCCCCAGAGAACCGGGGCACGTCAATGCGTGGAAGCGATCGCTGCGGCGGATTGACCGTAGGAGCAGTCGTTGGTTGCTCCAACGGCTTGCGGAGGTCGAGCAGTGCGGCTTTGTTAACCAGATAGGCTTCCTCACATAAAGCCAAGTGATCAGTCACGAAGTATGGCCAGGTTGCGTACTCGGGGGTCAAGATATCCAACAGCTGGTCGTGACCCTCCGTAAAGGTGTTCCAATTCTTTTCTAGTAATTCGAGCCGCGAAGTGACCACTCCATCAGTTATCTTTGCGGCTCCAAGTTTCTTCATATTCGTGACCGTATTTGAAATTCGCTGGTACAGCGAAAGCTGTTTATTAACGTATTTGTCCATAATGCCGTTTGAAAGTTAACAACAAGTGCCGCACTTGAGTTTTAGGCGAGGTCGTTCACCGAAAAAATGTCAAAAGTAGTTCGAATGTTCGTTCGACCCCGATTATTATTGCCTTGCGGGCGACAGTTTTTCGCGCACTTTAGCCGTTAAGCCGATTTATGTAACGGGCTTATTTAAAATGTGTTTTATTCCTTTTATTAATTCCGTCCTTTAAACTATCCGGCTCGAAGGACCAATGTTTCGGATAGCTCGATGGATCTTAATTTTATCTCGTAACGGATTAGGAATTTTATAAACTAGGCACAATCCACTTATAGCACGACTCACATATATTTAACGTCACCGCACAAGAACAATAATGTACAATAAAACACAAGTAACGAATAAAGTATATAAAGTTTCTCCGCACGCGTTTTAGCTCTTATTTAACCAGAAATAGTTAAACGGTTGTAAGTCGTTTAACTCGAGCAAAGTATAATCGTAATGAATATAACGTTGTCGCAAATCTCTCTTTTAAACCTCTTATCTCTCTCAAAAATGTTGTAATACCGACAAATTGTATCCTAGCGCAGCGGTATTTATACCGATGCGCGGGGCAAAGAGCATGAAGAGATAAGAGAGGGGGAACGCTCGCGCTTGTCGCCACGGAACAGCGCTAGGCGCGAAGAGAGCGAGCGCTACCCCTACCAGCGAATCCGCAACATAGTCCAAAAATCAATTCTTTTAAACATATCGAATATGCTACATTTCAAACAAGGAGTTTCAGATGCCCCGCTTAACATTAACACACCTTCACATATAATTGACACAAAATATTTAGTAATATAAGAAACATAAAGTTATAATAATTTTCTGGAAAAACTGTCATTGCACATTGTAGCACATGTTTTGTAATGTATTTTATTTTTATTCTAAATCGTAATATTTTAACACAATTGTTCGAAATTCCAACGGCTAAACGTTGGGGGTCACCTAGCCTCGCGTACGACGGGCTAGTTACCGACCCAATAGCTGCCTAAAGTCGATCGCCTGATCGGTTTACACCAATCAGGTGAAAACAAAAAAAAAGGAAAAGAAACCGTCGTTTGCGGCTCAGCGAGCAACGGCTCGCAAATAGACGACAGACCTTAGAAAACCGCGAAAGAGGACTGACCTGCCGTTATTGAAAGCTAAATTCGAAGTCGTGAGACGAAATTCAAAAGCCACGTTTTTTCTATTCGTTCTGTCGTCGCGTGTGCTGTATTCTTGTCCACCACGGTGTTTGCCTCTGACTGTTCGTGTGAAGATTAAAAGTTGTAAGTGCTGTCTATATTCGTTCGTTCTTTATTGCTCATCCTACACCTCCACGCTCAGCGCTGAGCGATATCAGCCAACCTCGGATCACGCAAAATCAAGCGTGCCATTTCCGAAACATAATTTTGGTCCTTCGAGCCGGATTGGAGGTGAAACTCCGAGCAACGGATAAAAATGGAAAAAACATTAGCTATCCAGGCAATGTTGCAACGAAGCATTACACGAGCCGTGGAAAATTTCAAGAAAATCGGGGCTGCAAATTTGACTACGGCGAAAATACAATCCCGAATCAAACAACTCGACGAGGCCTGGAACAATTTTCAACAAAATCACGCGATGCTGGTGACCTCCGGGCCATCGGACGACCAAGCGGCAGCGTCGTACCCAGGCGAGGAGCAACTGGAACAAACGGAGGAAGCTTACTACACAGCACGAGACTTCATGGTGGATTGGCTGGCGAATATCGAGCAACCCGTAAGTCAACAAAATGCAGCTCTTGCGCTTCCATCGGGAATTGAGACACCGTTCCTACCTGGCGTGTCCCTCGATCACCTTCCGCCCATGCAGCTCCCCCCATTCAACGGGGACTGCAATGAGTGGGAGACGTTCCGCGATCGCTTCACGGCGCTAATTCTGTCGAATCCAAAATTGTCGGATTTTGTACGCATGCACTTTCTCGTGTCATCGCTGAAGGGTCTTGCTTTAGATACAATCAAGTCAATTCCGCTCACCTCTGCAAACCTCGCGATCGCGTGGCGCACGCTCACCGCCCGATTTGAAAACAAACGGCGGTTAATTCAACTTCATATGTCAAATCTAATCGGATTACAAGCGTCAACGCGAGAATCTCCGGGAGAGCTACGCTCGTTAGTCGATCGAGCGAACCTTGCCGTTGCGTCTCTCAACAAGTTAGGCCGCACTCCCGCCGAACTATGGAGTGACATTCTCGTGCATCTCGTTTCGCAAAAACTCGATCCTTCAACATTAAAGGCATGGACCCTCGTTGCGCGTCAAAACGACGACATGCCCAGCTTCGACAAGTTCACACAATTCGTAGAACATCGCGCAAGCGCACTCGAGGAGCTCGCTCCGAGCTCGTCAACAAAGCCGCTCAACAAATCGACAGGGACCCAGCGTATTCACACCGCCAACGTGACGGCCCGGCCTGCGTCCGACAATTCCGCCACGTTAAGCGAACCAAACACGAGGAAGCCATCGTGTCCGCGTTGTAAAGCGCGACATTACCTAAGCTCGTGCCCTTCCTTCCTAGCCGAGGGTCCAAAGCGCCGCCGAGAGTTCATTATGAAGGCTGATCGCTGCTTTAACTGCCTCACTGACACACACACGGTCGCGGATTGTAACAGTAAATACACTTGCCGCCGATGTCACAAAAAGCACCACAGCACGCTCCATGACGATTCCGAGTCTCGAGCAAACGACCCCTACCAAGCGTCAACACAAGCACCGGCGAACTCTGTTGACAGTGCAGCTGTGACATCACTATCTGCGACAACCCACAAGCGAACTCCGTCGCGCATTCTCCTCGCTACCGCTCTGGTTAAGGTCCGGGTTGCATCCGGGCGAACTGCAGTCGTGAGAGCGTTACTCGACCAAGGATCCGAGGCGACCTTCATTACCGAAAACTTAGCACAACTACTGAAAGCAAAACGCACGCGGACAAACGTAGCTATTTCTGCGGTCGGCGATACTCGCGCAACCACCGTACGATACGCAGTGTCAATTACAGTGTGTTCGCGTTACGCGGAGATTCCCGCCCTCACCACGACAGCACTCGTTCTGAGGACGCTGACGTCCTACCCTCCACCCCGGCAGTCCGTTCCCACGGAGCTCGAACACCTCACCGATCTTCCTTGGGCCGATGCAGATCCCACCGGTGATAAATCCATTCAAATCATTATAGGTGCGGATCTGTACGGCGAGGCTCTTCTGGACGGAGTCCGGAAGGGTCCTGCCGGGTTGCCTGTCGCGCAAAACTCCATTTTCGGATGGGTGATCTCCGGCCCTGTCCAATCTTCTCCGGTCCCATCCGCCTCCGACCAACTTCTCACAGCGCACTTCAGCGCTTGTGTCCTCCCCCTCGAGGACGAGTTGCGACGGTTCTGGGAAGTGGAGGAGCTTCCGCGGAAATCGCTCATGACTTCGGCGGAGACACAATGTGAGGAGCACTTCCGGGCAACTCACTCGCGAGCACCGGACGGACGGTTCATTGTCAGGCTTCCATTCGCTCGGAATCCTCCTCTCAATCTCGGTCCATCGCGTCGTGCTGCAGAGAAAATGCTATATTCACTCACTCGCAAATTCAAAACGAACTCGGAACTCGAACGAGAGTACTCCGACTTCATGACCGAGTACAAACAGCGCGGTCATATGACGCTCGCACCAGTCTCGCACCCTACGTCAGACCCCGTTTATATTCCGCATCATCCAGTATTTCGTAGGGGAAGCGCGACCACTCACCTCCGCGTGGTTTTCAACGCGTCATACAGGACCAATACCGGACGGTCATTAAATGATCATCTGCTTGCAGGGCCGAAGCTGCAAACCGATCTTCCCGCTGTTGTACTTCGGTGGCGGCACCACCGCTACGTTTACTCTGCCGACATCGAGAAGATGTATCGGCAAATTCATGTCGACCCCCGCGATGTGGACTATCAAAGAATCTTGTGGCAGGAGACCCGTTCCGGTCCGATTCGCGATTACCGATTATTAACGGTGACTTACGGGATGACGTGCGCTCCGTTCCTCGCTCTTCGTGTCCTCAAACGCCTCTCCGAACTCGAGGGCCATCAGTTTCCGCTAGCTGTTCCGATATTGCAGGAACAGATTTACGTCGATGACGTGCTTTTCGGCGGGGAAGACGTCGCGTCTCTAAAGCAGAACCGCGACCAAGTAATCGGTTTGTTACGTCGTGGGAAATTCGAGCTCCGCAAATGGGCGAGTAATTCAGTCTCCCTTCTCGAGGACATTGATCCTGCAAATCACGGTCTGGCCTGTACAAAAACGCTGGCTGAGGACGAACGGGTCAAAGTGCTTGGAATCGGGTGGAATCCGTCCCGCGATGTTTTTCAAATCAACGTATCGATCGAGTCGCCCGCGCCGGTAACGAAACGTGCCATTTTATCCACCATCGCGAAACTTTACGACCCCCTAGGATGGGTCACCCCCGTGACCGTCTCCGCAAAAATCCTAATTCAGGACCTCTGGCGCCTTCGCGTATCTTGGGACGAACCCATAGCTCCCGCCTCGTTGCTCCGATGGACACGCATTTATTCCGACCTCGGAGAATTAAATGGGTTGACAATCAATCGGTGGACCGGTCTAACTTCCGATTCAACTCGAATTGAACTCCACGGTTTCGCCGATGCATCCAACGTCGCATACGCGGCCGCGGTATACTCAAAAATCACCTCCCCTACGGGCGCGATTTCAGTGTCATTACTCGCTGGAAAATCACGGGTCGCTCCGATCACGCCTCTCACAATCCCACGTTTGGAGCTATCCGCGGCAGTGCTTCTATCGCGATTAATTGAGTTCGTTCGAAACTCCCTCGGGGTACGCCCTCACTCGTGTTTTTGTTGGACCGATTCGACAATTGTCCTCGCATGGCTTCGTGACCACCCATCGCGATGGAAAACGTTCATTGCGAACCGAGTCCACGAGATTGCGGTGAGGGCGCCTCGGGCCGAGTGGAGGCACGTCCCTACGCAGGACAATCCCGCCGATTGCGCGTCACGAGGATTATTAGGGCGCGAACTCCTCCACCATCGTTTATGGTGGCACGGGCCATCCTGGCTTCGCCTTCCGGCTGAACAATGGCCAACGGCATCACCTCCGCTCGCAGCCGACGCTCCGCTAGAGGAGAAGGTCGTGACACTGCACTGTTCTACGAAACCGGAATCTTGGGACCTAGCTTCGCGATATTCATCGTGGCCGAAGCTTATTAGGGTGACCGCGTACGTACAGCGATTCATCGCTCATTGTCGAGATCGTCAACGCGACCGCTCTTCGGCCCGCGCTATCGGTCTCACGCTCACCGTCGAACAGTGCATGTTTGCTCGGACCTTCTGGCTCAAAACGATTCAGTCGGCAGTTTTTGCTCTCGAAATACATTCCTTGGCGAATAATCACTGCGTTCCCGCGAAAAGCGCGATAGCAAACCTCCACCCATTTTTAGACAAAAATGGCATTATTCGCGTTGGCGGTCGGCTTCGAAATTCTCCGCTTCCTTACAATCGGAAACATCCAGTCCTCCTCGCGGCGCACCCGCTGGTCACCCTGATAATCAAACAGGCGCATCAACGAACATTGCATGGAGGCCTCCAGCTCACCTTGACCACCCTCCGTTTTGACTTCTGGATCCTGCGTGCTCGCACTCAAGTGAAATTCGTGATCCACCGCTGTGTTAAGTGCGTTCGGTTGCGGGCACAAGTTCCGGAACAAATGATGGGGGACCTGCCGCTCCCTCGCGTCACTCCACCCAGTCACACTTTTGCACACTGCGGTGTAGATTACGCCGGACCCGTAAAAGTTCGAGCTTCCGCGGGTCGCGGTATCACATCCCGCAAGGCTTACATAGCCCTCTTTGTGTGTCTGTCAACGCGAGCTATCCATTTGGAATTGGTCGGCGATTATACCACCGCAGCGTTCCGCAACGCATTTTCGCGGTTCTGCGCGCGGCGCGGTCTCCCGACTGCCGTATACTCGGACAACGGTACCACGTTCGTCGGCGCCGATCGAGAACTATCCGAAGCACACCGGGCAGCGTTGCGGGACTCTTCGTTTCAGAACGCTACCGCGAGCGACAACGTGTCATGGCATTTCATACCCCCGACTGCGCCACATTTCGGAGGTTTGTGGGAGGCTGGAGTGCGTAGCGTCAAGCATCACTTGCGCCGTGTTTTAGGGGAACACCACCTCACATTCGAAGAATTCACGACGCTCCTCTGCCGAATCGAAGCCTGCCTGAACTCCCGTCCACTGGCCCCTCTGTCCGACGCGCTCGACACATACGACCCGCTCACTCCGGGACATTTTTTGGTCGGGTCCGCTCTCACTACTGCACCGGAACCCTCAGTGTTGCATCTGAACGAGAATCGGTTGTCGCGCTGGCAGCTCGTGCAACGCCTTACCGAGCGATTCTGGAAGCGCTGGCAGGTTGAGTACGTCAACACCCTGCAGCAACGCACGCGTTGGCGACAAATCCGCCCTGCTCTTGAACAAGGACAACTTGTCCTTTTGCGTAATTCGACACTCCCCCCATGTAAGTGGGAACTCGGGCGAATTGTCAAGCTGCATCCTGGTGCTGACGGCCTCACTCGTGTCGTTACGGTCAGAACTGCGAATTCTGAATTTAAGCGACCAATTGTCAAACTTTGTGCGCTTCCAGTCAAGAGCGACGCGTCCGCGTAAAATTGTAGTCGTCCGTTAGAGCATAAGTGTACATAATTGCGATTATTAATTCTAAGTTAAATTCTAAGTGTACATAGCTGCGATTACCAATTCTATTATTAAGCTAAGTTAACGTAGTTGGTAAGGTCATATTCTATTCATACTCACATCCTATTCGTTCGTCGCGACCGCCTCGGCGGGCGGTTCCCACCGGCGCGCTACTCAAACTTCTTTCGAAACGCTCGTCTCAAGCGCTTCAAGGCGGGCGGTATGTTCGAAATTCCAACGGCTAAACGTTGGGGGTCACCTAGCCTCGCGTACGACGGGCTAGTTACCGACCCAATAGCTGCCTAAAGTCGATCGCCTGATCGGTTTACACCAATCAGGTGAAAACAAAAAAAAAAGGAAAAGAAACCGTCGTTTGCGGCTCAGCGAGCAACGGCTCGCAAATAGACGACAGACCTTAGAAAACCGCGAAAGAGGACTGACCTGCCGTTATTGAAAGCTAAATTCGAAGTCGTGAGACGAAATTCAAAAGCCACGTTTTTTCTATTCGTTCTGTCGTCGCGTGTGCTGTATTCTTGTCCACCACGGTGTTTGCCTCTGACTGTTCGTGTGAAGATTAAAAGTTGTAAGTGCTGTCTATATTCGTTCGTTCTTTATTGCTCATCCTACACCTCCACGCTCAGCGCTGAGCGATATCAGCCAACCTCGGATCACGCAAAATCAAGCGTGCCATTTCCGAAACAACAATGCAAGGTAGTTTACAGAATTAGATAGATTTTTTTATAAAAGTGAATTTGGTAACACTGGATAATTATTTAGAAAAGCCCCCTAATTATTTAGGGGGGTCTCACGATTTTGATGATTTTTACATATGATGTAGAAATCAACATTTTGAGTAAATTTTTCCTATACATATAACCGCCGCTCGGCCTTAGCTTCCGAGATTTTTCCCAAAAAACATCGGTACTACTACATTGCATTTTGTCTGTAGGGTGGTCGCTAACTCAGGGAACATCGGGAATTGGGGCATAGTCGGGGTGTATCTAAACAATTTTCTCTTTGGTCAAGATGTGGTTTTCAGCTTCATTTTTGAGTTATTAACGAAAAACACTGGCCAATGAGAGCCACCACCGGGCGGCCGCTGGCGCGCGCTCAGGCACGAACCTCTCAGCTATCACGATGGGGGGGCATCGAGGGTACCGACGGAAGCGTGCGGTAAATGTTACATCGTCTTAATTAAGAATAATGTGGAATAAGCCTGAGCCTGGTGTAGCCCATCTCCAGGCACCGGTAGCACTGGAGCGGGCGCGCCATCCGGCCGGTTGCCACTACCTTATGGGCGGCAGTCAACGGGCACCGGATCCAGATGGAACCGAGTCCAGATGGACCGAGCTTCACCTCCCCCACCTGGACCTTGGCTACCGGGCATCCCCCAGTCCAGGAGAGGGCAGCGGCCACCTCCGAAGGTCTTACGGAGACATCCAGTCACCTGATCCTAAGCTCCGCGCCTTTTGAAGGTCGCACCACCCTCGTTCCGGTGCCCTCCAACACTCCGGCCATCTTGTCGGCCAGCTGCTTTGCCTTGTCCTGACCGTCTGGGCCTGGGACCTCCAGGACGAAGCCCCCTGTCCTGGACACCATGGGACGCACCCCCGGGATCGTCAGCTCTGCCAGGTCGATCTTGTCCCTGGCGGCGGCCAGTGCCTGGGCGTAGCTGATGGTCGCCCCAGGCATGGCCGTCACGGTGACAGCCGCGGTCTTTGCCCCGAGGCTTCCCGTCCCGAGCCCTCCTCCCGGGGCGCGGTCCTCCCGCTTGCCCGGGTGCCGCCTCATAGGCGAAATTGGTCCTCTTGGTACTCTTCCGGGCCTCCTTTCTTCCCAAGACCTTCCTCCACTCCTCTCCCTTTCCTCTGGTCGGAGTCACTGAGGATCCACCATGCCCCGGTTGGGGGGTGGGTGCAGCTGCATCGAGCATCGGCAGTGTGTCCCTGTTCCCCCCGTCTGCCTGGGGCCACCCCTGTTCACTCTGGGCAGGCTTTCCTCGGGTGGCAGATATAGACGCCCCGGATGGGGTATGATGGGCGCCTTGCTCCCTCTTCACCCGCCAAGGGCCCCCAGAAGCCAGGCTTCTAGGGCCATAAATCTTTTCTCCATTATGGCAATCAGCCTATTTTCTAGGACCCTCTCGCCTGTCGCCCATCGAGTATTCTCTGATTCCACCTGGGGGTGGGCAAAATGTAGCAGCAAAATGTAGCAGCAAAATGATAAACATAATAAAAGATTACTTCAATAAACGATAAATACTCACTACAACCAGATTTAAGAAGATAACAACGGAAATGGATAAGGCTGCCCGCAAGGCTCAATCCTAGGGCCAATGGCCTGGAATTGGTGCATGAGCGAAATGCTTCTACAATTTGAAAATAAATATGATGTAGTATTAGTATTGTAATGTATGTTAATGTGTGTTATGTTTGTGTGTTCGTTTTGGATATTGATTAGTTGTATGTTTTTTGTTATGTTATGAAGTTAGTTTATTTATCAGTATCATAGTTACTTAGTTGAAACAGCAAGGCTCAGATTGCAAAAAGACGTGAAAGGAGTTGGACCTATTTTAACGGACATTAATAAAGTTATTTTTTAAAAATTGCCTACATGAAGAGGATAAAATTGAAGTCGTGGCGTATGCGGACGACCTAGCAATTCTCACCAAAAGCAACACTAGAAGAGAAATGGAAGAACTAGGACAAGAATCAATTAAAATCTGAGAAAAATGGCGCCAGAGATACAAATTAAAAGTTTCCAAGAAAAAGACAATGGCTATGTTACGAGCCGGGCTGTGTGGCAGCACGAGAGGCCGGCGAGGGGTATATTACCCAGGAATATGGTTATCAATTAGTTAGTTAAGGTGCGCGGACGAACCTGATGCGAAATCAGGGAGCCGCTAGGATTATTGAGAGCGAGGACGAACCCGGTGCGAAACCGGGGAGCCTCTAGGAGGGGGAGCAAGCGCGGACGAACCCGATGCGAAATCGGGGAGCCGCAGGAGGGTGAAACGTCGTGGACGAACCCGATGCGAAATCGGGGAGCCACTAGGAAGAAGTTCGCAGACGAACCCGATGCGAAATCGGGGAGCTGCTAGGAGGTTGGTTTATTCACAGACGAACCTGGCGTTTGACCAGGGAACTGTTCGGAGGTTGGTAAACTTACGGACGAACCCGATGCGAAATCGGGGAGCCGTAGGACACGGACGAACCTGGTGCGAAACCAGGGAGCCGTAGGAAGGGTTAGATTTCGTGGACGAACCCGATGCGAAATCGGGGAGCCACTAGGTTGTAATATGTAGATTGTTTGTTTGGATAAAGATGTGCGAACGAACCTGATGTGAGATCAGGTAGTCGCGGGAAATGTTAGTTGCCTCGTAACTCTAAATTATTATTTGATACAACTCGAGCGGTAAAGTTGTATCGGTGGGAGCGTTGTTACCAATATGCAAGGATTGCGGGGTAAAGATAGGTTGAACGAATCTACTCGATTTATAAGTGAACGTATAAAGTTGTATTCTGAGTTTTTAGTATAAATACAAATGTTACTGTCGCGATGAATTAATATAAAGTGTGTAAGTTACCGAAGTATTTGCACGGTGTTGACGCACTGGCGATGCGAACTTCAACCGAACAAGCGGATTCTAACGGGTTAATCTGCGATTCGAGAGGTGCGCTAAGCCCAATCTCACTAGATATAACTGATTCTATACAAACGTGACACGACGTGACTCTACGCGTGACTATGTTACTCTGAACCCAAGAGGGTAGAAACCAAAGGGTTTATATAGTCCCAAAATGGGCGGGGATGCACTGGGACTGTCCATATAAGGAAATATAGGAGTCGTCGTCGGGCCACGCCCGTCTTAGGTCATAATGCAGCTGACCGTGCTTGTACTAAGGTCCCCTTTATTTGTTTATATTAAACGGAATAATTTTAGTGCGTTTTCCCTTCACAGATGCGAGCTTGAAAACGCGTTGAGAGCGACGTATGGAAAATATTCTTCATACGTAACAGCTATGTCAATGAAAGGGGCATTAGCGGGAAGAAAACCTGTGATCAAGCTAAGTGGAGCAAACATCCGATTTTGTAAAGAAAATAAATATTTAGGAATTATTGTGGACAAAAATCTGAACTTTATAGAACATGCAAAACACTTAAGGCAAAAAAAACAAAAATTCGAGATGGCGCTAAAAAGAATAGCCAAAGAAGAGTGGGGTATTAAATATCACACAACGAAAATAATCTATAAAGCGGTAGTAGTACCAATCATAACATATGGAGCAACAGTCTGGTTCGACAAAGTTGAAAAGGCAATGGTGAGAAGGCACATCCTAGCAGCACAAAGATCGATTCACTCCTGATCACTAAAGGATGCAGAACGACCTCTACGGCGCTACTCCAGGTAATCAGTGTAATCCTTCCTTTAGACCTAGAAATTATATATAGAGCAATCAGCAGAAGGCTAAAGAAAAATATCAGTACAAAATGGAAAGAATTCTATTACCAAGAAGAAAACGAATCGATAAATAAAAACGTACTAAAACAAAAAACAGAAAAAATTAAAGAGATAATATGCAAAGAATGGCAGGCAATGTGGGAAGAGGATGAACATGGGTGAGAGACCTATAAATTTATACCAAGAGCTACATTTGTCGAGGAAAACAAATGGGTTAATATGACGAGGAAAACAGTATACATTATAATACAATATAATATAATATAAGTGGGTACGGCCCAATAGATAATGCATTATACAAAAGAGGGGCCGCTGATTCGGACAAATGTCCAATATGCTGAGAAAAAGAAACCGTAGATCATCAATTGTATGAATGTGAAGCATGCAAGGAAATAAGATATGAGCATTTACAAGCAAGCTACAACAAAACAAGCTTGATAAAAGATCAAGAAGCCTTAAAAAGACTCAATGATTACACAAAGGAAATGTACAAAATTAGAAGTACATACCTCACATAAGAAAAGAAAATCGAGCTCATACTCTTCAGTATGTACCTTCATAGTTATTACTTATTATTTATTTATGTGCCCAACTTATTGAAATATTTATTGACCATTTATTTACCTAGTCGACAAGTCTATCTAAGATGAATTAAAGTTTGCTTAGTTACGAACCGAGGGCTAAGGGGCACGGCTGCGGAGCCGAGGATCGGTTGTAGTATGGTTTTCGTTAGTTGTTAAACGGGCCGGTGCTTATTTCATCACCGGGATCCGTTTAAGAAAGGAAGATGCGTGGACGAACCAGAGCGTATTTCAGAACTGGGAGCCACTAGGAAGGTAATGGGTTTTCATGGACGAACCAGAGCGTATTTCAGAACTGGGAGCCACTAGGATAGGTTAGAGTTCGTGGACGAACCAGAGCGTATTTCAGAACTGGGAGCCACTAGGAAGGTTGTCGTGGACGAACCAGAGCGTATTTCAGAACTGGGAGCCACTAGGAAATGTTAGTAATTATTGCCTCGTAACTATCGATACACCTCGAGCGGTTAAGATGTATCTATTCGGTGGATTGATACTACTGCTTATGACTGGTATAGGAAATCAATGAAATAAATGCGTCTATAATCAAATAATAAGAATCTATATATTCTTTTACTGAAGTAATTACAGTACGTGGATGTCGCGGAGTTGAAACCCACGTTTACAATCTTTGTACGAATATAAATATAAATGCTCGAAAGGGAATGCTACCCGATCTTGCTGTCTTTCGACGAATGCGAAGTTTATAAATATCGGATGATGATCGAAAGGGAATTTAACCCGATCTCACTGAGCTAGAGTATTCAAACAGCCTAAGTCGCAACGTATCACGAAGCCAGTTAATTGAATACTGAGCCGCCGAGAGTAGATTTCGTGCCCTTTTTATACCCGAAAATCGGACCAAAAATATGGTGGGGGTACAGAATCTTCCAAGGGAGTCCGGAAAATTCCCCCGAAGGGTTACGTCATCGCGTCATCGCGGAAGGGGCAGATCCGACTGCATGCACTCTCGATTTCCATATAAGGGTATCATAGACGAGACGAAGGAAACAATCCTTCCTACGTAACAGCTTAAGTACCTAAGTATTGAATAGCTTATTCTATCGTACTTATTTATTTATCTATTTATTTATTTATTTATTTATTGTTAAGTTAAGAGATTATTTAGTCAATATACAAAAGATGTATATACATTACCAAGAAAGGAGGAATCCCTCCCATCAGACTGCCACTTCCACACGACGCTAAAAGCATCTAGAAGTATAAATCTGAAACAGAAAACCAAAGCAAAATTAGCCAATAAGAAACAAAACAACGAAAATGAAACAAAACAAAACAAAACAAAATACTTAACTTCAGAAGAATAGAAAAAGAAGAAGCAGACAGCAAAACCAAAGACAAAGTCCTGAAACAAAAAGAAAATAATTAAAAATCTATAAGAAAAACAACAAACAAAAGAAGAAAACAACAATATAATAATAATAAAGAATTAAGAAAATTAAAAGGAATAAGCTTAAAATAGTCTAACAAAGAATAATACCTAGAAAGTAGAAAACAGGTACGCCTCCTCGTGGCAGGGACGGGCAACGTCAGGAATCCAACTGACGGCAAAGTGATGACCTGAAAAAGAAGAGCAATATGACAAGAATAAAAAGGAAAAAGAAATCGCTGGACCACCTCCGTGGCCGCCATACTCGCCGTCCTGGCGGCCACCCTCAAGGAGTGAATGAAGTTCCCCTTCAGATTCTTTGAGTTGGTGGAGACCCGCACCACCGACCTCATTTGCTCGAGGATCATGGCCCCGAGCCCGCCCGCAGGTCCTCCTCCTGCTGCAGGGCACGCGCGAGGCCCGTGCAGTGCGGCGACAGAGGCCTTCCGTCGTCCTCTGACCCCACGTCCTCGCCCGTGGAATCCAACACGCGGCTCCTTTTCCTCCCCTTGGACGGGTGGTTTTTGCGGGGCGGCTCGGAGTGCGCCCGCGGTCCGTCCTCCTCCACTTCCGTTGTAGGTGCACCTAATCCAGTCGGTCCATCGTTGACCCTGCCACCGAACTCACGGTGCAACCGCACGGAAGGCGACGCCATCACCCCCTGCGCTGGCACACTCAGTGCCGCAACAGAGGAGGAAGCCTCCCCTGCAACAACGCCTTTCAACTTTCGTCCCGTTGACGACGGCCTCCCCGCCGGAATCGCGCTCGCTGAGCACGATCCCACCCTGTTTTGTTTTGTTTTTCATTTCGTATTAATCATATTATTATTATTTCAATCCTTGCGGTGCGTCCATCATGGGACCCCCACCGCGTAGTGTTGACCCTAGTTACGAGTGCCGAAGCCGAGAAGCGGTTTGTCGGGTGGTCAGTCCTATCGGCACCAAGTGACTCTACAGTAAAATGTTACGGGATAGGCCCGCGCCATAGATGATGCTAAAGGTTTTCCGTCACCCCTATTGAATGGGCGCCACCGGATCCGAGCCGATGCCTAACCCAAGCTTCAGGCTAGATGTTGCTGGGATTTAAACGTACCCAGCACCAGGTATGAGGAGAAACTGACCAAGTAATCCTCCATACCTGCGCCCGGATACCACACTTCAATCTCATCAAGGCTACGTAAGCCCCTACACCACGTCAAGGTGGCGGCTTCTAGCAGGGGGTGCGAATCCTGACCTAGGCAACACTCAACAGTGGATGTTACGGCCGGGTTAGAATCCTTGCACGATCACTTCACTTCACGATAACTTCACTTGACGGTCACTTGCACTTGCCACTGTGAAATGTGGGGATATTTAAAAACAATTTATTGTTCCTACGTTTGAACATTTCGTAATACATATTCTGCGTTTGTACGATTCATGTTTCTCGTTTGGTTGACAGAACGACTCTACCAGCTTAAACGTTCGCACTCGCTGCCACACTTTCAAAGTGGCAAGTGACCGTCAAGTGAAGTTATCGTGAAGTGAAGTGATCGTGCAAGCATACTAACCCAGCCGTGACATCAGCTGTTGAGCGTTGCCTAGGTCAGGATTCGCACCCCCTGCCAGGAGGCGCCACCTTGACATGGTGTAGGGGCTTACGTTGCCGTGATGTGGCCCAAGGCCATACCGGCGCACAGTGGCCCGGATCGACAAAGTTCGTGCCATTTGGCCAAAAAACGAAGTTTCTCGTATCGATATCTAATCAATGAACTTTGCTTCCTAAATGTCCATGGACCTCGGAAATGGAAAGATTAGTCCAATTTAATAAATATTATAGTTGTAATAAACACTGAAAGTTGGACATTTTAAGAACAGTATTTTTCACGATAAAAATTGCTTCTCTTTAATGCGATGCCCTGACGATCCTGTTTAATATATTCACTTCGTTTTTTTTTTAAAATGTTCGGCATACTTTTCTGATAAAAATCACACTTTGCGTTAAGAAATATTGTTCCTGATTTAATATAAATATCATGTTTAATGAACTAATGAATATTTTCAATATTCTTCACAATTGACAAGGGATATCTTAAAAGTCCCACCAGATCCCACAATCGGACAAATTGCATTCTTTTCAGCATACTTTGCCCTACAAAATGGCACAAGAACCGTTTCCCCCTAGGAACCACTTTACAAATTGTTATGGTTTAAAGTTGGTAACGTTCAGTCAGGCCGTACGCTTCACGTACACGTACGGTTCGCATCGATGCTCATATCTCCGCGGAGATAAGAAATTCTTTGGAAAACTTGTTCTATATTCTATGTAGTACAAGTGGGTAATGTAATAATATTAACCCTTATGTGGGCAACCGGGTACCCGGGTACCCATTTCTATGTTTTCTCTAATAATTTGTTATGTTTTTATGAAGATATCGCAAAACCGCCCTGGATCCCCATTATTTAGAAGGTTCTCTGTCGATTTATGGTTTCGGAATTAAAATTTAAGCAAAACACATTAAATAATAAGGCTTCAATTTCATTTATACGGTAGTTGGATAACCGGGGTACCCGGGTACCCATACATAGGAAGTTGTACTTGGATGCTTATGAAGGGAAGTTTTACAACACACAATTTTTTTTAATTAATATTATTTATTTATTAGTATAGTTACTATTATTAACCAATAATAGGACAATTTTTACAAACTGTCACAGTATTTGCGTGTTCGTCGCAAACTGGTTTTATACAGTTTTGACAATATTTTCGTGTCTTTCTACGTTTTCTATCAGGGTCAGCTTGGCATATATAACATGAGCCTACAAATCTTTTTCGTCCAGTTTTATCTCGTTGTTGTACAGTGCCTGAAGTTGATGGAACGTCGGTCATTGTTGGAGACCTATGCAGCATGCTTTCTATTGCTAATTTACTAGAGAAATGTCTCATCACTTGAACATTGGTTGATCGACTTCTAATTATTGGAAGACAAAGTTCCTCTCCCAATTGGCGTAAAAATATTCGGCGATTATTGGATTTGTTAGGCAACATATTCTTATTAGAGATATATATGATGTATGAGGCAAGAGCAGCAATATCAATTATGTTATAAAAAAAATGCTAATGGCCATCTGTTAGTACGTCTTTGTGTACTGTATCGTCTCAACATTTGATCCATCATGTCGACACCAGATTTTGTTTTATTATAGAAGTGGACTATTTCTGGTTTCCTCTTTGGCCCAGAAACAACATTATCATTGTGCATTGTGGATAGTAATACAACAACCTTTTCATTTTTTGGCACATACGAACATATTGTAACATTTTGGTTGTGACCAAATAAAGTTGAATACTGTTCACGCGATTTTGGTGATGACATTTCTTTTGGAATATATTTTTTATTTTTTCTCAGTGTACCCACGATTGTCAGTTTCCACGATAAAAGGTGTCTAGCTAAGGGAAGGGTAGTAAAAAAATTATCTAATGTAATATTTCGCCCAGATCCTTTATACGGAACAACTAAGTCTTTTACTACCCGTTCACCTTGATTTTTTTCACGACCTGAGAAAGCTTTCCCAGTATAAATTTGACCCGATAATGGGTAATAATTTTGAGCATCACATACCCACCATACCTTGATTCCATACTTGGCTGGTTTTAACGGCATGTACTGTGTAAATCTGGTTCTACCTCTGTAACGGAAGAGTTGTTCGTCCACAGTCAAATTCGCCGATGGTTTGTAGGCTTTTGCTAAATTTGAATTTAACATTGTCCACACATCTCGTATGGGAGCTGCTTTATCATTGGTTATACGTTCGGCTCGAGTATTTTCATTATCAAAGCGAATAAATCGTAAAATGTTACGAAATCTATTCTGACCCATGGCTGCTCGGTACAATGGATATGAACACGTCTTCCACATGTCGTCTAGATGATCAACGTTTGAATTATTTACGCCCATTGTAAGTAAAATTCCTATAAATGCCGACAACTCTTCCGTCGTTAAATTTTTCCAAGTTTTTAAATTTGTGGGATTACCGCGATTGTATTTTTCGTAAACAGTATTCGCTTTACGATTGGTATATCTGATAATGATGTCCATTATTTCAAATGGAAAAATAAAATTAAATGTTTCCTGAATCGTTAAAGTTGCTGTGGATTGACATGGACCACTCCTTTGTCTGATAATGTTATGTGATGGTACCTGATGTTGAAGTGACGGTTGTTTGTACCAAACTGTTCCATCTTTGGCGACAAAAGTACTTTCAAGTGAATTACTAAGATTTTCCCCTTCTGAATCTGTATCTTCATCTTCTTCCGAGTCTGTGGTAATGAACATTTCATTTGTGTGATCTTCGGTAATGTTTTGGTCGTCGTCAGAAACTTCCTCGTTTACCGTTTGTGGTTGTGGCAACCAGTCTTCATCTTCATCACTACATAATGTATTATCGGAAAAGTCTTCTTCTCCCAATAGTGCAGTTAGATAAATATCTTTCTCTGCTTGTGATAGTCTAAATAAATATAGTACGTATACGTTTATTACGCTATTGTGATGTACTAAATTCATAATAGTTTTTGTTTTTAATGTAAACTTTATATTTACCTAGAAAATTCCTCAGTAGTTAGTTCTTCCATTTTTATATATAACTTTATATCTTTAAAAATAAACAATATTCCACAATAAAACAGTCGTAGAACAATATAACATACTATACAAAGTAACACTCCACAGAAACTTTTAGTAAAATACGCGTCGTATTCGTACCAAGAACTGATTCAAACTGATGCAGTTCTTCGTTTCGCTCTCTAGATCACTTCATTGGGGCGTATACTTGTTTATGTATACAAGATAAGGTTTCGTTCGCCGCTAAACCAAAAATCATCCTACCCGTGAAGAGTCAAATACCGTACGTCCACATACGAATAGCATAAAAGTTTGATCTTAGCATTGAGTTATACTATTTTTTCAAGCAGTTGCTTCACTTAAACTGTTTAAAACAAAACTTAGTATACCATAGAAAAAAGAACTAAAAGTTATGGAAAAGCATGAAAGTAAAATTGTCACTTTATTTTTTATATATCGGTACCGAACGCTCGGGGTACCCGGGTACCCCGGTTATCCAACAACCGTGAACAGTTTGGTTGCCCATATAAGGGTTAAAAACAAAATATTGTTAAAATAATTTTTTTTTTTTTTTAACTTATACGTAACCTACGATTGATTCAAAGTTTGATTCAAAATTTCGTATCAATATCTTTTACGGTTCAAAGGTTATATAAAAATGGCACGAACTTTCTCAATCCGGACCACTGTGCGGCGGGAGCTTCATTCCCGGCTGGGTCACCCATGCCGGACGGGCTTGGGCTGAGCGGTGAAAGCCAAGTAGCGGCTCGTGGAATGAATGAGTGTGTGAATGGTGTGAGAGTGGGCTGCGGTCGGTGCTCCATGGATATTCCCGGCAGACTAACCAAGGGGGGAGTAGTTGCCCCCCGACCGGAGTGGCGCGCGATGTCAGTACATGACCTCTGCGGTAATAATATGGGTAACTGTAAGTCCGACAATTACGGCAAAGATCCCGTGAACCCGTAAGTCAAACGCGGGAGGACCGCTCACGTGTCCACTGACTGGAGCCTCTGAAGGGGTTGAAGTGTGGTATCCGGGCGCAGGTATGGAGGATTACTTGGCCAGTATCTCCTTATAACCGGGCCTGGGTAGGTTTAAATCCCAGCAACGTCTTTTTTTTTTTTTTACGAGGTGAAAATCTTCGTAAGACACCCCCTGCCCTGGGGGAGAGCAGGAGGTAGTGCCGGATTTCTACCGGCTAAAACCACCCCGGTTACCTAACCTCGGCGCTTGTAGGGGAGGCCCCGTGACCTACGGAGACACTTCCGGTGCCTCCCCACGCCCGGCCATTGCGGCCCCATCCTCGAGAGGGTCAGAAGGACCCTCCGAAAAACTCCGCCGTATCGCACATGGCCGCGCCAGGGGTAACACCCGACGCGGCCCACCTCCACCAGACCGTGACAAGGGACGACTCGGGCCCCCAACCGAGTCGCCCACGGCACTCCGACGGCCCTGCGGGAATTGGGAGGATAGTTCCTCCCGGCAGGGCCGCCCGCATCCGGGAGCTGCCGACGGTCGTCCACAGGGGGTTGAGGGGGGACACCCCAACGCCCCTCGGGACCGTCAGCCATACCAACCAACGGGAGAGGGTAATCTCGCCAGCGGAAACGGCCAGCGAGTCCGCCCCTCCTTTACATCCGACGCCAGATTTCTGGCTGTTGGGCAGCCCCGCGGGATACCGGGAGGACATAATCCTCCCACAGCAGGGCCGCCCGTCCGCTGAGTCAGCGGTGATAGTCATCCTAGAGACGGGAGGGGGGACACCTCCGAACGCCCCTCGGGCCGTCACCGCTTTTACCCCACTGGAGGGGGGGATCTCGCCAGCCTGCGCGAACGCAGCCGGCGAGCCCTTTCCCTCCGCCTTTCGTGTCGGACGGGATCGGTCAATTCCCGATCCCGCTCCGATGCCTCCTTTCTGCGAAGAACATTCTCGTAGAAGGAGGCCACTGCTATCCAGGCTCTCTCGCTGCCCAGCATCGCACTAACGATGCGTGGCAGCGAGAGATCCGCCCCAACCTGAGCCCTCAGCGCCCGGCGCTCAGCCGCCCATGCCGGGCACTCCTCCAGTGTGTGCTGCGCTGTGTCCAGCGCAGCCCCACACTCGTGGCACTCCGTCGTCGCCTCCGCCTGTATCGGGCACAGGTACTCACCGAAGCATCCATGCCCGGTGAGCACCTGCGTGACTCGGTAGGTGAGCGTCCCCCTGCCGCGGTCCAGCCATTCGTCTAGGCTGGGCAAAACCGCCCCGACTGCTCGCTACGCGACTCCTCGGTCGAGAAGCTCCCTCCTCCATTTGTTTCGCGCATCCAGCCGGGCGTGGCGTCTCACGTCCACTTCCTCCTCAGCGGACACCATCGCGCCCCCCCGGCGGAGTTCTCGGAGACGCTCATAAATCGAAGCGTCTCCCTCCGCCAGAAGATCGAAGGGCACGGTACCCGCCAAGGTCAGCGCCGCCTCGTGGGATATCGTACGGTATCTCCTGACCACCCTGATGGCCATCCTCTTCTGCACGCGGCGCAGCGATGTTTTGCTGCGCCGCGCGACCATCAGGGCCGACGCCCATATCGGGGCGCCGTAAAGGGCCATGGACCGCACGATACCAAGGTATAGGCGGCGCACCCTCTCATCTGGTCCCCCAATGTTTGGGAGGAGGCGACCAAGGCCAGTCGCTGCCCTCTCCTAACGGGGAGCCAGTCAGTCGAAGTGGACCGTGAATCGCCAGTGGCTGTCCAGGAGGAGACCCAGATAATTCATCCGGTCCCCAACCTGAACGTACTCACCCCCTATCATAATCCAGGACCGGGGCGGTCCCCCGCTCCGAGGCCTGTCGTGAAACCACATGGCTTCGGTTTTCAGCTGGGAGATCCGCAACCCCAGCTCCAGATACCGTCGACGACGGAGGCCAATCCCGTCTCCGCTAGACGGATGGTCCTCTTCCAGTCCCTCCCGACGGCCATCAGCAGCGTGTCATCCGCGTAACACGTCAGACTGACACCGTTCGGGAGGGGAGCCCGCAGCACCCGATCGTACCCGATGTCCCACAACATGGGGCCCAGGACCGACCCCTGTGGAACACCACGATCCACCTCCCGCGTGCACAACCGGCCACCTCTGCCCGGATATTCCACCCACCTGTCCCTCAGGTAGTCCCCTAGGACCTTCCTCACGTAGAGGGGCACTCCGTGTTCAGCGAGTGCCCCCCCCCCCGATACGCCCCCAGGGAAGGGAGTTAAAGGCGTTGGCGATGTCCAGACTGACCACCAACGCCACCCCTCCCTGGGACGTGGCCGAGTCCGAGAGGGACCTGACTCGACTAATGACTCATTTTCCTGACGGCCCGGGAGAGCTCCTCCTCCGTGACCCCCATGTCGTCGGACCAGGTGTTCGGGTCCGACTCCCCGAGCTCCGGTGGCTGTTCTCCCCCCTCATCCAGGGGGAACAGGGTGTCTACCACCCTGTCCAGGAACTCGGGGTCCAAGGTCTCCGTCACGGGTGGCGCCCATGGGCGAAGTTTGCCCATTACCATTTTGTACGGGCGCCCCCAGGGTTCACAGTTCAGTAGCTCGAGGAGCTCTGACCACGCCCCCGCCTTTGCCCTTTTTATGGCCAGCTGGAGGGCCACCACCTGCTCCCGGTAGCCCTCGTACAGTTGATGTTCCCTCGCCAGGTCGCGACACCGTCTTCGACGAGCTCTCTGGAACAGGCGCCGGGCGCTAACGCAAGCATAGCGCATCCGCGCTATCTCCGACGACCACCAATACGTAGCCCGTCGATCCGGGGCGCGGGACCAGGGCATGGCAGCATTGCAGACCGCTACCATACCCCCTTGGAACCACGCCGCTTCTTCTTCGACGTCCACGATCGGCCCAGCCGGGAGTCCGGGCCAGGCCACGGCGAGGGAGGCGGCCATCAGCACGTCCTCGTCCAGGCGCTTCAGCGCCCACCTCTTCTTCGAAGAAGGGGGAATGTAAGGGGACCCACACCCCCCGCCCCCACCAGCCCTCCCCGGCCCCGTGTGGCGCGCACCTCCATCAGGATATAGAGGTGGTCACTCAGCGTTTCCACCTCTTGCGCCGCCCTCCAGCCCCTTACACGATCCACCACCGAGGAGGAGGCCCACGTCAAGTCGACAATGGACTCCCCCTGGTAGCGGACGCAGGTGCTGACTGACCCCCGATTAAGCAATCGGAGGTCGGAGCCGGCCGCCCAGTCCAGCACCGCCTCGCCCCTGGGGTCCGTCCTGGGGGAACCCCAAGCCTGAGACTTGGAGTTGAAATCCCCCAGGACAATAACCGGACGGCGCCAACATCGCGAGATACACCTCGCAACCCCGTCCAGGAACTCCTCAAAGTACCACCGGTTCCACCGAGGCGGTGCATAGACTCCCACCACCGCGACATCCCCCCACTGGACCGCGACGTAGCCCTCGCCGCTCTCCAGAAGGGAGAACGGCAAGGGCATCGAAGCCCCTCCAAGGATGATCGCTACCGAGCCCCCCGGGTCTCCCACCCAGTTCGGATGGTCCGGGATCCTGTACGGCTCGGCAGCAATCGCCAACCCCACACCCCACTCAGCCATGGACTGGACAAGCATATCCTGCGCCCTGGCCGAGTGGTTAAGGTTGGCCTGAAGCAGCAGGGCCATAGCCCCTTCACTGCTCCAGATCCATGGCCCCTTCCTCCACGGGCCTTATCTCCTTTGTTGCGGGAGGAGTCACTGTTGGCGGTGCTCTCCCTCCTTCCTCTTCAGGCTTTGGCATGGGGCCAGGGCCCTCCGCTGCAGCTGCCGCCGCCGCTCTCATCGTCCCGTCCAAGGTCAGGGCAGCCAGTATGGGGGCCAACTGCATCTGCCGGGCCCCCTGATTCCTCCTTCCTTTGGGAGGCACACAGCCCTTGGTGCCCATCCGATGGCCGGAGGGTTTCCCCAGGTCGGCGCACAGGGGGCATCGAGGAGCACTCCGGCACTCAGCCACCATGTGCTCAACGCTGCCGCAGTTGTGGCATCGCCCGCTGCGGTCCACGGTGCTGGTGCACCGCTGCCTCACATGGCCCGTCTCCAGGCAGCGGAAACACTGCAGCGGACGGTCCGCCAGCGCCTCCACCCGGGCAGTGGTCCAGCCGACGCAGATCCGCTTCGCCGCGACCACCTTCCTGGCAGCTGCCAATGGGCAGTTTACCCAGAGGGTGCCAAGTCCCAGCGGAAACGACCGGATTTCTCCGGTCCTCACCTCCACTGGTGTGCACCCTCCGACAGCTGCGATGGCCGCGGTCACGTCGCTGGTGGTGGTGGCCGCCACCAGGTCCCTCACCCGCATCTCCGCCATCTTGGTCGGGCGGGCCACGGTCACCCCGTCCTCCCCGCCGAGGACCTCCCGCAGTTTCGCGGCAAGGGCGTCCGCCTGGCAGCCCCCTCCGGCCCAGGGATCTCCAGAAGGAGACCCCCCCGTCACCGCTCTCTTCGGTCGCAACTCCCTTATATTGAGCTCCGCCAAGTTTATTTTGCTGGCGGAGCTCATGGCCTCCGCGTACGACATCTTCGCCCCATCCTTGATGGTCAGGGCGATCGCCGCCATACGCGGGGGTCTGCGCTGGAGGATTTTAGGGGCTCCTTTCGCCCCTCCCTCCGTCTTCCGCTTCTGTTGTTGTTGATGCTGCTGCTGCTTTTCCTGCTGCTCCTTCTGCGGCCTCGCCGGCAGCTTCTTGGCAGCCGCGGGAGGGGCCGGAGACGGGGCCGGGCGTCCCTGGGCCTGGGTCGCCACCTTCGCCTTCTTGCTCCACCTCCCGGCCACCGTGGACCACGTGCTGGCGCCCTTCTGCGTCGATGGGGGAGGGGGACACGACGTCTGGGGAGAAGGGGAGGGCGTCTCCGGCTGCCGGGTCGCCATGGATGAATCCCCGCGACGACAGGCCGCCACCACTTGCGCCCGTATCTCCCGGATACGCTCCTCCCCCGGCGTATCGTCCCTCGTTGCCTTCTGCGGGGGTGCTGCCCTTGCCCACTCCTCGGAGAGCTCCTTCCGCATGGAGACGATTTTCCTCTCCACCCTCCCCATGAAGGCCTCGAAGAGCGCCTTCAGACGCTCCTCGCTGGCGGAGCCCACGGCCAACCTGGGTGCGCACATACTGGCCCAGATGGACGTAGTGAGGAAGGTGGCTGGGAGGAGCACCAACCTCAAAGGGACATACGTGAGGGAGCTCAACAAGGCGGCCCTCACGGTGCGTGCGGTCGTCACGGAGCTGGCGAAGAGGTCGGCGAAGAACAGTGCTCAGCGGGCGGAGGAGGAGAACCTCCTGCTGCGCAACGAGGTGGCTGACCTCAAGCTGGCGCTCGAGGCGGCCAAAGCGGTCCCGGTGAGGTCCAGGGAGAAGGAGGCGAAGGACAAAACGGACATGGCCAAGGCCCGCACGTCCCACTGTCCCTCCTCCTCCAAGCGAAAATCGGGGCCCGTCAGCGAGGAGCGTCTGGAGGCCCTCTTCGAAGCCTTTATGGGGAGGGTGGAGAAGAAAATCGTCAACCATCAAAGATGGGGCGAGGATGTCGTATGCGGAGGCCATGAGCTCCGCCAGCCAAATCAACTTGGCGGAGCTCAATATCACGGAGTTGCGGCCGAAGAGAGCCATGACGGGGGGTCTCCTTCTGGAGATTCCAGGGCCGGAGGGGGCTGCTAAAGCGGACGCCCTTGCCGCAAAGATGCGGGAGGTGCTCGGCGGGTAGGAGGGCGTGACCGTGGCCTGCCCGACAAAAATGGCGGAGATGCGAGTGAGGGACCTGGTGGCGGCCACCACCACCAGCGACGTGGCCGCGGCCATCGCAGCTGTCGGAGGGTGTACGCCAGCGGAGGTGAGGACCGGAGAAATCCGGTCGTCTCCGCTGGGACTTGGCACCCTCTGGGTAAACTGCCCATTGGCAGCTGCCAGGAAGGTGGTCGCGGCGAAGAGGATCTGCGTCGGCTGGACCACTGCCCGGGTGGAGGCGCTGGCGGACCGTCCGCTGCAGTGTTTCCGCTGCCTGGAGACGGGCCATGTGAGGCAGCGGTGCACCAGCACCTTGGACCGCAGCGGGCGATGCCACAACTGCGGCAGTGCTGAGCACAAGGTGGCCGAGTGCCGGAGCGCTCCCCGGTGCCCCTGTGCGCCGACCTGGGGAAACCCTCCGGCCATCGAATGGGGACAAAAGGGTGCGTGCCCCCCAAAGGAAGGTGGAACCAGGGTGCCAAGGGGGCCCAGAAGACGCAGTTGGCCTCCAAGCTGGCTGCCCTGAGCCTGGACGGACCGGAGAAGGTGGCGGTGGCAGCTGCACCGGTTGGCCCTGGTCCTGCGGCGAAGAAGGCCGAAGAGGGAGGAGGGGCGCAAGAAACAGCTCCTCCCGCAACGTTGGAGACGAGGCCCGAGGAGGAAGGGGCCATGGATCTGGAGCAGTAAAGGGGCTATGGCCCTGCTGCTTCAGGCCAACCTTAACCACTCGGCCAGGGCGCAGGACATGCTTGCCCAGTCCATGGCTGAGTGGGGTGTGGTGTTGGCGATTGCTGCCGAGCCGTACAGGATCCCGGACCATCCGAACTGGGTGGGAGACCCGGGGGGCTCGGTAGCGATCATCCTTGGAGGGGCTTCGATGCCCTTGCCGTTCTCCCTTCTGGAGAGCCCGTCGAAGACGGCGTCGCGACTTGGCGAGGGTGCATCAGCTGTACGAGGGCTACCGGGAGCAGGTGGTAGCCCTCCAGCTGGCCATCAAGAGGGCAAAGGCGGGGGCGTGGACAGAGCTCCTCGAGTATCTGAACCGTGAACCCTGGGGGCGCCCGTACAAAATGGTGATGGGCAAACTTCGCCCATGGGCGCCCCCCGTGACGGAGACCTTGGACCCCGAGTTCCTGGACAGGGTGGTAGACACCCTGTTCCCCCTGGATGAAGGGGGAGAACAGGGACCGGAGCTCGGGGAGTCGGACCCGAACAACTGGTCCGACGACATGGGGGTCACGGTGGAGCAGCTCTCCCGGGCCGTCAGGAAAATGGGAGCCCGCAACACGGCCCCGGGTCCTGACGGCATACCGGGAAGAGCCATGGCCCTTGCCCTGCGGGTCCTCGGGCCCCGCCACAGGCGCCTGTTCGATGGCTGCCTGAGGTTGGGGCGCGTCCCGTCCCGCTGGAAGAGGGGACGGATGGTCCTGATTAGGAAGATCGGCAAGCCCGCCGATTCTCCCTCGGCGTGCCGGCCGATATGTCTCCTCGACGAGGTGGGGAAGCTTTTCGAGAGGGTGCTAGCTTCCCGCCTCTCGGGGCACCTGTCCCGGGTGGGTCCCGACCTGGCCGAGTCCCAGTTTGGCTTCAGAGGGGGACGCTCGACGATCGACGCTATCAGTCGAGTCAGGTCCCTCTCGGACTCGGCCACGTCCCAGGGAGGGGTTGGCGTTGGCGGTCAGTCTGGACATCGCCAACGCCTTTAACTCCCTTCCTTGGGGGCGTATCGGGGGGGGGGGCACTCGCCGAACACGGAATACCCCTCTACGTGAGGAAGGTCCTAAGGGACTACCTGAGGGACAGGTGGATCGAATATCCGGGCAGAGACGGCCGGTTGTGCACGAGGGAGGTGGATCGTGGTGTCCCACAGGGGTCGGTCCTGGGCCGCATGTTGTGGGACATCGGGTACGATCGAGTGCTGCGGGCTGCCCTCCCGAACGGCGTCAGTCTGACGTGTTACGCGGATGACACGCTGCTGATGGCCGTCGGGAAGGACTGGGAGAGGACCATCCGTCTAGCGGAGACGGGACTGGCCTCCGTCGTCGACGGTATCCGGGGACTGGGGTTGCGGATCTCCCCGCCGAAAACCGAGGCCATGTGGTTTCACGACAGGCCTCGGAGCGGGGGACCGCCCCGGTCCTGGATTATGATAGGGGGCGAGCATGTTCATGTTGGGGACCGGATGAACTATCTGGGTCTCCTCCTGGACAGCCACTGGCGATTCACGGTCCACTTCGACCGACTGCCTCCCCGTTTGGAGAGGGAGGCGACTGGTCTTGATCGCCTCCTCCCAAACATCGGGGGACCAGATGAGAGGGTGCGCCGCCTATACCTTGGTATCGTTCGGTCCATGGCCCTATACGGCGCCCAGATATGGGCGTCGGCCCTGGTGGCCGCGCGGCGCAGCAAAACATCGCTGCGCCGCGTGCAGAGAAGGATGGCCATCAGGGTGGTCAGGGGATACCGTACGATATCCCACGAGGCGGCGCTGACCTTGGCGGGCACCGTGCCCTTTGATCTTCTGGCGGAGGGAGATGCTTCGATATACGAGCGTCTCCGAGAACTCCGTCGGGGGGGCGCGGTGGTGTCCGCTGAGGAGGAAGTGGACGTGAGACGCCAGGCCCGGCTGGCTGCGCGAAATAAATGGAGGAGGGAGCTCCTCGATCGAGGAGTCGCGCAGCGAGCAGTCGGGGCGATTCTGCCCAGCCTGGATGAATGGCTGGACCGCGGTAGGGGGACGCTCACCTACCGAGTCACGCAGGTGCTCACTGGGCATGGTTGCTTCGGTGAGTACCTGTGCCGGATACAGGCGGAGGCGACGACGGAGTGCCACGAGTGTGCGGCTGCGCTGGACACAGCGCAGCACACACTGGAGGAGTGTCCGGCATGGGCGGCTGAGCGCCGGGCGTTCAGGGCTCAGGTGGGGGCGGATCTCTCGCTGATACGCTTCGTTAGTGCGATGCTGGGCAGCGAGAGAGACTGGGTAGCGGTGGCCTCCTTCTGCGAGGATGTTCTTCGTAGAAAGGAGGCATCGGAGCGGGATCGGGAATTGACCGATCCCGTCCGACACGAAAGGCGGAGGGAAAGGGCTCGCCGGTTGCGTTCGCGCAGGCTGGCGAGATCCCCCCTCCAGTGGTGTAAAAGCGGTGACGGTCCGAGGGGAGATCGGAGGTGTCCCCCCTCCCGTCTCTCGGATGACTGTCACCGCTGACTCAGTGGACGGGCGGCCCTGCTGTGGGAGGATTATGTCCTCCCGGTACCCCGCGGGGCTGCCCGACAGCCAGAAATATGGCGCCGGATGTAAAGCAGGGGCGGACTCGCTGGCCGTTTCCGCTGGCGAGATTCCCCCTCCCGTTGGTTGGTATGGCTGACGGGCCCGAGGGGCGTTGGGGTGTCCCCCCCTCAACCCCCTGTGGATGACCGTCGCCAGCTCCCGGATGCGGGCGGCCCTGCCGGGAGGAACTATCCTCCCAATTCCCGCAGGGCCGTCGGAGAGCCGTGGGCGACTCGGGTGGGGGCCCGAGTCGTCCTTGTCACGGTCTGGTGGAGGTGGGCCGCGTCTGGTGTTACCCCTGGCGCGGCCATGTGCGATACGGCGGAGTTTTTTCGGAGGGTCCTTGTGACCCTTCCGAGGATGGGGCCGCAATGGCCGGGCGTGGGGAGGCACCGGAAGTGTCTCCGTAGGTCACGGGGCCTCCCCTACAAGCGCCGAGGTTAGGTAACCGGGGTGGTTTTAGTCGGTAGAAATCCGACACTACCTCCTGCTCTCCCCCAGGGCAGGGGGTGTCTTTCGAAGATTTCCACCTCGTAAAAAAAAAAAAAAAGGACGAATGCCAGGGGAGATGTGCTGCTGAGCTGGGCGGCCGGACTCGACCTCAGACTGGTGAACAGGGGATCGGTGCCAACATGCGTGCGGTGGCAGGAACGTCCATTGTGGACCTGACCTGGGCCACACCTGCTGCCGTGCGCAGGATCTCGGGTTGGAGGGTGGCGGAGAGGGTGGAAACACTCTCGGACCACCTCTATATATATTTATGGAAGTGGCTGCCGCCCTTGGCTCTACTGGTTCCCTCCGGTCTGGTGGGGGAGGCGGGGCGCTGCCGCTGCGATGGGCATTGGGCCGCATCAACGAGGATGCTCTGGCGGCGGCACTCCACGCCATCACGTGGCCTGGCCTGGCGCCCATTCGTCCGGACCTGTCACAGCGGAGGGGGAGTCCGGGTGGTTCCGGGGTGCAATGAAGGCGGTCTGCGATGTCGCCATGCCCCGGGCCGTACCCGTCCACAGAAGCGCCGTGTATTGGTGGTCGCGGGACATAGCAGACCTGCGTAAGGTCTGTGTTCGGGCGCGGCGCCGTCGGAGGCGACTTGACGGGGAAGTGACGGCTCATGGGTAAGATGAGACCATGTGCGCCACCCATCACGGAGGGGATGGAGCCACGGCTGCTCAAGGGCGTTCTGGACGCCCTGTTCCCCGCAGCCGGGATGGTAACGTCCCGGTTGACACCTGAAAGGGCCGACCCGACCATCTGGTCCGCGGACTTGGGGGTAACGGAGCTCTTGGGTGAGCTCGCGGCAGCCGTCGTGCGGATGACAGCCCGGTACACGGCGCCGGGTCCGGATGGAATTCCGGGAAGGGTGTGGGGGAGAGCCATATCCTTCCTGGGGACCAGGCTTAGGCGGGCTTTCGATGCCTGCCTGGAGTATGGCGTGTTTACCTCTTCATGGAAGAGGGGGAGGTTGGTCCTCTTGAGGAAGGAGGGCAGGCCTGCGGACGACCCGTCCGCTTACAGGCCCATCTGCCTGTTGGACGAGGTGGGGAAGATGCTCGAGAGGATCATTGCGTCCCGTCTCGTTGACCATCTTTCCCGGGTGGATCCCGATCTGGACGATCGGGCGTCGCGGGCGGTTGACTCTAGACGCGATCGGTTGCGTTCTGTACCTGTCGGAATCGGCTGTGGACCGGGGTGGGGTTGTGCTGGCGGTGTCGCTAGACATCGTCAATGCCTTCAACTCCCTGTCCTGGGAGGCAATCAGGAGGGCACTCACACACCAGCGTGTGCCTCCCTACTCCGGTCGGGTCAGGGCCAGACACAGTATGGGCTTTAGCGGGCCCAGGGTCACCCGAGCTCTTGCATACCGTAAACCAGTGGCCATGTTTCGCTGGAACGGGGGTCTTGCCTTAACCGGCCGGGCCGCGAGGATGACAACCTCTATAAAAAATCCCTCACCTTAAGGTATGGTGCGCGCCGAAGGGGTGCGTTCCGGACTTTGCGCCGGAGCGTGGCCGGTGGGTGCACCGGTCGCTAGCGGCCAAACTCCGGGAACATGGCTGCACCCGGTTTTATTTAAGCCTTGCCGGGGTAAGGCGGCTCTGCCCCGGTGGACCGTTATTTCCGACCTTTTCGTGGGACCAAGTATGGATTCAAAAAATAAAACAAAACAAACGGGGAGGGATAGGGGTGAGTTGGAGGATTGTAGCGTCGATATTGAGATGCTTTCTGAGGCACAAGTCAGAGGTCATAGTAGACGTAGCTCAGCTTCGTCTCTGTTTGCGGGTGAGGCGTCAACTTCTTCTACGCCAACTAAAGCTAAGCGGAGGAAAGTCACAAACATTGGGAAAGACAAAGACAAAGAGAATCCGGAGGTAGGCGATATAGAAATGGAAAGTCTGAGCGCGGCTCTGCAGGAGATCTATTGCGAGAGGAAGAATTTGGAAGATTTTCTTTTCGATGAGTCCAACAAAGTGACAAAGAATGTTATCAGATATATTCTTGATAAGTGGGCCATCCTTGAGACCAGGTTACAAAGAGAAGTGATGGAGAATGAAAAGTTGAAAATCAAGTGTAGGGAATCGGAATCGGTTAGAGTATCTTATGCGCAGGTAGCAGCGGCCCCAATGAGCGGGGAACGCGGTCCTCGCGCCAGAATGTCATTCGGAAAACCTGGAAAAGAAAAAGTCAAGAGTGAAATTATTTTGATCAAACCTAAAGATGAAGCAGATACAAGAACCAATGTGGAACTAGGAAAAGAAATAACGGAGGCCCTGAAGGACCAGAGAAAGAAGTTAAAAGTTAAAAACATTAGACAGCTAAGAAATAAAGGAATGATGATAGAAGTGAATAGTAGAGAAGACGTGGAAAAGATTAAGGAAGTTGATTTCGGTAGAGTTGGGCTCAGTGTTACGGAGCCAAAAAAGCTCGATCCTTGCATCGTAATTTATGAGGTGGAAGTAGATCTTAAAGCGGAGGAACTGAAGGCAGATTTTGTAGAAAAGAACTTCGATGAGTTAAATGAGGAAGAAAAATGTAAATTAAAGGAAGATATAGTTTTTAAACATGCGTATAACACAAAAAATCCGGGACGAGTTAATTGGATTGTGCAAGTGCCGGGGAGACCTTTTAAAAAGATATTAGAGGCCAGCAGAGTTTTCATGCTTTGGCGGGCGTATAGAGTTAAGGAGTACCTGAATATTGTTCGATGCTATAAATGCCACACGTACGGACATGTTGCCAAGTATTGCTCGGCACCCAAGCAAGTTTGCGAAAGTTGTGGGGAGACGCGGCACGCTAGTGCGGAATGCCCTAGAAAAGGGAATCCCATGTGTCCGATTTGCCAGAGGTATAAAAGAAAGGAGGTCAACCATAGTCTTCGCAGTAAGACCTGCCCTGAATTTATTAGACAGATAGACCTTTATTATAATAAAATAAAATGGAAGTAAAGGTCGCTCAAATCAATGCAAGGAGATCGATTGCAGTTGCGTCCGAAATTAGAAAATTGCTAGTTCAGGGCGAGTTTGCTATTGTCTGTGTCCAGGAGCCCTACTCGTTTAAGGATAGGGTCTGTGGTTATGATTCCCCGGTGCTGAATGTGTTTAGTCCTGGTGGGAGTACGCCGTGGGTTGCCGTCATTGTGCGAAGTAGTCTGCATTGTTTTCTTATTGAGCAGCGACCGAGTGATCACGTAATGCTGATCGAGATTCGTTATGATAGGTTTAGGTTTTTTATTATTAACATGTATTGCCAATATTCGGTGTCTTTTGAAAGAGTGATGGTTGATTTCGAATGGCTCTTGGGTAAGGTCGAAGGCCAGAAAGTTATAATAACTGCCGACGCGAACGCCAAGTCTGGGTGCTGGTTCTCGCGAACAACGGATGAGAATGGTAGAAGATTAGAGGAAATAATTCTGGCACGAGACCTTAGAGTGCTGAATGTTCGATCGGACGTCTTTACGTTCTCTAGCACACACGGTGAATCTAACATTGACGTGACCCTGAGTACCGCATGTATGAGTAGACACGTGGTTGACTGGAGTGTGGAGGATTCGAGGACAACATCTGATCATAGCCTGATCACATTTAGACTGAAGGATCGGGATTGTTTGCCCTCGCCGGGTAGAAGACGGAAAGGATACAATCTCAGGCGAGCCGATTGGGATAAGTTTGGAGCGATGGTCGAGGAGATCTTCTCTGATAAATTTATTGAGCACATGCGGACTATGAGTGTCGATCGAGCTTTGGGATTATTTAACGAAGCACTGGGGAGAATTTGCAGACAAACGATTCCGGCCAGAAGGCGGGCTGCGCAGGGTGTCCCCTGGTGGTCTGAGAAGCTGAATGGACTAAAGAAGGAAGTTGTGCTTTATGGCCGACAGTTGCGCCGGGCTCGCAGATTGAGGCTTTTGGAATCAATAGAAAATTGCAAAAATAAATTAAAACAAGTCAAACTTGATTACATAACGGAAATTCGTAAGGCTAAAAAGTCTTCCTGGAGAGAATTTGTGAGAACAGAAGGAAATAGAGACCCCTGGGGAATGCTTCATAAAATTAATAGGAATAAAATAAAGAAAAACATTACGATTGGCAGCTTAATAACACCATCTGGAGGCGTGACACACACTTGGGAAGAATCAATTCGGGTTCTGTGCGAAAAGTTCTTTCCTCAGGACTTGAAACCTTATGAAAATGCGTATCAAAAGGAAATTAGATCAAGCAATGATAAGTATAATAATCTGAATTTAGAAGCAGATATCACAGAAGATGAACTTCGAGAAGCATTAAAGAAAACGAAAAGCGGTAAGGCCCCAGGAGTGGACCTTTTTCCCCCAGAGGTCATAAAGAGATTCTGTCGTGTTAAAGCGGGGGCGCTGTTGGTGCTTTACAACAAATGTTTAAGAGAAGGGACGTTCCCGAGAAAATGGAAGACGGCGGATTTAATTATTGTTCCGAAGCGGGCTGATATGAGTAAAACGGACATAAACACATATAGACCGATTGCGCTTTTGCCAGTCACAGCAAAGATTTTTGAGCGAATTTTAATTAACAGAATTGAGAGTAATTACAATGAGGCCAACATGGACAGTCGTCTGCAGTTTGAGTTCACAAAGCGAGTTGGCACGGAGGATGCACTTTTAAGGCTCATGGAAGAAATAAACAGGACAGAAACAAAATATGCTTTGGTGATTTTTATCGATATTGTTGGAGCGTTTGACAATTTGTGGTGGCCGGCCATAATTAACAGACTCGTGGATGCAGGATGTAGTTCTGAACTTTTAAAGGTGGTACGAAGTTATTTTACAAAAAGGAGCGTCAGTGTTAGTAGCAACTACCAAAAGATCAGGTATAAGGTGAAAAGAGGATGCCCACAGGGATCAATTTTCGGCCCGGCCGCTTGGAATTGGTGCCTTGACAAGTTTTTGTGCGAATTCGAAGACACAGTGAATGCTACTGAAACTGAAATTATAGCGTATGCGGACGATGTGGCTTTCCTGGTGCGGGGCAACGCCAGGAAGGACTTGGAGGATCACGCTAACATTGTGATGAATAAATTCTTGGATTGGTGCAGTAATAATAAACTAAAAATATCTGAGCGCAAAACCAGATCTATGCTGGTGAGGGGGAGACTAAATTTGAGTAGACCACCACAAATCAGGATATATGGACATAACATTAAAATGGTTAAGGAACACAAATACCTTGGGGTCACTATTGACTGTAATCTGACATTTGTTCCGCACGTCATTCGTGTAAGAAAAAATTTAACCAAATATATCTTGACCCTTAGAAGACAGGCACATGAGCAATGGGGTCTCAGGAGGCCCATTCTCGATACGCTGTATTCAGCTGTATGCGTCCCCATTCTTACGTATGGGGCAATTATCTGGTTTAGGAAAACGACATCGACTGTGGTGGTCAGACATTTAAACGCTACACAAAGGGCAATTTTGCCAAACATGCCAGACCGTATCGACGGCGGCAATGCAGGTTGTTGGTGGCGTTTTGCCGATAGATTTGCAAGTGGTGAAATCTGCCTTAATGCGGCGGTTAAAGCGCGGGCTCCCGGTTGTTTGGGAGGATTTGAGAATCATGCCAACTGAGGAGGATAATGAAGAGACTCCGAAAACTAATCTTGGATTGATTGGATCTAGGATACAGTCCTGGTGGCAGAATAGGTGGACAAGTAATATTCACGGCAGGAAGGCATTCAAGTTTATTCGAACGGTGGACTTTTGTGCTGGGAGACCATGGTTCCGTCCTACTAGGATGGCAGTCTACCTTATTACTGGTTATGGAGCCATAAATTCTTCACTCTTCAGAAGGGGAGCGTCTGAGTCCCCGGCATGTCCGGTGTGTGGAGCTGTGGTAGAGACGGTGGATCATATATTGTTCGAATGCCAGGGATATGATCAATACAGATACGATTCTTTACGAAGACCGGAAAGGGCTCTAGAACTATTAATTGATACAGAGGAACAATTCAAACTGTTCGAAGAGATCGCATTTGAATCATATAATGAACGAAAATCTTACCTGAATGCGACTGAGGATTTTGGTTCTAGTAGTAGATGATGACAGGTCTGTTGCTGATAAGAACCTGAAAAGTTAAACATAGTACTGAAGACTTATTTAATTAGTATATAAACAAATAATTACCGACAAATAAGTACCTATAAATTAGAAAGAGAAGAAGAACAGTAAAAAAAAATTCTTCCTAGAGAGTAGTGGGTCCGCCTCCACGTGGCGGGGACGGAAACGTTGGACGAGTTCAACGGCTAAGTGACCCAATTGACATTTAGTGTCCAAAAATGTAACCAATTTCGGAAAAATGTTATGATAAAAGCGTTGTTTGCAGTAATGAGCAGAGGCTCACAAGCTGCAGAAAAGTTTTGGAATTAAAAAAAAAAAAAAAAAAATACCTGGAAAGGATCGTCGGGTCCTACTTGTCCAGCAGGTGGATAGAGTACCCGTGAAGGGGCGGTACACTGGAAAGGGGGGTGGGATGCGGGGTTCCGCAAGGCTCGGTACTGGGTCCGCTACTGTGGGACCTCCCGTACGACACCGTTCTCCGGGTTGCCCTCCCCTCCGGGGTCAGCGTCACGTGCTACGCGGATGACACGTTGATGCTGGCCGCGGGGGTGGACTGCGGAAGGACCTTACGCCTTGCGGAAAGCGGGGTGGCATGCGTCGTCTCCGGGGTGGAAAGGCTGGGACTGAGGGTGGCGCCTCACAAATCCGAAGCAATCTGGATGTACGATCGCTCTCGGCGGGGCGAGCGGCCCCCGTCCCGGCTGTGGCTGGGTCAGTCCTGCGTGGAGGTGGGTCACCGGATGAGGTATCTGGGACTCACCTTGGACGCCCACTGGAGTTTCGAGGCCCATTTTGAGCGCCTGGCTCCCCGACTCGAGGGGGTTGCGACCTTGGGCCGCATTCTCCCGAACCTCGGGTGCCCGGCGGCGGATGTACGTCACCTGTACGCGGGGGTCTTGCGGTCGATGGCTCTGTACGGAGCGCCCGTGTGGAGCCGAGACCTGATGGCTAGTCGGCGTGGTCGAGAGATGCTGCGCCGCGTTGAGAGGACGGTTGCCATCAGGATCGCGCGGGCCTACCGCATGGTCTCCTACGAGGCGGCGATGACCCTGGCGGGGCTCCTGCCGCTCGACATCCAGGTAGGAGTCGCCGCGGCGGACTATGCCGCCGCGAAGACCGCCGTTCGCGGTGACCTGCCGGGTCATGAGGAGGAAGAGGCGGCTTCGAGGCTTCGATCCCGTCGGCGCGCCGCGGTCGAGTGGCGTGCCCGGTTAGCCGGTCCGCCCGGCGGCGGGCGGCGAGTTGTCGGTGCGGTCTTGCCGAGCTTAGACAAGTGGCTCGACAGATCGTGGGGCAGGCTGACCAACCGGATGACGCAGGTGCTCTCCGGACATGGGTACTTCGGGGAGTACCTCCACCGATTCCGGAGGGAGGAGACGGCGCAGTGTCACCACTGCGACGAGCGGGCAGCGTGGGACGCTTTGGCCTCCTTCTGCGAGCAGGTTATGCTCCAAAAGGAGGCCGCGGAAAGGGAGCGGGAAAAGTCGGACCCATCCCGCAGGGGGAGGCGGAGGCGCCGCGGACGCGGGTAATTGCGCGCGGATCCTCCGTGAGAAGATTATTGTCGCGAATGTGGCGAGAGAGTGATGCCTTGTGCATGTTTGGTCCCCCTGCCTCGTCACGGCGACGGTGTTGCGGCGGTCCGAGTTGGGGCTCGGACCGGCCGCGGGAGTCCCACGCGAAGGGCGGTGCTACGTGGTGGCCGCGTGGTGCCGCCAAAATGTTAAAGGAACGTATGGGGAGCGGTCCTTCTGATCCCTCCCCGGGATGGGCCTTTACTTAATTGAGGCACTGCGTAGGGCGGACGCCGGTTATTTTCGTTAGAGTCCCTCGTGCCCCCCCCCCCCCCCCGCAGCGCTGAGGACGGCGACCGTGAGGGTTTTGGTAGGTACAAATCCGACACTACCCCGGTGTACCCCTGCCCTAACCGGGGTGTTTTATTGAAGATTTCCTTCGCGGAAAAAAAAAAAGACAGAATTCGCACCATGTTAACCAGGTTAATTCGTGGGCGAATGGGTAAGTTTAACTAGCTTATTCTAACATTAGTTGTGCAAATCGTTTTTCTAGAAACATAATTTATCCACCTGAAAACGTGCTGTTAAAAAAAATATTTTTTTCGTAAGTAATAAAACAGTTTATTCCTTTCGGATAATGAATAAACGCATTGGACACTGTTCTTAAACGACGTATTAGTTTATTTGTTATTCATGAATAACAAATTATTCCACATTATTCTTAATTAAGACGATGTAACATTTGCCGCACGCTTCCGTCGGTACCCTCGATGCCCACCCCATCACGACAGCTTAAAGGTTTGTGCCTGAGCGCGCGCCAGCGCCCGCCCGGCGGACACTCACATTGGCCAGTGTTTTTCGTTAATAACTCAAAAAGGAAGTTTCAAACAATATTTTGGTGCTACAAGTGAAATAGAACTAACACAGAACTCAAGTATCGCGCCAGTGTATTATCCTCGGAACTGTAAATATAACCAGTGTAGAACTCTAACACGACTCACTCTAAGAATTCTATCATCCCCTCCATAAAGTCACACAGAGCGTACACGTTCGATTACTGTTTCGAGATTATTTATAAGATTATTAATATGTTCGAAGTAACGCGGTTTCTTCTATTTTCCGATGATTAGCAACGGTAGATTATGCGAGCTTGCTGAAATTGTCTCAACACCGGCTATCATATCGCGATAAAAAAATAAAGCATTCCATTTAAAACAATTGAGGTGACCTTAAAATCTCATCCATGCTTCCACCTACACAAAAAAATGTTTGCATGGCAACATGTCCTCCTGTATACTGTGCAACTTTCATACAGGGTGGCACCTAACTAGTGGTAACATCGGGAAAGGGGCGTTGCTTGGGTGATTGTGAACAACTTTTTCCTTTACCACAATGTTGGTTGAAGTTTCGTTATGGAATTATTAACGAAACACACTGACCAATCAGTGCGCCCGTAGAGCGCCCGCTCAATCGCGTGGCTTTCCACTGTTACGGACGTGGTCGTAAACCAACGCATTGGCACAGCGTGTTACATCGTTTTAAATTAAGAACAACGTGGAATTATTCGTTATTCATGCGTAACAAATAAACAATAAACTAACAAGTCGTTTAATAACTGTGTTCGATACTTTTGTTCATAACCCGAAACGAATAAAGTGTTTCATTACTTTTGAAAAAAATGTTTGGATAATTAATGTTAGAAAAAAGCAGTTAAACCAATTTACCCATTCGTCCACGGATTAACCTGCTTCGACGAAAGTGGTTCCATGGCACTTGGTCATTGTACCGATCCTGACCCATCTTAACAATTTTATGCCACGAAACGCACGTCTCGACGTTCGATACAAATCTAATTCGCACTTGTTTCTACACGTGATCGGTTGGTCACGAGAAGACCTCCGACACGCAATGACCGTTTCCACGACAATGACGCCTACGTTGGCTAATGTGCGTGGCGTGTGCGTGTGGAACATACGCGAGTGCTTGCGAAATCGATCCGATTTGTATCGACCGTTTCGGGAAGTTCGGGGAATCAGCTGGTGGGTCGAAGCAGATTAATTTGTGGTCGAATGGGTAAGTTTAACTACCGTTTTTCCAACTATTAGAAATGGTGTATTACTTAAAATAACTATTATATTTTTCAGAATCAGCTCAGAAGGAATGTCCTTTCACTATGAAATGCTCTCACTGAAAGAAACACTCAAAGAGAACTGGGGTTATACCTACCACTTATACCTACAAATGTGCATTGTCTCATTTTACAACTTAGGCCCTTTTAACTCGCCAAGCACCGACCCATCTGGTTCTCTTACTATCTCTGTTAGTAAGACAATTCTAAGAACGTTGGGACGATTTTGCTCTGGCGTGACATATAATATTTACTATCACTTGTAAATATTCAACACTAACAGTAGCTATTCAAATCGTTTTTCTTTGAACATAATTTATCTACTTGAAAACGTGCTGTTAAAGATTTAAACATTTGTTTCATAAGTAATAAAACACGTTATTCGTTTCGGATAACGAGTATAATTATCTAACACAGTTATTGAGCGACGTATTGGTTTATTTGGTAGTCATGAATAACGAATAATTCCACATTGTTCTTAATTTAAGCCCATGTAAGACGTTGTGGCAATGCGTTGGTTCACGACCACGATCGAGCGCAGTTGAGAGATTGCGCCCCCTACGGGCGTTCGCATTGGCAAGTGTTTTTGGGTAGCAACTCAAAAACGAAGCTTCAAACAACATTTTGGTCAAGGCAAAGGTTGTTCAGAATCACTCTAGCTACCACCCATTTCCCGATGTTCGTGTAGATACGGGACACCCTGTATAGCACGTGTTATCTTCCGTGCTGGTGTAATTGGCCTACCATACAGAAGCTGAGGTTTTTACAGATTACCCTTACAGCAATCGTGACGAATCCCTAGGAATTTTGTTATTATTGAATAAAGAATTACCCTTCCACTATTACATCTGAAATGTGTAAAAGTTTATTGGGGTGCATTCATAATATACAGGGTGTCTCTTAACTTCTATCCGTCCCGGAAATGAGGGGTAGCTGGGGTGATTCTGAACAACTTTTTCCTTGACCAATATGTGGTTTGCAGCTTCATTTTCAAGTTATTAACGAAAAACACTGGCCAATGAGAGCGCCCGCCGGTCGGCCGATGGCGCGCGCTCAGGCACGAACCCATCAGCTGTCACGATGGGGGGGCATCGAGGGTACCGACGGAAGCGTGCGGCAAATGTTACATCGTATTAATTAAGAATAATGTGGAATAATTCGTTTATACTTATGAAACTAATAAGTCGTTTAATAACCGTGTTCTATTACTTATGAAAAAAATATTTTTTTAACAGCACGTTTTCAGGTGGATAAATTATGTGTTCAGAAAAACGATTTGCACAACTAATGTTAGAAAAAGCTAGTTAAACTTACCCATTCGTCCACGAATTAACTTGCTTAACGTGTGCGAATCCTGACCCAGGCAACGTTCAACAGCTGATGTTACGGCTGGGTTAGTATCCTTGCACGATCACTTCACTTCACGATAACTTCACTTCACGGTCACTTGCACTTGCTACTGTGAAATTTGGGTATAGTTAAAAACAATTTATTCTTCCTACGTTTAAACATTTAGTAATATTCTGCGTTTGTACGATTCACGTTTCTCGTTCGGTTAGCAGAACGACTCTGCCAGCTGAAACGTTCGCACTCGCTTCCACACGCACACGCACACACACTGTCTCCAAATTTAGTGGAAATCGGCGGCAGATACCGATCACACAGGGCAACATCGGCCCCTGCGTAGTGTGCGTCGCAGTGTGAGCGTCGGCACTACAATGTTATCCACAATTAAAGAACATGTGCGTGTTCGTGTGGAAGCGAGTGCGACGTTTCAGCTGGCAGAGTCGTTCTGCTAGCCGAACGGACAACATGAATCGTAAAAACGTAGACTATTACGAAATGTTTAAACGTAAGAAAAATAAATCGGTTTCAAATATTCCCACATTTCACAGTGGCAAGTGATAGTGACCGTGAAGTGAGGTGATCTTGAAGTGAATTCACCGTGAGTGTAGTGAGTTCACCGACCCGGCCGGTGTCATCAGCTGTTGAGCGTTGCCTAGGTCAGGATTCGCACAATGTTTACCAGATTAATTCGTAGACGAATGGGTAAATTTAACCAGCTTTTTCTAACATTAGTTCTGCAAATCGTTTTTCTTGAAACATAATTTATCCACCTAAAAACGTGCTGTTAAATAAAATATTTTTTTCATAAGTAATAAAACAGTTTATTTCTTTCGGATAATGAATAAACGTATCGAACACGGTTATTAAACGACTTATTAGTTTCATAAGTATAAACGAATTATTCCACATTATTCTTAATTAAGACGATGTAACATTTGCCGCACGCTTCCGTCGGTACCCTCGACGCCCCCCCATCGTGACAGCTGATAGGTTCGTGCCTGAGCGCGCGCCATCGGCCGGCCGTCGGGCGCTCTCATTGGCCAGTGTTTTTCGTTAATAACTTAAAAATGAAGCTGCAAACCACATATTGGTCAACGAAAAAGTTGTTCAGAATCACCCCAGCTACCCCTCATTTCCGGGACGGATAGAAGTTAAGAGACACCCTGTATATAAGATGCGTGTTCGTAATCCTGGCATGTGGATGGATTAATGCCCCGATTATGGATATGCCTTTGTCAATGGCGGAAATTTGCATGGCGATACGCGAAAGCATCGACACTGGGCATATATGTCAGCAGATCTTAAGCGCGGTGCGACCCGCGAGGAAGAAGACGCTGGCGATGGCATCGTTGTACGTCGCAGCGATTCTTCGAAGAAGTGCATGAACATTATGGACATTATGTATGTATTAGTGATCTAGCATAATAAAAGGAAAGGCTCTCACGCTTGGAAGAGGGTCATTCTGAAGAATCTACAGAGTGCGCATCACTTTTTAGCGGAGCTATCCTTACAGTAATGTATTTGACCTTCGATAAAATACAACAAAATATTTTTTATAATTTTCTAATAACAACAAATCATGTTCAGTCTGCGTAAAATGACAAGTAGAAACTGATTGTCTGAAGTGGCAATTGTAACTTCATTAGATTATAATTTAAAAATTATAAATACAGTAATCGATCCGTGTAGTCTGTATTATTTGCAATCTCGGTTATTGTTTTGAAAAGCACCATTGGCCGATTTACATGAAATTTGGAAGGGTGGTGGTGCGGGGAGGATCGAACCAAAATACAAAATTCGGACCTCCCACGCTGAGGTGTCGCTTTTAACTTCTAACCCAACCCTACTCTATCACCTTATAGGTATTGAGGCCGAAACCGCTATTGTGTCATCGGATCCTCGACACTCGACGCCAACACTACCACAGCGAAGAGGGTTGATTATTAGTAACATCTAGATAGACACCATTCAATGATTAGTAACATTTGCATACCTAGCTTTCAATGCGTGATCCTGAAAGTTTTTCATTAATACGTCAGAAACTTATAAATACTAGTGGTCAAAATTTTATATTTCCATCCCTTTCTCCCCACGACCCCTTTCAAATTCAAGTCGATCAATTCAAATTCTTGTCAATGTGGAGGTGGCGGTTCGGACCGTCACGACACGGACCTTGCCATCCTTGCCGGGAGAGCATTCCAAGACACGCGCCAGCTCCCACTTGCACGGTGGCAACGAGTTGTTTTTCATTACTGCGATCGTCCCAATGCGAATATTGGGCGTCTCTATCTTCAATTTGTGCCGCTGCTGCAGCGAGTGCAGGTAGTCGTGGGACCAAGCACGCCAGAAATTCCCGTACATGTGCCGAACGCGTTGGTATCGGTCGAGATTCGTGTTAAGGACCGTTTCCTCCGGGACGGCAGTCAGCGGAACGCCGACCAGAAAGTGGCCTGGCGTTAATACCGCAAGGTCACGCGGGTCGTTGTTCATAGGGAAAATCGGTCTCGAATTTAAGCAAGCTTCAACCTGGCAGAGCAGGGTGTAGAATTCTTCGGTTCTGTAGAATGACCCACGACACGACGCAAGTGTCGCTTCATACTCTTGACCCCGGCCTCCCAAATCCCGCCGAAGTGAGGAGCCGCGGAGCCGCGTCTTTCATGATGAGTTTGAACGCACGGGAAAGCTGTCTGTCCGCTCTCTGAAAATTCGTTCCATTATCGCTGTACAAATCGCTTGGAATTCCGCGCCGCGATATGAATCGATTAAATGCGGCTAGAAACGCGGTCGTGGAACAATCACTGACTAACTCTAGATGGATCGCTCGTGTGGAGAGACAGACAAACAGGGCCGTGACTGGTAGGGCGTTATACGGACCGGCATAGTCCACACCCGTATGCAGAAACGCTCTTGACGGTGTGACCCTGACGGAGGGGAGGTCACCCATTATTTGTGTCGGGGTATTTGTGCGTTGGCGCGCGCAAGAAATACAACGATGGATTCGTAATCGAACCACATTCCTGGCGCCGATGATCCAAAACATTTGGCGTAGGATTCGGAGCGTTAACTGAGAACCCCCATGAAGGGCGCGAAGGTGTGCATGGTCGACAATCAGCTCAGCTATTCGACCATTGGGGAGAATAATTGGGTGCACATAAAAAGTATAGAATAAGTAGTGAAATTAGTAATGTTATATTATTAATTATTAATATATGTAGGGATTTGGTTTGATTGGCGGATATGCCAAGATAATCCCTCGTGTTATTTGTGTAGTAACTTTATTTAAAACAGTAAAGACAAAGAAGACGGACTTTAACAAATTACAATCAACTCGCTGATACTCTCTCGCTATATATTCTACTCGCTGCTCACTATCTCACTGTACTCTCTCTCTGTCGCTAATCGGTTATAATCATCCTTTTCTCTTGCTGCTCGCCGCCTTATATAGTAAAATGACACACACACACATACTCACATACTCTATATCTCTCGGTCAACGCACTTTACTCGTTTCTCTCTCTCACACACACTCTCTCTCTCTCTCACTCTGCGTCATGTTTATTTCGGCGGTCGCTCACCTATTACCTGTGTCTTAGGTTTATTATGACATCGGTCATTGACACCGGTGAGCGACCCGCATCCTCGTCGGCTGCCGAAATAAACATGTTATCGCGCAATTTTGAAATCGCCGGACGGTTCCGACTCCTACACCCGACCCCCCTGCAATGATATCTGGCCTCAGATATCCTCTGCATCTTCCTCGCCGCTTTGATCGGAGTCTGCGTCGTGGACCCAGCCTTTCATGTACTCCGCGGCTGTACTGGTCTCCTTCGGACCCTCGTGTTCTCCGATCTTCCGGACCATGTAGCGGTCATTTCGCAACGGTTTGACTACTTCGTAGGGACCGTAGTATTTCGCCGCGAACTTTGTCCCAGGGCCCTGCTGGGTCCTCTTTATCGCCACTAAATCGCCTTCCCTATACGACGTAGCGGTTTTCCGGCGTTTATCAAACCCGCGCCTATTTTCCCGCTGGATTTCCGCGATTTTTTCCTTCGAGCTTTCCCTCAACTCACACCTGACCCCATCGAACGAAGCAGCCCACTCGCGCTCCAGCAGCTCCCTCAGCGGTGGATCGTTGTGCAGGCGCATGTCGACTCCGAACATTACCCGGAAGGGATTCATGCCCGTGCTACGGCAGACCGAGGCGTTTAGAAGCCTCTGGCAACGCTCGAGGTACTTGTACCATTCCTCGGGACGGGGGGCTGCGAGTTTAGCCAGGATCGGAATCAATACCCTATTAACCCTCTCCGCCTGTCCGTTACCCCGCGGCATTCCGGTGGTAATGGTCACGTGTTCGATTCCTTCCGTGGAACAATAATCTCTAAATTCGTTGGAGGTGAAGGCCGTGCCGCGGTCGGACACTATGCGGCGCGGATTCCCGAAAATTACTGCCTGTTTTCTAAGCCGATCTAACACCTCGACGGTCGCCGTGGTTTTCGTTGCGTACAGCCAGGTAAACTTCGCGAACGCGTCTACAACTAAGAATATATGCTTGTAACTCTTTCGCGTGGACGTCAGCGGCCCTAAATGGTCGATGTGGTATGTGTCTAGCGGAGTTTCCCCTTTCTCTACCGGATGCAAGAACCCTTCCTGCTTCCCGTGCTTCCGCTCCGCGAGGATGCAGCTAATGCAGTTCGCGACTACCTTCTTGATTTGTGGCTTCATGTGCGCAAACCAATAATCCCGCTTGACTATGGCCTCTGTTTTTTCGGCCGCGAAATGCCCTAGCTCGTGCGCGCGTTTGATTACGCTGGTCTGCATTGACCGTGGCACTACTAGTTTATAGTCGTCTTCAACGACTTTGAATAAAAGTCCGCCCTGCACGCAGTATCCGTTTATTGGATTTGCCTGCAGGGCCTCTAGGAGCTTACTAATGCCCTCGTCCGCCGCCTGGGCCCTTTTCAAACGAGCCGCGAGGCTGTCGTTGTTTTCGGTTATCGACATGCACTCGGGCAGTGGTTGACGGCTAAGTGCATCTACGTGCCGCATGCTGCTTCCCGACCGGTGCGCGATTTCGTACTGAAATTCCTCCAGTAACAGCGCCCATCGCGCTACACGCACGCATAGATCCCTTTTCCGCATCGTCAAGGCGAACGCGCGGCAATCTGTGACGATTTTAAAAGGTATTCCCAGCAAATACACGCGGAATTTACGCAACGACTTTATGATCGCCAGGCATTCTAGCTCGTAGCTGGTGTACTTGGCCTCCGTTGCACTGGTTTTACCGCTCGCGTAATATACGGGGTGGAGGGTCCCGTCGACATTGTCGCGCTGTAGGAGGATACTTCCGAATCCGAAACTCGACGCGTCTGTGTGTAGCTCGGTCTCGGCGCCTAATCTGTACAATCTTAGTACGGGTTTGTCGGCCAACGCCCTTTTTAGTTGCTCGAACGCGAGTATGTGTTCCTCCTCGAAACGAAATTTTTCGCCCGACTTTAGGAGGTCCGTGAGGGGTTTGGCGATCAGCGAGTATTGACTGATGAATTTTCTAAAGTAGCCCGTGAGCCCTAGGAAGCTTTGTACTTCGCGTACGGAGGTCGGTCTACGAAATTTAACCACGGCCTCGGTCTTATGCTCAGAGGGCCGTATGGTCTGGTTTTCAATTATATGGCCTAAGAATTCGACCTTGGCTCGCAACAACTGGCACTTTTTCCAATTTATCACTAAACCCGCCTCACTCGCCGTTTTCAGGACCCTCCGCAGGTTCTCGACGCCGGACTCCACGTCCGCGGATGGCACGATTAGATCGTCTAGGTACGTCAGCGTTACTTTCTCGTTTATCAAGTTCCGGAACACGGCGTTTATAAATTTTTGGAATAGTGCAGGAGAATTGCACAAGCCGAAAGGTACTTTTAAAAACTCGTACTGACCATCTGGCACAATGAACGACGTATACTTTCTACACTCCGGCTTTATCGCGACGTGGAAAAATCCATTCTTTAGGTCGAGCGTGCTAAACACCTTCGCGCTCTGCAGCGCGTCCAATTGGTCATCTATGAGAGGAAGTGGATAACGATCCTTAATTATCTTGCCGTTTAGCTGGCGGTAATCGACGCACAACCGCGATGACCCGTCTTTTTTACGCACGAGGACAACCGGACTCGCGAAATCTGACAGCGAGGGCTGCATGATCCCGTCGCGCAGTCACTCTCGTATGTGCGCATTTACCTCGTCGCGTTCCGTCATGGACAACCGTCTCGCTCGCTGGTACACGGGCTCCTCGTCCCTCAAGACAATCGCCATCTCGACCCCTACCTCGCGTGTTTTTTTTTGTTTATACCCTTCCACCAGGGATAGCACACGGTCTTTGATCCGCGCGTCTCCTATATACGACACATCGACTAAGTTCGCTTCCTCGCACACGTCGATCTGCAAAACCTCGGGCAAATCGTTATCCGTCCGTTGTGCCTCGCCTGACTGACGGATCTCGATGTGCCCGTGTCGGATAATTAGTTGGACTTTATTCAGGAAGTCGATCCCGAGCAAAAGGCTGTGCCTCATTAATGATTCCGGTACGACGTGTGCCGTGATGGGGAATACGGACCCGTCTATCTCGACGGTGGTTGAGAACCCCCCCAACGTCTTATTTGAAACTGACCCGATCCCGTCGAACGAAACCTGGCCGTAACGCAACTCCGGCGCGCCTATCTTATCGAACACGTCTGCCCGCATCAGCGTGACGTCGCTTCCGGTATCGACAAGCGCGGTTACTGTGACATTGTTTATTGCTACTGTTTTTAAGTACTTTCCTTTTGCTGCGGTCTCGGCTGGGCGGCTGTCCACGGCGGCTGACGTCCTCTTGGGGCAATTGGAGGCGATGTGTCCGAATTCCCGGCAGTGGAAACACTTCGTGCCCCTGTCTCTCAGCTGGCATTCGGCTGCTCGGTGACCCCTCCTTCCGCAGTTGTGGCACCTCTCGAGGTTCCGCTGCTGGTCGCCGCTAGCCCGCGGCCGCTGCCTCTCCTGGTACCCGCTGGACCCCGCCGTCTTCTTCGGGGCTCGGTTCGCATCGGCTCCCCCCGGTAGCACCACTTTCTCGAATGCAGCGAAGAGGTCAGCCTTGGTCCGAAACCGCTCAATGCGCGCCTGGTTCCGCATCGCCAGATCTGGTATCCCCTCGAGCAGGTATTCGACGATCTCCTCCTCGTCGATAGGCACCCGGTTGCCTAGGATCACCTTCTCGTGGTAATACTCGCTGAAGCGCTCTCCGTGCTTCCAGCGTCGATGCTCGAACTCCCTCTTCCTGGTGACCCTGCTCGGCCGATGGTGGAACATCGCCCTCATTTCCACCAGTAGGTCGTCCGTGCCCATCGCGATGTGTTCGGGCCTTGAATGTAACCACTCCACCGCCTTTCCCTTCAGCCGCGACCCCAGCAGCACCATGGCCTCGCAGTCAGACAACCCATGGGCCCTCCGCAGGAGCTGAAATTGCCGTTCCCAGAGGTCGTACGGTCCGTCCCCGTCGAAGTGGCTTAACAGTTCGGCGATCGCCGTTACGCTCGTTCTCCCTCGGTGCGTCTCCCTGGGTGTCGGCGCATATGAGGCGCCTGCTGGCTGTCTCATATTCACCGGTTCCGCTGGTCGAGTTGAGCTGGCCGCTACATTCAACTGCTGCATTCTCTGCATCAGTTCGACTTCTCGGCGCAGCAGCTCAAGCTCCTTCTGAATCATGTCTCGTTCCCTCCGAGCCATCTCCATCTCGCGACGCATCCATTCCGTTCCCTGTTCCTCCTTCCCTGGGGGTTGCGGCATCGTCGGCTCCTGCCCGTCCCCTGACGCGTCCGACAGCAGATCTCCCGCTGGATCGACGCTCAGGAGCCTCGTGATCAGCTCGGACTTCGTGCCCGTCGTCGGCTGCTCCAAGTCCCGCAGTCTATCCTTTAATCGTGGGACTGTCAACTCACTGTATTGTGCCATCTTCTCAATTCGACACCTATGCACACAGTCACTACACCACAATTACTTTTTATGTCAAATCCCGGCTGAGCCCCCACTTTGTAGGGATTTGGTTTGATTGGCGGATATGCCAAGATAATCCCTCGTGTTATTTGTGTAGTAACTTTATTTAAAACAGTAAAGACAAAGAAGACGGACTTTAACAAATTACAATCAACTCGCTGATACTCTCTCGCTATATATTCTACTCGCTGCTCACTATCTCACTGTACTCTCTCTCTGTCGCTAATCGGTTATAATCATCCTTTTCTCTTGCTGCTCGCCGCCTTATATAGTAAAATGACACACACACACATACTCACATACTCTATATCTCTCGGTCAACGCACTTTACTCGTTTCTCTCTCTCACACACACTCTCTCTCTCTCACTCTGCGTCATGTTTATTTCGGCGGTCGCTCACCTATTACCTGTGTCTTAGGTTTATTATGACGTCGGTCATTGACACCGGTGAGCGACCCGCATCCTCGTCGGCTGCCGAAATAAACATGTTATCGCGCAATTTTGAAATCGCCGGACGGTTCCGACTCCTACATATATAACATATAAAATTCATGGTCAGCATCGATTATCCAAGCTACAGTCGACGTAGTTTGGAGGACGTGCGTTTTCTTACGCTATCGTTCAGAAAACTGAGGTCGAACACGATTTTGAATTTTCTCTGCGCTGATACGTTATTTAACAAAACTATTAAGTTTACAGTTGAATGATATGTGTTGCGCGTAATTTATTCTCGAACATTTGTAAGTTCGTTGTTCAAATATTTAATTCTGAAATGGATTCCGGTTAATAAGGACACACTGGGCCGGACAAAGTCCCAATTAAGCGGCTGTCTCCAAAATGCGAAGTTTAACAGCCGAACTTTGAACAACGTTAAAAATGTAACCAAAAACGATTTATTGAAAAAGTATGTAATATTCGATCTTGAATACAAATGTCTGTTTAAGCATGCAAACAAAGGTAACAATAAGTCATGTGATCTTGTGACGCGCTGGTCTTGTGATGGGAGAACGTCGCGTCGTGCTGCGTATCCCGCTTCACCCGCGGTCATTCTGCTACGAGTGGACCGTGTCAAGCTGACCTCACTTCAATATGATTACGACTTTTTAAGCTGTCTTTCTTTTATTCAGATTGTCCTTTCCTTGCGCTCGGGCCGTATCTATACTTCCAATCAGTATCACTACTTCATAATGTGCTCTACTATATCTTCAATTGTAACCTGTCGCGATAAAACGGCGATATGTCCCTTATAAACGTACTGGAAACAATAGTTTTTGTTTTCGTTCTTCAGTATCTGTCCCGAATAAACGGCGGTCCCGCTCAACGGGCGTCCCTATTAACCGGAATCTACAGTACTTAATTCTAAATGGCGTTAAAGATTATTGTTGAGATTTCCAACGCCAATTCAGAGGGTTCCGTTACGTCGGGTTTATGATACAGTCAAAATTAATATTATTTTTTTGGGAAAACTTTTGATCGCTTCTACCATCTAAGTGCCAACTCTACAATTTTCTTGACTCATCACTTGCTGTTCCTTAAGTCAGTACCAACGATCCTGTCATAAACCTGAAGATTTCCGATCGGTCACACGATTGTTTATTGCTACAGACAATTGTGTGAAAAATTTTCTTAAAAATTTTGTTCAGACCACTGATCGAAAGAGGTAGAATCAAACTTGAGAGCCGTGACCATCACTTTGTATACACCCGGTATATGGCGGTATATGCTAAATCAGAATTTCTCAAAAGTTATTGAGGATTTCAAAAAATTGTTAGTATAAGATTGGTTTGATATAAAGGGAGGCATCGCATAGTGTTAATAATTTCCTTGCAGGTAGAGCAGTAGGTGACACTTCGGTGTCAAGTTGATTGTTTTTTAATAGAATGCGGTATTTTTTATTGACAATTCATTTTTTCTTATTTTTATTCAATTCAACATTTTTTTCACAAAATGATATTTTTTGCATGGCATTGTTATGATGTTGTCATGCAACGTGGTAGCGAGTTAATAATAATTAGCTAGTGTCTAAAGAGTCTGGTTAAAGCAGTTCGCAGGTCGTCGAATAACTGAATCCTGGCTTTGGTCTCGAGCAAAGGAAGTGCCAACAGGGTAGCCAAAATTAAATATCTGCGGGTTTTTCTAGGCATCGCAGATAAATCAATGTAATTTACACTTACCAATGTTTACCTGATAACAACAGGAATCTTCCAATAATTCTTTTATTCAGCTTGTTCAATGTCAATGCATACATGTTTCTAGCCTTCTTAATGATTCTACTTCGATATCTTTTAACATTTCGTCCTCCTTTTTTCTACACACAATTCTAAAACATGTACATAATTATCTAATGTGGGGGCACTTCCCACATACGCCGCTAGGGGACGAGCACGACGATGCGGCTCCCGAAAGTGCTTATATAAGTCACCACGACTATATATATAACCTCTGACAATTCCCTACTATCCTAGTGTCTAAGGCAGGGCCTGCTAGTACGCCTTACTGACGAGTCCGCTAGCAGGCCTAGGACGAAACACCTTCTTCCTTCCTTTCTTTTTCCGTCGCTTCCTTCTTCCACCATCGATACAACGAAGCTCCTACATCTAATATTTTCAATTGTTATGTTAGAAAATCCTTAAAGAATAAATCTCATAAAGATCTGAGGAAATGTAACTAATCCGCCACAATTAATCCATTTGTTACTAAAATATTATTTAACCAATTATTAAAATCCGATAATTTTTTTTTACGCAATGTCTCCCACTTCTAAAAAGTATAAGGGATGCGGTGACATGGTTTCTAAGCCTACTGCCTGCAGATCGTGTGGGATATACACTCATCCCAGGGCGTCTTGCACACAGCGCACTGGCCACCATTTGGTCGATGATGAACTCGTTCGCTGTAAACAAACACCTACTAACGCGGCATCTAACACTAACACCTTAAACTTGATAGGACTCGAATTCCCTCATTTTAGAAATGAAATGAAACGAGAATATAAAACAGCTATAGATCAGCTTACCGCTAGTACAGTAAAACCCGTGTATATGCACAAAGATTGGGACCCAAGGTGTGGCTATATCCAAGCAGGGTGTCGAATCTGTTCTCAGAAGCAGCTCGAGCCGAGCGTGAACGTAGAAAAGGACAGACAGTGGAGGAGACAGAGAGGTTCAGAGAATCATCGTGGATCGGTCAACGATTTCGCGGTTAAAAAATAATATACCAAAAGTTATGGAGTTCGTCAACAAAGGGAAGATGCAGCAGAAACGGCGAAGGATCAGACCATCCTTGTACGACGCGTTGGAGCAAAGTTTAATGGCTTGGTTCATCGAAAGAAGAACTCTTGGCGACTTCGTATCAAATGCTGTGCTTATGCAAAAAGCAACTGAAATAAGGGACAATATGGGGTTGTCGTCGGAGTTTAAAGTTAGTAGGGGCTGGTTAGATGGATTTAAAAAAAGACACAATATACGACTAGTAAGAGTGTATGGGGAAAGTGCCAGTGCTGATAAAGATTCTGCGAAACAATTTTGTGACAATTTTACAAATGTAATGGACGATGAGAATATTGACGCATACAATGTGTATAATATGGACGAGTCTGGGCTTTTATGGAAAGCCTTACCCTCTAAAACACTGGCGCAAAGGACTGAAAAGTGCGTAAAGGGTTATAAAAGTCGCAAAGAACGGATTACAGTTGTGCTATGTGCAAATGCATCTGGTACGCACAAATTGATGCCGTTAGTTATTAATAAATATGAAAATCCGAGAGCTCTGAAACACTGTAAAAGAAATCTACCCGTCATCTTTAAATCGCAAAAGAATGCGTGGATGACGCAAACACTTTTTCTTGATTGGTACGAAAATTATTTTAAGCCTAGTGTACGGGCACATCAATTAAGAAACGGGATCACTGGTGAAGTCCTCCTGTTATTAGACAATTGCAGAGGACATAAAGTGCCACCAGAAGTGCAAAATGAGGCGGGATTTAAAATTATGTATCTCCCACCTAATACAACAAGCTTAATCCAGCCCATGGACCAAGGCGTAATTGCCAAGCTGAAGGTATTGTATAGGCAAAAAATGGTTAGGAAAGCTCTTCCTTATCAAGGCGGACTGCGCGACTTCCAAAAGGATCTTACATTGAAAGATTGTATAGAAGTCTTAAACGATTCCTGGATGAACGTGTCGCCAGAAAACATCATTAATTCCTGGAATAAAATTATTCCGAAGCAAATGGCCCCATATTCGACTATGCGGCAGGACCTGAGCCACATGACGGGGGATACGTACACAGAAGAGGACATCGTACAGTTTATGTCCAATTGTGAGGAAGAGGAAGGAAGATCCCCGGAGGAGGAAGTTGAAGAAACCCAGGAAGATGAAGAAAACCAGGAAGATACAGGAGAACGGGAGAAGAAAAGAGAGGCACTGCCATATTCATTGGAACAATTGGACCATTACGTATCCCAAGAAACGCCCGTCGTTCGAAATATGTTTAAGGTCCTCAAAAACCATATTGTAGGTAATGTTAATATTAATTATAAGGGCAAGTATATAATTTTGTAAAAATTATAAACATAATTTTCATTTTAATAATTAATTTTTATTTTTTAGGCACCGATGATTAACGTCCACATCATACGTCATAAAATTCATAATGCATATTATCATTTATTATAATGTACGTTACTATTTTGCATTAACCTTTTATTCTTATTGTAATAAGTAAATATAATTTAAATTGTGTCCTGTTTATTTTAATGTATTATTATATTATTATAATGTTGTTGCGGATTCAATAGTAGGGGGGCGCTCGCTCGCTTCGCGCCTAGCGCTGTTCCGTGGCGACAAGCGCGAGCGTTCTCCCCCTCTTGTCTCTTCATGCTCTTCGCCCCGCGCAGCGATATAAATACCGTTGCGCGAGGATACTAATGGTCGGTATTACAACATATTTGAGAGAGATAAGAGGTTTAAAGAGAGATTTGCGACAGCGTTAAATTCACACAATTTACTCGGGTTAAACGACTTACAACCGTTTAACCATTCTACTGAAATAAGAGCTAAAAGGCGTGCGTGCAGACTTTACATACTTTATTCATTACTTGTTCTTTATTGGTCTAATCACTTATTTGTACATTATTGTTCTTGTGCGGTGACTGTAAAATACATGTGATTCGTGCTACTCGTGAATTGTGCCTTTTTGATAAGTATTCCTAATCCGTTACGCGTCAAAATTAAAATCAAGCGAGCTATCCGAAACATTGGTCCTTCGAGCCGGATGGTTTAACGGACGGAATTAATAAAAGGAGTAAAATAGATTTTAAATAAGCCCGTTACATAAATCAGCTTAACGGCTAAAGTGCGCGAAAAAGTGTCGCCCGCAAGGCAATAATAATCGGGGTCGAACGAACATTCGAACTACTTTCGACGTTTTTTTGGCGACTCGACCTCGCCCGCAAGTCAAGTGCGTGTACTTGTTGTTAACGTTCAAACCAAATGGAGAAATACGTTAACAAACAGCTTTCGCTTTACCAGCGAATTTCCAACACCGTTACGAATATGAAGAAGCTAGGAGCCGCTAAAATTACCGAAGGAGTGGTAACGTCGCGGCTCGAACTGCTGGAGAAGAATTGGAACACCTTCACCGAGGGTCACGACCAGCTGTTGGACATTGTGACCCCCGAGTTCGCAACCTGGCCATATTTCGTAACGGATCATTTGGCTTTGTGTGAAGAGGCCTATCTTGTTAACAAAGCCGCACTGCTGGACCTCCGTAAACCTCTGGAGCAACCGCCGATCGCTCCCACGGTCAATCCGCCTCAGCGATCGCTCCCACGCATTGACGTGCCACGGTTTTCGGGTGACTACCGAGAGTGGGCAAGCTATCGCGATTTGTTCTCCTCACTGGTCATCGAGAACAAGCAACTCTCCGGGGTGGAGAAATTTCACCATCTCAAACTCAGTTTGTCTGGCGAGCCCGCTCAACTCATTCAAAATATACGCCTCACAGAGGCCAACTTCACTGGAGCGTGGAAAATTATCGCGGCGCGCTACGAAAATCTGCGGATCTTAATCCAGTCGCATCTCTCCGCTCTTTCCTCATTACCGTCCATGAGGAAGGAGTCAGCCAATTGCTTGAAACCTCTTCTGAACGGCACGCTGGACGCCGTTCAGTCACTCGAAGCCCTTGGCCGGCCAGTCGAGCACTGGGATGACTGGTTGGTCTTCGGGCTGGTACAAAAGTTGGACGTCAAATCAAGATTGGCGTGGGAATCTTCAATCGGTGCCACTACGGATCCGCCTTCGTTCGAACAATTACAGCTGTTCCTCACTGGACACCTGCGTGCCTTGGAAGCAGTCGAAGAAGCTGTTTCGGATGCTGCAGTTTCGCCTTCCTCCGGGTCATCTCTAAAATATAATACAAGATCAGCGAGATTCAAGACGCACACCGCATCGGTCACCGAAGAAAGACGTGCGAAGTGCCCGCTGTGCTTCAGTCAACACTTCGTATTGTTCTGTGCTAAGTTCAAAGGGATGTCCCCGCTCGAGAGGAAGAAATTGGCCGCGGACAAAAACTTGTGCTTCAACTGCCTCGGAAATCATCACTCTCGTTTGTGCAAATCAACGAAGCGCTGCCAACTGTGCGTAGGTAAGCACCATACAATGTTACATGTAAAATCGGAGCAGGAATCTTCGCGACAGGTCTCTCCACCAGGTTGCGTGGAGGACTCAAGGACCTCGCACTGTGCGCGAGCCTCCTGGTCGAATACTCAAGCAAGTTCGGTCATTATTCTTGCGACCGCGAAAATTCTGGTAAGGTCAAGTCGGGGCGAGAAAGCTGCTGTGAGAGCCTTGATTGACCCCTGCTCCGAAGTCTCACTCGTTTCCGAGAGGTTGGTGCAAACCATGAAGCTCCAACGAAGAACCGCGCGGTTTCCAATTCTGGGTGTGGGCTCGACGGGAGCTCGCACAAGGGGAAGCGTGACGCTCACTTTCTCCTCTACTCGCGCACCTACTGAAACCCTTTCCACAACGGCTTACGTGCTGCCGCGCCTGTCCTCTTATTCCCCCACTCGGACCTCTAACGCCTCGCTGTCTCTCGCTCACTTGCGGGATTTGGAATTAGCCGATCCCGACTTTCACTCGGCAGAGAGTGTGGACATTATTTTAGGAGCTGATATCTACTCGGAAATAATTCTTGAGGGCCTCCGGAAGGGTCCTCCGAACAGTCCGGTGGCTCAATGTACTTCTCTAGGTTGGATTCTCACTGGGCATTGCAACTCCACTTCTTACTCGAACCCTTCACGACGTGAAGCGGCTACTTTGCAATGCGTTACTCGCGATACAGACTTATCTGAATCACTACAACGCTTCTGGGTACTGGAGGAGGTAGCCAATCCTCCCCGTACATTTACTTCGGCGGAGAGTGAGTGCGAACAGCACTTCTGCTCCACACACTCCCGCGACACCACTGGACGATATCAGGTGCGTCTTCCCTTCGCTTCTTCCCCGGCCCAATTGGGCAACTCGCTCGACACCGCAACGGCGTTACTTCATAAACTCGAAGCGCGATTGAAGAGTAAGCCGGCACTAAAATCCTTATACGAGTCCTTTTTGGAAGAATATCTTCAATTGGGGCACATGGAACCCGTTCCATCGGATTCCAAATCTTCTCGGGCGGCATACTACTTGCCGCATCATAGCGTGCTGCGCGATGCTAGCTCAACCACGCGACTTAGGGTGGTTTTTAATGCTTCTCAAAAAACAAGGTCCGGTGTATCACTCAATAACTTGCTTCATACTGGCCCTAATCTACTACCGGAAATATTTACTATTTTGCTACGATGGCGAAAACATGCCGTAGTTTTCTCGGCCGACGTCCAAAAGATGTATCGGCAAATCCGACTTGCTCCAGAAGATTGTGATTTTCAACGCATTCTATGGCGGCAATATCCTGGAGAAGCTCCACGTCACTTTCGTCTGCTTACAGTCACCTATGGGATGTCCTGCGCCCCGTACCTCGCTGTTCGCACAGTGCAGCAGCTGTGCAAGGACGAACAGCATGTTTTTCCTTTGGCTGCCGCGTGTGCATCCAATGACGTCTATGTTGATGACGTCATATCTGGAGCGGACTCCATCTCGAAGGCTCTTGCTTTACAACGAGAGCTGTTACTGTTGTTCAAGGCGGGCGGTTTCACCTTACACAAATGGACGTCCAATAAAAAAGAATTACTGGAAGCACTTCCCTTCGAAGCTCGTAAAGAAAACCCTGAACTTGCCTGCAATCTCGATTGCGTTTCCACTCTTCTTGGCCTCCGTTGGCACTCGTCACAGGATACGTTTCACTTCTCGTTTGAGCCACGCAAAATAGAATCACCGGTAACGAAACGTATGGTTTTCAGGGAAGTGGCAAGTCTCTTCGACCCACTGGGGTTTCTCGCTCCAGTGATTATTACTGCCAAAATCTTCATGCAGTCGTTGTGGCTGCTAAAACTTTCATGGGATGAACCGCTCCCCCCTCCACAAGCACATTTTTGGCAGAATTACTATGAGCAACTACGCTCACTTTCCTCCGTGAGAATTCCTCGTTGGTTATTTAACCGTACTGACAATAACAGGTCAGAGCTTCATGGTTTTGCTGACGCTTCAGAGAGAGCATACGCTGCTGTTATTTACTTGCGCTCCTCTCACACAAATGCAATGCCTTTTATTTCACTCGTTGCTTCAAAAACGCGAGTCGCTCCTTTGAAGCAGGTTTCTGTGCCTCGGCTTGAACTTTGCGCTGCATCACTTCTAACACGATTGACTCTCGGTGTCAGAAACAACTTGAATTTGGAAAATTGCTCCATTAATTTATGGTCGGATTCAACGGTGGTGCTGAGTTGGCTGCATGGTCACTCCTCGAGATGGAAGACGTTCGTGGCAAACCGGGTGTCCGATATTCAAACGTCACTTCCAGACGCCTCGTGGCGACACATAAAATCTTCTTTAAACCCCGCTGACGTGGCATCTCGAGGGATGGCAAGCCACGCACTGCGTGACCATTCGCTTTGGTGGAAGGGTCCTCCCTTCCTTTCCTTGAGGTCATATGATTATGATCATCACTCGGTTCATAATTTTACTACGGACCAGGAGGTTCGCACCACGAGAATGACCTGTCTCACAACCACTACTAACTGCTCGTTTTTTGAGAATCTTGCCGGCAAGCATTCAACACTCGGTAGGTTACTGCGCACGGTTGGCTGGTGCTTCCGATTTTGCCGAACAGCGAGGGACAAAAGCACAAACGCGCAAGTATCGCATCGTCTTTCGGTAAATGAAATAAATAACGCTCTACTTGCCTGTCTCCGATGCTTTCAAAGGGCAACCTTCACCACGGAAATGAAAATACTGCAAGGTGGCGGCCAGATCACTCGTGGACCGACATCCAGGCTGGCGCCATTTGTGGATGGCGATGGCGTGCTGAGGGTGGGGGGTCGTCTGAAACACTCTCTTCTCGATGAATGGCAAAAACATCCAGCGATACTTCCTGCCAGGGCACACTTTACGACGCTCGTCATCCGGGATGCACACCTCCGGGTACTTCACGGCGGAACTCAGCTAACATTGGCAACTCTACGCCGAAAATACTGGATATTGGCGGGACGTCGCGCGGTGCGCCGCGTGATTGCTGCTTGTATAGTCTGTTGTCGCTGGCGCGCCCAGGCGGCGCATCAGCGAATGGGTAATCTCCCCTCTCCCCGCGCGCAGCCCTCTCGCCCATTCACAAACACTGGAGTTGACTATGCTGGGCCCTTGGCTACAAAACTAGCTGCCGGTAGAGGTCACGCACCAAGAAAATCGTATGTCGCTGTTTTCGTCTGTTTAGCGACCAGGGCCGTGCACCTCGAGCTTGTCTCCGACGCTTCCACCGCTGCCTTTCTCGCCGCTTTCCGGCGGTTCATCTCTCGACGGGGGAGCTGCACAGCAATTTATAGCGACCAGGGGACGAACTTCGTCGGCGCCAGCAAGGAGCTACGAAAGCTGTTCCAAGCAGCACTACTGGACTGGAAGGATGTCGCTTTCCAACTCTCGCAAGAGGGGACATCGTGGCGTTTCAACCCTCCAGGAGCTCCTCATTTTGGCGGCATATGGGAGGCTGCCGTCAAATCGCTTAAATTTCACTTGCGCCGAGTCGCGGGCGGTACCCCGTTAACTTTCGAGGAAACTGCGACCCTGCTTACACAGATAGAGGCCTGCCTCAACTCGCGACCGATAGCTGCGCTTACAGACGATCCGGATTCCATCGATGCGCTCACACCGGCACATTTTTTGATCGGCGCTCCCTTGAAATCCTTACCCGAACCTTCCCTATCCACCGTGAAAATCTCTCCCTTGCGACGGTGGCACCTGATTCAACAGATGCGGGATCACTTTTGGGCAAGATGGTCGTCCGAGTATTTGCACCAGCTGCAGGCGCGCAACAAATGGCGGACGACGCAGCCGAATTTGGAAATTGGGGACTTGTGCCTCATCAAAAACGAACTGACGCCCCCGTCTCAATGGCCACTCGGACGGATCACAGCCACCTTCAAGGGCGACGATCAACACGTGCGCGTCGTTTCGGTCAAGACTGCGACGACTACGTTGACGAGGCCGATCACGAAAATCTGCTTGCTTCCTCCAGCCACGGAGGAAGATTAACCTCGCATCCCTTCCTGTCTTTTGTGTCGCTGTTTTACCCTTACACTCGTTACTTTTTCACTTCTCCACGGCACTTCCTATGTTAAACATACGACTTCACGGAAACAGCGCGTCTCTTTGTCTATAATTGCGCCATGCAACGCATGCCGCGGCGGGCGGAATGTTGCGGATTCAATAGTAGGGGGGCGCTCGCTCGCTTCGCGCCTAGCGCTGTTCCGTGGCGACAAGCGCGAGCGTTCTCCCCCTCTTGTCTCTTCATGCTCTTCGCCCCGCGCAGCGATATAAATACCGTTGCGCGAGGATACTAATTGTCGGTATTACAACATATTTGAGAGAGATAAGAGGTTTTGAACAGAGATTTGCGACAGTGTTAAATTCACACAATTTCCTCGGGTTAAACGACTTACAACCGTTTAACCATTCTACTTATATAAGAGCTAAAAGGCGTGCGTGCAGACTTTACATACTTTATTCATTACTTGTTCTTTATTGGTCTAATCACTTATTTGTACATTATTGTTCTTGTGCGGTGACTGTAAAATACATGTGATTCGTGCTACTCGTGAATTGTGCCTTTTGATAAGTATTCCTAATCCGTTACGCGTCAAAATTAAAATCAAGCGAGCTATCCGAAACAAAATGAATTACTTTTACTAAACTGAACTGTGCATTATATATTATCACACATTCTCATAATCTAGTTTTCCAACAGATTCGTCCAAGTAATAAGACCCGTAATAATAATATTCATGTCATTCATGTATATAGTAATTAGAATAGATTAAAATCGCCATCAAAGTTTACACTTCGGTCGTGCGGTCTTAAGCGCACACTAGTTTTTGGTCTGTCATATGCTGGAAAGTTGATTTCTATCCTGGAACTTTCAAGCTTATACGATGAGGTTTAGTGTAAATGATGTAGTATGCGTATTTCCATTCGAACGTGTTTATGTTACGTACGAGTTATTATTTATTAGAGAAAATGCATTTGCAAAATTACATTTTTTTTTTTTTTTTTATAATTATACAAGCAGAAGCATTGAAAAATAAAAGATATAGTAGGTTTCGTATTACATTGAAACATTATGATAGTAAAATATACATGTACTTATATGTCTAAGGTTTTTGTCGCAATATTTATCTGTTATCTGTGGAAAATGTTAGTTTTGTTTAGGTGTTGTATGTTATGGTGTGATTTGTTTAGAGCAATGCATTGGTATCATCTCGGTTCTTTTGGATGTTTCAATTTGGGGTTCCAATACTTCAACAGCATTGGTTAGTTGTCTTATTCCTTGTTCGTTTGTCGGTTGTAGTCTGGTTCTGTTTCGTCTGGTAATAATTCTAATAAGGTTTATTATTGAAAACATTCTATTGAACAATGAGAATTTCCAACAAATTCCTAATGTGAGTAAAATTGGGCCTATTGAAAATCCTGTGTATTTAACTAGTTTTTCTAACGTGGAGAGTCTGTTGTACATATAATGTGTTTTACTGATTTCTTTAGCTTTGGCAATAATTGTTTTTAATTCAATTTCTTGGTAGATTAAGTCCTCATTTGTATTTGATTCTGGAGTTTGTGTATATTTGTCCGTTTCTTTTAGAATCTCTGTAAAATTTACGCTGTCTACTAAATCTATCGAATTTTTTATTATTTCCGTAATATTTAAGTGTGCTGCATGGGAAAAATTTGTTGTTATATACGAAGTTATTTCTATTGATGGTATTAATTTGACTGAATGTGTCCTCGCCATGCACAATTCATCAACCTGAAGTATTCCGGTGTCTTTTATTGATTCTATAAAAGATTGTTTGTTATTGCATGTAATGTAGAGTGTGTCGGCTTTTGGTGCAGCGTAAAACCAACCGTTTGTGTTTCGAAGCCAACCGGTTTGTTTCAAAGCCTTAAGTCGTATATCACATATTTCTAAGTTATGGAAATTTGGGTTTAACAGCAGTTGGATTTTGCATTCGGCGTTACTGCGTACAGTTTGACTTGGATCGATCTGCTTGCATATGTAATGAGAATCTAAGTATTTGCAGTGGTCCAAATTTTGAATGTTGCAATAGTTTTCGAAATCTACCGAGATTGCCGTGTATGTTGTAGATGGTTTTATGAAAGCAAACTTTAAACTACTGTTAGCAGTGATAGATTGAGGGACGAGAACCGGAAAATGTTGATACAACTTATACGGAGTGTAATCTAGTAGTGGTATCTTTAAGATATAGATTAATTTAGCTCCATTGTGAAATACCGTTAAGTTGATTATTGTAAGTAATTGTGGTATGTGCTGTTTATCCAATGGTATCGGAAATTCCAAATTTCGTATTGATTTGTGTATGGTCTCGGCACAGGATAGTATTTGTTGCGCCGTTAATATTTGAGGGTGTATTTGACCGATCTTGGCAAAAAGAGTGGCATCGATAAGGGTATTGATTTTAATTTCTAGTTGTGTTACTGCTTCATCGATTTCCGTTGCGTAGAGTATTGCCTTTTGATTATACTCAAGAGTCTTTGCGATGTTTCTAACTGTTAATAGTACTTGGTTAATGTCTTTAATTTCGTGTTCTATTGTTCCTGTCAAGGATTTTATTTGTTCTTGTACGAGGTTAAATTTTGATTTTATTATGTGCGTCTGGTCTGCTACTAATTCTGCGATTTCCTGGGTGCCGTTAGCTAGTGATTCAATTTGTTCGTTAATTTTAATAGCATCTTTCACACTTAAGGTTCCAAAAAGAGCTTTGCTAATTTTTCCAATTAATTCGAATGGTGCGCGTCTTTTTCTTATATTATTATCTAATTCGATGGTTGGGAGTAGTTCCCGAAGTATTGTTTCTGAGGTCTTTATATCGTGTAGACGAGATTCCAACAGTTTCAGTTGTCCGTAGATTAAGCAGGGTGGTCCTATTGTTGTGCAAAAGTTTTTTGTAGCTTGTAGATTTTCCCATATTTGTGTGCGTTGAGTTACGAGGCTTTGTGTATCGGTGTGTGCTATCAGAGTCCATGTAGTGTGGTATAGGTGTAACGTGCCTAGTGCTTCTGAGTGTAGACCAGGGTTTTGTGTGAGTGGTGTTATCTTGTATCGGACGTCTGCGCTTACAAGTGATGCGAGGCATCTGTAACATGTGCCAATTTGATTTTGTCTACATGCACGATTTTTGATTTGTTCTCTTTAATTTTTAATTTTACATTATGTCTATCTAGGATTTCCAGAATTTTAAAAGGTCCTATGTAATTGCTATCGAGTTTATTCTTTTTTTGGTCGTTAATTAAGAATACAAGTTGACCGACTAAGAAATTTGGTGTAGTAATCCTTTTATCGTAGTATCGCTTGGTTTTTTCCTTAAATTGTATTTGTTTTTGCAGTGCAATTTGTTGCATTTCCTTTAAGTGTTTACTAAAGGTTTGTAAATAGTCATCATATGTTAGGATTTTTTCAAGAGGTGGAAATTCTGAAGGAGAACGAGCTATTCTGCCGAAAACTAGTTCGAAAGGTGTGCAGCCAGTACTTTCGTGTATACTTGTATTATAGGATAGCATTGCAAGTTTGAGGTATTGATCCCAATCACGAGTTTCACATATAAAATGTTTTAGGTATTCTATGAGACCATGATGGCTTCGTTCAACAGCTCCATTTGATTGTGGGTGGTAAGCCGAAGTTCTGTAATGTTTGATTTTGAAAAGGTTTGTAAATTCTTTGAACATGTCAGACATGAAATTTCTACCTTGGTCGGAAAGAATTGCTCGTGGGGCACCAAATATGCAAATGAAATCTGTAGCGATTGCTTTAGCGACTTCTACCGATGTCTGTTGTTTTAGCGGAATTGCTATTCCAAATTTACTAAAAAGATCTATGATTGTTAGAATGTATTCATATCCGCTGTTTGTTTTCTTTAAAGGTCCGCATATGTCAATAGCAATTTTATCGAAAGGTTCGGTAGGGGTGTCGGTGATGATCATCGGTGCCTTTGGTTTTATCCGCACTAGTTTGTTTCTCTGGCAATCAATGCAATATTTTATGAAGTTTTTGATCTCGTTTTTCATGCCTTTCCAGTAATATTGAGAAGCAATTCTTTTATATGTTTTTGTTATGCCTTTGTGACCGCCAATTGTAGAACTGTGCGATTCTGCGATTATTCTTTTCCTAATTTCTGGTGGTGGAACTGATATGAGTCCTTCACATAGTGTGACTGTGAGGTCTGGGTCTGACGTGTTTGCGAATAAGAATGATTTTATGTTTGACCAGGTGCATAGGTCGATTATTTTGGTGTCTTTAGATATGGTACACGAGTTAATTTCGAGTTTGCGTAGTACATTTAAGAGTGTCTCGAGGCATTTCTTCATAATGTGGACATCTATACAATTTGTGTTGCTTATTTTGCAAACCATGCCGAAATAACACGTGATGCCATGTCGTGTAATGAGAATATCTCCGATATTTGGATTGCATTGTAAGAGGGATTGTCGTGTAATAATTCCTTTTTCTTGAAGTGTTTGTGTTATCGGTGTATCCAATATGCAATCTGCTGAAACGAAATATGCGACATTGTCTTTTTTTGTTAAAAAATTGTTTGGTGTAATTATGATATTATTTCGGATTGTTATATTCCCCGTGCAATGTGTTCGCCGTGTACTTGACCTCGCTGGTGCAATCAGTTGTTTCCTATGATAAGCTGATGGCTGGTATGTTTCGTCTTGAGTGTCATCTGCTGAGGTAGTGCTCGAGTCATTCCTCTGTGTGTGGGTTGTATACTTTTGAGGTGTGAAGATTCGGTCTTGTGTATCCGTTGCACTGTTTATATTCGGTGCATCTGTTTGTTTTTCGGCTGTATTTTGTGCATTGTATTCTTCAGAATTTTTTGATATTTGTTGAGGTTTTACCATACAATCTTGAAATTCGTTACTAATTGGTTCACTCGTTATCCCAATTGCTGGCAGGTCGTTATCTGTAGCATTCGTCTTTGGGAGATTTTGTATGCACGAAGGTGGTGAACGGAAATTTGGTGTAACTATTTCTAACGGTATGTCTGGGAAGGGAAGGGAAGGTAGGTTGACAATGTTTGAGTTTGTGGAAATGTTTTCTTCGGCGATATTTGTTGGTTCCTTTTTTAAGAATGATGCGTGAGGATTTGTTTGTCCGTCGTCATTCGAGGGACAATTACTTTGTATTTTTCCGTCGTCGTATAGCGGACGCTCGCTTATTGATGCATCATTATTGTCTCTCGCTTTATTCATAGTTTTGTTACTCAAACTTGATTCCTTTTTATTTGTTGTACCCTTGTTACTAGGTTTATTTACCTCTTCATTTGTATATTTTTCTGTGTTGGTTTTCCCTTCGTGCTTTTGTGCTGTTGAATTCATTTCTCCTTCGACAGTTTTATACTCTTTGTGGTTCGTGCGTTTTCGCAGCGGTCTTCGTCTCAGTACTATATGTTCATCTTCCGATGACGTAGACGACAATGAGTCCTTATTTTGTTCGTCTATGGTGTCATCTAGTTTAATATGTGTGTATTGTCGCTCCATGTCTGATCTTGTTGATAAGTCGGTGTCTGATTGTCTTACATAGCCAATTTCGTCCCTTTGCGGATTGCATTGTCTCTTGCGCAATTGCGGGTTTCCTGATCCGTCATCTGTCGTCGAACGTGCTCTAGTTTGTGGTTGGTGGTATATCTTTGGTTTTTTATTTTCGCATGTATCTATAGTATCCGATAATTGTTGTCTTTGTCTGATTGGCATAATATTTGCTGGATTCCGGGATAGCGCATCAGCTACCAGGTTTAATTTTCCAGGCTGATGGTGAATTTCAAAGTCGTAGTCGTTTAATACGACTTGCCATCGTTGTAATTGGTGTGGTGGGTTTGCCTTGTGTTTCAAATATGTAAGTGCTCTATTGTCTGTGATGAGGGTGAACTTTTTACCATATAAATAGGGTCTAAAGTGTTCGATCGCATTTATGATTGCTAGTAGTTCTTTTCTCATCGTATCGTATAACTGTTCTGATGTTGTGAGTGATCTTGAATAAAATGCTATTGGATGGTTGAAGTTATTATGTTCCTGGCTTAATACGGCTCCTATCGCATAATCGGACGCGTCAGTGGTTAATGTAAATGCTTTTGCGAAATCCGGGTATCGTAGAATTGGCTGTTCTATAATCTTGTTCTTCAGTGTATCGAAGGCAATTTGGTGTTTTGTATTCCACGTAAAATTTACATTTTTCCGAAGCAGTCGTGTTAATGGTGAAATAATGTTTGCATAGTTTTTTATAAAGCGCCTATAGTATCCTGTTAGCCCTGCAAATTGTTTGATATTCTTTTTGTTTTCTGGTCTTGGGAAATCTTGAATAGCCGATACAATGCTGGAATTCGGTTTCACACCGTCTTTTGTAATTGTGTGACCCAAATATGTCACTTCTTTTCTCAAAAATTGACATTTTTCTGTCGGTAATGTAAGTCCTGCGTTCGTCAATCTGTTTGCTAATCTACGAAATTTTGTGGTATGTTCCGAAAGACTATTTGCATAGATTACGATGTCGTCTAAATACACAAACAAATCGTTTCCCTGTAAGCCAGACAATATAATGTCCATAACGCGCTGAAATGTAGCGGGTGCGTTTTTCAAGCCGAATGGCATACGGTTAAATTCAAAGTGACCATTTGGGGTGGAAAACGCTGTTTTTTGTTTGTCCTCTGAGTGCATTTCTATCTGGTGAAAACCTGATGCCAAATCCAAAACCGAAAAATATTGAGCATTGCCTAATTGGTCCAGAATATCGATTATATTTGGAAGGGGATACGCGTCTGTGATCGTCTTTTCATTCAATTTTCTGATATCTATGACCATTCGCCATTTTTTGTTACCTTTGTTGTCTGGTTTTTTGGGAACAATCCAGATCGGTGAATTGTACGGCGAGGCGGATGGTTGGATTATGTCTTTGTCTAACAAATTTTGAACTTGTTTCTGGATTTCTAGTTTGTGTACAGGGGGATACCGATGTTACATATGAATAACATTTCTTTTGCGCTGCGTTCGCACGTGCCGTTCGATCTTGCTTAAGAACGGAAGACGCTCAAGGATTTTCACTCACTATCGTATGAATAACGTTCTTTTACACTGCACTCGCACGTGCCGTCCGATCTTGCCTAAAACAGAAGACTCCCAAGGATTTTCACTCACTATCATACGAATAATAGGGCCTTTTAATATCAACTGAATTTATCATAACCAATTGAGTACATGCGTGATTTCGGCCAAGACCCTGCGATCTTACCATATATGGAGGTCTCTAATGAATCCCCTCCATACATTTTGCACTATATAAACCCTTCGATTTTGCTCATCTTCGGTTCATAACTACATAGTTACGTGCATCGTTACGTCGCATCACGCTAGTACAGAGTTGGTTACATTCAGTGAGAATTGGGCTTAGAGCACCATTCAAATCAAAGTTAACCCGTTGGAATCCGCGAAGTGCGGTTGAAGTTCTTTCGGCAATACCTTGTAACCGTTCTCCGACCCCGCATCGCCAGTGCGTCAACACCGTGCAGCCTAGGTAATAATACACACTCTAATAATTGATATCGCGACAATTACATTTGTATAAACAACTGATTACAATATAAAGATATAACTGTTCATCAATAAATCGAGTAGATTCGTTAAAACCTATCTTTACTCCGTAATTCTTTACATTAGTGATAACGTTCCCACGGATACAACTTAACCGCTCGAGTTGTATCAAACAATAATTGAAACTCAAGAATCAACTAATAAATTCTCAACCATATTCCTTGAGTGATATTAACATCGCCGGTCCAGGCGTTCCCGACAGCCCCGGCTCGTAACACCGATATTGTTTTATGTTAATAGGTCTTTCATCTGTTGTGTGTATTTTGTGTTTGATTATTGAAGAATGTCCTAATCGATCGCCGGGAATGTAAAATAAATTTGAGTACTCTGACGCTAATTGTAAAACATGTTGCTTCTCCTCGTCATTTAGATTTTCTAAGTGCAGGAGCGTTCTCAGTTTTTCGGATCGTTCGTTTGTTTTTATTGTACAGATTGCTGCATGGTATTCTGTTTGAGTACCATGAAAATCTGTTACATCTGTGATTGTTCCTAATGTATCCGAAATTTTTTCAATGGGTTGTAACTCTAATTCTGAAATTTCTAACCTTATTGGTGTTGAACTTGTGTTTGTAGCATGTATGTATGCTATATTGTTATAATTTTTTACTACGGCATTTCCTAAATATAATTTTTCATTTGCTTTAATTTTTGGTATATATCCTTCTAGGAGATCTGTGCGTTTTAATCTAATGTGCATTTGAATTTTCGATCTGGGTGGTATTTCAACTATTTCCGGTGTCGCAAATGGTATACTGTGATTTTTAAATGCTATGCAAGCGTCGGAATATAATATGTCAGCCTGAGTTTGCTTAAAGAAAGCGTCGCCTAAAAGTCCGTCTTCTGTAATAGGAAACGAGTCTGGTACTACTTGGAATTCTACTGGAATTTTTTCAACGGTGATTAAACAGGATCCTAAGGTGTTACTTTTTCCCTCTGTTATACCTCGTAGTTCGTATATTATATATTGATTAATTTTTATGTGTTTTGCAATTTTATTAATTTTTATGAGGTTTACTTGTGCGCCTGTATCAATGAAGAATTTGACGATGCTATTGCGTACGTCTGGTGTGTGTATGTGTATCGTAGGTGGTCGATGATTTTTCGAAATTCCGCATGATACTTTAGCTTGTTTTGTTTGGGTTTGCTGTTCTAATCTGTTTCCATTCGGCACTGTGATGTTGTGTCCCGCGCCGTGCCTTCTCGCGAGACATCGCTGAAGTTTTTTATTACTAAGGTTTTAATTGCTGTTTCGATTTCACTTGTACCGGTTTCCTCCAATTTGTGTCTAATATTTGTATTTTCTGCTTTGTCATACGCGTCATGTGTGTTTCTGTCGTCAGTGTATTCAGGTCTGTCTTGCGAGTCGTTTCTATATCTATCTCTTGAGTTGTTTCGGTATCTATTACTTGAGTTATTCTTATATCTGTCTGGTGAATTTGTCCGATATTCAAATCTGTTATTCGAGTCACCTTTGTATCTGTTCCTGTTGTGGAGATCGTTCTTAATCCGTGAATTATCTCCGTATCTATCGTGCGAATTATTTCTGTACCTATCGCGTGAATTGTTCCTGTATCTATCATGTGAATTATTTCTGTATCTATCGCGTGAATTGTTTCTGTATCTATCATGTGAATTATTTCTGTATTTATCGCGTGAATTGTTTCTATATATATTTCGTGAAGTGTCTCGATAATTTTCTCTGTGCGCGTTAGGTCGGTCGTCTCGTCTTCCATCGTACGTGCTGAGTCCTCGGTTTGTGTTTCTGTAGCTAGGGTTACTCCGTGAGAACGAACTGCCTGAATTGTGGGAATAGTTACGTTGGGTAGCTTTGTGTCGTTGTAGAGAACGACATTCCTGTACTGTATGTCCTATCTTTTCACAAAAATGACAACAATTTTCGTCTGGTATTGCAGTTTTATGATTAGTTGTTTCCGTAAATCTAAGGCCGGCCGTACACCAAGGAGGCATGAAACACGCAACACGCAACATGCGACATGCGGTAAATACCGCGCTCATACTGATACCGCATAGAGCCATTTAAAATGGATAGCTACTTCTTCTACCCTCGTACACCAGGCATGCATGCTGCACATGTTGCGCGACATCTACTGCGTGCGGTATTTTGTGCGTGTCTTGTCGCAACATTTACCGCGCGGTAGAGGAGACATTCTCAGTTTGTAGGAGATTTTACGTAGGGGGGGGATTTTACCTAGTGAATGCTTCAACATTTGCTGCACTGGTGTACGCGGTGTAGCAACATGAGACATTTACCGCATGTCGCATGTTGCGTGTTGCGTGTTTCATGCATCCTTGGTGTACGGCCTGCCTTACGTGCGCTTTATTAGAGTCTTGGGACCCTTCTTCGTGGCATATATTGTTTTGGTGTAATTTTTGGCGTTTTAATAGTTCGTTTTCAATATCTATTGCCTCGTTCATTGCTGATTGAAGTGTTGGATTTTGTCTAGGCATTTGATAGTTTATGCTATGTACAAGACCGCGTACAAATGCTTTTACTGCTACGTTTTTTACTTCTACTATTCTATTTGTTAGATAGTCTTTATACTCTATTGCATTATAAACCGTTTCTAACCGCTCTATGATTTTGTTTAAAATTCTACGTACTCGTATAGAATAGTTGAAGACTGATTCACCGTAATTTTGTGCTGTACATTTTAGTTCGAATTCTAGATCAGATAGTTCGATTGGTTTGCTAAATGCTGTTTTAAGGTCTGATAATAAATCGCTTAAGGTTGAGTAGGTTTTCGTATCTACTATTTCGATTGCATTTCCAGTTAGTTTGCATGGTAATAATTCTAAAAATTTAGATCTGTCTGTGTCTGGTAGAACGGCATTTGCCCTATTACATGCGCGGATGAAAGTTTCTACGGGTATATTTTTGCCGTCGAAGGTAGGAATTGTAAAATATACATCGCGGAATGTCACTGTATTTGGCATTTTCGCCTCCGTTTCTTCGTTCTTTGATTTTTCTAAAGGTACGTAAAAGATTGGGCTTGTGTGTCTGTGGTTTTTGTGACGTTCTGGTCTTTCGGGCGGAATTTTGACTGATTATTATTTTACTAATGTAGGGTGAAACGAAATGATGCCTTTTTCAACAACTATGTATATGTATAAGTGTCATGCAAGTCAGTTTATGTAGTAATATTGTGTGACTTACTGTGTAAGTGTGTATATGATGGCAATTGTTTGCATTGTTGTGTGTATTTTTCTTCGTGAGCACCTTTCCTTCCTTCTCTCCCTTTTTTATTCTTAATTTGTGTTTTACTGAGTTACTTTTGGTTCACTTCTGACACCACTTGTGATGGCTGAGCAAAGGGCGTACTATGTTCTGTATCCTTCAAAGGTTGGAGTGGGACTGAGCCGCTGCTCAGGTGGGAGCCGGCAGGCCAATATGCATACGTGACACGGCAATCGATACAGATCTGATTCGCACTTGTTTCCACACGCACAGGACACGCGCTTACGAACATTACGAAAATTAATGTGTGTGTCATGTGCGTGTGGAAACAAGTGCGAATCAGATCTGTATCGATTGCCGGGACGTGGCATTTAAATTGTAAAAATAGGTCAGGATCGGTACAATGACCATATGGCAAGACACCGTCGAAGCAGGTAAATTCGCGGTCGAATGGATAAGTTTATTTAACTACCCTTTTCTAACATTAATCATCCAAACACTTTTTTCATAATTCATAAAACACTTTATTCGTTTCGGAAAACGAATAAAAGTATGGAACAGTTATTAAACGACTTGTTAATTAAATTGTTATTGATGAATAACGAAGAATTACACACTATTCTTAATGTAAGACGATTGTAATATTTGCCGTACGTTGCCCCTCGATGCACCCGATTTCGGCTGCGCGCAATTGTGACTGAGCTCGCGCTATACGGGCGCTCGCATTGGCCAGTGTTTTTCGTTAATAGCTAAAAAACGAAGCTTCAAACAATATTTTGGTCAAGGAAAAAGTTGTTCAGAATCACCTCAGCTACCCCTTTTTTAAAAATTCCGCGCGAGTTCCGGGCCACCCTGTATATACTTATTCACGATAGTTTAGGGATACTATCTTAATATCTATATTTATTTCTGAACTTTATTCCACTTCTTAGTTCCAGAAATTTCACAGTTGATAATGGTTCTGTTAAGATATCAGCTATCTGGTTACCTGTTGGAATATATTTCAATTTTATTCAATTTTTCCAATTTTATAATATTGTTGTCAATTTTTCTCAATTTGTTCTCTTGATAAATGATATTTTATATCTATGCGTTTAGATCTTTTGTGGTTTGTTGAAATCAATAACGATTTCACTTTAAATGAACTTTTAATAACCACAGCGGGGTGTTGCGAAATTGTCATTGATACATTTTTTAGTGTGGTGTTATGTGCCCGCTTTTACGCGAAAGCGCTCTGCTCGTGGTATAAAATTAACTCATAAAATAAAAGAACTCAATAACTCAAATAAATTAAAGAAACTTAATACAAACTTAAAACTTTACATACTTATCGTCGAGTTTTACGCCAAAGCAATGCAATTAAACAGCGACGCTAAGCACTGTCTGATTTTCGCTCGGACGGAAAACTTGAAATGCATACATACATACAGATATGAAGCCGCGTTGTAAATGCCCATATTGTACGTGGGTTTCCGCACATTTCTGATCTTGTTAGAGCGAAACCGTGTTGCTGGATACCGTGTTATAGGAGTTTTACCTGTATAACAAATAGTAAAAAGAAATTCATCAAATTAAGTAGACCCCCCCCCCCACCGCCCCATTTGAACCGCTATCCGGCGTCGCACTACACTGTAAAGTGCAGTGCCACTGATTCTATCAGTGGTTGACAATTGCATGGAATATTAATTATACAGCCCCTGATTATAATTTATGTATTATTTTCCATTTTTCTATTTTTTTTGCAGGGGCTGTACTCGACCCCGGTATGCATATTTTAAAACAGTGATCTTTGAAAAGCAAATCCCCCATTTAGGACCACTGTCCGGCGTCGCACTGCACTGTAAAGTGCAGTGCCACTGATTCTATCAGTGGTTTACAATTGCATGGAATATTAATTATACAGCCCCTGATTATAATTTTTTTTTTTATTATTTTCCATTTTTCTATTTTCTATTTTAGCAGGGGCTGTACTCGACGCCGGTATGCACATTTTAAAACAGTGATCTTTGAAAAGCTAACCCCCCATTTAGGACCACTGTCCGGCGTCGCACTGCACTGTAAAGTGCAGTGCCACTGATTCTATCAGTGGTTGACAATTGCATGGAATATTAATTATACAGCCCCTGATTATAATTTTTTTTTTTATTATTTTCCATTTTTCTATTTTCTATTTGAGCAGGGGCTGTACTCGACGCCGGTATGCACATTTTAAAACAGTGATCTTTGAAAAGCTAACCCCCCATTTAGGACCACTGTCCGGCGTCGCACTGCACTGTAAAGTGCAGTGCCACTGATTCTATCAGTGGTTGACAATTGCATGGAATATTAATTATACAGCCCCTGATTATAATTTTTTTTTTTATTATTTTCCATTTTTCTATTTTCTATTTCAGAAGGGGCTGTACTCGACGCCGGAATGCACATTTTAAAACAGTGATCTTTGAAAAGCTAACCCCCCATTTAGGACCACTGTCCGGCGTCGCACTGCACTGTAAAGTGCAGTGCCACTGATTCTATCAGTGGTTGACAATTGTTGGGATTTGGCTGCTGGAACAGCCTTGTCGGAAGGCTAGAAGACCGTGGCGGTGGAGGGCCGATTTGCCAGACAAACTGGTAGCACACAAACTTAATGTTGGTGCACTGCACAACTATCACGTGCTGCACTTAGTTTATTCACACAAAATACGAATCAGAGATAACTCGAGAGGAGCTTTACAATAGAAATAAAATAACAATTGAACGGGTCGCAATGCCGCGTTAAAATAAGGTAGAAAGTCACTGGTCACAATGCCGAGTGGAACAAAATATGGTCACAATGCCGGAACAGAGGTAAACGTCTTGTCGCAATGACGGTTAGGCGAAGAAGGATGTGGATTCCCGTATTCGGGAAGTTCGGCTACCGGACGATCTCCTCGAGCCGTAATTGGCCCAAGTCGGTGATCCGATTTAAGGGAGAGGCACCCACCTTGCTCGCTAATAGGCTCACCGTGTCAGGTCCGTTTAATTAGTGAGCACGGCGAGTCGGTTCGCAAGGAGCGTCGGCCTAGCTGGCTGTGCCCCTCTCCAGCTCGAACCCGTTATACTTATGGCCGCAATTCCGATCATGCCGCCCCCTTTGTTGAACGGTACGTTCAACAGAAAAGGCCAAACCAAAGTCAACAACGTATAACGATGAGCTACTGTCTCGCAGTGGACAGTACTTACGGCTTAAATCGACTTATAACTATGTCTTAATGCTAATGATAATATGTACAGGGTTAAGTATTTACAAGACGCTATGTTGATTGTGGCGAAGGCTTCGTTGATGAGGATTCGCTCTCCTCATTAATGGAGACGGGTAGAAAACAAAGCTTGGTGATTGGTCTCTTGTAGGTGGAGTGCGCCGTTCGCACTGTGGCGACTCGAACGAATCCATCGTCTCCATGGTGACATTGTATTATCCTTCCTAGTTCCCATAAGCAGGGGGGAGTGTTAGGGTTTCGGATTAGCACGATTTGCCCTACTTTGGCTAGTCCTTGCACCACTCTCCACTTCGGACGCTGGTGCAATGTGTGCAAATAGTCGTTGGTCCACGCCTTCCAGAAGGTTTCGGTTAGACGTTGGAGGAGTTGCCAACGGGATAAACGAATTTCATTGATGTTGAGGACACTCGGCTCTGGTGTCGCGATCAAAGGAGAACCGATCAGGAAGTGCCCCGGTGTAAGCGCGCTGTAGTCATCAATGTTATCGGAGGTTTGCGCAATTGGACGTGAATTAAGACATGCTTCGATTTTACAGAGTAGCGTAGACATTTCTTCAAATGTCAAGGTGTGAGCGCCGATGCATCGTTTTAGGTGGTATTTAATACTCTTGACCGCGGCCTCCCACAATCCCCCGAAATGGGGGGCTGCTGGAGGCAAAAAGTGCCAAGCGGTGCCCTCACTTGCTCGAGAGTTCTTGAATGTGACATCGTTTATTGTGGCGAGATAGGCATCGGCGAGCTCACGGTTCGCTCCTTGGAATGTAGTCCCGTTGTCGGAGTACATCGATGTTGGTAAGCCTCGGCGTGAGACGAACCGGTGATAAGACGCTATAAAGGCTGCTGAAGAATAGTCGCTCACAAGTTCAAGGTGTATAGCTTTGGTAGTCATGCATACAAATAGCGCAATGTAGGCCTTGTGAGCCTTGTGCCCCCTGCCTGGTGCTGTCCGAATTTGGATCGGACCTGCATAGTCGACCCCGGTGTGTATAAATGCTCGCGTTACCTTATTGACTCGTGATGCTGGCAAGTCACCCATGAGCTCAGATGGAAGCTTTGCTCTTTCTCGTGCGCAGATAACGCATTGGTGTAATACCCCGCGTACCGTTGCTCGCGCCCTTAAAATCCAATATTCATTGCGAAGGCACGCTAGGGTGAGCTGGGGACCTGAATGCAGGTTCGAGCGGTGGGTTTGCTCAATGATTAGAGTGAGGAGGGGATGTGATCGCATGATTATTGGGTGCTTGGCACTTTCAGGTAGTGCTGATTTGGACAAGCGTCCTCTAGCTCTGATTAAGCCATTAGAGTCGACATAAGGAACCAACGAGGATAAGAGACTCGACGCATGAACTGGGCGGTTCGCTAAAAGCAATTGCAGTTCGAGCGGAAATGAATCGCGTTGAATTCGCTTTAGCCATAGGATTTTAGCTTTTTCACATTCGTTTGGAGAGAGGGCGATCGACTTTGGATTTTCCAGGGAGTGGGATTCTCCCTTGTTTAATCTCACGCGCAGACACGTTACGAATCGCATGACATACGCGGTGACTCGCACGAGTCTGGTCCATGAGGAGTAGCGTGTTGACAAATCACGAATGTCTTGAATGACGACCAAGGTTGGTGCTCGGGGAGTTCGTTCCTCGCTCGTAACTTGAGCACTCGGCGGAAGGTAGCCTTTTGGCCAGTGGTCCGAATTTTTTGTCAACCATTGTGGGCCGGACCACCATAGATGATGGTCCTTGAGTTGGCGTGGTGACATGCCTCGAGAGGCACAATCAGCTGGATTGTCCAGCGTTGGGACATGATGCCATTGTGCATCAGGTAGAAGTGTTTGGATCTTAGACACTCGATTGGCGACGTAAGTTTTCCACTTTGAGGGAGTTTGGCAAAGCCATGTGAGTGTAATGCTCGAATCTGTCCAACAATGACAGTGGCATTCACTGAAGCCCAAGGAAGTGCTAATGAAGGACACAAGGCGTGAGAGAAGCAAGGCAGCAGATAATTCTAAACGAGGTACACTGATCGTTTTCAAAGGAGCTACTCGCGATTTTGCGGCAAGAAGTGCAACGCAAACTGTTCCGTCTGGAAGCGTACTCCTCAAGTAGACAACTGCTGCATAAGCCTTGGACGAAGCATCAGCAAACCCGTGAATGCTTTTAGTTTGTGTTGGATCCTGAGACCGTCTCCGAGGAATTTTCATTAAGGACATATCAGGTAAGTCCTCGAGATACCGCTGCCATTCCCGTTTAAGTTCGTCCGGAATTTGTGCGTCCCACTCACATCGCGATGCCCACAGGCGTTGCATAATGATTTTCGCGACTATGACGACAGGAGTGACCCATCCAAGCGGATCGAAGAGCCTGGCGAGAGTTGACAGGATTTGACGTTTCGTGGTGGACGACTCAGCCGGAATGGAGAGACGAAAGCGAAATTCATCATGAGCTGGACTCCAGACTACTCCTAATACCGGAATGGTTTCTTCATTTTGAAGAATTTTACTCGAAGCAAGACCGTTGTCGGCAGGATCTATGTCCTCGAGTAAAGAGGAATGGTTACTTGCCCATTTACGCAAGCGGAAGCCACCTGCTGCGAGTAAAGTTATCAATTGATCACGAGTCTGGCGTAGAAGATCGATGCTATCGGATCCGAATAAGCAATCATCTACATAGACTTGATCTTGAAGAACCGGACTGGCTAACGGATGGTGAGAACCTCCATCTTGGTTCAATTGTTTTAAAACTCGAAGTGTTTGAAATGGAGCTGATGTGGTACCGTAGGTAACGGTTAACAGGTTATATTCCTGGACTGGGAGTGACGGCGAATGTCGCCAGAGAATTCGCTGGTAGTCCGTGTCCTGGTGGTGGACACGGATCTGCCTGTACATCTTTTCGATGTCGGCGGTATAAACGAAACGGTACAACCGCCATCGAAGGAGGATGGCGTTTAAGTCACCTTGTAACTTAGGTCCACTTAATAGATGGTCGTTTAGCGATCGACCATTGGTAGTACGGCTTGAACCATTGAAGACAACGCGTAAGCGCGTTGTGGAACTGCTGTCACGGAAGACAGCATGATGTGGTATATAATACCTTTGGGAGGGAATGGTTGGTGGCTCAAACGGAGCCGGTTTCATGTGCCCTAAGGCTTCGTATTCGAGCATAAAATCTCGATACATGGTGGCATGTGTCGGATTTGATTGGAGGCGTCGCTCAACACGCTGAAGACTGCGTAGAGCTGCCATACGAGAATCGCCTATATCAATTGGCGGTGTTCGTTTGAATGGAAGGCGAACGACATAGCGCCCATCAGATTGGCGTGAGTGTGTTTTTTGGAAGTGCGATTCGCACAATTCTTCGTCAGGGGTTGTCGAGACTTGGCCGGAAATCTCCTCAGATTCCCAAAATTGTCGCAGCGTTTTGTCAAGTGTCTCGAACACAGTGGTGTTGTGCACGTTAATGGAAGATGGAGTTGTGGTAGGAGATAGAGGACCGGACAGGATCCACCCTAGCGTGGTATTTTGCGCGATTGGTGTATCTGGGGAACCTTTTCGAAGACCTGTTAAGATTACCTGGCTGTATACGTCGGCTCCGATGATCAGGTCAATCGGATCCGAGCTCATGGGATTGTTGTCAGCCAGCTCCACATCTGAAATATGAGTCCAGTTAGACCCCATTTTACTTTGAGGTGGAACGTACCTGGTGAGAGATCGCATTATCACAGCCGTGGTCGAGTATACAGGTCGATCACAGCTCGCTGGTGTTATTCGAATCACAGCCGCGTGCTGTGCAACTGACTGGGTTTCAGCGATTCCGGTTATCCGAATGTGTTGCTTGATTCGGCGGAGGCGCAGTGATTGAGCCAGCCGCTCGGTTATAAGTGTTGCAACTGAGCCCTGGTCCAGTAACGCTCGCGCTATTATGCTTCGGCCGTTTGCTGAGTGCACTTGCACTCGTGCTGTCGAAAGGAGTACACCATATTTAATCGGAGAATTAGAGACAAGATTTGCCGAAATTTCAGCATCACCAGCTGGTTCGAACGAGGTAATTGGTTTTAGCTGCTCGCTTCGAGCTTGTTCTGACTTGCGCGGAAAATGTAATAAGGTGTGATGTTGCTGGTTGCATTCCTTGCAACGGTGCTGGCTTTTACAGTTCACCGCGGTGTGTTTACTGGAGAAACAGTTGACGCATCGTCTTTGCTTTTTAATAAAATCAAATCGATCAGATGGCTCTCGTGCGAGAAACGACGAGCATTGATATAACAAATGGTTTTGTTTACACACCGGGCAAGTCAGGTTGGAAACTGTGGTTGAATGCGTTGCAATCGCTTTCGGTTTCGACGATTTAACATTTGCGTGGTCGGTTAGTTTGCTGACCGTAAGTGGTGCCATCGCTTCGAGTGCGCGAATTCGCGTTTCGAGAAACATATCAAATTCGGTGTACGTTGGAAATTCATTTACATCTTCTTGTTGAAGTTCCCACGCTTTCCGCGTCGACCTGTCCAATTTTTGCACGCCGAGAAATACGCTAATATCGCTCCACTGGTCTACAGGGCGGTCTAGGTTACGTAATGCTTCTAACGCGACACTGAGTCGATCGCGGAGATCGCGTAGTTCCCGTGGAGACTCAGTGGTGGCGTGAGGTAATGAAAACAATGTGTTCAGGTGGGTCATAATCAGACGGCGTTTGTTTTCGAAGCGCGAGGTTACCAGGTTCCAAGCTACGTCGAAATTTTTGTCAGTTATCGATAGGTGACTGATCGCGTTACTCGCGTCGCCCCTTAACGCGGAACATAGGAAATGCAACCGGTCTACATTAGATAACGACCGGTCGTTGATCACCATTGATTTAAAACGATCCCGGAAGCTCTCCCAAGCTTCGAAGGTTCCATCGAAGAATGGTAGATGGATCCGTGGTAAGTGTGAGGTTGTTCTGACCGTGTTAGATTGAACTTGACTTACGGTTACATCGGTGTGGTCAGCTGACGGAGTTACCTTGACCAGCATCTCCGACATGAAGTCCAGCGTCTCCAAATAGGTTTCTTCGCATTGATCGAAGTGGCCTTCCACGAAGTACGGGTGTGTAGCTCTGGTTTTCTCGTCAACGCTAGCAGTAATGCGAGCGTTGAGGTCCTTCGCCTCGGTGTAAGCTTCCTTGAGGGCAGATATCCGATTCTTGGTAGTACCGAGGGTCATCCTTGATTGACCCAGTTTCTTGAAGTTGGTTATCGCTCGCTCTATTGAGCGGACGATCTGGTTTTGTTTGTGCATGAGCTCCTCGTGTGTACTCATTCTCGTCTTGGTATGCCAAGATGGCGGTTGTATTGGCACGTTGTGCGGAGTCGACTCCTTCCACGACTTCTATCCGGCTCGAAGGACCAAAATGTTGGGATTTGGCTGCTGGAACAGCCTTGTCGGAAGGCTAGAAGACCGTGGCGGTGGAGGGCCGATTTGCCAGACAAACTGGTAGCACACAAACTTAATGTTGGTGCACTGCACAACTATCACGTGCTGCACTTAGTTTATTCACACAAAATACGAATCAGAGATAACTCGAGAGGAGCTTTACAATAGAAATAAAATAACAATTGAACGGGTCGCAATGCCGCGTTAAAATAAGGTAGAAAGTCACTGGTCACAATGCCGAGTGGAACAAAATATGGTCACAATGCCGGAACAGAGGTAAACGTCTTGTCGCAATGACGGTTAGGCGAAGAAGGATGTGGATTCCCGTATTCGGGAAGTTCGGCTACCGGACGATCTCCTCGAGCCGTAATTGGCCCAAGTCGGTGATCCGATTTAAGGGAGAGGCACCCACCTTGCTCGCTAATAGGCTCACCGTGTCAGGTCCGTTTAATTAGTGAGCACGGCGAGTCGGTTCGCAAGGAGCGTCGGCCTAGCTGGCTGTGCCCCTCTCCAGCTCGAACCCGTTATACTTATGGCCGCAATTCCGATCAACAATTGCATGGAATATTAATTATACAGCCCCTGATTATAATTTTTTTTTTTATTATTTTCCATTTTTCTATTTTCTATTTTAGCAGGGGCTGTACTCGACGCCGGTATGCACATTTTAAAACAGTGATCTTTGAAAAGCTAACCCCCCATTTAGGACCACTGTCCGGCGTCGCACTGCACTGTAAAGTGCAGTGCCACTGATTCTATCAGTGGTTGACAATTGCATGGAATATTAATTATACAGCCCCTGATTATAATTTTTTTTTGTATTATTTTCCATTTTTCTATTTTCTATTTTAGAAGGGGCTGTACTCGACGCCGGAATGCACATTTTAAAACAGTGATCTTTGAAAAGCTAACCCCCCATTTAGGACCACTGTCCGGCGTCGCACTGCACTGTAAAGTGCAGTGCCACTGATTCTATCAGTGGTTGACAATTGCATGGAATATTAATTATACAGCCCCTGATTATAATTTTTTTTTTTATTATTTTCCATTTTTCTATTTTCTATTTTAGAAGGGGCTGTACTCGACGCCGGAATGCACATTTTAAAACAGTGATCTTTGAAAAGCTAACCCCCCATTTAGGACCACTGTCCGGCGTCGCACTGCACTGTAAAGTGCAGTGCCACTGATTCTATCAGTGGTTGACAATTGCATGGAATATTAATTATACAGCCCCTGATTATAATATTTTTATTGTTTTCTATTTCAGCAGGGGCTGTACTCGACGCCGGAATAAATTAAGATTATATGTATAAAATCATTTATTTTCAGTCGTTTTATGATTAGTATTACCATGTTTGTGTGCATGTATCAATGATCTGTTTAATGTTGCTGTTGATTTTGTAAATTAATATGTTCTTCAACATTATTATAATCTAAGAAAGAAACAATGGGCTTGTAATAACTAAAATACGATATAAATAGTTTTGATTGAAATCTCTCTAAATATCAAAAAAAAAACTCCGTCAATTGTAGTTCCATATTTTGTTGTACTCTCATTTGGATCATTCGACATATTTAAATCGAATGTTGTTTTTAAAAAATCAATTAAAGGCTTTAATTTTTCTTTTGAGAAATCAACATTGAAATCTCCACTCAAAATCATAGGTAACTGATGTAAGTTCCGATTGGGCAGAGCAGACACTGCATTTGTATAACTTATGAAATTTTGGTGGATGAATTCTAGGATTTTGCTTACACTTTGATTAGGTGAGATGTAAATAGCAACAATTATAATAATTATTCCATTTTCCGCTTCACATTTTGCTGCACAAATCTCTCCAATAGATGATTGATTAAATTCATATGATTGAGAATTACTAAATACTTCATCCATCTGTGAACATATAATGTGTGGCGTGCTCGCAATATTCGACAGCAATAGCGAATGGTTACGAACACTGAGTAGAGATGACCAAGGTTGTAAGGCTTGGCCGGTACCACGACGGTGCGCCTGATGCGTACTCTTACACGTGGGTCACCTTACGAAGTCCTATAAGGACCCCGGAGTCCTTATTCCGTTGCTTAAAATATGAATGCAGAACTGGGCCTGCGTGTGTGCAAGATCGAGGTTGTAAGACTCGTCTCGGCTGTATTTAGCGGTAATACTCAAGATCAAGGCTCGGCTTGTCTTGAGCGTTGTCGGAATGGAACTGACTTCCTCGTTGAACGTTTGTCAAAACGTCAACTCGGAAGTCAGCTTCTGCACGCTGATTGGACATTAGGAAAAATTACTAATTGCCAATCAGCGTGTTTTGGAGGTGTAGACATACCCTTCCTTAGCGCCCGAAGCGCGTTTCTGGGAGGAGAGGGTGTGTCTTTAAAACGTGGCCATCTGGTCTGACCACGCAGCGGAATTTCCATCAGGGTGTCCAAAACTTGACCTGCCAGATGTACGTTGGGTCCAGCTCCGGACACCCGTCGGAAATCCACGTTTATGACGCATGCAATTAACTGTTGAGGTCGCGAATAACTTTTAAGGCTTGTAGCTTCTTGACTAGAGATATAAAACGATTTCCTCAAAAACAGTCTTGTTACTTGTGCGTCATAAAACGCCCTAGCCATCTGCACGTGGAATACTTTCCTTGTGCCGATTGCTAGCCGCCTTCTTTTGGAGGTACCGAGTTTTATTACTCTTGCTTTTAAGCCGTGGAACAATGCGTGATGTTTCGCTTCGCGGCGCATCGGTGTTATTAATTTATCCTCGATAATCCCTTGACCGGGACCCGAGGACCGCGCGCTCCACGTCTCTTGTTGGGTCGGTTTTTAGGACGGAACATAATGTTTGTCATATATTTATGATTTTTGTATATGACTACTCCTGCAGCTCTGCACTGAGGTTTCTTAAACTTAGTAACACACTGAAAATTTGGAATATCGATGTTTTCTTTGTTGTTCATCCAAGTTTCCGTTAAGATCAATATAGTTGAATTTTGCGTAACAGCGTCATCAATGTCCGAGACATGTGCGCGCAAACTTTGACAATTTAATGAATATATGTATATTCCCTTTCTGTTGGAAATGAAGTTTCTTAACACATTATCGATTGTTTCAATTTTGTTCATTGACAACCTATTAAATTCTGTTTGTAAGTCAATGACAGATGTTGATTGTCTTCGACCATGAAATAATTCATTAATGTTATTTTTGGTCACAATATGCAGTCCTTCGATGCATGTTACTCTTGATAATGAAACCTATACCAATTGTTGAAAATGTGTTTTTTCATATTCGTAAACAACTTCGTCGAAAGATGCTCCTTGCGACTTATGAATCGTTATTGCGCATGCCGACACCAATGGAAAATGATTTCGCTTGGCATTTATAGTTTTATTATTATTAAGTTGTACAGTGCACGATCTTCTTGATATTGGTACAGCATTTCTTAAAATATTGTGATCCATCATGTACCCTGAAACTTTGCTTCGAATTTTTTTTCCAACTTTTTCTGGATTTGAAAATATTATCCAAACTCTGTTAACATTACCATCTTCATCATAATCTATGTGGCACAATTTTCCTACGGCACCGTTAGCTAATCCATCGGATACATCCACATTAGTAGTCAACATATAACATTTACCTACTACGAATGTTATTTCGTAAGGCAATCCTCCTGTATCAATTGTCAACATTTTATGGAGCTTCTGCTTTACGAAAGCTTGTTGTTCAGCACTATGGCAACCCGTATAAATATCTTTTGCAACTGAAGTTACTTTATTTTCGGCCATATTCAATATTGCATTATTATAATTTTGAACAGCTACGTTTGATAAAAAGAGGCGTATTCCATTAGGACAATTAATGTCAGCTTCTTCTTTACTGACGAATCTTGATTCAATTAATGCCAATTCATCTGAGTTAAGTTTTTCACCATTTCCAATCTTTGTAAGAGCATTAGAAAACATAACGTTTGATTGCCTCATAACCTCTGTGAGTTCATAGAATTTCAAATTGCGCCATACTGTCGGCCCTGTCATTGTGCGTTTTATTTGCTTGTAAATCGGTGTTGCTCTTACTGGAGGTAATTGTCTCAAATCGCTAATTAATATTACATCTAAGGCACCAAAATTTTTGCTAAAATTACCGGTGATTTGCTTAAGACGTACATTGATTTGCTCTAGAAGTTCTGCACCAATCATACTTATTTCCTCGATTATTATGACTCTGACATATCTAAATAGTGACCTGTATTGATGTGCGACTTCCGTACTCAGTGGCAACAATTTTGAAAGAGTTATTTTCAAAGCTGTGTGAACAGTAGTTCCATCTATTGCTACCGCTGCTTTTCCTGTCGATGCACAGGTTATATAGGCATTACAGTACCCATCACTATCAGAAAACCGATTATATATTTCCATTATAAGTCTTATAACGAAGGTTTTACCGCATCACGCTGGTCCAGTAAGGAAAATGTGTAGAGGACTATCATTATTAGATAATAATTTGTTTATTACATGCAATAGCAGAGCCTTTTGTTTTTCATTAGCCATCCTCATAGCTGCGCAAAAATCTGTTCTGGACATAATATTTTCCTTTTTTTTAGCTATTGCACCAAGTTTATTTAGAGTAGCTAATCTAAGATCGCCATTTATTTCTGAATTCGGATTATTATACAATAGTTCGAATGGATTTGTTTCCGGGAATCGATTGGCAACATCTCGTATTTCATCCTGATCTAGGGGAGTTTTCTCCCGGCATAATTCTCTACAAATTTGAATAGTTTTATCAATGTCTATATTTGACTCGAATTCTTTCCTCCTTTGCAGGATTATATCCTCATTATCATCATAAATAGAAATAAATTTCACCTCGGCTAATATTTCCTCTTCTTCACTTCGGAATGGTAAGTGGAGAGTCACCATCTCTCGCTTATATTCGTTAAAATCAGTGGCCATATCGTAGTTTCGATACCGAATTATCCTTGGCACCTTTCTTTCAACAAATTCTCCATTTATTTTTTTTGTATATCTTGATACGAATTGTGCTAATGTAATATCTTCCAAGTATTCTGGTCTTTTCTCGTACTTATCAAACCAGTTTTCTTTCCAATAATCATTACTATCATCTTCTAATTTACTCAACTCTTCCATAGTTTTTCTTACTTGCTGACGTTCAATTGGCCATACTGTTGGAATATATACGATAATTAATGAAGTTTCTGACATTGGTTCCCTTAGTAAATACCAAGCAGCTTCTTGACTTGTGATCTCGGTATGATTTAGTATGTTCACACTTATGTTTTTGGTTATCTCAATGATATCAAATTTCGGATGTTCATTCATTGTTTCGACCATTTTCCTTTGCAAGTGACTTACATCCCTATTTGTTTTATTTACATATTCTACTACATAAGCTGCACATGAATATTCTTCTGTTATAAATTGGAAGTCTGTATTGGATTTAACAATATTAAATATGAATGGATTGAAAGGATTATGCCATTTTTCCAAAGGTTCTCGTTTTACGAAAACTTTTGGTCTATTTATTCCTGCTCTGATAATATTGCAATATTCTTCATCACAATTTATACCATTACGATTACAAAAATCGTCCATGTCTACAAAATCTTCATTTTCCAATCGTACTCTTATTTGTGCATAGTGTTTACGATAATTGTTATATCCTTCCTCTGTATCTTTCATTGAACTTAATATCATTGTTTTTTTTAATGGCATAAAAGGAGCTTCAAATCTACATTTTTGTGCTTTATGGGAAGTTATTTTTTTGTAGCACGTGAATGTATGTTTATGTGTTTGAAGTTTTATATTTCCCGATGCTTTCGATGCTGAAACTGATGTTAAGGCATCTATCAGTTCAATTGCCTTATCATAATCTTTATTAAGAGCATCTGTCGGCGCGTTATCAAGCCAAGCTAAGATGTGCGCATGAGGACTGCCCCTATGCTGAAATTCAATGCGCTTGAGATAGTGGAGAACCCTGAACTTTCCAAAAGGGCTACATTTTTTTGATTGTAGAATATTCATTATGACATTGACTAATTTATTAAAGTATATGGCGCAAGTAACAGCGTCTTCGTTGATGAGAGTACTTTTCACCATGTAATTCAATTTTTCTACTGCCTCTTTCGTGATATAATCTTTGTTTTTCAACTTGTACAATAGTTGTAGCAAATCAGACCACCCTATTTCATTAGCACTTATTGTGAAAAATACAGTCGGTTTACCTAATTGCCTGATCATAGCAAATAGATCCTTTTTCCTTTCAGACCAATACCAAGTAGAATTAGGTATTGAACGTAAACTAAGCAGCTAGTGCTGGAGAAATATCGATGGCACTATCGATATTATCGATGGTTGCTACTATCGAAAACTATCGATAATATATGTTTACTATCGATAGTACATCGAAAATGTGGGTTAACATTCGTAATGCCGCGAATTTAAAAATGTTTGGTAATTTGATGATAAGCATTTGTTCTATAACTGACGATACCGATAGTATTTAGTCATTAAAGGCTGGCTTTCTGTGTGATCTTGCGTACGAAAGAATCTGCAATTCAAAGAATATTATATCCTTTGTACAGGATTGAACTGTATCTGCGCGTTTTTAGGAGAGCGCTCTCTTCCTCTGCGCCTAACGTCATTTCCTTGGCTGCCAGAGAGACTGCTCATCCTTACATTACTTATGTATGTACTACACATGCATACATATCACATTCCATCACTATCGATAATTATCGATGGTCGATGGTCCAACTATCGGAAATTATCGACAGTGCTGACCATTGATATTTCTCCACCACTACTAAGCACTGTCTGATCTTCGCTCGGAAAACACGGCTCTCTTGTTCTACCTCGTGACCCTGACGATCTCGGCTCCCGAGTTTACCCGAACTGACCGTGTCGCGTTGACCGTGTCGCGCCGAGCGTGTCGCTTCGGCTCTCGAGTTTACCCGAATGAGCGTGTCGCACCCGAGCGTGACGCATCAGACTCATTTACTCCCCAGCAAAATTCTGTGCGTGGCGCCCCTAAAGAAGTTTACACTTCAAAAATAATTCATAAGTAATAAAATACTTTATTTCTTTCGGACAACGAATAAATGTATCGAACACTTATTAGTTTATTTCTTATTCAAGAATAACGAATAATTCCACATTATTCTTAATTTGAGACGAGGTAACATAACTGTACCCATGCGTTCGTTGACGACCGCGACCGAGGTTGAAATCCGTTGACGGCCGCGCGCCCGAGCGCTCTGATTGGCCAGGGGTTTTCGTTAATAACTCAAAACCGAAGCTTTAACCAACATTTTGGTAAAGGAAAACGTTGTTCAGAATCACCCCAGTAACCCCCCATTCAAAGCCTGGACATTTACTCTGCCGGACCCTGTATGCATATTCGGTACCCGCATAAAATCTCTAAAAATAAATATTTTCCTTTATTTCTGTATAGGATTATAGGTTTGGAAGGCGGATACATGCTGGGGGCAGAATCCGAAGGTGGCAATGAGGATCCGGAGAAATGAATAATTTTAAGGTCCTTTGGCTTCCACTGTCCGTATTTTGGTTCGCGTGGATTTCTAGCACTACTTTAATACACTGCTTTGGTACTCGTGGAGTACTAGCACTACTGTGATACACTGCTCTGAACTGGCTCGAGCGTTTTATGGGCTCACCGTGAGAAGAAGTAATCCGGCGACCGTTGAGTTTAAACGGTTTTTTCAAACTTGACTATGGTAGCACAACACGACTTTGTTTGCGTACTGTTTCCAAGCGAGTGCGCGAGTTTTCGGTTGTAATCGATCGCGATCGCAAACGGGCGACCCCTGACGGTGGTTAAGCCGAATCCTCAACAATTTCTGATGGTAAAATTGCATTCGCAACAATAATTATTTGTAAAAAAGAAATGATTGTGTCGTCTAAAAGAAAGGCGAAATAGTATTAAAACATGACACGAGTTTTCCTGCACTTCATCTACGACTGTTCAATCTAACAATAAGTCGTCTGGAAATGCGCATCATATATTATACTTTAATGTTAGAAATATTAAACGGTATCATAATTGGCGAGATACATGGCAAGAGAAACGGTAGCGCAAAAAGCGCTATAAGTTCAGATTTAGGTATATTAAATTAAGATATTTAACAAGTGTTTTTAAAATATTGGTAAGCAACTATATAACAGTTATATAGTTATGAATTAGAAAAAATTAATGTAAAAAAATTATAGCAGAGGGGGATCGAACCTACAAAAAAGTTTTCCAGCGGTTCAGCAGCTATGTCTATGTCCGCAAGGAATGAAAATCTCGGCTCGAGCCAATTCATTTTGCTGATGGCCACGATTGTAACAGATGTGGCAATAGTGCGACAGAACTCTCAAATAATGTGATTTGGCAACTATGGCCTCCCACTCTCCGTTTATAATTCTGACTAATGATGTTAGATGTCATATTGTGAGTTTATAATTCTGTATAATGAGTTTAGATATCACCCCGTAAAATGTCGACCTGCCGATTTTCTGTTTTCACTAACGCCCGTTCTGTCGAATGGCGCTTAGATCGATTAGGAGTTGGCCCCAAAAGAGTCGGCCCCCTTAACACTAAACCTACCCCTACCGGTCAAATTTACCGTTTTCAAACTTTAGTACAACTCTTACATATTTAAACGTTATCACATTACTACCAAACTTTACGACTTTTCTTAAAATATGCATAGAATGTATTTTTCAGTATTTACTTCTCGTTTTATTTTTTTATTTCTGAGAAATATATCTAGCCTGTCCTACCTACCGCGGCCGGTCTATTTGACTCTTCTAAATCATCTTCGTCATCTGCAGTAACAAATTGACTATTATCTACGTTTAATTATAAAAACAGTAACTTTTTTTAAAGGACCGGTCATTTTGGCCGGGAACGGTAGGAATAGGCATACAAGAAGTGTCGGTAGGATTAGTGTTAACCATTTGAAATTATAATTAAATAAGTATAAAATTGCCAATAAAACAGATGCGAAATTTAAAGTTACCGAAATGTGGAAAAGTATTCCGTGTTCGATGACACAAAAATTAGTCGGCGCTATGCCTAAAAATATGTTACGAGCCGGGCTGTGTGGCAGCACGGGAGGCCGGCGAGGGGTATATTACCCAGGAATATGGTTATCAGTTTATTAGTTAAGGTGCGCGGTCGAAGCTGATGCGAAATCAGTAACTAAATTATTATTTGATACAACTCGAGCGGTAAAGTTGTATCGATGGGTACGTTGTTACTAATATGTAAGGATTATGGGGTAAATATAGGTTTAACGAATCTATTCGATTTATAAGTGAACGTATTAAAGTTTATATTCTGAATATCAGTATAAATACAAATGTTTCTGTCGCGATGAAATAATATGAAATGTGTAAGTTACCTAAGTATTTGGACGGTGTTGACGCACTGGCGCTGCAAGGTCTGAGAGCCGCTATTATAATATACCGAAAGAACTTCAACCGGACTAGCGGGTTCTAACGGGTTAATCTGTGTGTGATGGCTGAGCAAAGGGCGTACTATATTCTGTATCCTTCAAAGGTTGGAGTGGGACTGAGCCGCTGCTCAGGTGGGAGCCGGCAGGCCAATATGCATACGTGACACTCCCCCTCTTACTAAATTTGATGCTCCCGCATCAATTACTTTTTCAAAACGATAAGTTATATGACTGGGTGTAGTGCAGTTTGTTACGATGTTTCAGTATTCTGGCAGGATGGTGGTTGTATGTGATGTTATATCGTTGCGGACATTGGTGTGGTGCATTGTCCTGCTTGTAAAGTGTGCCTGCTTAGTTAGTGAGATGGTAGTACGTATCTTGATGTAGTGGTGAACGTGTTTTTCTGAAAAATATGCGTCTGTAGTATTGTGCGAACGTGAATTTATATCTATTACTATGGTTGGACAATTAGAGTATACGTCCATGTACATATTGTAAGATGGGATTTGATGAGCGACCGGATCAGAAGCAGGGTAATGAAACAAATGGCGAACCACTAATTATATTTATTATAAACTTAATGAAGTATACGTCTCGGTTATAACTTAGCTCTCTCACGTCTGAGGTCGGCTAATACGTCTCTATTTTAACTCTCTCTAATCTCAATCTGTTCAAACTCAAATCTCTTCTGCCTCTACTTCGATTCTGCCTCGCGCACGCATCAGCCATTCAATATATTCGTTCACTCTTTGCTTTCATCTCATTTTATCTTTCATTCGCTCTCACTCATTTAGGACTCACACCGACTCACACACCCTTGCCACGTGTCGCAGTTCGACCACGGGTCACCATGCACTCAAGCCTCCACGTGCATTCTTAGAAATCATTCGATCCTTCCCAGATATAAACATCCTCTCGATCCGCATTCGACATTTCCACTAACACTTGTCATTCACACCTCGCGGTTCATCCGATACTCCTTATCACACGGTTCATACGAAACTCTAACATACGCCTTCCATACGTCTTCCATGAATTCCACAATCCCACATACATATATGGTATGAATATATTTTATATTTACCAAGTAACGTGCGTTTGGTCAAATTAGAATTTGAGTTTTACCGAATTATTATTGTTTTGTAGTAATATTCCTTTTTGGTCTGTCATATGCTGGGAAGTTGATTTCTATCCTGGAACTTTCAAGCTTATACGTTGAGGTTTAGTGTAAATGATGTAGTATGCGTATTTCCATTCGAACGTGTTTATGTTACGTACGAGTTATTATTTATTAGAGAAGCATTGAAAAATAAAAGATATAGTAGGTTTCGTATTACATTGAAACATTATGATAGTAAAATATACATGCACTTATATGTCTAAGGTTTTTGTCGCAATATTTATCTGTTATCTGTGGAAAATGTTAGTTTTGTTTAGGTGTTGTATGTTATGGTGTGATTTGTTTAGAGTAATGCATTGGTATCATCTCCATTCTGTTGGATGTTTCAATTTGGGGTTCCAATACTTCGTTTGTCGGTTGTAGTCTGGTTCTGTTTCGTCTGGTAATAATTCTAATAAGGTTTATTATTGAAAACATTCTATTGAATAATGAGAATTTCCAACAAATTCCTAATGTGAGTAAAATTGGGCCGATTGAATATCCTGTGTATTTAACTAGTTTTTCTAACGTGGAGGGTCTGTTGTACATATAATGTGTTTTACTGATTTCTTTAGCTTTGGCAATAATTGTTTTTAATTTAATTTCTTGGTAGGTTAAGTCCTCATTTGTATTTGATTCTGGAGTTTGTGTATATTTGTCCGTTTCTTTTAGAATCTCTGTAAAATTTACGCTGTCTACTAAATCTATCGAATTTTTTTATTATTTCCGTAATATTTAAGTGTGCTGCATGGGAAAAATTTGTTGTTATATACGAAGTTATTTCTATTGATGGTATTAATTTGACTGAATGTGTCCTCGCCATGCACAATTCATCAACCTGAAGTATTCCGGTGTCTTTTATTGATTCTATAAAAGATTGTTTGTTATTGCATGTAATGTAGAGTGTGTCGGCTTTTGGTGCAGCGTAAAACCAACCGTTTGTGTTTCGAAGCCAACCGGTTTGTTTCAAAGCCTTAAGTCGTATATCACATATTTCTAAGTTATGGAAATTTGGGTTTAACAGCAGTTGGATTTCGCATTCGGTATTACTGCGTACAGTTTAAACTTGGATCGATCTGTTTGCATATGTAATGAGAATCTAAGTATTTGCAGTGGTCCAAATTTTGAATGTTGCAATAGTTTCCGAAATCTACCGAGATTGCCGTGTATGTTGTAGATGGTTTTATGAAAGCAAACTTTAAACTACTGTTAGCAGTGATAGATTGAGGGACGAGAACCGGAAAATGTTGATACAACTTATATGGAGTGTAATCTAGTAGTGGTATCTTTAAGATATAGATTAATTTAGCTCCATTGTGAAATACCGTTAAGTTGATTATTGTAAGTAATTGTGGTATGTGCTGTTTGTCCAGTGGTATCGGAAATTTCAGATTTCGTATTGATTTGTGTGTGGTCCTGGCACAGGATAGTATTTGTTGCGCCGTTAATATTTGAGGGTGTATTTGACCGATCTTGGCAAAAAGAGTGGCATCGATAAGGGTATTAATTTTAATTTCCAGTTGTGTTACTGCTTCATCGATTTCCGTTGCATACAGTATTGCCTTTTGATTATACTGAAGAGTCTTTGCGTTGTTTCTAACTGTTAATAGTACTTGGTTAATGTCTTTAATTTCGTGTTCTATTGTTCCTGTCAAGGATTTTATTTGTTCTTGTACGAGGTTAGGTTTGGTTAGGTTTGGTTAGGTTTCCCCTGCTCGGAGCCGCCACCTCGTCGTGGTGCAGGGGCCGAGTACCCGTGATGAAGTACAAGGCCATGCCGGCGGGAGTTTAAACTCCTGGTAGGGCCACCCTAGCCGGACGGGCTTGCACGGAGCGGCGAAACCAAGCTGCGGTTCCACGTCGTAAGCCAAGGTGGAAGGCATCGTGCCGAGGGCTGAATGGCCGGGACGACGGTAAATATGTCCGGTCGTAAACGATCCCTGCGGGGCACCTGGGGCCACCCCGCAGTATGTCAGTCCCCTAGCCTAGGTAAGGGGGAGGCCTAGGTGGTCCTCCATTTCCCCCAACGAAAAACAGTGGCCGCCGGAGGCTTCGGCCAAAGGGGGCCGATCATGAAATGATGTCTACGTTGGGTCCGAATGTAAAAACATGGAGGAAGGGAAGGCGCTGTGCCGTAAATGTGGCCAGGAGGGCCACAATATGGATACCTGCGCCAACCAGCCGAGATGCATTCTATGCGCCAGAGCAGGCATCGAAGGGGCTAGTTTAAAACACGTGGCCGGGGCGTTAAACTGCCCGGTCTATAGGAGCCAAAATAAGACGACACATAATGGCCACTAATAAATCATCACAACTAATAAGGGTGGTTCAGATAAACTTGAATAGATGCAAACTGGCCCAGGAGATGCTGGCCAAAACCGCATCTCAATATAAGGCTGATATAGTATGTATTTCTGAACCACACCGCATCCTCCAGGGGTGGCACGCCGACGCCAGGGGGGGCGTTGCTATATATACTCCATCGGGCAGTGCCCTTGAGGCCCACGATGAGATTGTAGCGGGGGAGGGCTTCGTCCTGCTGCGAGCGGCGAAATGGGTAGTGGGGAGCTGCTACTGCTCGCCCAATGTGGCCCATGAGGTGTTCCTCAAGTTTCTGGATGGCCTGGCGTGTGCCATGGGGGATATTGGGATAGCCGAATATGTGGCAGTAACCGGTGACTTTAATGCGAAGTCCCCGGCATGGGGCAGCAAGGTGTTGGACGAACGCGGGGCGGCCCTGATGGGCCTTGCCCTGGAAAAGAGCCTGACCCCCATAAACTCCACTGGGGGGGCCACGTTTGAGAGATGTGGGAGGCGCTCAAAAATAGATTGCGCCCTAATAAACTCCAAGGCACACGACAGGCTGTGGTTTAGTCGAATCCTTGCCGACTACTCAGCTTCGGATCATTTCTACCTGCTCCACGAGTTCCGTCCGGTGGGCCCCCCAGGGAGGAAAGAAGCTAAATGGACATACGCTCTACGCGACCTGAACCACGAGAGAGTGCTCCAAACGTACCACGAAGGTAGGGAACTATTACCCTGGGGTCCCCCAGGGGAGCCAGCTCTACCAGAGGCTTATACCACGCTGGTCAAAACCATATGCGACAAAAATCTACGCAAAACCTCGGCCACTAAGCGGGGCAACCCCTGCTATTGGTGGACGGAGGAGATTGGAAAATTAAGAAAGAACGCGAATAAAAAGAGGAGAAAAGCCCAGCAGGCAACCAGAAGAAACAGCACGGATAAGGCCATGCTAGAGTGGGAGTTCAAAGCTGAGAGAAAGAAGCTGAGGATAGAAATCAAGACCAGTAAAGAGAGGAATCCCGGGCCTCGGGATGCCCAAGAGAATGATGATATCCCGGTGGTAACCTCGGGGGAGATCCTGGCGGCGGCAAAAAAACTTAAAGCCAAGAAAGCGGTGGGTGTGGATAAGGTCCCAGCAGAGGTCATTAAAATCTTGGCTAACAATGCTCCCGAAGACCTTGCCACAGTCTTCACCAGCACTCTCGCACATGGAATCCCGCTTGAGTGGAAGAGAGCACGCCTGGTGTGCTTCAGAAAGCCCAATAGAGCGGGGACGGTCCCTGGGGATTTTAGACCCATCAGTATTCCTCCGGCCCTGTCCAAGGTATGGGAGTACGTAATTAAAGGTAGAATGGAGGAGGAACTGGGACACGCGGGATTACACCCCAGACAATTCGGCTTCAGGAAGGGGAAGTCGACCCTCGACGCCCTTCATAAACTCAACGAAATTGTGGAGACCGCAAGACAGAGGAACCGCCTATGTGCCGCGGTGGCCTTCGACATCCAGAACGCCTTCAATACCCTTCCGTGGAAAGGAGTCCTGGATGAGTGTCGAAACCGGAGATTGCCAGGCTACCTGCAAAAAGCCATGAAAAACTACCTATGCGGCAGGACAATTGTGGTAGGAAAAGAAATGGGAGACGAAACGAAACCAGTCTACGCGGGTGTTCCCAAGGGATCCGTGTTAGGACCCCTATTGTGGAATATGGTTTATGACGAGGTACTCCATAAGACGGGGTACAGCTCCACATTAATCGCCTTTGCCGATGATCTTCTACTTATAACGACTGGAAACGACTTCGGCAAACTGCAGAGGAACATCAACGCGATGCATCCCGAGATTCTCGAGTGGTTTGCGAGCAAAGGGCTCAAAGTATGCCCGGATAAAACCAAGGTGATTATGCTGACCCGAAAGTGGGTACCGGATCCAGCGGAGTTTATAATTGACGGAAAGCCCATAGCAGCAGGACCCGAAATGAAATACCTGGGGGTCACCCTTGACGTGAGGCGGACATTCGTCCCCCACGTTAACAAGGCGGTCAACCAGGCTACGCGACTTATGTCTGCTCTAATCCCCCTGCTACCAAACCATGGTGGGCCGGGGCTAAAGTGCAGAAAGCTCTACGAAGCCGTGTGGAGTGCGGTGGCACTGTACGGGGCCCCCATATGGGGGACCCCGGCCCTGGAGAGGGATACACTTGGGGCGGTCCTCAGAAGAGGCCATAAGGTGGCAGTTATAAAGGCCGCGTGTTGCTATCGCACCACGGCCTATGAGGCGGCCTGTGTACTGTCCGGAGTGCTCCCGGTACACCTGCGCATCAGCGAAAGAGTGCGCTGGTATAATAACGTGAGAGAAGGGAGAATATTATGGCCCGCTGGCAGGAAGAGTGGAATAAGTTTAACGCCATAAACTGGACTAGAAGGCTCATCCCGGACATAAGAGAGTGGCTGGGGTGTCGCGGGCAGGCGAACATCGATTACCACCTCGCTCAGCTGCTCACGGGGCACGGGGTTTTTAACGAATACCGAGTACGGATCGGCAAGTCGCAGGACCCCGCCTGCTGAGACTGCGGATGGGGAGAGGATAATGCAGAGCATGTCTTAAATGGACATGTCCTTCCAACATGCCCGCGCTGGGATGGGGAACGCGCAACCCTTGAGAGGGCCCTCGGTGCAAGTCTGAGCATCCACGGCCTGGTGAAGAGAGCGGGAGCAAGCGACGAGGCGTGGAAGGAATTTAAGAAATTCGCCCGAATAACGATGGACTCCAGAATCCAGAAAGAGAATGAATTACAGAAGCTAGAAAGGGTTCGTGCAGCGAGTGACCCGCTTAGAAGAGGAAGAAGACACGCGCTAGAAGACGTTGGACAACCAGTTCGAGACGTACGGACCAGGATAAGGTATACCTCATCCAGTATTCACGGAGGAGTACATATGTACTTAATATTTATTTACCAGCCTTAGCTGGCTCTATTTATTTATGCTTTTATTATTTTATCGTCCGGACGTATGGTGCTTATTTATGTATTTATTTACTTATTTATTTAGCTATTTATTTATCTATTTATTTATTTATTTATGTATCTATTTAAGTATTGACCTACCTACTTATTTAAGTATCCATACTAGACCGTTTGACGTGTGAACCTATGCTAATGCTAATGTATTTTACCGGAGGATATCGACATGTCTATGTATTTTTATACATCGGGAACTATTTTAACTATTTTATATGTATGACTATTAGGCACATTTATTTTACTGCCTAAGACATCTGTAACGACTTTATTGTACGACTAATTTATACATGGGTTGCGACCTTGCCTAACCCAACCCAACTTACGGCATGTATGTATAGTGAGTACGGGGCCGAGGGACTCCCCCCCGACCACGTATCTACTCTTGGTGTACCTGAAGCGGGCTTCCCCCGGTTAAGGTTTGGGCGCCGTCTGCGCCAAGTTTTGCTCGTCCCGGGGTCGGGGTACCGGGCATTCCTGCCTGTATGCGAAAGCGGGGCGGGGAGGAATGAGAGGGATGGATTGAGGGCTTAAAAAAAAAGAAGGTTTGGTTAGGTTTGGTTAGGTTTGGTTAGGTTTGGTTAGGTTTGGTTTCCCCTGCTAGGAGCCGCCACCTTGTCGTGGTGCAGGGGCTTGAGTAGCTGCAATGAGGCCCAAGACCATGCCGGACGGGCTTGGGCCGAGCGGTGAAAACTAAGTTGCGGCTCAAGAAACACACCGTAAACCAGTGGTCATGTTTTGCTGGAACGGGGGTCTTGCCTTAACCGGCCGTACCGCGAGGATGACAACCTCTATAAAAAATCCCTAACCCCAAGCTACGGCGCGCGGCGAAGAGGGGCATCCCAGTCCATGGCACTAGGGCGTGGTTGGTGGGTGCACCAACCGATAGCGACCAACCTCCGGGAATTTGGCGACTCCTGGTTGTATTCAGCCTTACCGGGGTAAGGCGGCTCTGCCCCGGTGGACCACCCCTTCCGACCTGCTCGTGGGAATAACTATGGACTTTTTAAAACAAAAACAAAAACCAAAGATTGATAAAGTAGGGAGGAGCACACCTGTCGTGTGCGTCATGGACTGTGCGAGGGAGAGAGCAACCCCAGGAACATCGGGGGATGGTGAGCTGCGGAGGGAGGCTGCTCCGGAAACATCAAGGAGCAGCGTGACGAGCAAGGGGGCGACGGCGGTCAACAGTGAATCGTACGTCACAATAAGTGACACGGACGGAGTCTCCGACTCCAGCGGGCAAGTCCCCCCACCCAGGAAGAAGAGGCCTCGATCCTCCGGTGAGCCCGACCAGAGACGGGCCTCTATAAAGGGGCGGAGGCAGATGAGGAGCTCGGATGACGAAGCTCCGCCGGCTGCGCAGGTAAAGGGCCTGCCGAAAGAAGGGAAGCCGAAATGGCGGACGCCTTCAGGCCGCAGCCCACGGCCAACCTGGGGCAGCAGCCACCGAAATGGCCAAGAGGTCGGCCAAAAACAATGCGCAGCAGGTGGAGGAGGAGAACCTCCTGCTGCGCAGTCAGGTGGCCGACCTGAAGATGGAGCTGGCCGCGGAAAAAGCGGCCCCTGTGAGGTCTAAGGTGAGGGATGAGAAGGACAAGGGGGACAGGCCCAGGGCCCGCACGTCCCACTCCTCCTCCTCCTCCTCCTCCAGGGGGAAATCGGGGCCCGTCAGCGAGGAGCGCCTGGCGGCCCTCTTCGAGCAATTCATGGGGAGGGTGGAGAGGAAAACAGTCTCCATCAGGAAGGAGCTCTCTGAGGAGTGGGCGCGGGCAGTCCCCCAGAAGCTGACCTCGGAGACGCCGGGGGAGGTCCGCATTAGAGAAATACAGGCGAAAGTGGTGGCGGCCTGTCGTCGCGGGGAGGTACCCGCGGCAGCCCGGCAATCGGGGACGCCCTCCCCTTCGCCCCAGATGCCACCCCCTCCCCCTACGGCGCAGAAGGGCGCCAATACGTGGGCCACGGTTGTCGGGAGGAAATCGAAGAAGGCGGAGGCGGCGACCCGGGTCCAGGGTGGAGGGTGTGCGCCAGCGGAGGTGAAGACCGGGGAAATCCGGTCATCTCCGCTCGGGCTCGGCACCCTCTGGGTGAAGTGCCCGCTGGCGGCTGCCAGAAAGGTGGTCGCGGCAAGAAGAATCTGTGTCGGCTGGACCACTGCCCGGGTGGAGGCGCTGGCGGACCGCCCGCTGCAGTGCTACCCCTGCTTGGAGGTGGGTCACGTGAGGCAGCGGTGCACCAGCACCGTGGACCGCAGCGGGCGCTGCCACAATTGTGGGAGCCCTGAGCACAGGGCGGCGGAGTGCCGGAGTGCTCCTCGATGCCCCCTGTGCGCGGACCTTGGGAAGCCCTCGGGCCACCGGATGGGGAGCAAAGGGTGTATGCCCCCCAAGGCAAGGAGGAACCAGGGTGCCAAGGGGGCCCAGCAGGCGCAGCTGGCTCCTAAATTGGCTGCCACGAGCCCGGGCGGGCGGGCGGAAGGAGGTGGCGACGGCAGCTGCACCTGGCCTGGCGGAGAAGAAGGCTGAGGAGGGAAGAGAGGAGCCAGCATCTGCTGCTCCCCAAACGCTGGAGACGAGGCCTGTGGAGGAAGGGGCCATGGATCTGGAGCAGTGAAGGGGCTATGGCCCTGCTGCTTCAGGCCAACCTTAACCACTCGGCCAGGGCGAAAGACATGTTTGTCCAGTCCATGGCTGAGTGGGGTGTGGGGTTGGCGATTGCTGACGAGCCGTACAGGATCCCGGACCACCCGAATTGGGTGGGAAACCCGGGCGGCTCGGTAGCGATCATCCTTGGAGGGGCTTCGATGCCCTTGCCGTTCTCCCTGCTGGAGAGCGGCGAGGGCTACGCCGCGGTCCAATGGGGGGATGTCGCGGTGGTAGGGATCTATGCACCGCCTCGGTGTAACCTGAGGTCCTTTGAGGAGTTCCTGGACGGGGTTGCGAGATGCATCTCGCGATGTCGACCCCGTCCGGTTATTGTCCTGGGGGATTTTAACTCCAAGTCCCAAGCTTGGGGTTCCCCCGGGACGGATCTCAGGGGCGAGGCGGTGTTGGATTGGGCGGCCGGCTCCGACCTTCGATTGCTTAATCGGGGGTCAGCCAGCACCTGCGTCCGCTACCAGGGGGAGTCCATTGTCGACTTGACGTGGGCCTCCTCCTCGGTGGTGGATCGTGTAAGGGGCTGGAGGGTGGCGCAGGAGGTGGAAACACTGAGTGACCACCTCTATATCCTTATGGAGGTGCGCGCCACCCGGGGCCGGGGACCGCCAGGGAGGGTTGGCAGGGGTGGGGGTAATGGGTCCCCTTCTATTTCCCCTGCTCCTAAGAAGAGGTGGGCGCTGAAGCGTCTGGACGAGGACGTGCTGATGGCCGCCTCCCTCGTGGTGGCCTGGCCTGGATTGCCGGCTGGGCCGGTCGTGGACGTCGAGGAGGAAGCGGCGCGGTTCCAAGGGGGCATGGTAGCGGTCTGCGATGCTGCCATGCCCTGGTCCCGCGCCCCAGATCGACGGGCAACGTATTGGTGGTCGCCGGAGATAGCGCGGATGCGCTACGGTTGCGCTCGTGCCCGGCGACTGTTCCAGAGAGCCCGTCGAAGACGGCGTCGACCTGGCGAGGGAACACCAGCTGTACGAGGGCTACCGGGAGCAGGTGGTGGCCCTCCAGCTGGCCATCAAGAGGGCAAAGGCGGGGGCATGGTCGGAGCTCCTCGAGCTATTGAACCGTGAACCCTGGGGGCGCCCGTACAAGATGGTTATGGGAAAACGTCGCCCTTGGGCGCCCCCCGTGACGGAGACATTAGACCCCGAGTTCCTGGACAGGGTGGTAGACACCCTGTTCCCCCCGGACGAGGGGGGAGAACAGCCACCGGAGCTCGGGGAGTCGGACCCGAACACCTGGTCCGACGACATGGGGGTCAAGGAGGAGGAGCTCTCCCGGGCCGTTAGGAAGATGGGTGCCCGCAACACGGCCCCAGGCCCCGACGGCATACCGGGAAGAGCCATGGCCCTTGCCCTGCGCGTCCTCGGGCCCCGTCTCAGGCGCCTATTCGATGGCTGCCTGAGGTTGGGGCGCATCCCGTCCCGCTGGAAGAAGGGACGGATGGTCCTTGTGAGGAAGATCGGCAAGCCCGCCGATTCTCCCTCGGCGTACCGGCCTATATGCCTCCTCGACGAGGTGGGGAAGCTCTTCGAGAGGGTGCTGGCTTCCCGCCTCTCGGGGCACCTGTCCCGGGTGGGTCCCGACCTGGCCGAGTCCCAGTTCGGCTTTAGAGGGGGACGCTCGACTATCGACGCCATCAGTCGAGTCAGGTCCCTCTCGGACTCGGCCACGTCCCAAGGGGGGGGGGGTGGCGTTGGCGGTCAGCCTGGACATCGCCAACGCCTTCAACTCCCTTCCTTGGGGTCGTATCGGGGGGGCACTCGCCGAACACGACGTGCCCCTCTACGTGAGGAAGGTCCTAAGGGACTACCTGAGGGACAGGTGGATAGAATACCCGGGCAGAGATGGCCGGTTGTGTACGAGGGAGGTGGATCGTGGTGTCCCGCAGGGGTCGGTCCTGGGCCCCTTGTTGTGGGACATCGGTTACGATCGAGTGCTGCGGGCTGCCCTCCCGAACGGCGTCAGTTTGACGTGTTACGCGGACGACACGCTGCTGATGGCCGTCGGGAGGGACTGGGAAAGGACGATCCGTCTGGCGGAGACGGGACTGGCCTCCGTCGTCGACGGTATCCGGGGATTAGGGCGGGGGACCGCCCCGGTCCTGGATAATGATAGGGGGTGAGCACGTTCAGATTGGGGATCGGATGAACTATCTCGGTCTCCTCCTGGACAGCCACTGGCGTTTCACGGTCCACTTCGACCGATTGGCTCCCCGTCTGGAGAGAGCGGCGACTGGCCTTGGTCGCCTCCTCCCAAACATCGGGGGACCAGATGAGAGGGTGCGCCGCCTATACCTCGGTATATTGCGGTCCATGGCATTGTACGGCGCCCCGATATGGGCGTCGGCCCTGGCGGTCGCGCGGCGCAGCAAAACATTGCTGCGCCGCGTACAGAGGAGGATGGCCATCAGGGTGGTCAGGGGATACCGCACGATATACCACGAGGCGGCGCTGACCTTGGCGGGCACCGTGCCCTACGATCTTCTCGCGGAGGGTGACGCCTCGATATACGAGCGTCTCCGAGAACTCCATAGGGGGGGCGCGATGGTGTCCGCCGAGGAGGAAGTAGCCGTGAGATGCCGGGCCCGGCTGGCTGCGCGAAATAAATGGAGGAGGGAGCTCCTCGATCGAGGAGCCGCGCAGCGAGCAGTCGGGGCGGTTCTGCCCAGCCTGGATGAATGGCTGGACCGCGGTAGGGGGATGCTCACCTACCGAGTCACGCAGGTGCTGTCTGGACACGGTTGCTTCGGTGAGTACCTGTGCCGGATACAGGCGGAGGCGACGACGGAGTGCCACGAGTGTGGGGCTGCGCTGGACTCAGCGCAGCACACACTGGAGGAGTGCCCTGCATGGGCGGCTGAGCGCCGGAGGCTGAGGGCTCAGGTTGGGGCGGATCTCTCGCTGCCACGCATCGTTAGTGAGATGCTGGGCAGCGAGAGAGCCTGGACAGCTGTGGCCTCCTTCTGCGAGGATGTTCTTCGCAGAAAGGAGGCATCGGAGCGGGATCGGGAAGTGACCGATCCCGTCCGTCACGAAAGGCGGAGGGAAAGGGCTCGCCGGCTGCGTTCGCGCAGGCTGGCGAGATCCCCCCCTCCAGTGGCGTAAAAGCGGTGACGGCCCGAGGGGCGATCGGAGGTGTCCCCCCTCCCGTCTCTCGGATGTCTGCCACCGCTGACTCAGTGGACGGGCGGCCCTGCTGTGGGAGGATAATGTCCTCCCGGTATCCCGCGGGGCTGCCCGACAGCCAGTAATCTGGCGTCAGATGTAAAGGAGGGTGGACTCGCTGGCCGTTTCCGCTGGCGAGATTACCCCTCTCCCGTAGGATGGTATGGCTGACGGGCCCGAGGGGCGTTGGGGTGTCCCCCCTCAACCCCCTGCGGACGACCGTCGCCAGCTCCCGGATGCGGGCGGCCCTGCGGGGAGGAACTATCCTCCCAATTCCCGCAGGGCCGTCGGAGAGCCGTGGGCGACTCGGGTGGGGGCCCGAGTCGTCCTTGTCACGGTCTGGTGGAGGTGGGCCGCGTCGGGTGTTACCCCTGGCGCGGCCATGTGCGATACGGCGGAGTTTTTTCGGAGGGTCCTTGTGACCCTCCCGAGGATGGGGCCGCAATGGCCGGGCGTGGGGAGGCACCGGAAGTGTCTCCGTAGGTCACGGGGCCTCCCCTACAACCGCCGAGGTTAGGTAACCGGGGTGGTTTTAGTCGGTAGAAATCCGACACTACCTCCTGCTCTCCCCCAGGCCAGGGGGTGTCTTTCGAAGATTTCCACCTCGTAAAAAAAAAAAAAATGGTTAGGATTGGCAATAATTTGGTTAGGATTTTATTTGTTCTTGTACGAGGTTAAACTTTGATTTTATTATGTGCGTCTGGTCTGCTACTAATTCTGCGATTTCCTGGGTACCGTTAGCTAATGATTCAATTTGTTCGTTAATTTTAATAGCATCTTCCACACTTAAGGTTACAAAAAGGGCTTTGCTAATTTTTCCAATAAATTCGAATGGTGCGTGTCTTTTTCTTATATTATTGTCTAATTCGGTGGTTGGTAGTAGTTCCCGAAGTATTGTTTCCGAGGTCTCTACATCGCGTAGACGAGATTCCAACAGTTTCAGTTGTCCGTAGATTAAGCAGGGTGGTCCTATTGTTGTGCAAAAGTTTTTGAAGTGTAAACTTCTTTAGGCGCGCCACGCTCAGAATTTTGCTGGGGAGTGAAGGAGTCCGATGCGTGACGCTCGGGAGCCGAATCGCGTGACGCTTTCGGGTAAACTCGACGAGCCGAAGCGCGCGACGCTTTTTGCTGGGGAGTGAATGAGTCTCATGCGCGACGCTCGGGAGCCGAAGCGCGACACGGTTAGCGTGAAAAAACCTAACCAAACCTAACCAAACCTAAAAACGCGCAGATACAGTTCAATCCTGTACAAAGGATATTTCGGCAGATTCTTTCGTACGCAAGATCACACAGAAAGCCATCCTTTAATGACTAAATACTATCGGTATCGTCAATTATAGAACAAATGCTTATCATCAAATTACCAAACATTTTTAAATTCGCGGCATTACGAATGTTAACCCACATTTTCGATATACTATCGATAGTAAACATATATTATCGATAGTTTCCGATATACGATAGTAGCAACCATCGATAATATCGATAGTGCCATAGATATTTCTCCACCAGTAGTCCCCACTAGACCCCAGAGAAAGTAAGAGGAAGGTGCATTCTTATATAAACGAATAATTTTTGAGGAGGCGTGTTGGTTTTATGCATTGTATAAAACCCAGTTAAACAAATAATTATCTCTTATAGTTCTGAGAATATACATATATGAGAATATATTCTATATTAATTCATTAGAGTTTCTCCTCTGAATAAGGACCTGCCTTCTTTTACTGTGTAAAATGAATTACTTTTACTAAACTGAACTGTGCATTATATATTATCACACATTCTCATAATCTAGTTTTCCAACAGATTCGTCCAAGTAATAAGACCCGTAATAATAATATTCATGTCATTCATGTATATAGTAATTAGAATAGATTAAAATCGCCATCGAAGTTTACACTTCGGTCGTGCGGTCTTAAGCGCACACTAGTTTTTAGACATTAGTCGTTGCCCGGACGGTTGCTAATGTTCATTAATATTACTATTGCAAATCTTAGATGATCTTGTTATGGTTGATAAATGCGTACCACATAATAATAGCTACTCGTACGCCTGTGCATGTATATCTCGTGCGACCGCAGCCCGGTGGATTCGCGCGGTCCGCGTATTATGTGACAATTTACAGAACTGTAGGAGGCAAATCCATCATATTATATATCAATCGATTCAGAAAAAATTGTCAGTTCTTTTTTGTCATTATGTAAATTTTTGATCTCTTGAAATAATGTAACAATACATTTTTTGAAGTGTAAACTTCTTTGGGCGCGCCACGCACAGAATTTTGCTGGGGAGTGAATGAGTCTGATGCGCGACGCTTTCGGGTAAACTCGAGGAGCCGAAGCGCGACACGGTCAACGCGACACGCTCAGCGGGACACGGTCAACGCGACACACCCAGCGCGACACGGTCAATGCGACACGGTCAACGCGACACGCTCATTCGGATAAAATCGGGAGCCGAGATCGTCAGGCTCACGAGGTAGAACAAGAGAGCCGAGTTTTCCGAGCGAAGATCAGACAGTGCTTAGTAGTGGTGGAGAAATATCGATGGTCAGCACTATCGACAATTTCCGATAGTTGGATCATCGACCATCTATAATTATCGATAGTGATGGGATGTGATATGTATGCATATGTAGTATATACGTAAGTAATGTAAGGATGAGCGCTCTCTCTGGCAGCCAAGGAAATGACGTTAGGCGCAGAGGAAGAGAGCGCACACCTAAAAACGCGCAGATACAGTTCAATCCTGTAAAAAGGATATAATAATATTCTTTGAATTGCAGATTCTTTCGTACGCAAGATCACGCAGAAACCCAGCCTTTAATGACTAAATACTATCGGCATCGTCAGTTATAAAACAAATGCTTATCATCAAATTACCAAACATTTTTAAAATCGCGGCATTACAAATGTTAACCCACATTTTCGATGTACTATCGATAGTAAACATATATTATCGATAGTTTTCGATAGTAGCAACCATCGATAATATCGATAGTGCTATCGACATTTCTCCAGCACTAGTGCTTAGTTTACGTTCAATACCTAATTCTACTTGGTATTGGTCGGAAACGAAAAAGGATCTATTTGCTATGATCAGGCAATTAGGTAAACCGACTGTATTTTTCACAATAAGTGCTAATGAAAACGGATTGCAGATTCGTATTCAGCACATTAAGGTCTATAAGAAACGCATATTGAAGGTTACAAAATCAGACCCGTGTTGAACAGTGTTATCGATAGTTTTCGATAGTAGCAACCATCGATAATATCGATAGTGCCATCGATATTTGTCCACCACTAGTCCCCACTAGACCCCAGAGAAAGTAAGAGGAAGGTGCATTCTTATATAAACGATTAATTTTTGAGAAGGCGTGTTGGTTTTATGCATTGTATAAAACCCAGTTAAACAAATAATTATCTCTTATAGTTCTGAGAATATATATGAGAATATATTCTGAGAATATGTTCTATATTCATTCGTTAGAGTTTCGCCTCTGAATAAGGACCTGCCTTCTTTTACTGTATAAAATAAATTACTTTTAGTAAACTGAACTGTGCATTATATTGAATCACATTAATCACACATCCTCATAATCTAGTTTTCCAACAGATTCGTCCAAGTAATAAGACCCGTAATAATAATATTCATATTATTCATATATATATTAATTAAAATAAATTACCATCGTCATCGACGTTTACACTTCGGTCGTGCGGTCTTATTTAAATATATTGATTGGTTACTGAGATATAGGCCGTTAATAATTCGAAAACGAAGTTTCAACCAACATTTTGGTAATGGTGAAAGTTGTTCAGAATCACCACAGCAACCCCACATTTCCCGATACCACCACTAGTTTCGAGCCACCTGTAGAGTCTGTAATATATAATAATGTTTAAATATTTATCTATTTCCATAATTTCTCGAGTAGATATTAGTATAAAAATATTTAATTTGTTTATTTATTACTGCGTAGTAGACATAATGTTATTTGTTTATAACATTTTCAGAGAACAAGAATATCAATCTTTTGTATTTATTGCATATTTTCCTTGTTTCCTGTAAAATGTTTTTAATCAAACAATAGTTGACCTGTGATGTATTAAATAACTATCACGTGATTGCAAGTGACAGTAACTATGTACCACCGAATTGCCTTGAAAATTAAATATTATTCAAAAGTGGCGTAATCTGCATATTTCACCATAAAATATACAAATATTTTGCAACCTCTTAATTGAAAATCTATTGAAAAAAAGATACCTCTTTCATGCGCCACGTTTTTCACGCATAAATAATTGAAATTTATATGTTTCTGTATATAAGAGACATGTAAATTACGATTAGATACGTATGAATCGTATAATAATGTAGGATGCATACCTGCGTATGTGTGTGTGTGTGTGTGCGTGCGTATGCGTGAGGCGTTGCGTGAGGCGCTGCGCGTGCCGTGAAGTGCGTCGATAAAGGTGTAAGACAAAGGACACGATCGAGGCAGCGACAGAGTCGAATGTTGAGCGAGAGAGTTGAGAGTGTTGATCGAAGAGTGGCGACAGTTGATGTGCAGCGATACATGTAATTCAGTTCTTTAATAGCAATAAACTACTTCATTTCCTACAAATTGGGGGCTCGTCCAGTGCATCCAGCTCGTACAGTGCAGCTAGTGTGTACAGTGTACCTAGTGCGGCGTGTAGTGGTGCAAGGGACCGAAAAGTCGAAAAAAGAGACGGTGAATTCTGAACTGCGCATTTTAGTTCTCAATAAGATGGAAAGTTTGGGACAGATTACGACGATAGAGCATAAAATTAAGACGGCATCTGCCATTTCTGTAAAGGCTCTCCATCGATTTATATTCGATATCGAAGGCAATAGACAGAATCGCAAAAGATTGCGTGCATTCGGTGGATTTGCATTTTCCGATGGATCCTCCGAACACGTAACGAAATTGGAAAAAGTAAATGCGATGACGTTTGGTGATTTAGTTTCTTGCTGTAATATGCTTGGATTGGACTATCGAGGGACGAAGGAAGAATTAATCCAGAAGATATGTAGTGCGCTGATGGATATAGATTCGCTTATGATTCATGATGACGCAACAGAAGACGAAGACGGAGACGGAGACGGAGACCACCATCCTAATAAAGAAGACGGCAGTGATCATGTATCTATTTTGGCAAGGGAACCTGATGAGAATGACGATGATGATAATGTAAGTTCTCAAAGTAGATATAGAAAACCCGCAACGTTTGCGATGAATTATCGGGACGTACAAGATTCCATCCGATCATTTGACGGTACTGGCTCTTATGCAGTAGAACGGTGGATCGCGGACTTTGAAGACATTGCAACTTTATTTGGTTGGTCAAATTTAGAAAGATTGGTATTTGCAAAAAAATCGTTGAAAGGTTTGGCAAAGTTATATATACAAAGCGAAGGCGTCATTAAAACATGGACGAAATTGAAATCGCTCCTGTGCGAAGAATTTTCAGAGAAAACGAATAGTGCAGAATTGCATAAATTACTGTCGCAGCGGAAAATTCGAAGAGACGAAACCGTACAAGAATATTACCTTATTATGAAAGAAATAGCATCGCGAGGTACGATCGAGAACGACGCACTAATACAATATGTCATCGACGGCATACACGACGAATCTAGCAACAAATTGATTTTACTTGGAACGAAAAAATTGAGTGAATTCAAAGAACGCTTAAAAATTTACGAGACTCTTCAGAAGAAACATCAAGAAAGGCCAGTAACAATGAGAGAGGATACAATAAGAAGAACGGATCCAACAAAAAGAGGCGAGAATTGGAAGAAAACGACATCATCAAGGAAGTGGGAAGCAACACCAGCAAAATTCGAATCGCGTTGTTACAATTGTGGTGATAGAGGACACTTGTCTAGAAACTGTAATCAAAAAGCGCTTAGGAAAAAATGTTACGAATGCAATTCTTTTGGCCATACAGCTGCTGAATGCAAAAAAGCCGAGGGTAAGTCACCTGCGATTGCACAATCCACTTCTGCCGTGAATAGTATTGTAACCATAACAAAACATGAGATGCAAAAAAATATTTTTATTAATAATGTACGCGTTAAAGCATTAATAGATACGGGTAGTTGTGTTAGTCTATTACGCGAGGACGTTTATAAGAAAGTCGGCATTGATAGTTTACACGCGTGTACGACAAAATTAACGGGTTTCGGTAAAGGAAATGAAACTAAACCTTTGGGTTACGCGCAAACAGTTATTAAAGTAGACGAAGAAGAATTTCCAGTTACTATTTATGTTGTACCGGTTGAATCAATGAAAATGGAAGGGGTAATTGGCTCCGATATAATAAACTTAGCCGAATTAATAATTGATCCACAAAACATTACTTTACGTAAAATTCCGTTATCGATGTTCTTAACACAAATTCCTCCCGACAATGATCCATTAGATTTAAATCATATTCAAAATGTTGAAGTACGTGACGAATTACAAGAATTAATAAGTTCATATAAACCCGCAAAGAAGAAAGAAACAAATATAAAGATGCGCATTATCTTGAAAGATAAAAAACCGATAAGTCAAAAACCGCGTAGACTACCCATGCCAGAAAGAGATGTCCTACAGAAACAAATCGACGAGTGGTTAAAAAATAACGTCATTGAGCCGTGTGCTTCCGAGTATGCAAGTAATGTAGTAATAGTAAAAAAGAAAGACGGATTTCCTCGTATATGCATTGATTATCGCAAATTAAATAAAATAGTAGAAAAGGATAAATTTCCACTTCTGCTAATCGAAGAATTACTCGATGCCTTGCAAGACGCTCGTATTTTCTGTACCATAGATTTGAAGAACGGATTTTTTCATGTCGAAGTTGATAAAGACAGTAGGAAATATACTGCGTTTGTAACACACTCCGGACAATATCAATTTATTAAGATGCCATTTGGGCTCTGTAATGCGCCAGCGGTATTTCAAAGATTTATTAATAGTGTATATCAAGAATTAGTAATGCAGGGTATCGTATTAATATATATAGACGACATAATCATCCCAGCCAAAGATGAAAAGGAATGCTTGATGCGATTAAAGTTAGTCTTACAGATCGCTAGCGAATATGGTCTGAGTTTAAATATGAAAAAATGTAAATGGATACACAAACGTATTGAATTCTTAGGTCACCACGTCGAAAATGGGAAAATCTATCCGTCTGAGGAAAAAATAAAAGCCGTTATAAATTTTCCAGAACCAAAAAGTATAAAAAACGTGCAAAGCTTCTTGGGCCTGTCAGGCTATTTCCGTAAATTTATTTCGCATTATTCAATTATAGCAAAACCTCTTAGTGACATGTTACAAAAAGATAAAACTTTTGAATTTAATGATTCGTCAAAAACGGCATTTAACGAACTTAAAAGGAGACTTTGTCAAAATCCAGTGTTAAAGATTTATAATCCGGAATATGAAACCGAATTACATGCAGACGCATGTAGAGGCGGGTTTGGAGCTGTTATAATGCAACGATGTCCTGAGGATAAACAATTACATCCCATTCACTACATGAGTCGTAAAACGAAGTCAGAAGAAAGGAATTATACAAGTTACGAACTTGAAGCTCTAGCCATCGTTAGAGCTCTTGAAAAATTCAGAACTTACTTATTAGGAATAAATTTTAAAATAGTTACCGATTGCGCCGCGTTTCAAAAAACAATGAGCAAAAAAGAGTTAATCCCACGCATCGCTAGATGGGCTCTTTTCCTTGAAGACTTTCATTATGTAATAGTGCATAGACAGGGAATAAAAATGAAGCATGTGGACGCTTTGAGCAGAAACGCTATTATGATGGTAAATAAGGAATCAATTAATCCAAAAATTAAGAAACTACAACAAGAAGATACAGAAATTAAAGTAATTACCGAAATTTTGAAAGATAAACCGTATAAAGATTTTTGCATACGAGACGGTTTAGTTTATAAATTTGTTGATGGGCGAGAATTATTAGTAGTGCCGCGAGTTTTGCAGAATGAAATTATTCAGGAAGCTCATCAGAAAGGACATTTTGCAGTTATGCGAACTGAAAACATTATCAGTCAAAACTATTTTATTCCAGAATTAAATAAAAAAATAGAGCGATACATCAGTAACTGTATCCCATGCATTTTGATGAATAGAAAATCGGGAAAGCAGGAAGGATTTTTAAACCCTCTTATTAAAGTAAACATTCCATTACATACTTATCACGTCGATCATTTGGGACCTTTGGATTCCACGCATAAGAATTATAATCATATTTTTGCCGTAATTGATAGTTTTACTAAATTTGTCTGGTTATATCCAACAAAATCGACGACGACGCGCGAAGTTATAAGTAAATTAGAAATTCAAAGAAATATATTTGGAAATCCTTTGCAAATTATATCCGATAAAGGGACCGCTTTTACTTCCCAAGAATTTAAAGATTATTGTACAAGTGAAAATATAAATCACATTCTAATCACGACCGGTCTGCCTAGATCTAATGGTCAAGTAGAGAGACTTAACAGAACTATCATTTCTACACTTTCAAAATTATCCATAGAAGACCCTAGTAAATGGTTTAAACATGTAAATAAACTGCAAAGAGTTTTAAATTCCACGTTCCAACGGAGTATCGGGATGACTCCCTTCGAATTACTATTTGGCGTGAAAATGCGTGATAAAGACGACTTGTTATTAAAAGAAATAATCGAAAAAGAACTCCTACTTCAGTTTAAGAAAAATCGTGATGAACTGCGAGAAAAAGCTAAAACACAACTAAGTAAAATTCAAGAAGAAAATCGGAAAGTATATAACAGAAAACGGAAAAAACCTTATAAGCATAAATTAAATGATATTGTGGCGATAAAACGCACCCAAATGGGTCCAGGTCGAAAATTACGTACGAAATTTTTAGGACCTTACCGTATTATAAAAGTTAAGCCTAACGACACGTATGACGTAGAAAGGATAGGTGTAGGAGAAGGACATGTGCTGAATTTATAAAGCAATGGCAAACACAAGATTCATCCGAGGCGAATGAACTGCAGGATGGCCGATTGTAGGATGCATACCTGCGTATGTGTGTGTGTGTGTGTGCGTGCGTATGCGTGAGGCGTTGCGTGAGGCGCTGCGCGTGCCGTGAAGTGCGTCGATAAAGGTGTAAGACAAAGGACACGATCGAGGCAGCGACAGAGTCGAATGTTGAGCGAGAGAGTTGAGAGTGTTGATCGAAGAGTGGCGACAGTTGATGTGCAGCGATACATGTAATTCAGTTCTTTAATAGCAATAAACTACTTCATTTCCTACAATAATATAAATCTCGCAGAACAATTCATCTTTTGGTATATCCTTTGTAAATGACTAATTCCTTTAGAAGTAAGTAACTAATAAATATTCAATAATTTTCTGCACAAAACAGGCCAAGAAAAATTTTGAAAACTGTTTTGCGGTTATAATATACAGAAAATTCTTCAGCAATCTTCTGAAAGCCTGAGCAGATATGGAAAAAATTGAACACAAGTAACAAATGAATATTATTAAAGCTGATGGTTGCAAAAGAGACCCAGATAAATTGTCCGAAAGTATGAGAAATCATGGTAAAACTTGAACCAGACTACTTACTAAAAGAAGGTTAGTGAACACGATCGTTGTACATACAAGATGACACGAAGTAATCACTTGAAAACTGTTGACTTCTGAAAGTAAGTACTTTGAATATCGACCATCTTAAAATAAAAATGCTATTTCGTTTGACATGCTCACATGCACTTCTTTGATAGAATACATAACACTAACAATAATCATAATAGATTACACTATAATATACACATATACATACTGCATGTATGTACAGGGTCTACCACGTATCTCGGAACCCATGCGCGCGCACACTTGAGTAAATTGCAACGTCGCAATGAATCGATACAGGCGTCATCTATGAACTGCTGGTGAAGGTATAAAGTCTTCTAGGGGACGCAAGGTTTGGCAAGATTGGAGAGGGGATTGTAAGAATCAACTGGATTGTAAGAAGTATTTCCTTTGTTATATTTTCTGTGAAGTATCTAGAAACCAATGAATATACAGTTTTGACATTGCAACCAGAGTGAAACTTAAAGAATATTTCTTTCATTAGCATGGGCACCCAAACTGTTAAGCAATACTGTAGCCTTTGACTATAGTCCTAGGTTGGACATGAAAGTATGAACTGTTATTACTTACAATTAGTATTATCTATCATCTGCAGTCGACATATTGTAAAAGCAGTTACCTAAGATACTACTAACTTAGACGGCGACAAAAAACCTTTAATTAATAACAGTAAAGCAACCTTAATAACCGCCATAGTCCTACACAGCCGGGCAATAAAGTTTGTATCTTCAATGGTTCCTCAGAATTTTCAATATACAGTAATTCTTCGCTTGGCACTCGCCACGATCTCTAGCGTGGACGCTCGCGAGTCATCCCCACCACCGGAGGGGCCCCTCTAACTTTAAGTGGAAGGAGGAATCCGTCACCTTTTGACTAGCCGACACGTCGCGGCGGCTGACGGCCGCGTTTACATTGAAAGATTAAATGTTTGGTATCGGTGAGACAACACTAATGCAACGGCGAAACTTTTTTATTGTTACTTATATCGCTATAATTTTTTTTTTTAAATGCTGCTGAGATTGTGGTGATTAAAATGAGACCAAACACGATAGAATTTGTATTATGTTTACTTACCTGGTAATATTATATGTAATGGGCAAGAGTCCTTACAAGAAAAGCTTGCGAACGGTCGTGCTCAGTTTTTAATAAAACTTTACGGGCTTAGAAGATAGTCCAAATCTAAACATATATTCCAATAGGTTTTCTCAAGATAGGATCCACATTTATTAGTATGGTTTTATGTTTTTCGTGTTTTATTGCCAAACGTACTTTGCAAAAAGCAATTAAACACAGTTGGCAATTCCTAGACTGAAAGCAAGTTCGATAGGATTTCTAGAAATCCATGCAAGCACATAATAATGGAATGCCACATGCAAATACTGAAATCATTAGTCGCAATTGAATATAATAAAGAAATGTGTGGTATGGTAGAAGCCCCGAAAACACAGCCGTCGGCCGAATCCACACTCGAAACTCAGGTAGATCAAATTCGTCGTCAATGCATTCCCGGCGCTCGTCGAAATTCGTTTCGTGTTCATCGACGAACGTCGAAAAGGCCTTGTGTCGCCGCGACTGTCGGACCGACACAAAAGCTTGGCGAGGTTCCTCAATGAACACGACCGTTCGCGAGCTTTCCGTGTAAGCATCCTTGCCCATTACATATAACATTACTCAGTAAATATAATCCAATTTCTATCGTGTTTGGTCTCATTTTAATCACCACAATCTCAGCAATATTTAAAAAAAAAATTATAGCGATATATGTAACAATAAAAAAGTTTCGCCGTTGCATTAGTGTTGTCTCACCGATGCGAAGGCATTTAAACCTTTTACTGACGCCCGACTTCTCATTCCACTTTTTCTTTCGCTCGCTGTTTCTTTCTGTGGCCGCCGATGTCGGTGCCTACATAGTAGCCGGGCGGCCAAAATTTCTAGAGACCCAAAGTTCACCTTTTGCTCGGCGCTCGCGGCCGGTCCCGAACAGCGAGCGCCAAGCGAAGAATTACTGTAATCACATATACAGGGTGGCACAGAACCCAATGAACATCGGGATTTGGGGGGTAGCTGGGGGGATTCTGAACAACTTTGTCCTTGACCGAAATGTTGTTTGCAGCTTGGTTTGTTAGTTATTAACGAAAAATACTGGCCAATGAGAGTGCCCGCTGGGCACGCGCTCAGGCGCGTACCTCCCAGCTGTGCTCGGTCATGATGGGGGCATCGAAGGTACCTATGGAAGCGTACGGCAAATGTTACATCCTCTTAAATTAAGGATACTGTTCAGGATGCGCGCGTTGGCGGGACTACGACGCTAGCCTTCTCGCGCATCGGCAGCGAGTGTGGCGCTGACGACGAGTTCGCCTGCCAATTAACGGGGTCGGAATCGATCAGCCGATCGATCGACTGACGGGATTGGCTACTTTACTTGCTAGATCCTTCCGGAGAGGCCCTTAACTAGAGCAGGAAATATCCTGCTCTGGTCCTTCTCCGGAAGGCAAATCGAGATCCGTTTCAACTACTACCGAGTGTAGACATCCTTCCGAAAAGCGAACATCTAGTGCGAATCAGATCCACCGAGGATAAGCGACTAAGTTAAAATTAGTTACCAGTTCATTGTAAATATAATTATAGTTTATTTCATTTATAGTATAAGTTCATTGTGCCGTCGAGTTCTTGAAATAAAGTGTTAGTGTCCAAACGTGTTGCTTAGTTATCGTCCAGCATCGTAGCGTATTCGTTAATTCTTCCTTGTCAAGCTCTCACCCTCAAAGAGCATCAAGTGTGCGTAAGCACTAATTGCGCACAGATACTCTGGAATTTTTCGTTAATCATTAATAAGAAATAAACTAATTATTGTTTTAATTAATCGCCTACGGTCGTTGACGTGAAAGAACGCATCGGCACCGCGTGTTACATCGTCTTTAACCCTTATGTTAGCAACCGAAATTTCAAGTGTCTACTTTTCGACTTTTGATTCTTCGAATCGTTCCTAGTTCTATAACTAGAAAAGGGATGCTTATCTTGTTTATATAAACAAGTATAAACTGGCATCAGAGACCATCTCCAATTTGCATCAGTTTGTAGAGAGTTTTTGATTCGAGGCACACGATTCTTTTCAGTTAGGTGAAACGTACAGTGCTTTTGTGAAATATAATTTGTAAAGTTTAGAAGTTTATAGTGTAAAAATATTTGATCAGAACACGTCAGTTTGGAGAAGACCTTTGTTTTCCAACACTTCGAACCGGATTGGCAAGTGCTCAAATAATGAGACATCTTCCCACAAAATTGGCAATACAAAGCATGATAAATAGTCAAGTAGAAATAAATGAAATTCCTTCTACGTCTACACAAGAACACGGCGACAGTGAAAAGACAACAGTCGTGGGGTCCTATTACATGTGTCAGGCTGATCCCGAAAAGAAGCGACGGAAAACACGAAAGGCTTGCCACAAATGCCACCGTCCTATTTGTGATGAACACGCAAACACTATAGCAATATGCAGTAATTGTCCCCAGAATTCTTAATTATTGTAATTTAATAAATAAATAAGTCATTTCACTTAAAAATTGGTTCATGTTTATGTGCACAGAACATCTAGCACTCACGTCTCTTATATGGGTACCCGGTTACCAAACAACCGTATAAATATGTTTAAAGCTTTATAACGTAAAAAATTGCGAACCAATTTTATTTAAAATTGGTATATCGACGTAAAAACATCCAAATAATGGGAATCCAGAGGGGTTTTACATTATTGTTACTAGAACATAAAAAATTCTTGTAGCAAACATGAAATGGGTACCCGGGTACCCGGTTGCTAACATAAGGGTTAAGCATGGATAATGTGGAATTTTTGCTTATTCATTAATAAGAAATAAACTGATAAGTCGTTTAATAAGCGTATCCGATACTTTTATTCGTTATCCGGAAGGAATAAAGTGTTTTATTACTTATGAAAAACTTATCCATTCGCCCACAAATTAACCTGCTTAACATTGTGCGAATCCTGACCTTTTTTTTTTTATCGGGTGGGAAATCTTATATGAGACACCCCGGCCTCTGGGAAGAGACCGGGGTAGTGTCGGATTCTAACCGACTAAAACCCACACGGTGGCCATCCTAGGCGACTCAGGAGGACCCGTGGAACCCTGACTTGCCTGATCCCCGTTCAGACAGCCTGTGGTTCTCTAGTCGGGACAGAAGGTCCCGACATTCCCTCCCCCCGGGATCCCAATTATACAGGCGGGGGCATAGGACGCTTCCGCCCCCTCCTTCCGACTCCACCTCTACTGCGAGCGGGGTCCGCCCGCTCTCTAGCCCTCTCCGCCTCCTCCTTCTGCGTCATGACGTCCTCGCAAAAGGAGGCCAGGGCGCTCCAAGCCGCACGGTCGTCCAGAATGTTGGGGACAAAACTGACTTGCTGTCAGCGAGAGGTCAGGACCCACCGCTCGCCTCAGGACTCGGCGCTCGGCAGCCCACGCCGGACACTCCTCCAGAGTGTGCTGCGCCGTCTCTTCTCTCCGGATGCACTGCAGGTACTCCCCGTAGCACCCATGCCCGGAGAGCACCTGCGTCATCCGGTACGTCAGCCTGCCCCACGTTCTGCCGAGCCACATCTGCAGACTCGGAAGGATCGCCCCGACGACACGCCGCCCCGCTCCTGTCGACCCGGCGAGTCGTGCCCTCCACTCGGAGACGGCGCGCCGCACAGTGGTGCCATTTCTTGAAAAGCTGACCAAAATTCAATTTTTGAAGTATATGCCAGCTTTTTTTTAGTATAGCAGATTTGTTGTATATATATCAATGCATCAAATGCCGCTTGAATTTCTTAAATATATTGATTGGTTACTGAGATATAGGCTGTCAAACTTGACGAAACTTTTTGCTCCTTCATGTCTTGAAAATCGGAGCTTGTTTAATGTGCCAGGAAAAGTTTATCTTAAGAAAATTTATATGTGAAACATTTTACCATTAAAGTAGGTGTTATAAACATAAATTCTCCACAGAAATAAAGTAAAATATCTTTGAGTTTATCCTTGTAATTCCGTTCTCAATATATCATAAATTTTAGCCATATCTTAATGAACCGGAAGGAAAATAAACATGTGTTTCACGGAAATGCACAATGGGACAAATTTCTGGATATAAAGTAACATGTCAACTATGATATCCCGTTGAGAAACTTTGCCCCTTTTTGCCCCTCTTCAAGATATTTAAATTTAAAGTATTCCGTGTGGTATTTACAGTCTGTCCCACTAGAGCCTAGTGGCATATCTCGTGCAAAGGTTTGAATATGGAAAATTGAATATGATATAAAAACATTTACCGAAAACATTAATACAATAATAATAAATAAGTAAGTAAATAATAATAAATAAGTAATAATTAATAATAATTAATAATAATAATGATGGGTCCAACGTTATAGACGACTAGCAACCCCAAAAACATAAGAATATCAATTTTTATGAAAATCGTGTGAAATTACGAATTTTGGCCAGCTTTTTCTGAAATGGCACCACTGTGCGCCGCCGCCGAGACTGAAGCCTCAAAGCCCCCAAGCTCTCCCCGCGTTCCAGCGGGTCGCCGCCAGCAGACGCCCTCATCGAGGCATAGTCGGCCGCGGTTACTCCTGCCTGAATGTCTAACGGCAGGAGTTCCGCCAGGGTCATCGCCGCCTCGTAGGAGACCTCGTATTTCACGACTGCGTCGACTGGCCACCAGGTCACCGCTCCACACGGGTGCTCCGTACAGGTGCGAATCCTGACCTAGGCAACGCTCAACAGTTGATGTTAGGGCCGCGTTAGTATCCTTGCACGATAACTTCACGTCAAGATCATTTCACTTCACTGTCACTTGCCCTTGCCAATGTGAAATATGGTTGTAGTTAAAAAAAATTTCTTCTTCTTAAGTTTAAATATTTAAAAAATGTGGCTCCGAAAGGTGCCGATTGTTGGCCCCAAAAGGGGCCGATTGTGGTCGCGGTGGTGTTAGGTTAGACTGATTAGGCTGTTCATTATTGGCGCTACATGACCCCCTTGAACCTGTAATGCCCTTTATTAAATTCCACATCGACGTACAATATCATTCTTACAATACACTCTTACAATCCTGAATACACGCCTATGCGTCCCGCCGTACTTGGTATTGCACTCCTCGTAGCGTGTCGCGAGTTATCATGGCAACAGCGCCATGCATTCGCGCCACCACCTCCTCGCTCAACTCAATCGGTTGACGGTGTACTGTGGTCTGAAAAAATTACAAAAAAAGCAAAATGCGAAAATCCAGATTTTTAAAGTTAGTGCAAAATAATAGTGACACTGAACGTACCGTCAGATGCCCCCAAAAGAAAAAGTCCACCGGATTCATATCTGGAGACCGTGGGGGCCACGGCACAGGACCGCGACGGCTAATCCACCTGTCGCTAAAGGCTTCATCTAGGTATGCCCGAACATTTGCGGAATAATGGGCAGGAGCCCCCTCATGCTAAAGATGCATGTTCCTCCGAATTTCTAAAGGAATTTCTTTCAAGAGAAGAAAAGAGGTTCTTCCACACGGATGAACATGCTCTAGAAAATTTTTATATGTTGGCACATCCAATCCATCCGGTAGAATGTATGGCCCAACAATAAATTCATCGCAAATGCCGGCCCATACATTGATTGACCAGCGTTCCTGTACCGCACGTGTACGAATCGGAAACGGATTCTCATCGCTCCCACACGTGCGAGTTGTGGACATTGAAGCATCCCTCCCGGTTAAAATGGGCTTCATCAGTCCACAAAACGTATCTGTGGAACCACGGGTTCCGCGCGACTTCCCACAACAGCCACCTTGAATGTTCCATCCGTTGGAAGTAATCTGGGGGGTGCAATGTATGTGTCCGCACATTTTTATACGGGTGCATACCTTCATCTAAGAGCCGCTGCACTTTTGTCCGGCTGAGACTAAAATAAGGCAGAAAAGTACACCACTATTAGAATTCCATCTTTATTATAAAATTGTAGGAGTCAGAACCGTTAAGTGATTTAGATATTAGGCAAAAACATGTTTGTTTCGGCAGCCGACAAGGATGCGGGTCACTCACCGGTCTTAATGACCGGCGTCATAATAAGTCGTAATTACAGGTACTTTTCTTGTAAGGACTCTTGCCCATTACATATAATATTACTAGGTAAGTAAAAATAATACAAATTCTATCGTGTTTGGTCTCATTTTAATCACCACAATCTCAGCAACATTAAAAAAAAATTATAGCGATATAAGTAACAATAAAAAAGTTTCGCCGTTGCATTAGTGTTGTCTCACCGATACCAAGGCATTTAATCTTTCAATGTAAACGCGGCCGTCAGCCGCCGCGACGTGTCGGCTAGACAAAAGGTGACGGATTCCTCCTTCCACTTAAAGCTAGAGGGGCCCCTCCAGTGGTGGGGATGACTCGCGAGCGTCCACGCTAGAGATCGTGGCGAGTGTCAAGCGAAGAATTACTGTACACAGGTTTTCTGATCTTGACTGCAAGTTTGGAAAAAAATTGAATATTTAACAAATTAGAATCTTTTGCACGGTCATGCAATTTTTAAGGAATTGTTAATTGGAACCTGAGTAGCCCTGTCTATTGTAGATATATCATGACCAATTTGTAAATGTTTCTAATTTTAATATCATCACGGGATCCGATAGAGCACGTACCCATCGGACACCGTAGACCGTAGGAAATCATAAACAAGGCCCTGGAAAGGATTGCGTCGTGGGAACATGGGACAGCCCGCCTTTTTGGCGACCACGATGCAGCATTCTAGCACTGACCATCGTACGGAGAAATCTTAACTGTAGTTGGCAGATACCGTATTGTAGAAGTTATTTTTTGTAAACCTCACGTAGTTTGGAATAGAGGACAGGTGGTGTAATAAGACTTCAGTTATTCTAAATGAAACACTATCTTTATTATAAAATATGTCGACACACGACGTTACTCAAACAAACAACGACTCACACACAATACTTTCGATACTCTCAACAATACTCTCAGCTCACGATACTCTTCACTAGCTCTGTTCAAACTCTCCCTTCAATCTGACTCTTGCACGCATCATTCATTCTTTATATTCTTTCACTCTTAGTTTCTCTCTCATTCTATTCCTCATTTGCGCTCACTCATTCAGGACACACCCCCCACTCATTCCTCGGTGATGGTCGGTCCCGACCACCCGAACCTTTGGGCCGCTGTACCCTCCATGCACACGACCTTCTCAGGTACTCGACATTCACGCAGGATTTCCAATCCTACACTCGACCATCCTAAAAAAAGATATCTGGCCTCAGATATTCCTACAAACACTCTCTATCGCTTCAGCCCAGTCACACATCCATCCACTTATAGTTACAATACATATTCTAAATCAGGACTCCGCTGAGTCCCTCTGTTTACAAATACATCGCCAATTGCGTAACGCTGCGCGTCTTTACATTTTCTATTGAATCTAACTCTATTTTCTCGTCGGACCCTCCGCATTTCTTCTCGAGTACGCTTCCTAATCGCGCAATAATTCACGTGGAACCCATCATTAAATTTTTCCCGTACGAATTCCGTCCGTTGTACAACATCTTTAGGTTGCCCATTAACATGCAAAAATCTTTCGGTCTTATCACATTTACCGTTACAATAATCGGTGTGCTTATGCATAAACTTCCCGAACTTCTTTCTCCCTTTCACAGATACGAAATCACACTTCATCAATGGTTTCGCCCTTGCAGCTACGACATGCTTGCTGTCACGTGCTCTCCCACTTACACTCTCTCGTCTACTTACATCTGGTTGTAAAGGCCACGTCGTAACCACTCTAATCTCGTCACCTATATTCTCAAATAAATGATCGCTACGCACGTAATTTTCCCTGATCGAATTAATAGCTACTGTAATCGGCGACACACATTCTTCTATTACCATCGGCGCGGGAGACTCTACAATTTCTATTTTTTCGACGAATATTTCCGGTTCAAGTGGTTGCACGCTTCGATTTTCTACTACGTTAGACACGTCGACTTGAAAAACATCTACGACATTGGAACTGTGACAATTTTCTTCGGGTATTTCTTCTATTCTTTCGTTACCGTGCCCGGCACTTGGTTCTATTGTTTCTGCATACCCCCCTGTCGAAGACTGTGCTGTTGGTTGATGCAGGTTTATTGGGACCGATGATATCCCCGGACAGTTGGACGCCACATGTCCGAGTCCCTGGCACGCGTAGCATTCGGCCGCCTGAACCCATGACGGACAACCCGCTGCCCTGTGTCCTCTTCCTCCGCAGCTGTAGCACCGTGGCACCGCCGGTCTTGCCTCTGCTACCTGCTCCGCGTACTGCGCTCTCCGTTGCTCAGTGTCCCTCGGCGCCCACCGTGCCTGGCTTTCGTCGACCGTCGGACCCAACGTCACCCTCTCGAAAGCGACCAGCATTGCCGCTCCGCTCGAAAAACACTGAATACGCGCCTGATTTTGTAGAATTAAATCCGGAATGCCCTCGATCAGATGTTCAACCATCTCGTCCTCAGCGACGGGCACTCGATTCGCTAATATTATTTTTTGATAATAATATTCGCAGAAACGCTCCCCTTGCTGCCACTGCAGTTCCTCGAATTCTCTTCGCCGTAAGACCTTGTTCGACACGAAAGAGAACATGGCACGCATTTCGGCAAGAAATTCGTCCATGTCCATGACGATATGGTCCGGTTTGGAATGAAACCATTCCACAGCCTTACCCCTCAGTCTGGAAATGACGAGCGTTTTCGCCTCTTGACCACTAAGCTGATACGTGTCCATCAACAGTCGCAGCTGTCATTCCCATTGGCCAAATAGAGCACCATCGCCATCGAAGTAGCTCAGCATGTTGGATATCAATGATATATCCGCCAACGGTGGCGCAGATTGAACATCCTGTACTTCTTGCGTGGCACGTCCCAGCTTCTGAATTGCGCGCTCCTGCCGCAACACCTCAAGCTGCTGACTGACCAGCGCCAATTGTTCTTCCAATTTCCGTAGCGCTTCCGAACCACAAACATCGCTACGATTTCCCGTACTCATGGCGAAATCACAACACGCACAAACTGTTACCTTTTAATAAATCACAATAATGGACAAACTCATTGTCACACACAGCACTGACAATCTTACACCTTCTGTTACCTCTATCCCGGACAAGCCCCCAATTTGTAGAAGTTATTTTTTGTAAACCTCACGTAGTTTGGAATAGAGGACAGGTGGTGTAATAAGACTTCAGATATTCTAAATGAAACACTATCTTTATTATAAAATATGTCGACACACGACGTTACTCAAACAAACAACGACTCACACACAATACTTTCGATACTCTCAACAATACTCTCAGCTCACGATACTCTTCACTAGCTCTGTTCAAACTCTCCCTTCAATCTGACTCTTGCACGCATCATTCATTCTTTATATTCTTTCACTCTTAGTTTCTCTCTCATTCTATTCCTCATTTGCGCTCACTCATTCAGGACACACCCCCCACTCATTCCTCGGTGATGGTCGGTCCCGACCACCCGAACCTTTGGGCCGCTGTACCCTCCATGCACACGACCTTCTCAGGTACTCGACATTCACGCAGGATTTCCAATCCTACAGTATTAATAACAGCACGAGCTGAATGTTTGCAAGAGAATAGCGTCTATTGTGATTTACCAACCTTTCCGGTTTTATTCGGTGGTTCTTCCTACTCACAAGAATACCAAGGTTTTGGTAACAAGGCATCGGGATATAATAACTTTAAAGCTAGCAATAGTTGGTTAGACATTATTATACCAACCCGTGTACAAAGCCACGGTAAGTAGAATTTTCGTTCGCTAAACCTCTCTTCATAATTGAAAGATTTTAGCTCCTCCTTTGGGATTCGATTTGCCCAGGTACGACTGTATATTGTATTGACTTGAGCAGTTATTATTTATTATGTATACATATAACAAAATTTGGCTCGAATATATCAAATAATTAATTGTTGTCTAATGTGAATTGCAATATTTCTCGGAATATTTGCTACAACTTATTAAGCGTAGCGTATACTAGGGACGGACAAAGCCTCTTTGACATTGATGCCATGAAAGTTATCAGTCAATCGATGTGTTGAGTACGTGTAGCAGCTACTTCTAGTCTTTCAAGGTCTACTATTTATAAAGACTTGAAAAAACCACAGTTAATACCTTTCAAATCAACCGACATACACAAACTTCTTCCCTAAGGCTTTGAATTTCGAATAGAATTACAATAGGTAAATAGAATTTGGCATATATCCAGGGTGTCCCGTAACTAACTGAAATGGGGAATTGGGAAATCGGGACATGGGCGGTTGCTGGGGTGATTCTGAACAACTTTTTCCATTACCAAAATGTTGGTTGACGCTTCGTTTTTGAATTACTGACGAAAAACGCTGACCAATCAAAGCGCCTGTAGACCGCGTGCTGAAGCACGTGGCTATCAAACGCGATCGGTCGTTGTGCCAATGCGTTGGTTCACGACCACGACCGAGCGTGGTTGAGAGCCACGCGCTTGAACGTTGAAAGTTGTTCAAAATCACTCCAGCAACCCCCCATTTCCGGATGTTACCACTAGTTACGGACCGCTCTGTATATATTAATGTATTTATCCTAGAAATAGAATGGCTTATAACCAAAATTCAACGATGTGGACAACAAATAATCCGCATTGGATCCTGGGAAATAATATTCAATTTCGACAATGTGTTATGGCCTGACGCGACATTCATGCGACGTGCAAAATAATTGTACCCTATTTTTTTAAAGACAATGTTAATGCAGAAATATACTTTAGATTTCCATAAACGTATTTGTCTTTTGCACAACGTGTTGCGTATGAGCGGATAAGTTCTCTGATTTTAATAATTGGTTAAATAATATTCTAGTATCAAATAGATTAAATGTGGCGCATTAGTTACACGGTTTACACGGTTACACGGTTAAGACGGGGTTCCGTCGGCGTACTCTACGAGCCTGGTTAGCGATCGCAGTTTGTTCAAAACGGCTTGAGTTTGGACCGTTCGATCCGATCACTCTCTTGCGTTCGTGTTCGCGTTGCGACAACATCGTGCGTGCATACTTTAATATTTAGCAATTCTTTTGGGAATGTGTAACATAACAATTGAAAATATTAGATAACGATGTAATGATTTAGAATTGTGTGTGGAAAAGGTACGGAGATGTTAAAAGACATCGAAGTAGAATTACTATGAAGACTAGAAAGATGTATGCATTGACATTGAACAAGCTGAATAAAAGAATTATTAGAAGATGCTTGTTATTATCAGTTAAACATTGATAAGTGTAAATTAATAGTAATTGTTAGGGTTATAATAAATAAACACATTGTACTTAGAATACAAAGGTTGAGATATATATATTAGACATATTATAGTTATACAAAAGGCTACGGTTTATAATGAGATAGTACAATAGGAACGCAGTAGTACATCGTTCGGCACGGAGAGACGATAGAGAGAAGAAGCGCCACACGCGGCCATGGGCAGAACAAGCCTTCAATTCCCCCACTTTGCGATGCCCAGGCCCATTTCGTCCACGTAGCGATCGTGTGCTATTTTCTTTAGCCCTTTGGTCATCCCATCCGCTAAGTTTTCGTTTGTAGGGATATAATTTAAATGGATCAATCCTTCTTCCATCTTACTCCTTACAATATGGTAGGCGATGTCTATGTGCCTCGTTTTGCTCCTTTCCACTCTGCTTTTGGCAAAATCGATGGCCGCTCGATTGTCACAGCTCATTTGCAAAGGACCTGGAAAATACTGTTTTAATTCTAATTCGGACAAAAACATATTCAGCCATATGGCATCTTTAACTCCATGCGCCAATGAAACGTATTCCGCCTCCATTGTGGAGGTCGACAGGGACTTCTGCTTGGCCGATCTCCATTCCACAATGCCACCACCTAGCAACATTGTCATTCCCGAAAAAGAATGTCGATCGTCCACATCGGCCGCCCAGTCTGCATCGCAGTGCATCACAATACGCGGATCTGTATCGGCCTTGTACACGATGCCATGATCCCTGGTAGCACTCAGGTACCTCAGCACGTGTTTTGCCTGCTCCCAATGCCGCTTCCCGGGGTTGGAGTTGTACTGCGACAACTTAGTTGTCGCAAACAATATGTCTGGTCTCGTATAAAGAGCCAAGAACATTAGACTTCCAATGAGCTCTCTATATGGCACATTTATCATAAGTCTTCTCTCCTCTTCTGTGATGGGTGCATCCTCCTTCGATACATTAAAGCTTGGATCCAATGGCGTTGTTGCTGGTCTACACTCGATCATATTGTATTTCTTTAACATCTCCTGTGCGTACAGTCGCTGTGATAGACGTATGTCTCCGGCGCTGTTACGCTCAACTTTGACTCCCAACGCCTGGCTGATCTCGCCCAAATCTTTTGCTTCGTATTTCTCGGTGATGTGCCTCACCGTATCTGTGATTGATTCCAAATCTGGTGCAAATATAAAGATGTCATCAACATATATTAGTATTACCGTCCAATCTTCTCTCTTGTACACAGAGTTTGACGATTGCAGTCTTTTAAACCCCTGGCCCGTTAAATAGTCATTCAACTCTTTATTCCAGTATCGCCCTGACTGCTTCAAACCATAAATAGGACGCAATAATTTAACTGCCGTCCCACCTTTGATCTTATATAATGGTGGCGGCTTCATGTAGATTTCTTCTTCCAGTTTACCATATAAATAAGCGCATTAGATGTCCACGTGTCTTGTGTGCCATTTGAAAATCACTGTTAATGCTAAAAACAACCTCACCAGGGAGAAGTTAGCTACAGGTGAATACGTTTCTGAGTAATCTACTCCCTTTTCTTGCGAAAAACCTTGCGCGACTAATCTCGCCTTATATCTGGTTACTTTCCCTTCTGTGTTAGTCTTAAGTTTGAAGACCCACCTGCATCCCAAACATTTTCTTCCTCTGGGCAATTCCGTTACCTCCCAGGTTCTTCTACTCGTCAGGCTGTCCAGTTCTTCCATTATGGCACTTTTCCACTCAGTGAACTGTGGAGAACGCAACGCTTCTTTCAAGTCTCGCGGTTCAATAATTTCTACTAAATGCGCTTCGATATCGCCATCTCTTGCATTGTGATCTGTGTTTTCCGGAGGAAAATACTCGTCATCCTCATTCGCTTTCGGTTTTCCCTTTCTCCCATATGGGTTTCTGATAACCTTCTTTGGTCGACCCGGTGTCCTCGTCCGAGTATTGATTTGTGCCCCCACTATTTCATCTTCTTCCACATTTTGATTCTGTCCGTCTGATCTCATTGACGAGGTACTATCTTGAGGTGTTGCTGGGGCCTCTTCTATAATTTCTTCTTCGATGTCGTCCGACCATACTTGGTTATATCTATAGCTTTCATTATCTTTCCTGTAGATCCACTCGTGACCCATCTTGTCTTCTGCGAATCTTACGTGCTTCGTGGTGATCACGTTCTGTTTGAGTGGACACCATAGTCTATAACCACGGGTTTGGGCAGCATATCCTACGAATATACACTCGACCGCTCTGTCGTCCCTGATTGGGTAGCCGGGCGTATGCTAAACAACCATAAACTTTCAGATGACGCACGCTGGGTTTTCGGTCAGTCCACAATGTAAGTGGCATTGCGCCCTCAGTCGCTGAGTGGCCGGTCCTATTCTTAATGTAACTGGCCGTTGTGACTGCTTCCGCCCAAAACCTCTGAGGTAGTCCCGAAGATTTTAGCATGGCTCTTGTCAAATTCAGTAAGGTTCTATTTATTCTCTCAGAGACTCCGTTCATCTGTGGTGTTTCTGTGTTGGATCTTTCATGCTTTATTCCCAGTTGGTTGAAGTACTTAGCCAAGTCCTCATTACAATATTCCAATCCATTGTCAGTGCGGAAACGTTTTACCTTCTTTCCGGTTTGACGCTCCACTTTTGTGACGTAGTCTTTGATGGCATTCTTCACCTCGTACTTCGATTTCAGACACGTTACTGAGACCATCCTCGAGAAGTCATCAGTAAATGTTATGAAATATCTACTTCCACCAATGGACTCAACCGGTAGTGGACCACAAACATCCGAGTGAATTAACTCACATATATCTTTTGTCTGTCTCACCTTCAGTTTCGTACAAGGGCTCTTCGTTGCTTTACCTATGTAACAAGCGTCGCATGTGTACTTGTCCAACCTCGTGTTACTCAATCCTGTGACTTGATCTCGATTCGATAACTCCTTGATTGCGTCATTGCTAATGTGGCAAAAACGTTGATGCCACACTGCTTGATCTTGCATGCTCAGGTTATTTGACTCTACTGATTCCTCAGGCGTCTTTTGTACTTTGGCTCTTACTATATATAAGTCATTCTTTCTGTAAGCTTCGCACGTGACCTCCATTGATAACGTATTTCTTATTCTAACTCTTCCTTCTTTAAATATTAATTCTTTATTCTTTTTTTCTATCTGGGAAACCGACATTAAATTCTGTCTGAGATTTGGCACAAAGTATACGTTATTTAATATGATACGTCTTTCTTCATTTCCAACAAACGTTTTGAGTATTACGTTACCAATTCCCCTTGCATGTAGTATTGCACCTGGTTTATCGGGATCGGCTGCCGTATTTATCACCTGTGTATCAGTCTCTTGAAAATTGGAAAACCATTCCCTTCTTTTGCAGACATGATGCGTGCTTCCACTGTCTAAAATCCACACATCTTCGATCTCGACATGATTTAGCGACACTAAGTAAGAATCGTATCCCTTCTTTTGCTTTGGTTCGAACTTCTTTTTGTCCTTATCCACTTGTATTCGACAGTCTCTTGCGATATGTCCTGTTTTCTTACAACTATAACATGTCGCGTTCTTAAATCTATTATGATTTTGTACCTTACGCTCTTTTACTTCTGTCGTCTTAGTGACTTGCAACGCTTCTGTATGGGTATTGTCTTCTCGTTCTTTTCTTGACGCCCTCCGATCGTATTCTGCTAATAACACTCTTTTAATTTCTGTGCATGTAAACTTCTCATCTGGCAGACTTGCCAACGCCATATTTAAATTTTCATAGGTGTCTGGAAGACCTGCTAGTAGGACGTACGCCAGATCCTCATCTTTCACTTCCGCTCCTGCCTCTGTCAGGTTGTTGGCTACAATCTTTGCTTTCGATATATATGAGGACATAGATTCATCGTGTTTCATTTGTAAGTGTGAATAATTCCCCAATAATTCTCTTTTTAGTTGAAGAATCCTTACCCTCGACTTCGGTTGATGTACCTGTTCCAGTGCTTTCCAAGCGTCCCATGCGGTCTCACACTCTTCGATGTGGATTTGCTGCTCAGGTTCTACGCTCAATCCGATGGTCGCAATAGCTTTATTGTCATTGATCGCAAATGCCTTCTTCTCTGCTTCCGTAGCGGTATCGCACGGCTTCGCAGTTCCCGACACGTGGTCTAATAAACCTTTGGCGCGCAATAACCATTTCATTTCTGTTCTCCACGTTCGGTAATTTCTATCCGACAATCTCGCTATCCTCAAATCGTTCTTGCTATCCATCTTAATTCTATTTTATAGTTCTGTTTGCGATTTTATTTTACGTCGAACTTGAACTCAACACGTGCACAGCACTATAGGTTATGTTTTCACTTGTTATCTGTTTTACGCGCTTCTGGGCCCATAACCATTGTTAGGGTTATAATAAATAAACACATTGTACTTAGAATACAAAGGTTGAGATATATATATTAGACATATTATAGTTATACAAAAGGCTACGGTTTATAATGGGATAGTACAATAGGAACGCAGTAGTACATCGTTCGGCACGGAGAGACGATAGAGAGAAGAAGCGCCACACGCGGCCATGGGCAGAACAAGCCTTCAGTAATAATAATAATGCTTTATTTCGCCGCCTGCCTCTCGGCTTTGCGACCCCTTGTCTAACATACATCTCCATACTTCCATAAATCTCTTACTTACATACTAAAACTACTAATACATACTTCGTAACTTACATACTAATATAAATATGTATATCTCTATTTCTTATTGTTCCTTTTAATTCTTATCTCTATTGCTTTTTCTTTGGCATTTGTTGACTTCCTTCTACCTCCAACTCTATCCTCCTCTCTTTCCTTCTCCTCCCCAGCTTTCCCCATTCTCTCCCTTTTCCTTCGTCTCCCAGTAGCTCCTTAATGCTTCCTGGCCATCTACTCATCTTTGCGCACTCCTACGCCAGGTGTTCCAGCGTCTCCTTCTCCACCCCACATATCTCGCATCTCCTCCTGTCCTCCTCTTCGCAGTACCTGTTTGCCTTCTCTTCATTTCCGCACCTTAGTCTGGCTATCTCCTTCATGCCTTTATCCCTTTCTTTGTTCTTCTTCATGTATCTTGGCCATCCCAGCACCTTTACCTCCTCGTATCTTGGCGCAAATCTGTATTTCCTCATACTTTCCCCTCTTCCTTGTCCCTGTACCTCTCTGTCCCTTGCCACCAGTTCCTTCCATGCTTCTTCCCTTCTCTCCGCCTCTCTCCCCATGTAGCCGCATCTTCTAAAGTACTCCTCCCTTTCTATTCCCCATCTTGTCCATTTTCCTTTTTCTTCGTCCTTTCTTCTTTCTTCCCTGCATTCTCTAACCAAGCTGCTGACCCTCCCCTTCCTTATTTTGTTATCAAACTCTGTTGCCCTTTTTCCCAGCCATACTCTCATCTTGTCCCTTTTCAATTCCTCCCTCACCAAGTACCCCGGCGTGTTTCTGCTTACCCCAAGGACCCATCTTGCGTACCCTTCCTGTATTTTCTCGATCAACCCTCTCTCCTTCCACCCCCATATCTCCACTCCGTATGCTGCCACACTCCTTACTATCGCATCGAACAACCTCCCCTTAAATTTTCTTTCGCCTATGCTCCATATCGTCCCCATTGCTATCCTGGCCTTTTTAACCCTTTCCCTTATGTGTGCCTCATCCCCGTTACCTATTCCCAACATGTACCCCAGGTAGCAGAATTCATTTACCTCGTCTAGCCTCTCTCTTCCCCATCTCCACTCTCTTTCCTTCGGTTTCCTCCCTCCTTTACTAAACACCATAACCTTCGTTTTTTCAGCATTCACAATCAACCTTTTCTTTTTGCAGTATCTTTCCATTCTGCCCAACATTTCTTTCAACTCCTCTTCTCTCTCGGCTAACAACACTATATCATCTGCATAAGCGATCGTCCATATTTTTCTTTTACCCACTATCACACCTCCATCCTGGCCCTCCCTCATCACCTTCTCCAGATCTGCTACATATAAATTGAAGACGGTCGGTCTTAGCGGGCATCCCTGCCTTACCCCTCTACCCAATTTCATTCTCCCCGATAATTTCTCCCCTACCTTCACTCTACAAGTTGTCTTTCTATATATTTTCTTTATTCTCCTTGCTAGGCCCTTTCCAATCCCTCTCTCCTTCATCGAACGCCATAGCACCTCCCTGTCCAGACCGTCGAAGGCTGCCTTTAGGTCCATAAATGCAGCAAACAGTTTTCCTCTTTTCTCTCTTAACACTTAGCCGACCGATCGGGGAGATCTCCCCCAATTCTCAGTTCTCTGTGGCGCGTGCGGTCGGCTAAGTGTTAATCTTCTCTCCACTATGTGCTTCATCACGCATATACAGTCCGTCGTTCCTCTTCCCTCTCTAAAACCCATTTGCGTCTCCTCGAAACATTTCCCCTTCTCTGCGTGCTCCACCAGTTTTTCATTTATTGCCGCCACGTATATCTTGTACGCCGTGCACATCAGCGTTATGCCTCTGTAGTTTTTCGCTTCCATGCGTCTCTTATAACTTCCCCTAATCTCTTCCCAACCTTCTCTCCTCCATGTAACCACGCTTCGTTTCTGATACCATCCATTCCGGCCGCCTTTCTTTCTTTCAGCCGTTTTATTTGTTTAAGTACCTCTTCCACACTCAGGTCCTCCTCCTCTTCTTCCTCTTCCATCCCCCCTCTCACCGTCTCTCCTTCCTCTCTTTCTTCCTCTTCATCTATTCCCCCCCCCCCAACAATGTTCTAAAATGTGCCTCCCATTCTTCCATCTCTATCTTTTCGCATACCCCCACTCTTTTTTCCTAAATTTACTTATGTATTTCCATGCCTGCGCCTCATTCTTTATCCCTTTCAACTCTATCTCCTCCTTTTCTTTCTGCTCCTTCTCCTTTTCCTTGCAGAATCTTTTGTATTCCGCCCTTCTGCTCTTATAACTCTCTATCTCCTCTGCTCCTTTCATCACCCTTTTCCAACTGTTCCTCAGCTCCTTCTTCCTTTCCCTACACTCCTTATCCCACCAAGTTCTTTCTCCTACTTCTTTTTTCCCTCTCCTCTTCACTCTCTTACTCACCACCGCCCCTCTTATTCCTTCAATTAGTTCTTTCCATCCCCCCTCTACTTCTACTTCCTTCCATTTCAACCCTTTTACTCTCTTCCTGTATCTTTCTATATCCTCCTTGCTCCAGTACTGTACCTCTTTCCCTACCTCCTTCTGCTCCTTTACCCTTCTTTCTACTGACTCTTTCAATCTCACTATAAGCGGTTGGTGGTCAGAGTCTATCCTTTCTCCGACTCTGAATTCCTCCACTCTATCCCAAGTCTCTTCATTTACTATTGCGTAATCTATTACAGTTCTCACACTTCCTCTGTAGAATGTCCATTCTCCCCTCTCATCTCCCTCTTTGTTCCCATTGAGCAGCGTCCATCCTGTTTCCTCTGTCAGCCTCATCAACGTTTCTCCTTCCTTGTTTTCTCCTTGACCGTCGTCTTTCTCTTTACCTCCCCTCTTTTTCCACACCCCCAGCATCTTCTTCCCTCCTCCCCCACTCTTGCGTTAAAATCTCAAGCGATTATTAACATCCCTTCTTCCCTCTCTCCAACTACTTCGTCTAGCTCTCTCAATTTCTCTTCCTTACCCTCTCTGTTGTATACCACCACCACAACTCCCTCCTCTCCTCTTATATTTATATGCCTTTTCACTATGCCCTCTCTCTGCCCTATCCTTTCGTCTTCTTCTTTGCTTATCTCTCTTCTTACTCCCGTTATAATCCCCCCTTCGCCCCTCCTCTTTTGCCCCCTCTACTAGCTTCTTGACATTTCCAATTCCATTCTGGCGGCATCATTTGCATCTTTCTTTCCTGTCTTGTCCAGTCATTTCCTACAAAGATTGCCTTCCCTTTTAACCTGTTCTTCTTCATCATTATTTCCCTCTTCTCCTCCCAGCTCCCTATTTTCGCTACCATCATCCTGTTCCCCATTCCTCTTGCACCTATCCTAAATGCTTCCTCCACTTCTACCTCCGCTTCCAGCTGTAAAAGAAATTTGTAATCAAATTCGTAACTTAATTGTTTCGGACTGTCATAAGAAGTTGAGTTACCGCGAGACAGCCCAGAAGTATAGCGTTTCGAAAAGTTCAATAGAAAAAATTTATAAAAAGTATTTATTATACAATACCGTGGAAAACTTAAGAGGGCGTGGGCGCAAACGATGTACGACTGTGCAAGAAGACCGTCGAATTGTCCGCAAATGTCGTAAGGATCCAACTATTCCATCAAGAAGCATTGCAGAAACGTTAGATGTAAACGTTTCAACAAAAACAATTAGAAGAAGATTGCACGAAGCTGGTTTAAAATGCTGCAAGGCTAGGCGTCAGCCATTTATTAGTAAAACTAATGTGAAGAAACGTTTGGCATTTGCGAAAAATATGTAAATATACCATTGTCATTTTGGAAAAACATAATATGGACTGATGAAAGCAAATTTGTGTTGCGGCAATTGAAAAAGAGGTACCAGGTATGGAGAAAAAAGATGAAGCATTTCAAAAATAGTTTATTACGCCAACAATTAAATTTAGCGGCGGATCGTTAATGGTGTGGGGGTGCTTTTCTTTGAATGGGATTGGTGCACTGGTACAAATTGACGGCATAATGACTGCGGATGATTACATCGATGTTATAAATGAAAATTTAGAGATGGCAGTAGCAAAGATGGGTCTCGACAACGGATTTGTATTCCAACAAGATAATGATCCCAAACACACAGCCAGAAAAAGTCAGAAATTTTTTAAGGATTCGAATATTCAATTGCTTAAATGGCCTCCACAGAGTCCTGACTTGAATCCGATTGAAAGCCTGTGGAGTTTGTTGGATACAAAAGTACCATTGGATAAGAGAACCAATGAAACCGAACTTTTCAGAAACCTACAGGGAGAATTTGAAAATATCGAAAAAGATTACGTTGAAATTTAATAACCAGTATTCCTAGACGGTTAGAAGCCGTAATCCAACCAAAAGGCGGCAACACAAAGTACTAACTTTACTATGTATTCTATTTATCATATAATTTATTGTGTGTCCACTTATTTTTGTCTCTCGAGAAATGGCTGATTATTTCGTTAAATGTGGATTGCGTACATAAAAATGTGAATATTAGTTTGAATTTGTCACTAAATAATTTATGTATTATAAGGATATAAGACAAATAAAAGTTAAGTTTATATCAATAATGTAAAGTCGATTAAATTTCATTGATATCTATTCTCTCTACCTGTCCACTTATTTTTGTCCCCGACTGTATATGAGTGACTGCTGCTTTAGTTTTCGATGTTACTCACGCAAGCATTCGTTCGAGAAGAAGCAAACATAAATCAGGTCGGGCGGGAGAACTCATAAGCGCCACATTCCGGCACATACGAGCACCACAAGTCATACAGCGCTTTTGTATAATAAAAGGAAGCGAAATTCAAATATGTTTTGACAATAAGTTCAATCAATAAATAGCGTTATTCCTAGTTGTTAGCAATAATCCCAGTATTCCTATGTCGCCTTTATACAGTTCGCACTTTCTTTATCTCTCTTTCGCCCTTTATTTTCGTACTATCGCCCGCGCGATCACCTGTTAGCCGCGAGAGCGAGGAAGATCCCGTGAGCGCCGCGAGCGAGGGGAAAAGGAGTCACTGATCGCTTGGGACGCTCCCGATCAGTATGGTCGCGCTCGATCCGCAACTAACTCGCTACCAAGTTGTGACATTGTGTGGTTTACTTAATTTGTTACAAGCAATATCATATTGTGAATGAAATTATGAATTGAATAAAAAATAAGAAAAAATGTATTGTGAATAAAAAATGCAGCATTCCCTTAAAAAAACAATCAACTTGACCTTGAAATCTTATCTAGTGCTCTACCTGCAAGAAAATTATTAACACTATACGATGGCTTCCTCGATATCATACCAATCTTATACCAACAATTTTTTGATATCCTCAATTGTGGGGTATCGGTTGATACGATGGTAGAAGTAGGAAGCGACTGAAAAAGAAAGGAAGGAAGAAAGTTGTGTTTCGTCCTAGGCCTGCTAGCGGACTCGTTAGTAAGGCGTATATACTAGCAGACCCTGCCTTAGACACTAGGATAGTAGGGAATTGTCGGAGGTTATATATATAGTCGCGGGGACTTATACAACCACCTTCGGGAGTCGGATCGTCGTGCTCGTCCCCTAGCGGCGTATGTGGGAAGTGCCCCCACATCAATAATTTCTTAGATTTTGCGATTTAGCATGTACCGGTTGATTCTACCTCTTAGGATCGGTGGTCTGAAGCAAAATTTTCTGAAAATTTTTGACAAAACTGTCTGTAACAATGAACATTCGTGCGACTGATCGGAAACCTTAGGGTTTATGACAGGATCGTTGCTATGTTAAAGTTATAGGAGAGAAAGTGATGGGTCAACAAAATTGTAGGGCTGACCACCAGATGGTTAAAGCATGCAAAATTGTTCCTCAAAAACAGCATTAATTTGGCCGTGTCATAAACCAGACCTAACGGAACCCTCTGAATTCGCTTTGGAAATCTCAACAATAACCTTTAACGTCATTTAGAATTAAATATCTTGTATTGCAGAATTAAATATAGGTATAATGTAAATATTTACAAATGTTCGAGAATAATTTACAGGCAACACATATCAATCAACTGTATACTTATTAATTTTGTTAAATTATGTATTAGCGTAGAGGAAACACATGCGCGTTCGGCTTCCGTTTTCTGAACGTCAGCATAAGAAAACGTGTTCGTGTAACGGAGAGTTCGGTCGACTGTAGTTTGGATAACCTATGTCGACCATGAATTTTATATATTATATATTAATGATTGATAATATAAAATTACTAATTTCACTACTTTTTCTGAAGATTTCATGTGCGATTCCAGTGTTATTGCATAGACATCATAATCATTAAACAGGAAACTGACTTTTGCAATAGCTGAAAAAGAATTGCGGTACTCATATATACATTAAGAGAAACGTAAGTATTTCACGTTATTGTAATAGTAATTTAAAAGTATTGTACCACCGAGAAGCCTTCGATTGATACGCAATACAAGCCAAAAATATTGAAATCATATTCGTTTGTGCCTTCTAAAATGATGAGCAGTACCGATTTCCGAACTATTAGAGAGGCTTCGTACCAATTAGAATTATACCTGTAAGTATTAGTAAAGATATACATCCTCAATTTTATCATCCCATTTCTCTATAATTTCACGTCCTTACACTGACGGAACAAGATTGGCAGCGCAGTCTGTCATTTGTTGCACCATGTAATTCACATAAAACATATATGCCATCTCAGAACTGACGAACAGTAGGGAAATTAAAGTACCATCCAGGTCTGCAACGTCAAATACCGATTGCGATAACTGAAAAGTAACAGTAAGCAACATACGGGAAAAAGTTGTTCATTCAACGTTAATAATGGGAAAAGATTATTTACACGATACAGGTTGGAGCTTAAGGATAGGACACCGAGTATGATAAGAACACTGTACGATCCCCTATTTTTATCCAGCAATGTACTCGCAAACCTGCAAGAGCGTCGAAGTTTTGTTGCTAACTGTGATGATGCATATGTGATTCTTTTAAAAATTCTGAGAAATCATTGAAGATACTAACTTCATTGCCCGACTGTGTAGGACTATGGCGGTTATTAAAGTTGCTTTACTGTCGTTAATTAAATTTTTGTTTTTGCTGTTTAAGCAAGCAGAATCTTGGGTAACTGCCTTTACAATGCGTTGACTGCAAATGATAGATAACACTAAGTAACAATATTTTATACTTTCATGTCCAACCTGGGACCTATAGTCAAAGGCTACAGTATTGCTTAACAGTTTGGGTACCCATGCTAATGAAAGAAATATTCTTTACGTTTTACTCTGGTTGTTTAGGATGGAAGGGTCTTTCAATGATTATAGGCTCTCTCAATTAAAGTAAAATGCTGTGTTTATTCGTCTGTGGCTTCGACAGGACTGGGCCCTCACAAAAAACACTGTCCTTTCCCGTGTCGGAGCCATACCATTGTAAGCCAACGCTTACAATTGCAATGTTAACAATTTATATTTGTTGTTTGCAAGACATTTCATAGAAGAAATATCAGTGTCTTAGAATAATTTGTATAGCTTCTAGAATAAACTGATATTTGATTAATTTGTAGTCGTCGAAACGATGCGTAGGGTTGAAACTGCGAATTAAGACTACCGGGCATGCTCGCCTTTTCTGGCAGTGATAAAATACGGCCCGATATATATATACAGGGTGTCCCTTAACTTCTGTCCTTCCCGGAAATGGGGCGTAGCTGGGGTGATTCTGAACAACTTTTTCCTTGACCAAAGTGTGGTTTGCAGCTTCAATTTTGAGTTATTAATGAAAAACACTGGCCAATCAGGGCGCCCGTAGAGCGCGCGCTCAAGCGCGTGGCTCTCAAACGTGCTCGGTCGTGGCGTGAGCCAACGCGTTTCTTCGTGACCACAACCGAGTGCGGTTGAGAGCCACGCGCTCGAGCGCTCTGATTGGCCAGTGTTTTTCGTTAATAACTTAAAAATGAAGCTGCAAACCACATATTAGTCATGGAAAAAGTTGTTCAGAATCAGCCCAGCTACGCCCCATTTCCGGGAAGGACAGAAGTTAAGGGACACCCTGTATATATATTGATGACTCGCGACCCTTCATGATGGTCGTACTCAGCACCAACTTTTCCACAACCAGGTATCGCGGTTAATAAAGGTGGGCCATGCGACAGCTGGCACGCTCGTGTGGTGCTAGCAGGCTAGTTTTTAGCACTACCTAAAAACACTCATCGCAAAACGCGAAAAACCCGGACCTCGGTATAGCGACAGGAAAACTCACCCGCTTTCCCACTCCTTTTCCTTAACATCCCCACCGTCTTCCAAGTCATTTCCAAACAGCAATCATAATCGACCATTAGCAAATTTTCCTCCCAGGTCCAACCAGCTCATCCACCAATAGTTTTTGAATACCAAAAAACCGAGGTGACATTTTAGACAGCACAGAACATAGCGAGAGAATTAATTCAAAACTCCAACATATAACTTTAAGAATCAGTTAAGAACTTGAATAGATCACATTAAGAATTAACGTAGAACTCGAACGGAATACTTATAGCTTTATTATAAATCTCAGAATAAAACACCTATGTTTCAACGTGTATACATATAGTAACTTATAATACAACTGCTTAAAAAACTGCTAAAAAAAAGTTGTTCAGAATCACCCCAGCAACCCCACATTTCCCGATACTGCCACTACTTCTGGGCCACCCTGTATAATATCATACTATAAAACGTTTTCTTTGGCGTGCCTTCCTACTGTCCTTCTTTGCAAGAGTTCAAATTCTTTTATTCTCTGCATTAGTGGGCAATTTTGTTCGTCCAAATGTTTTGGTTTCCATATTTCCCTGCTGCAAAATTATTCATCGTTCAAGTGATAACAGCACTTCTGGTTTCAATATCGATATCCAAAGGAGATGCAAGCATGAAAGTATAGTTTATAAAGTAAGTATATAATAAATGGTGTAAAATATTAGATCCTAAAATTTCGTAGGTGTACCCAAACTTTTGAGCGGTGTAGCATATATTGAAAACTCAAGACAGTGACCATGCAATACGCAGTAACGTTGAATTACGAAAGAATAGCAATTCTTTTTTACCTTGCAACAATGAACAAGCTGCCGCTGTGCTGAAGTAGCATGATAAATATCGATTCGGTTGCAACAAAAGTAGTTGTAATGATGAGAATGGACACACATCTATGAACAACAATGGGGAGATAATATTTCTTTTCGTCGACGAGATATTCCATCGCGACTGGGAACTTAAACGTATCGTTTTTCCCTGTAATAATGTGTGCAATGTAGGTCGATACATCTAGTAGTACTAATCCAGCTGCTGATGCATAAATGAAATCTACAGCACAAGTGAAATGTTAATATTAGTGGTAATCGACACTTGATCCACGGTGCTTCCTTACAAGCGAATAATTTCCCATAATATTTCCCCAAAGACGCGTGCTGCTTTAAAATCTGCAGCCCTTCATCTCGGTTCATCTTCCAATCGTACTCGACTTTGTCCAGAAACCCCTCTATCTGTATTAGCAATTGAGCTTAAATTATGCTTATTGGGAAACCAATATAACTGGATTTCGCGAGACTTACTACGTCAGACTGATACCAAAACACAGTATATTTCACGAGCGCACCAAGACACATTGTAATAGGCGGTAGAACCTTTAACACGAGGTTTGGCGTTATGTCCGAGACTGTCAAAACTAGGCACTGAAAGTAATCTTGGTGAAAAAAGTATTTTACGGCGAGATGGTGTGACTGCACTAGATCGGTTTGTATTTACTGACGTAACTATATCATACCTGGGGAACTATAATAGACACTAGTAGGAGACTGATCATAGTCTTCCTGATTAATGAAAACTTTGAATGATTATGTGGCCAGAGACCCAGCACCGATAAAAGACTCTTATGGAAATTGTAGTAAATCTCCAGTTCAGCCATCGTGGGCAATAGTTCAGGTGCTAGTAACTCCACAGTTCTCGTTTCCACTCGTTCTAACCATTTTCACCTCTTTTTTATTTTCACGGATTTTCTGCATGTCGGTATAAAAATTGGCTGGCTTTAAAGCAATTTGAATAACGCTATTTACAATTTCAGCATTATTAATTCATTCTTCAGCACGATGGAACAGGGGTTCGTACGATTTTCTTCCACTATTTGCATACGCGAGGGTGGCTATAAGAAAATTACAAGGCGCAAGGTAGGGTTGCTCTGAAGCAATTGTTTTGAGAACGTTGAACCTTTTCTCCTGCGTGATGCATGGAAGAAGTTGTGTCTGAGCATATTCAGTCCGTTGTACCTACTCGAAGTGTGAACAAGTTACAGGGAAACAGAGTTTCTATGGGCACTACATGGGGCCATGGAAGAGACTGACTTGCACTTTCTGCACCTACATACATACAGTATGTATATGTGTATATTATAGTGTAATCTATTATGATTATTGTTAGTGTTATGTATTCTATCAAAGAAGTACATGTGAGCATGTCAGACGAAATAGCTTTTGTATTTTAACATGGTCATATATTAACATTTTTTTCCTCAGAAGAGAAAGGTCTTCAACCGATTGTTCGGGTCATCGTGTACAATCATCGCTTCCACTAATCTTCCTTTATTAGTCGTGAAACTCCACAGAATAATTTCCTGCCAACAAAAAATGAACACTATTACCACAAAGGTACAAAACAGTTTCAAAATTTTCGTTCTCCAGAAAAACGGTTTGCAGATTCGTATATACATATAAGACAATTATCTAATCCAAAGATTTTCAAATAATCTAGAAATTGTATCAGAGTAAACAAAGAAACGACATTTAGAGGTTATTATATCTCTCTTCTTTTCTTACACTCAAGACGCTCTACAAACACTCTACGCTCTACCACGCGCGAGGCGCGGTAAAATTTAAATTTAAGAAATACCATTTCTTTACATACATTAAAATCGATTAGGAACGCATATTGAGAGGGCCAGTTTGTACGATAGACTGTTTTCGTAAAATATTAAATAAGAAATGGATTATTTAAATGTTTAAGGGCTCGGGAGCACATTTTCCTGTTATTCGATCGAACTCACATTTTGCACAGATTACTTTTTTGTCAACTGGAACAATTTGAATGCATTCTTTCACGACCTCGACCCAGCGAGGTTGAGATCCACGCGCTTGAACGGGCGCTCTTTGGGCGCCCTGATTGGCCAGTGTTTTTCCTTAATAACTCAAAAACGAAGCTTCAACCAACATTTTGGTAAAAGAAGTTGTTCAGAGTCAACCTAGATACTCCCATAGTTACGGAACACCCTGTATATTGAGTTCTTTCATGGTTTGCAACGGGCTTCCAGTCTTGTTTCTCTGTGTTGAGGCAGTTGAAATTATAGTTCAAGAAGTATCAGAGCGATTATGGGTGTAGTTCGGAAGAGTATTAGGAACCGATCGATGTGAATTTTGAAGGGGTCGTGGAGAGAGGGATGGAAATATAAAATTTTGATCACCAGTATTTATAAGTTTCTGACGTATTAATGAAAAACTTTCAGGATCACGCATTGAAAGCTAGGTATACAGATGTTACTAATCATTGAATGGTGTCTATCCAGATGTTACTAATAATCAACCCTCTTCGCTGTGGTAGTGTTGGCGTCGAGTGTCAAGGATCCGATGACACAATAGCGATTAAAGTAGGTTTGGGTTAGAAGTTAAAAGCGACCCCTCCCCGTGGGAGGTCAAAATTTTGTATTCTTGTTCGATCCTCCCCTCACCACCACCCTTCCAAATTTCATGTAAATCGGCCACTGGTGCTTTCCAAAACAATAACCGAGATTACAAATAATACAGAATACACAGATCGAATACTGTATTTATAATTTTTAAATTATGATCTAATGAAATTACAATTGCCACTTCAGACAATCATTTTCTACTTTTCATTTTACGCAGACTGAACATGATTTGTTGATATCAGAAAATTATAAAAAATATTTTGTTGTATCTTAATGAAGGTCAAACACATTACTGTAAGGATAACTCCGCCAATAAGTGATACGCACTCTGTAGTTTCTTCAGAATGACCCTCTTCCAAGCGTGGGAGCCTTCCCTTTTATTATGCTAGATCACTAATACATTGATAATGTCCATAATGTTCATGCACTTCTTGGAAGAATCGCTGCGACATACGGCAATGCCATCGCCAGCGTCTTCTTCCTTGCGGATCGCACCACGCTTAAGCTCTGCTGACATATATGTGGGATCGGGCGCCTCCATCAAAGAACATAAGAGGAACATAAGGACAACGTTGCCCAAGAAGGGACCGTGGCGTATATGGACTGATCAGTGCCTAGTAATAGGGTGCCTAGTAATAAGGTCTCGGGTTCGATTCCCGATGACTCCCCTTCATTTTTCTAAAGTTCCTACATATATGCCCAGTGTCGATGCTTTCGCGTATCGTCATCCAAACATCCGCCATTGACAAAGTGTTGCGGATTCGCTGGTAGGGAGGGCGCTCACTCGCTTCGCGCCTAGCGCTGTTCCGTGGCGACAAGCGCGAGCGTTCTTCCCCACTTATCTCTTCATGCTCCTTGCCCCGCGCAGCGGTATAAATACCGCTGCGCTAGGATACAATTTGTCGGTTTTACGAATATTCACAAAGAGATAAGAGGTTTCCAAGAGAGATTTGCGACAGCGTTAGATTCATTACTAAGACAATTTACTCGAGTTAAACGACTTACAATCGTTTAACTATTTCTACTTAAATAAGAGCTAAATAGCGTGCTGAGAAAAACTATACTTTATTCGTTACTTGTGCTTTATTGTTCTCATTGCTTTATTGTACATTATTGTTCTTGTGCGGTAACGTTAAATATATGTGATTCGTGCTATACGTGGATTGTGCTTATTTTATAAAAATTCCTAATCCTTTACGTGTTACAATTAAGATCTAACGAGCTATCCGAAACACAAAGGCATATCCATAATCGGGGAATTGATCCATCCACATACCAGGATTACGGACACGCATCTTATATACATTATGAATGCACCCCAATAAACTTTTCCACATTTCAGATGTAATAGTTGAAGGGTAATTCTTTATTAAATAATAACAAAATTGCTAGGGATTTTTCACGATTGTTCAAAGGGTATTCTGTAAAAACCTCAGCTTCTGTATGATAGGCCAAGTACACCAGCACGGAAGATCACAAGTGTTATACAGGGTCTCCCATTTCTACACGAACATTGGGAAATTGGGGGTAGCTGGAGTGATTCTGAACAACTTTTACTTGACCAAAATTTTGTTTGAAGCTTCGATTCTGAGTTATTACCCAAAAACACTTGCTAATGCGAGCGCCCATAGAGCGCGCTACCTCTCAACTGCGCTCGGTCGTGGTCGTGAACCAACGTATTGACACACCGTGTTCCATCGTCTTAAATTAAGAACAATGTGGAATTATTCGTTATTCGCGACTAACAAATAAACCAATAATTGGCGTAATAACTGTGTTAAATAATTTTACTCGATATCCGAAACGAATAACGTGTTTTATTACTTATGAAAAAAATGTTATTTTTAACAGCTCGTTTTCAAGTAGATAAATTATATTCAAAGAAAAACGATTTAAATAGCTACAGTAAGGTTTGGATATTTACAAGTGATAGTAAATAAAATATTTTACGCTAGAGCAAAATCGCCCCAACGTTCTTAGAAATGTCTTACCAACAGAGATAGTAAGGGAACCAGATAGGTCGCTACTTGGCGAATTAAGAGGGCCTGGGTTGTAAAATGAGACAATGCGCATTTGTAGGTATAAGTGGGCCCCAGTTCTCTTTGGGTGTTTCTTTGGGTGAGAGCATTCCATAGTGAAAGGACATTCCTTCTGAGCTGATTGAGAAAAATATAATAATTATTTTATTTAACACACCATTTCTAATAGTTGGAAAAACGGTAGTTAAATTTACCCATTCGACCACAATCACAAATTAATCTGCTTCGACCCACCAGCTGATTCCCCGAACTTCCCGAAACGGTCGATACAAATCTGATCGATTTCGGAAGCACTCGCGTATGTTTCCACACGCACACGCCACGCACGTTAACCAACGTAGGCGTCATTGTCGTGGAAACAGTCATGGCATGTCGTAGGTCTTCTCGTGACAACCGATCACGTGTGTAAACAAGTGCGAATTAGATTTGTATCGATCGTCGAGACGTGCGTTTCGTGGCTTAAAATTGTTAAGATAGGGCAGGGTCGGTACAATGACCAAGTGCCAAGGCTCCACTTTTATCGAAGCAGGTTAATCCGTGGACGAATGTGTAAGTTGATTTAACTGCCTTTTGTAACATTAATTATCCAAACATTTTTTTCATAAGTGTTTCGGATAGCTCGTTAGATCTCAATTTTAACACGTAACAGATTAGGAATTTTTATATAAAATAGGCACAATCCACGTATAGCACGCATCACATATATTTAACGTTACCGCACAAGAACAATAATGTACAATAAAGCAATGAGAACAATGAAGCACAAGTAACGAATAAAGTATAGTTTTTCTCCGCACGCTATTTAGCTCTTATTTAAGTAAAAATAGTTAAACGATTGTAAGTCGTTTAACTCGAGTAAATTGTCTTAGTAATGAATCTAACGCTGTCGCAGATCTCTCTTGAAATCCTCTTATCTCTTTGTGAATATTAGCAAAACCGACAAATTGTATCCTAGCGCAGCGGTATTTATACTGCTGCGCGGGACAAAGAGCATGAAGAGATAAGTGGGGAAGAACGCTCGCGCTTGTCGCCACGGAACAGCGCTAGGCGCGAAGCGAGTGAGCGCCCTCCCTACCAGCGAATCCGCAACAATAAGTAATGAAACAATTTATTCGTTTCGGGTAACGAACAAAAGTATCGAACACAGTTATTAAACGACTTGTTAGTTTATTGTTTATTTGTTAGTCATGAATAACGAATAATTCCACATTGTTCTTAATTTATGACGATGTAACACGCTGTGTCAATACGTTGGTTCAGGACCACGACCGAGCGCAGTTGAAAGCCATGCGCTTGAGCGCGCGCTTTTTGGCTAGAGCGGGGGCTCTGATTGGCCAGTGTTTTTCGTTAATACCCCTGCTAGGAGCCGCCACCTTGTCGTGGTGCTGGGGCTTGAGTAGTCGCAATGAGGCCCAAGACCATGCTGGCGGGAGATGCATTCCCGGCAGGTACAACCATGCCGGACGGGCTTGGGCTGAGCGGTGAAAACTAAGCAGCGGCTCACGGAGTGAATGTGTGTGTGAATGGGCTGCGGTCGATACCCTGTGGATATTCCCGGCAGACTAATCAAGGGGGGAGTAGTTGTCCCTCGACCGGAGTGGCGCGTGATGTTAGTACCTGACCTCTGCGGTAGTAATAAGGGTAAATGTAAATCCGACAAGTACGGCAAAGGTCCCGTGAACCCGCATGTTTAACGTGGAAGAACCGCTCACGCGTTCATTGTCTGGAGCCAATGACGGGGTTGAAGTGGGGTTTTCGGGCGCAGGTATGGAGGATTACTTGGTCGGTATTTCCTCATAACCGACGCGGCGTAGGTCAAATCGCAGCACGTCTAGCCTGAGGCTTGGGTCTGGCATCGGCTCGGATCCGGTGTCGCCCATTCAATAGGGGTGACGTTAAACATTTAACATCTTTTATGGCGCGGGCCTATCCCGTAACATTTTTCATTAGAGTCACTCGGTGTCGATAGGGTTGACCACCTGACAAACTGCTTCTCGGTTTCGACATCTATAACTAGGGAAAAACTTAAACGGGGAAGTGCCCCACCGCGGTGGGGGTGCCATGATGGCCTAACCGTTCATCTTTATACCTGCCAGAATGATTAACTCAAACAACAAGACAACGATGAGGGAGGAGGGATTGCGCACAAGTGCGAGTCCGGCGAGGAGGAGCGCATCCATGGAGCAGCCCAAGGACTGCGGAAAAAAGGTGGAGGCTGCCCCAGGAACATCCGGGGCCAGCGAGAAGGAGGCTACCCCCGGTACATCGGGGGGCAGCGTACGGAAGGAGGCGCCACCAACAACGGCGGTGAGTAACACCATGGTTTGTACATTGACCGACACGGACGGAGAAACAGACTCAAGTGCGCACACTGCTGCGTACAGAAAGAAGAGGCCCCGATCCTCTGGTGAGTCTGACCAGAGGCGGGCCTCCACAAAGGGGAGGAGGAGAGTCATGAGCTCAGGGGACGAGCTGCCGTCGGCCATGCGCGTTAAGGGCATGCCGACGGAGAGCGAATTGGCGGATGATCTCAGGCCGCAGCCCACGACCAACTTGGGCGCGCAAATCTTGGCCCAAATGGAGGCGGTCAGGAGGGTGGCCTCGAGCAGTAAAAACCTGAAGGGGACATACATTCGTACCCTCAACGTGGCGACCCTAACGGTGCGAGCGGTCGTCACGGAGCTGGCGAAGAGGAGGAGAACCTCCTGCTGCGCGGTGAAGTGGCCGACCTCAAGCTGGCGCTCAAGGCGGCCAAAGCGGTGCCGGCCCCGGCGAGGCCCAGGGAAAAGGACGGAAAGGACAAAGGGGCAGGGCCAAGGTCCGCACGTCCCACTCCTCCTCCTCCTCCAGGGGAAAATCGGGGCCCGTCAGCGAGGAGCGTCTGGAGGCGCTCTTCGAGGCCTTCATGGGGAGGGTGGAGAGGAAAATCGTCTCCATGCGGAAGGAGCTTTCCGAGGAGTGGGCAAGGGCAGCACCCCCGCAGAAGGCAATGAGGGACGAGACGCCGGGGGAGGTGCGTATCCGGGAGATACAGGCGCAAGTGGTGGCGGCCTGTCGTCTCGGGGATTCATCCGTGGCGACCCGGCAGCCGGAGACGCCCTACCCCTCTCCCCAGACGTCGTGTCCCACTCCCCCACCGACGCAGAAGGGCGCCAACACATGGGCCACGGTGGCCGGGAGGAGAAGCAAGAAGGCGGAGGCGGCGACCCAGGCCCAGGGACGCCCGGCCCCGTCTCCGGCCCCTCCCGCGGCTGTCAAGAAGATGCCGGCGAGGCCGCAGAAGGAGCAGCGGTCTCAGAAGAAGAAGCCGCAGCAACAGCAACAACAGCAGCAGTGGAAGAAGGAGGGAGGGGCTAAAGCAGCCCCCAAAACTCCCCAGCGCAGACCCCCGTGTACGGCGGCGATCGCCCTGACCATCAAAGATGGGGCGAAAATGTCGTACGCGGAGGCCATGAGCTCCGCCAGCCGAATCAACTTGGCGGAGCTCAATATAACGGAGTTGCGACCGAAGAGAGCGGTGACGGGGGGGGTCTCCTTCTGGAGATCCCTGGCCGGAGGGGGCTGCCAAGGCGGACGCCCTTGCCGCGAAAATGCGGGAGGTCCTCGGCGGGGAAGACGGGGTGACCGTGGCCCGCCCAACCAAGATGGCGGAGATGCGGGTGAGGGACCTGGTGGCGGCCACCTCCACCAGCGACGTGACCGCGGCCATCGCAGCTGTCGGAGGGTGCACACCAGCGGAGGTGAGGACCGGAGAAATCCGGTCGTCTCCGCTGGGACTTGGCACCCTCTGGGTAAAGTGCCCATTGACAGCTGCCAGGAAGGTGGTCGCGGCGAAGAAGATCTGCGTCGGCTGGACCACTGCCCGGGTGGAGTCGCTGGCGGACTGCCCGCCGCAGTGTTTCCGATGCCTGGAGACGGGCCATGTAAGGCAGCGGTGCACCAGCACCGTGGACCGCAGCGGGCGATGCCACAACTGCGGCAGTGCTGAGCACAGGGTGGTGGAGTGCCGGAGCGCTCCCCGGTGTCCCCTGTGCGCCGACCTGGGGAAACCCTCCGGCCATCGAATGGGGACAAAAGGGTGCGTGCCCCCCAAAGGAAGGAGGAACCAGGGTGCCAAGGGGGCCCAGCAGACGTAGTTGGCCCCCAAACTGGCTGCCCTGAGCCTGGACGGACCGGAGAAGGTGGCGGAAGCAGGGCTGCTCGACAGCCGGAAACGGCGTCGAAAATAAAGGAGGGGCGGGCTCGCTGGCCGTTTTCCGCTGGTGAGATCCCCCCTCCCGCGGTGTGAATGGCTGATGGACCCGAGGGGCGCTGAGGTGTTCCCCCTCACCCCCTGCTGGTTGACCTCGCCAATACCCGGATACGGGCGGTCCTGCCGGGGAGGAACAATCCCCCCCAATCCCGCAGAGCCGTCGGAGAGCCGTGGGCGGCTCGGGTGGGGGCCCGAGTCGTCCTTATCACGGCCTGGAGAAGATAGGCCGCGCTGAGTGTTACCCCTGGCGCGGACAGGTGCTACTGCAACAGAGTTTTTCGGAGGGTCTTTCTGACCCTCCCGCGGATGGGCCCGCAATGGCCGGGCGTGGGGAGGCACCGGAAGTGTCTTCGTAGATCACGGGGCCTCCCCTACAAGCGCCGAGGTTAGGTAACCGGGGTGGCTTTAGTCGGTAGAAATCCGACACTACCTCCTGCTCTCCCCCAGGGCAGGAGGCGTCTTTCGAAGATTTCCACCTCGAAAAAAAAAAAAAAAAAAAAAAAAAAATGGTCCATGCATGAACACTAGATGTAAAGCCTCAGGTATGTAATTCCGATCATAGAGTTTCACGTACTTTTTTGCTGCTAATAACCAGTAGCTACCAAATTGTCCGCTTCTTATCTCATACCCATTATTAATTATTCGTAGAATCACACTGAATCTAGTAATGGGATTCTCATCTATCCCAGTCACTCTTAGTGAGATCTGCGCATTTGCACAAAATTTTCTTGCCGTATTACTGTCATTCGTTGTGCCATGTCCTGGCATTGGCATGTCTACTAATAGGCCTCTGGCTTGTCTAGGGAGGATCTGGGGACTCGCGGTGTAAAAGCGGTGACGGTCCGAGGGGCGATTGGAGGGGCCCCCCTCGCGCCTCTCGGATGACTGTTACCGCTATTCCAGTAGACGGGCGGCCCAGCTGTGGGAGGAGTATGTCCTCCTGGTATCCCGCAGGGTTGCCCGACAGCCGGAAACGGCGGTGTGTGTGGAGGAGGGGCGGGCTCGCTGGCCGCGTCTGCTGGCTAGTTCCCCCCCTTCCGCTGTGTGTGTGGCTGATGGACCCGAGGGGCGCTGAGGTGCTCCACCTAACCCCCCTCCTGGTTGACCTCGCCAATGTCCCGAATACGGGCAGCCCTACCGGGGAGGAACAAGTCCTCCCAATCCCGCAGTGCCGTCGGAGAACCGTGGGCGGATCGGGTGGGGGCCCGAGTCGTCCTTATCACGGTCTGGAGGAGATAGGCCGTGCCGGGTGTTACCCCTGGAGCGGCCTGGTGCTATTACAGCGGAGTTTTTCGGAGGGTCCTTCTGACCCTTCCGAGGATGGGGCAGCAATTACCGGGCGTGGGAAGGCACCGGTAGGTGTCTTGGATTACAGCCATTGGATTACATGACATGATGTAGAATATAAATGGTGTGGGACTGAAGACTATTTGTATAGTACTCGTACATGTTACGTATGAATAATATTCTCTTACACTGCGCTCGCATGCGTCGTTCGATCTCGCGTAGGAACGGAAGACGTCTAAAGATTTATCTCGCTACCACACGAAGAATAACCCTTTTGGTACCGACCAACTGCATCGTGACCGATTAAATGTAAACGTGACCCGATGAAGACTGTATGTCCGTACCATGTATGGAGGCTTCTAATGAGCCCCTCCATACATTTCGGGACTATATAAACCCTCCGTTTCGAATCATCTTCGGTTCATAACAAGCATTCGCTTGTACAGAGTCGGTTGCATTCAGTAAGAATTGGGCTTAGAGCACCATTCAGATAAAGTTAACCCGTTAGAATCCGCATAGTCCGGTTGAAGTTCTTTCGGCATACTTTGTAACCGTTCTCAGACCCCGCATCGCCAGTGGGTCAACACCGTGCAGCTTAGGTAATAATTCTCACACTATTTAATTATATCGCGACAATTAGGATTTATTACACTTGTAATACAATTACACAATTACACTTGTACAAACGACTGGTTGCAATATAAACTTCTAAACTGTTCACCAATAAATCGAGTAGATTCGTTAAAACCTATCTTTACTCCGTAATCCTTTATATTAGTAGTAACGTTCCCACAGATACAACTTAACCGCTCGAGTTGTATCAAATATTAATTTACGAGTCAAACTAACATTTCCTGCGACTCCCTAATTTCGCACCAGGTTCGTTCGCACGTCTTATCCAAAACAAGGTAACTACTCCAACCCAGTGACTCCCCGATTTCGCATCGGGTTCGTCCACGAAACCTAACCCATCCTACAGCTCCCTGGTTTCGCACCAGGTTCGTCTGTATTCTACGGCTCCCTGATTTCGCATCAGGTTCGTCCGTACGTCTACCGACCTCCGAACAGCTCCCCGGTTTCGCACCGAGTTCGTCTGTGAATAAACCAACCTCCCAGCAGCTCCCCGGTTTCGCACTGGGTTCGTCTGCGAACTCTTTCCTAGTGGTTCCCCGATTTCGCATCGGGTTCGTCCACGACGTTTCACCCTCCTGCGGCTCCCTGGTTTCGCACCAGATTCCTCCGTGCACCTAACTAACAAATTCTCAACCATATTCCTTGGATAATATCAACATCGCCGGCCTAGGCGTTGCCAACAGCGCCGGCTCGTAACAGCGGATTAGTTACACGGTTTCCTCAGATCTTTATGAGATTTATTCTTTTAGGATTTTCTAACATAGCAATTGAAAATATTAAATAATTATGTACATGTGTTAGAATTGTGTGTAGAAAAGAGGGCTAGAAAAGGGCTAGCCTTTAAGAAGGCTAGAAACATGTATGCATTAACATTGAACAAGCTGAATAAAAGAATTATTGGAAGATTCCCGTTGTTATCAGTTAAACATTGTTAAGTGTAAATTACATTGATTTATCTGCGATGCCTAGAAAAACCCGCAGATATTTAATTTTGGCTACCCTGTTGGCACTTCCTTTGCTAGAGTCCAAAGCCAGGATTCAGTTATTCGATGACCTGCGAACTGCTTTAAGACTCTTTAGACACTAGCTAATTATTATTAACTCGCTACTACGTTGCATGACAATATCATAACAATACCATGCAAACAATATCATATTGTGAATAAAATGTTGAATTGAATAAAAATAAGAAAAAATGAATTGTGTAACGCGACTGTATTTTCCGCCATCGCGTTCTACCGCTGGCGCTACGCGCTACCCCGAGCGCCAGTACGCCGGGCCAGGTAGCTGGCCCAGGCACCCTACCCCCACTATGTGTACAACCCCCACCACACCGCCGAGCGACCCCATTGGCCGTTCCGCCCGAGCGAGCGGGTATAAAAGGGCCCTGGAATTCCAGGAATGTCAGAAGAGTCATGGCAGTCTCTTGCGAGCCGCCGTCGAGTGTGGTCGCTTCGTACAGTGTCTCGTGCGGTACGATAGATTAGCTTCCCACAGGATTTTCGTTATAGAAAACTCTTCTCATTGATTTGCCTCAGGTGGGAAACCCCTGGGGAGTTCACGTGAGTTTTTCCCTCCTGGACTTTGTCCTAGGAGGGCGAATTTAATTTATTATAAGAAAACATAGTATTAGAAAATTTTTTCATTTCCCTTCTTTTCAAGCTTTCATCTAGATGTAAGTTGTATTATACTCCTTTATATACTCTATATTCTAACCATAGATTAGTTCCCACCTATCTATTTATCTATTAAAGTTATCGTAATATTTGACGAAACTTCGTCCAATATTCTATAATTAAGTGAACGTTACGCGGCTTCGCAGTCTTTCTCTCCTTCCCCGCCGACCAAGGGTAACGATATAAACATACATCATCTAGCATAATACTCCCCAACCTTCCTGCCTTGCCCCACTACACGGCACCTGTCTGTTCACGATACTCGTAGTGCTACGCACTGCGGGTGTTTTAAGTCACCCTGGCTCCTCCAGGGAAAGGCCTTTCCACCAAGAAAAGGCCGACAATCATACATAAAAGGAAGATAGTCCTTAGGGCGGGGCATGTCGAGGAAGTTATCCCCGGCATGTTTCCCTCCCGTCCTAACACTCCGGTCAGGGAAATGGAAATTTCCACAGACAACAATAAAGACAATCAAGTTCATTCACTTCCTTCCTCCTCTCAGGAAGGCGTAACGCACCCGGGAGCCATGGCATCCTCCTCAAATGCTCCCACTGCTGATTTCACCCCGGCTACCTCACCTAAAGCCAAAAATCGAAAAATAGAAACTCAGTATCTCCTCCGAAAAACCCCTCTTCCACACCTCCCATACCGGAGACCATTTCTATCAGCAATAGATTTCATATGTTCACTTCATTCCTCAATGATCCTAACTCAATGGATCAAATACCAATCACTCCAATTCCCCGTCCCTCTCCACCCAATCTCACCGATCACCAAACTCCTTCCAACAGGAAACCTCGTCCTCCTCCCATTTATATTTCGAATTTTGATCGAAACATTCCAGCTTTTCACAAAAAAATGAATTTAGACTTTGGGCAAGACTCCTATACAGCGAAATTTCTGGGTTCCAGAATTCGCTTACAATTCAACGAGTTTCAAAAACACGACGTGTTCAAAGACTCTTTAAAACAAACCAAAATTCCTTTTTTCACATTTAGCTCAAACACGGAAAGAAACCTCGTCATGGTCCTGAAAGGCCTTCCAACCATTCCAACAACCGAATTAACCTCTGAGATTAACTCTCGAGGTCTCAACCTGGTATCACTTTCTGACATTTCCCCTAAAAATAGCACATCACATTACGCTGTATACAAAATCATTTTTCCTCCTGCCACTCCAGTATCTACAGTAAATAAAGTTGGCTTCCTTTTTAATACCAGGGTATACTGGGAAAAATTCCTGTCTAGGAGAACATTCACTCAGTGTTTCCGCTGCCAGGCGTACGGCCACTCAGCGAGCAATTGCAATCTCCCGGCGCGCTGCGTTAAATGCGCTGCCTCCCACCTATCTTCAGAATGCACCAAGCCTTACGATGTCTCCCCCCGCTGTGTAAACTGCAATGGAGACCACACTGCAAATTATTCTAAGTGCCCTGCACTTCTAAATTATTTATCGAAGCGAGGGCCCAAACCTCCCACACCTCCAGTCTATCATAAATCACCACCTCCCTTGGCGGACTTTGCCCCCTTACCATCATCCCAGGCCAAAACACCTGTCTCCTTCCGTCACCCTCCCCAACAGTCCTACGCACATGCGACTAAAGCATCTCATGCTTTCCCACATGGTGATCTTCCCCCTCAAAACCTTACAGTCAACCAAAATATCAATCAATTTCAAAAATTAACCGATGCATTTCATGAATTAAATAATCTCTGTGACCTCGACCTCATGCTCAACACTGTCGAGACCCTGGTTGCCAGGTTAAGACAGTGTTCCACCAATGCACAAAAGTTTCAAACATTCTGGCAGGTCATATCGGCCTTGGGTTAATCATCTCCCTAGAATACCGAACAATGGCTCTATTCCCACACATAATTACTTGGAACGCGGGATCAATTCTCCCAAAAAGAAATGAAATTATAGCCAACCTTGACAAGCTTGAGTGTGATATTCTCTTGGTCACGGAAACCTGGCTTACACCAAACCTAAACTTCTCCATTCCTGGACATTCGATTGTCCGTAAGGATCAGCCAATTAGGAGGGGAGGAGTTGCTATACTAATCAATAACAACCTAAAATTTACAGTTGTCCGTGACCATACCGAATTGGAATTTTTGATGGTCCGGCTTGATTATCCTTCCATCCTGGTTGGTGTATTTTACTCCAAGCCCAGTCGGGTCCTGAGTGAGAGCGACCTGAGGCTGATCACACATTTCGGCTCTCCGTACATAATCGGAGGAGATTGGAACGCGAAACATCGCTCCTGGAACAACGTAAGGGCCAACAAGGCTGGTACCACTCTCTATCAGACCATGATCAAATCCAATTTTGTAGTAATTGCACCAGACTCCCCCACTTTCACCAAGCCTCAAATCTTACCATCAATTATTGACTTTTTTATCACAGACTTGCCTCATTCTTTTTCATGCGTGGCCCTGGACTACTTTGGAACGGAACATAGACCTGTTTCATTACGGAAAATCACTTCTCCGGATCCTTCGTCTGGATCCTCATTTTACCAATCCACTGACTGGGACAAATACAGAGAGAGAACGCATGGCTGGAACATTGTACCCAGGTTTGACTCACCATCTGACTTAGACCATATTATCGAGAAGTTAAATAACTTTCTGCTTGGATCTCTTCGAGAGGCCTCCATACGTGACCTCAAGCTGGCTAATTCCCCGAGTTCCACTCGGAGGAAGGCACTGTCATCTGACAAAACCTTGACTTCCCTTATTCAGGGCAGGCGAAAAATCCGCAAGCTTTATCAAATTTCCAGCGATAAATACTTCGCACTGCTAATAAAGCAATTCACCAAACAAATTCGCTATAGAATCTCCATAGTTAGGCAGCAAGCCTGGGCTAAAATGCTACAAAGCTTCCAAAAACCAGATCCTACCTTCTGGCGTACATATAAATCTATAGCCAAAAAAACTTTAACATTCACTCCTGTCCTGGAAGTCAACGGAAACAAGATTTATAATTCGCATGATAAATCTGACGCAATAGCTGAATCTTTTGCAGAGGTGCACAACAAGGCCTCCCGAATTGTATCCAAGCATGAATCTGATGTTAACTCATTTTATAACAATTTTGAATGGTCTAACCTTGAGGGTGGTAACTCGGCTAAGCTGTTCTCTCCTAAAAGAATCTTTGACACAGTACACAAAATGAAACACACTAAAGCTCCTGGCTCAGACAAAATAACCGTTCCAATGTTGACCAATGCCTCTCGCAAAATTTTCTGCCAGCTTTATTACATTTTTAAATTCTCTTTTAAACTCTCCTACTTTCCAGTCGCATGGAAGGCCGCTAAGGTCATACCTATTCTTAAACCTGGTAAACCATCAGCCAATCCGACCAGCTATCGACCGATAAGTCTATTACCGATATCTGGCAAATTGCTGGAAAGAGTGATATATCATAATATTGACGAATTCGTAAAATCGAACAATACTCTCATAAACCAGCAATTTGGCTTTCGACCAGGACACTCCACCATCCACCAGGTTGGCAGAATTTCACAACGTATTGCCCACGGGCTAAACGTCCACCGAGACACTATAATGGTCCTTTTGGATTTATCAAAAGCTTTTGATACTGTCTGGCATAGGGCCATCTTGTATAAACTACACAAGTTGGGCCTACCTTATTCAATTTTACGACTTTTAAACTCTTATTTACTGGAACGCACATGTTACGTGTGGTTCAACTCCCATAAATCCGTTATATATAACTGCCAAACTGGTGTTCCTCAAGGATCCGTCCTTGGACCATTATTATTCATTCTATATATCAACGACATTCCTTTCATGCGATCTTGCGAGGTGGCCCTGTATGCCGATGACACAGCCATATATTCTACTTCCACTCGAAATTCTCGTCTAGCATTGTTCAAGAGAATTCAAAAGTACTTAGAACTTATTATTGAATATTTTAAAAGCTGGAAACTGATGCCTAACCCGGCCAAAACTGAGGCAATTATATTCTCTAACGCAAAATCCCCTACCTTAAATTACTTCATGAGCAAAAACAAATTCTTAATTGATGGTGGGACTGTTGCTTGGTCAACTCGAGTCAAATACCTTGGTGTCATCTTAGACTCCAAACTAAATTGGGATCATGCTCTCACTGACCGAATTAACAAAACGCTTCGTGCCTTTCGGGTCTTGTCTCCTTTTATTTCAATACGATCCAACCTATCACTCAAGCTTCGCATATTAACATATATCATGTGTCTCAGGCCTGTTCTCACTTATGGCTCGCTCTGCTGGTGGAAAATACTCCCCAAAGCATCCAAAATAAAAGCACAAATCATTCAGTCAAAAATTCTGAAATTCATTCTGAACAAAGAAACCAGGTTTCCTACCAAAGAGTTGCATACTCTTGCTAACATACCACTCTTACACGAATACATTAATAGCTTGATTGTCAACTTTGATGTAAACCATCACACAAATCCACTGATTCGTATGACCGGACAATATACAATTGACAAACTTCCATACCGAGCCAGAATACCGTTCCCGCTTTCCTTCTAATTATAAAATCTCTGTCATAATAGCCACATTTTTCACTTCTCTCACATATCCTCACTTCTCATCGACATCCCATACTGCAGAAATTCAACTACTCCATTATCACCTTTCTGCGATTCACCCCTCCCCCCCCTGGGCCCGGTGGCCTTCCCCCTGCCGGTCCCGGTGGGGTCTAGGGGAGCTCCGATTTCTTTTCCCCAACTCACATCTTCAACATTTCAATATTTTCTTTTCTTTATTGCTAAGAGGGGTTTTTGCAAATTTCCCCCGACAACAATCACTTGCAAACACCTATTACTTCTTTAGGTAATCCCAAATTAACTATATCAGCTGATAAGTGGGCTTAGGCTCACCGGCGCAGCTCTCGTAGGGTGAGGGTCTGGGTAGGCGGGTTATTTTCCTTGCCTGGTCAGACCTCCTCCCACCCTTTACTCACTTAAAAAAAAAAAAAAAAAAAAAAAAAAAAGGAATGTCAGAAGAGTCATGGGTAGCGACCTACTCAATACAAGCAAGAGTTCTAAGTACGCGGACGTCTTTAGTGAAAGTTGGCCAGTTTTAACTTCGAGTTTAGTAACGAGTAAGCTACGGAACAAGCCCTTGAAACGAGGACAACTTTAGTTAAAGTGTGGCCAGTTTTAATCTTGTTCCCGAGACTGAGTATCCTGAGGTTCCAGGATCCTACTTCTCTCACCTATCCACCAGGACGAGGACAACGTTAGTCAACGTTGGCCAGTACTGGATTCCACCATCCACATCTCCTTGAGAAAACCACCATCCTCTCCTACTTACTAAATTTTCTGGAACCTACACAAATATACGAACGAAAGTTCTTTAGAGAAACACGCTGTGTTTTAATTCTTTCGTGCCATTTCACCATCCCCGCGTACAAAACAAGACCTCTAAAAGACGTGACGTTACGATTGTCAATAAAAAATACCGCATTCTATTAAAAAACAATCAACTTGACCTCGAAGTGTCACCTACTGCTCTACCTGCAAGGAAATTATTAACACTATGCGATGCCTTCTTTCATATCAAACCAATCCTATACTAACAATTTTTTGAAATCCTCAATAACTTCTGAGATATTCTGATTTAGCATATACCGCCATATACCGGGTGTATACAAAGTGATGGTCACGGCTCTCAAGTTTGATTCTACCTCTTTCGATCAGTGGTCTGAAGAAAATTTTTAAGAAACGTTTTCACCCGAATGTCTGTAACAATAAAGAATCGTGTGACCGATCGGAAATCTTCAGGTTTATGACTCGATCGTTGGTATTGAGTTAAGGAACAGAAAGTGATGAGTCAAGAAAATTGTAGAGTTGGCACTTACAATTAGATGGTTGAAGCGTTCAAAATTGTTTCCAAAAAAATGACAGTAATTTTGACTGTATCATAAACCCGACGTAATGGAACCCTCTGAATTCGCGTTGGCAATCTCAACAATAATCTTTAACGTCATTTAGAATTAAGTATTTTGTATTTCAGAATTAAATATAGGTATAATGTATCTACAAATGTTCGAGAATAAATTACAGGCAAAACATATCATTCAAATTTAAACTTATTAATTTTGCTAAATTACACTGTTCGATAAATTTCAACTTTTTTTTGATTTTGTAACCTTCAATATGCCTTTTTATAGACTTCAATGTCCTGATCACGAATCGGCAACCCGTTTTTCTCCAGAACGTATTATTTTGGAAAAAATCGATTTTGAAAAATATCGCTAATTTTCAACTTTGTAAGTGTTTTGTACTTTTGCGATAATATTTATTCAGTTGTGTTTGGTGCCCAATGATTCTTTGAAGTTTCACGAATAAAATGATATAATTAGTAATTAGATTATAAACATTTGAATGTGTTTAAATAATGATCACAGTGAAAGGGACACCGAAAATAGACCCATTTTGGCTGATGTCTTTCAATTTATTTAAAAAACTAAGGGTCCAGGACAAACCCTAACTATGCCACGCGATAGAGCAGACCTTTCTGCTAAGGAAAGCATCAGTGGAAGTTACAAAATCATTTTTGAATTCAATTTACACGCGAAATAGTTTGGTAAAACACGCGGCGGCAACACTCAGCAGAAGTACTACGCATTTAGTGATTCCGATACGCTGAGCGATGAGCGGGGAACCGTCATCATAGAGCACCACTGCCGATGCCACGTATGTATTTTGCCAAACTTTTTCGCTTTGATATTGAAAACAAAAATGATTTTGTAACTTCCATGGGTGCTTTCCTTTGCAGAGATGTCTGCTCTATCGTGTGGGATAGTTACATTTTTTCCTGGACCCTTAGTTGCTGAAATAAATTGAAAGATATTAGGCAAAATTGGTCCATATTCGGTGTCCTTTTCACTTTGATCATTATTTAAACACATTTAAATGTTTATAACCTAATTACTAATTATATCGTTTTATTCGTGAAACTTGAAAGCATCATTTGATACCAAGCGCAGCTGAATATCTATTACCGGAAAAGTACAAAACACTTCCAATGTTGAAAATTTTCGATTTTTTACAAAATTGATTGTTTCAAAAATAATGCGTTCTGGAGAAAAACGAATTGCAGATTCGTATTCACCACATTAAAGTCTACATTAAACAGCTATTGAAGGTTACAAAATCAGACCCGTGTTGAACAGTGTTATGTATCAGCGTAGAGGAAACACACGCGTGTTCGATTTCAGTTTTCTGAACGTCAGTATAAGAAAACGCGTTTGTGTAACTGAGAGTTCGGTCAACTGTTGTTAGGATAACCGCTGCATAGCATCAATTTTATATATTACATATTAATAATGGATAATATAAAATTACTAATTTCATTACTTGTTCTATCGTTTTCACGTGCGATTCCAGTGTTATTACATAGAAGTCATAATCATCAAACAGGAATCTGACTTTTGCAATAGCTGAAACAGAATTGCGACACTGATAAATACATTAATGGGCACGTATGTATTTCACGTTATAGTAATAGTAATTTAAAAACATTGTACCACTGAGAAGCCTTCGATTGATGCGCAATACAAACCAAAGAATGTGAAGCCACATTCCCTTGTGCCTTCTAACATGATGAGCAGTAACGATTTCTGAATTGTTGCCGAGGTTTCGTACCAATTAGAATTATACCTATAAGTATTAGTAAAGATATGCATCTTCAGTGTGATCGCCCCATTTCTCTCTAATTTCACATGCTTACACTGACGGAACAAGATTGGCAGTGCAGTCTGTCATTTGTTGCACCATGTAGTTCAAATAAAACATATATGCCATCTCAGAAGTGATAAACAATAGAGATGTTAAAATATCTTCCAGCTCTGCAACGTCAAATACCGATTGCGACAATTGAAAAGTAACAGGTTATAACACACTGGCAAGAATTGTTAATTCAGCGATAATAATAGGACAGGATTATTTACGCGATATAGGTTGGCGCTTAAGGATACGACACCGAGTATAATAAGAACACTATACGATTCCGTATTTCTAGCCACCAATTCATTCGCAAACCTGCAAGAGTGTCGAACGTTTGTTTCGAACTGGTAGGCACTTACAATAGATTTTGTAGATATACATACAGGGTGACATAGAACCTAGGGAACATCGGGAATTGGGTGGTAGCTGGGACGATTCTGAGCAACTATTTCCTTGACCGAATGTTGTTTGTAGCTTTGCTTGTTAGTTATTAACGAAAAACACTGGTGTATGAGAGCGCCCGCCAAGCGCACGCTCAGGCGCGTACCTTTCAGCTGTGCTCGGTCGTGATGGGGGCATCGAGGGAAGCGTACGGCAAATGTTACATCGTCTTAAATTAAGGATACTGTGGAATTTTTCGTTATTCATTAATAAGAAATAAACTAGCCGTTTAATAACCGTGCGCGATACTTTTATTCGTTATACGAAAGGAATAAAGTGTTTTATTACTTATGAAAAACTTACCCATTCGCTCACGAATACCTGTTTAACATTGTGCGAATCCTGACTTTTTTTTCCACGTGGGGGAAATTTTCAATAAGACGCCCCGGTTAGGGCAGGGATGCACGGGGGTAGTGTCGGGTTTGTACCGACCAAAACCCGCACGGTGACCGTCCTCAGCGCGGGGGGGGGGGGGGCACGAGGGACTCTAACGAAAACAACCCGCGTCTCCCCTACGCAGTACCTCAATAAAAGGCCCACCCCGGGGAGGGATCAGAGGGACCGCTCCCCAAACGTTCCTTTCATATTTGGCGGCACCACGCGGCCACCACGCAGCGCCGCCCTTCGCGTGGGTCTCCCGTGGCCGGCCCGAGCCCCCACTCGGACCGCCACGACATCGTCGCACAGTGGGCTGGATCGAGAAATTTGGTGACATTTTGCCCAAAAGCGAACTTTCTCGTATCGATATCTAATTAATGAACATTGGTTCCTTAATGTCCATAGGCCTCGGAAATGAAAAAATTAGTCCAGTTTAATAAATATTATAGTTGTAATAAGCATTGAAAGTTGGACATTTTAAGCACACCATATTTCACGACAAAAATTGCTTCTCTTTAATGCAATGCCCTGACGATCCTATTTAATATTTTGGCTTGGTTCTTTTTTTAAAATGTTCCGTATCCTTTTCTGATAAGAAGCGCACTTTGTGTTAAGACATATTGGTCCTAATTTAATATAAAAATAATGCGTAATGAACATATGAAAATTTTCAATTTCCTTCACAATTAACATGGAATATCTTAAAAGTTCCAAAGAGTTCCACAACCAGACAAAGTGCATTCTTTTCAGCATACTTTTCCCTACAAAATGGCACAAGAATAATATCCTACGACGTCCTACCTTGAAAGTTATTGTTATTCAAAGTTGTCAAGCGAGCGTTGCGCGACAGCAATTCTGCATATAGTAGACCGTATGACTGATTGTCCTTCGAATATATGTTTTATTTTTCATATATGCGTGTTTGCAATAATATTTAAAGAGATGATTAGAGTAAATATGTATATAAATAATTAAGATAAAAACATTTATTTAACAAAAATGAGGAACGGACTAGGAGTTTCTTTCTTTTAGTCTCACTGTATTTATTCCTATCATTGAAACATCGGGAAGTGTTTAGAAATTCTCGTATTGAACTGTTTAAATTTTAGATTATAGGACCGAAGTGTTTATAAGTATGTATCTCTTCGATTTGATGCTCTATCTGTTCCAACAGTACCATTGGAGAGAGCAGAGCATTTGGGAAATATATTTCGTACATTTCTTACATATTTAAATGTTATATCCTAGTTTTCTATAATATTCAACATTTCTTGACTACTAAAAAATGAATTACCTATATCGGGAAATTTTCGTTGAAAAAAAGATCTATTTTTCATATTATGAATATGTGGAGAAATACAAAGAAATTCATAAAAAAAACATGTGCGCTATGAAATATATAAAAAAGTACTAAATAAGGTAAGAAATAAACAATTTTAAAAATTATTTTAACCCAAAATTTAAACAATTAATTAAAAAATAAAAACAAATATATATTACAATAATCATCAGTAGATAAGAATAATTTTTTAACGAATTTTAGTGCAAATTTCATTCCGATATCTCTTATGGTTCAAGAGTTATACTAAAATGTCACCAAATTTCCCGATCCAGCCCACTGTGCGTCGCCGTGACGAGGGACGGGTCTAAACATGCACAAGGCATCACTCCCTCGCCACATTCGCGACAGTAACCTCCTCACGGAGGATCCGCGCGCGATCGCCCGCGTCCGCGGCGCATCCGCCTCCGCCTCCCCCTGCGAGAGGCGTCCGCCCTTTCCCGCTCCCTTTGGAGCATAACCTGCTCGCAAAAGGAGGCCAAAGCGACCCACGCTGCCCGGTTGTCTAGCACGGCGCCAACAACTCATAACTCATCCTCCTCGCAGTGGTGACACTGCACCGTCTCCTCCCTCCGGATTCGGTTCAGGTACTCCCCGAAGCACCCATGTCCGGAGAGCACCTGAGTCATCCGGTAGGTCAGCCTGCCCCACGATCTGCCGAGCCACTTCTCTAGGCTCGGCAAGACCGCCCCGACAACTCGCCGCCCGCCACCGGGTGGACCGGTTAGCCGGGCACCGTATCCCCGGGGGACGTACCCCCGGGATCGCCAGCTCCGCCAGGTCGATCTTGTCCCTGGCGGCGGCCAGTGCCTGGGCATTGCTGATGGTCGCCCCAGGCATGGCCGTCACGGTGACAGCCGCGGTCTTTGGCGGGCGCTGTAGTCCTGCGGCTGCCCCCGTCTGGCGACGTTCTCCCCCAGAGTTGCTACCACCCCGAGGCTTCCCGTCCCGAGTCCTCCTGCTGGGGCGCGGTCCTCCCGCTTGCCCGGGTGCCGCCTCCGAGGCGAAATTGGTCTTTTTGGTACTCTTCCGGGCCTCCTTTCTTTCCAAGACCGTCCTCCACTCCTCTCCCTTTCCACTGGCCGGAGGCACTGAGGATCCATCATGCCCCGGTTGCGGGGTGGGTGCAGCTGCATCGAGCATCGGCAGTGTGTCCCTGTTCCCCCCGTCTTGCTGGGGCCACCCCCGTTCACTCTGGGCAGGCTTTCCTCGGGTGGCAGATATAGACGCCCCGGATGGGGCATGGGCGCCTTGTCCCTTCTTCACCCCGCCAAGGGCCTCCAGAATCCTGGCTTCTAGGGCCCTAAATCTCTTCTCCATTACGGCAACCAGCCTGTTTTCTATAACTCTCTCGCCTGTCGCCCATCGAGTTTTCTCGGGATCCACCTGGGGGTGGGCCTACCTCTGTCTCTGGCGAACTTCCTCCATGCGGGCGCCGATCGACACGTGCTGTCCAATGTCCGACCCTGTGCTCTCGGCCGCCCTTGCAGCCACGCATGCAATCGCTGGCGGCACGCGGTCTCTCGCACCACCGTTCCCATACGCCGCCCTCAGCTCCGTGACCTCCTTCCTGGGGTCACGCAGCTCCGCCTTCAGCTGCTCGTTTTCTCGCTCGAGCCATTGAGCCTCCCCGGACTCGGATGATCGCTGGGCCAACTCCGTGGCCGCCATACTCGCCGACCTGGCGGCCACCCTCAAGGAATGAATGAAGTTCCCCTTCAGGTTCTTTGAGTTGGTGAAGACCCTCACCACCGACCTCATTTGCTCGAGGATCATGCCCCCGAGCCCTCCCGTAGACTCCCTCTGCATGGCCGCCCGCAGGTCCTCCTCCTGCTGCAGGGCACGCTCGGGGCCCGTGCAGAGCGGCGACAGAGGCCTTTCGTCGTCCTCTGATCCCACGCCCGTACATTCCAGCACCCGGCTCCTTTTCCTCCCCTTGGGCGGGTGGTTTTTGCGGGGCGGCTCGGAGTGTGCTTTCCGCGTTCCGACCTCCTCCATTTCCGTTGTAGGTGCACCTAATCTAGTCGCTCCATCGGTGACCTTGCCACCGGACTCACGGTGCAACCGCACGGCAGGCGGTGCCATCACCCCCTGCGCTGGCACACTCAGTGCCGCAACAGAGGAGGAAGCCTCCCCTGCAACAACGCCTTTCATCTTCCGTCCCGTTGAGGACGCCCTGTGCGAATCTTGACCTAGGCAACGCTCAACAGCTGATGTTACGGCCGGTTTAGTATCCTGGCACGATAACTTCACTTCAAGATCATTTTACTTCATGGCCACTTGCACTTGCCACTGTGAAATGTGGGGACATTTAAAAACAATTTATTCTTCCTACGTTTGAACATTTCGTCATATTCTGCGGTTGTACAATTCATGTTGCTCGTTCGGTTAGCAGCATGGCTCTGCTAGATATTAGGCTCTGAAACGTTCGCACTCGCTTCCACACGCACACGCACATGTTCTTTAATGGGATGACATTGTAATGCCAACGGTCACGCTGCGACGGAGACAACACAATGGCTGATGCTGCCCTGTGTAATCGGCATCTGCCGCCGATTTCCACTAAATTTGGAGACAGTGCGTGTGCTTGTGCGTGTAGAAGCAAGTGGGAATGCTTGCCAAACGCAATAGTTTGCGACGACCACCGAGACAGGCGGCTCGGATGGATAGTGAGATCAAGTTTTCATTTCGTAGTACTGTATTCATTCGTCACGGAGTGACCGATATGGTTACACGTTCATTACTAATACCTAAAAACAATTACCACATTTTCGATGGCGAAGATGCGTTCCTCGAGACGTGGGCTCCGGAAACGATTCGGGTGCGAAGGATCATTGCTCGACGTTATCTGCCCGATAATTCAAACAAGGGATCATTCGGCGGCCGGATACTTAGTATCCGTGTCCGATTGGTACGTACGCTATCGGGTCTCGCGGTAATGTTTCCCAGATGCCTAGCTAGAGCACCGAATTCGAAAACTCTTACATACGTATCGCTACAATATGATACCCCACATTTCTTTCCCGTTCTATTGAATAAATATCCCTTCCCTAACAAACGTCCTTCTAGGACCCACCAAATGCTTAAGCTGGCAGAGTCCTTCTGCTATTCGTACGAGTAACATGGATCGTACAAGCGGAGAATATTTCCACATGTGTTTTGCATTCGCGCAGTGCGGTGACAATGCCTGGGCTGCCGTTGTTCGATACCGCGAGTTACATCCCGGCGAACGAACACCTAGTGCCAAAGTCTTCCGCCCAATGGCGTACCGCCTTTATTCGACTGGTTCATTTTATTTCGATCGATCGGAAATGGGCCCATCGCATCGAATTCCGCCGACACGGTTGGACGCAGTACTGGCAGAGTTCGACCGGGATGGCACGCATATTGTGCGAGAAGTAAGCAGGCGTTTGAGGTATGTTTAAATTTACAAATACATACAAGACAAAGACGATCTCAACAATTAACATATAACTCGCTGGTTCCCACGATATATTGTATATCTATGTATATCTCGCTGCTTGCTGTTACGCACTGTTCTTTCTACTAAACAGTTATCCTTTTATCTTGGTCCTCCCGCCTTATATACTAAAAGTGACACACACACACGCATACCTGCTTGTCCACTGTACCTCTCGGTCAACGCACTTTACTCTCTTGTCTTTCTCAAACACACACTCTCTCTCTCGCTCTCTGTCATGTTTATCTCGGCAGTCGTTCACCTAGTACCTGTAATTACGATTTATTATGACGCCAGTTATTGACACCGGTGAGCGACTCGCATCCTTGTCGGCTGCCGAAACAAACATGTTTTCGCCTAATATCTAAATCACTTAACGGTTCTGACTCCTACAGTTTTATAATAAGGATGGAATTCTAATAGTGGTGTACTTTTCAGCTTTATTTTAGTCTCAGCCGGACAAAAGTGCAGCGGCTCTTACGGGATGAAGGTATGCACCCGTATAAGTATGTGCGGACATGGAATATTCAAGGTGGCTGTTGGGGGAAATCGCGCGGAACCCGTCGTTCCACAGATACGTTCTGTGGACTGATGAAGCCCATTTTAACCGGGAGGGATGCTTCAATGTCCACAACTCGCACATGTGGGAGCGATGAGAATCCGTTTCCGATTCGTACACGTGCGGTACAGGAACGCTGGTCAATCAATGTATGGGCCGGCATTTGCGATGAATTTATTGTTGGGCCATTCTACCGGATAGATTGGATGTGCCAACATATAAAAATTTTCTAGAGCATGTTCTTCCGGGTGGAAGAACCTCTTTTCTTGTCTTGAAAGAAATTCCTTTAGAAATTCGGTGGAACATGTATCTTTAGCATGATGGGGCTCCTGCCCATTATGCCGCAAATGTTCAGGCATACCTAGATAAAGCCTTTAGCGACAGGTGGATTAGCCGTCGCGGTCCTGTGCCGTGGCCCCCACGGTCTCCAGATATGAATCCGGTGGACTTTTTCTTTTGGGGGCACCTGACGGTACGTTCAGTGTCACTATTATTTTGCACTAACTTTAAAAATCTGGATTTTCGCATTTTGCTTTTTTTGTAATTTTTTCAGACCACAGTACACCGTCAACCGATTGAGTTGAGCGAGGAGGTGGTGGCGCGAATGCATGGCGCTGTTGCCATGATAACTCGCGACACGCTACGAGGAGTGCAATACCAAGTACGGCGGGACGCATAGGCGTGTATTCAGGATTGTAAGAGTGTATTGTAAGAATGATATTGTACGTCGATGTGGAATTTAATAAAGGGCATTACAGGTTCAAGGGGGTCATGTAGCGCCAATAATGAACAGCCTAATCAGTCTAACCTAACACCACCGCGACCACAATCGGCCCCTTTTGGGGCCAACAATCGGCACCTTTCGGAGCCACATTTTTTAAATATTTAAACTTAAGAAGAAGAAATTTTTTTTAACTACAACCATATTTCACATTGGCAAGGGCAAGTGACAGTGAAGTGAAATGATCTTGACGTGAAGTTATCGTGCAAGGATACTAACGCGGCCCTAACATCAGCTGTTGAGCGTTGTCTGGGTCAGGATTCGCACGCACGACTCGTCGGGTCGACAGGAGCGGGGCGGCGCAAAGTGGGGCGACCCTATTGTTCCGTTGGACATTGGGGCAAAAAAAAATTCGAATTTGAAAATTTAACTTTATAGGCAAGAAACTATGAACCTTTTACAATTATGTGCAACCAATTTTTTTCATTTTTTGTCACTAGATAATCCAGGGCAGCCAATTATAAATACCTATGTAAAAGACTTTTGTGCAGTACATAATCTTGCACGTATAATAATTCCAAAATTTAAAAAAGAAAAACTTAAAATTGAAAATGGAGCTTTGTTTTACTTTATAATAAATGTCATATAAACATTACTTAATTACGCAAATCGCCTAGGATCGCCCAGAAAAAACTCTTTACCATTATATTTTAGAAACTATATAGATTTAATTTTTCCAAGCACTTTTTGCTTTTAGCTGCTTTGTTCTGAGATATTTAATATAATTCTCATTGTTGCACTAACTAGAGACCCGAATCTAATCAACCGGGGCGTGTTTGTCATATTTTAAGTAGGATAACTAGACATTAATATATACAGGGTGTCCCTTAACTTCTGTCCTTCCCGGAAATGGGGCGTAGCTGGGCTGATTCTGAACAACTTTTTCCATGACCAATATGTGGTTTGCAGCTTCATTTTTAAGTTATTAACGAAAAACACTGGCCAATCAGAGCGCTCGAGCGCGTGGCTCTCAACCGCACTCGGTTGTGGTCACGAAGAAACGCGTTGGCTCACGCCACGACCGAGCACGTTTGAGAGCCACGCGCTTGAGCGCGCGCTCTTCGTTTGTACCTTCGTTTCTACCCTCGTTGGTTCAGAGTTACATAGTCACGCGTAGAGTCACGTCGTGTTACGTTTGTATAGAATCAGTTATATTCAGCGAGATTCGGCTTAGCGCACCTCTCGAATCACAGATTAACCCGTTAGAATCCGCTTGTCCGGTTGAAGATCTTTCGGTATATTCTAATAGCGGCTCTCAGACCCCGCATCGCCAGTGCGTCAACACCGTGCAAATACTTAGGTAACTTACACACTTATTATTATTTCATCGCGACAGAAACATTTGTATTTATACTGAAGCACAGAATATAACTTTATACGTTCACTTATAAATCGAGTAGATTCGTTAAACCTATCTTTACCCCGTAATCCTTGCATATTAGTAACAACGTACCCACCGATACAACTTTACCGCTCGAGTTGTATCAAATAATAATTTAGAGTTACGAGGCAACTAACATTTCCTGCAACTACCTTAATCTCGCATCAGGTTCGTTCGCACATCTTTATCCAAACAAACAAACTACATATTCCAACCTAGTGGCTCCCCGATTTCCCATCGGGTTCGTCCGTAAGTCTACCAACCTCCGAACAGCTCCCTGTTCAAGCGCCAGGTTCTTCTATGAATAAACCATCCTCCTAGCAGCTTTCTGATTTCGCATGGGGTTCGTCTACGACGTTTCACCCTCCTGCGGCTCCCTGATTTCGCATCGGGTTCGTCCGCGCTTGTACCCCCTCCTAGAGGCTCCCCGGTTTCGCACCGGGTTCGTCCTCGCTCTCAATAATCAAAGGTCTGCTCTTTCGCGTGGAATAGTTAGATTTTCTCCTAGACCCTTAGTTATTGAAAAAAAATGGGTGTATTTTCGGTGTCCTTTTCACGTTGATCGTTATTTAAACACATTTAAATGTTTATAGTCTAATAACAACATATACCATTTTATTCGTGAAACTTCAAAGAATCATTTGGCACAAAGCGCAACTGAGTAACTATTACCGCAAAAGTACAAAACTCTTCCAAAGTTGAAAATTTGCGATTGTTTTCAAAATGGTACGTTCTGGAGAAAAACGGATTGCAGATTCGTATTCCGCAATATATGAACAAAAAGTTATTTGTAAAATATTTTTATAAGTATTTTTATAAATAATGAAGATTTATTATATACCAGTTAGAAATTATTGTTATACTAGAATCATCAACTTTAATCAACCTAATCCGGTCAAACTTAGCCGGAAAAGATACAAATTTAAAGAAAGCTATAACTATTCAAGAGCGACTCAAGTACCTCCTTTGGAGCGGGTCAAAATACCGAAAGCGCATGGAACGGCCGAACCAAGTAAAACGTAACACTATGAGGTGCCAAAAAACACTTCACATTTCTTCCCAGACCTTTTCTAAACCACTTGACTAGGTAACAAATCCCGGTTCGGTAACAAATGTGGATGGACTTTTACGTGCAAATGAATAGAAATACGTCCAAACCCACATCTCGTTACCAAAACTGACGTCACCGGTGTCAGTAACAGAAGAACGCAACAAGTTTGGACGCACCTTTACATGTGCTTTACACACCGTGATTTCTGGTGGTTCGGATTTCACCTAAAAATGTAGGTCCAATATAGGTATAGGTTTTAAACTCATGTCTCCCCATAGTTCACAGTTCCATAACTCCACCGTAGTCGCTAATGGCTATGCAGTCGATGCGACTTTAAGCACCAAAAACCAACCAATAGATTTTGTAAATATACATATGTAAGGTATTTTGAAAATTCTGAGAAGTCTTTGAAGATACTTACTTCACTGCTCGTCTGTGTAGGACTACGGCGGTTATTAAGGTTGCTTTACTGCCATTAATTAAATGTTTTTCGTTGCTATTGAAATAGGCAGAATCCGGGGTAATTGCCTTTACAATATGTTCACTGCAAATGATAGATAACACTAAGTAACAATATTTCATACTTTCATGTCCAACCTAGACTATAGTGAAAGGCTACACTATCGCTTGAAAGTTTGGGAACACATGCTAATGAAAGAAATATTCTGAGTTTTACTGTTGATGAGCTGTTTATCAAAATAACATTTTATATTAATTACTTTCTACATGCTTCATAAAAAAAATATCTTACAATAATTAGAATATCTTCTAGAAGAAATTGATATTTTATTGAACGTTTTCTTCGTCGAGACATTTTTCTGTTTTTCTTTGAGAGACTTCGATATTTTCAATATTAGGTTAAAAAGGATAGGATAGATAAGCATTACAGTATAGTGTAAAATGGAAGTATACAATGACTAGTTCGAAATGTTAGATCCTAGTGCACCCAAACTTTTGAGCGGTACTGCATGTATTTAAGACAGTGACTATGCAGTCCACAGTAACGTTGAATTACAAAAGAATAACACACGAAAAGAACATTATTTGTGCTTTTACCTTGCAACTATAAACAAGCTGCCGCAATGTTGAAGTAGCATTATAACTATCGATTCGGTTGCAACAAAAGTAGTTGCAAGCGTGAGGATGGACACAGATCTATTAAGTAAAATGGGGAGATAATATGTCCTTTCGTCGACGAGATATTTATTTATTTATTTATTTATTCAATTGAACGGGCCGGGACCCTTTGTGTACAATAGTAATACATATGTAACTTTATTGTGAGCATTCTTAATCTTAATCGTTATCGTTAGGAGAGCCTTTACATTTGCGTTAACCCCTGTTGTTATGCATCAAATCAAAAGGGTGTTAAAGATCGTCCATTAAGAGCTTATACAGGGTGTCCCTTAACTTCTGTCCTTCCCGGAAATGGGGCGTAGCTGGGGTGATTCTGAACAACTTTTTCCTTGACCAAAGTGTGGTTTGCAGCTTCAATTTTGAGTTATTAATGAAAAACACTGGCCAATCAGGGCGCCCGTAGAGCGCGCGCTCAAGCGCGTGGCTCTCAAACGTGCTCGGTCGTAGCGTGAGCCAACGCGTTTCTTCGTGACCACAACCGAGTGCGGTTGAGAGCCACGCGGTCGAGCGCTCTGATTGGCCAGTGTTTTTCGTTAATAACTTAAAAATGAAGCTGCAAACCACATATTGGTCATGGAAAAAGTTGTTCAGAATCAGCCCAGCTACGCCCCATTTCCGGGAAGGACAGAAGTTAAGGGACACCCTGTATACATCACTTTTAAATGATGCAGCACTGACCGCAAAGAAATTGAGTCTTTGGAAATAAAGATTAGCTGAGTTTAGCATTCTGTTTAAAGGATCAGATGCGAAGTATTTTAGTAAGGATGGTCTGAACAGAAGCGGACATCTCGTATTGCGAGACGGTACATTAAAATTGATCCTCGCTAGTAACTCGGCACAATCGATCGTTCCATTAACGGTCGCATGGAGAAAAGTCAGTTCAGCTACAGTTCTTCTGATTTTTAGAGGTTTGAGGTTATATTTGCGCATTATACTACTATAGTCGTGATTCCTACGAGACATCGGGTGCCCTTCTTTGTATGCCAAATGACGAAGTAGTAGGTGCTGAATTTTTTCCAACTTATACTCTGCATTTTTGGTTTGCGGAGACCATATAATCGATGCAAAATCTAGTATGGGCCTTACTAATGTAATGTATAAGTAACGAATGGTATTCGCATTTTTGAAATCTCCACTGTTTCTTAATACAAATCCTAAAGCGTTCAGAGCTTTCTTTGTGACGATTTGAATGTGCATTTCGAAAGATAGATTACTGGTTAGGGTCACCCCTAAGTCCCGGACTGAGGTGCAAAACGGTAATGATTTTCCAAGAATGGAGTAATGGAATTCGATGGGATTCTTCCTTCTAGTGAATCTTATTGCATGACATTTATCCGCGTTTAATTCCATACTATTGTCGGAACACCATTTCAGTATGTTATTGACATCAGATTCAAGATTATGACAATCAGATGCTGAACGTATTTGCAGGTATAGTTTAATATCGTCCGCGAAGATTAATATCTTGGAATGTTGAATGACAGACTCGATGTCGTTAATAAATAGCAGGAACAGGAGCGGACCTAGGTGTGATCCTTGAGGGACGCCAGTAATTGGTAGTATATGCCTCAATAGACTGTCTCTGACTCTAACAACCTGAGCCCGACCATTTAGGTATGAAAATAGCCATTGGAGAAATTTACCCCTTATACCTAGGGATGCCAGCTTATCAATTAGCAAGAAATGATTGACTCTATCGAAGGCTTTTTTGAAGTCAAAGTACACAGCGTCCGTTTGTAATCCACTGTCAAGGGATTTATAGAGGTCATTGCAATAAATGGCAAGATTTGTGGAGGTGGAGCGTCCTCTTATAAAACCATGTTGATGTTCACTACATATAGTTGAGATTAGTGGATGGAGCTTCTTGGAGATAATCCCTTCAAAAATCTTGGCCATCGTATTCAGTAAAGAGACCGGTCTGTAATTTGAGACCGACGATCTATTTCCCGATTTAAAGATAGGAGTGATGACACTCATTTTCCATGATCTTGGAAAGTATCCTGTGCCCAGAGATAGGTTAAAAATTTTCCACAAGGGTCTTGCGAGGATAAATTTACATTTTTTCAGAAGAATAGGTGGAATCCCATCAAAGCCGGGGGACTTGTTAATGTCCATGTGCTCAATTTCTTTTAGAACCTCGCTAATGTCAATTCTAATCATAGAGAGGTCGAGTGTCTGGGTGGTAAGGAGGGGAGCTGAGGAGGAAGGTAATTGTTGTCCAAATACCGACTCAAAGTGATCTCCAAAGAGGTCAGCGATGTCCTGATCATTCGAATGATTCAAGTCATTCAGGTGCATAGAGTTCGGAATAGCGTTGGTTTTTCTATGCGAATTAATGAAATTCCAGAAGGACTTGATGTTGTGTGGGATACGTGATTCAACTGAAGCAATATAATTGGAATAACAAGATTTTGATTTACATGTGATTTACATGTGAGTGATTTACATTCAGATCTAAGTTTATAAAAGTTTAAATAATCGGGATAACTGTTAGATTTTTTAAATATTCTGTGCGCTAATTTCTTGGATCTTATAAGCTGTTTGAGTTCGGATGTACACCAATTTGGAAACTGAGTGAGGTATTGTTTTTTTAATGGGATACAAGATTCGATCGCATAGTTTAGCGTCGAGTAAAGGAACAAGACGGATTCCTCGACTGATAAACCTTCCAGTTGTGAATCCCAGTGTATAGTATTTAGATATTCTATTATGCTAGTGTAGTCGCCATTATAGAAATCTCTTTTATATCTATTGTGCAAGGAGACGATCGTCGCAGTTAAGACGAGATCGTCGTCATGTGCCTTGGTACGATACGGGCGTTGTTTAGGCGTGCGGCTATCGGTGCACATGGCCCTCCGATAGACCGACACCCCGGCGTTCGGCGAGGGTCACGAAGGCTCAGTCTCAGTCTTGTACAAACCTTTGAATAGCTAACAAGTGTCATATATATTAAATAAAGTATCTTCTATTCACAACGAGTCTTTCATCTTTACTGGACACTTCCACCTCCTGTGGATTATCCACCTTCCAACAGGTTATGGGCCCAGGTACTGTGAAGTCCAGAAATCGTGAAATTCAGAAATTGTGAGTGCGGAAAGTCGCGTGTAACGGGAACGAACAGTTTTTTTTCGTGCGACGCGTACATAGGTCGCGAATAACGAAAGGAAAAGGTTTCGTGCGACGTATACATTTCCGTTTGAGTTTCGGTGCGAGTGCCTGCGAACAATTAGTGAACAATGGCGAATCTCGTGAAAATCGAAGGTCTCAACAAGGAGAACTATGATACGTGGAAGATACAAATGCGTGCGTTATTGGTCAAGAACGATGCGTGGTGTTATGTCAGTGGTGAAAAGGAAGCACCGATTGTGACGGCCAACGATGCAACGTCGGAAGCAGCGCATCACACGTGGACACGGAACGACGAAAGGGCGAAGTCCGACATAATATTGTCGATCGACCCGTCGGAATTGAAGCAGATCAAAAACTGCGATACATCAAGTGCAGTGTGGAAAAGGCTAGAACAAATATACCAATCACGGGGTCCTGCACGTAAAGCTACGCTACTGAAGAAGTTGATTCTACAGCGTATGGACGAGGGCGAAGATGTTCGCGTACACCTCAGGAGATTTTTCGATGCGGTCGACAAGCTACATGAAATGGATGTCGACGTCAACGCAGATTTGCTGGCGATCCTGCTGTTATACAGCTTGCCACAGAGTTTTGAAAATTTCCGCTGTGCAATTAAATCGCGTGATGAGCTACCACCTCCCGATGCTTTACGAATTAAAATAATCGAAGAAAACGATGCTCGTAAAAGCGATATACGCGATTCAGCGCCTAACGCTATGATCGCCGGGAGGTACGTGAAGTCAAATCACGGGAAAAGGAACTATAATAAAGCTGTGGACAATAAAAGTGACGATCGCTCGAAAACGAAGTGTTTTCGATGTGGGAAATTCGGTCACATAGCATCCGAGTGCCGCAAAGGTGGTGGAAACTCGAAGTATTCAGCGAAGGGTGCTAGCAGCAACTTTTCATCATACACAACGTCGGAAATCGGGCAAAATTGTGAAGCGACGCAAGCGCAAACCGAGGCGAACGACGAACAATGGTGTTTAGATAGTGGCAGTACGTCTCACCTGTGTAAGAATTTAAAGAGTTTTGAGACAATTGACAAACGGCGACGTGGAAAGCTAAATCTAGCGAGCAACGCGTCGACCGACATCAGCGCGAGTGGAAATGTGCGCGTGGTCATCGAGCAGGACGATTTGGAAAAGGACATAAAAATAGAAAACGCTTTGCACGTACCGGACCTACGTACAAATTTGTTATCGGTCGGGAAAATAACGGATCGTGGCTACAAAGTGATTTCTACGAAGGATCAAGCGAAAATCGTCGGCAATGAAGGCAACGATATGCTGATCGCCATTCGTAAGAATGGGTTATATTACCTGGCGCAAAAAGGTGCTGCACACCATGCCATGGTTACGGACGACGCAACGAAATTTCAACGCAACGATGTGCTCGAGTTATGGCATAGGCGGCTTGGACACCTAAATCAGCGGGATTTATTGGAAGCGAAACGCACAGGCATCATACCGAGCGGCAACATCGAAGATTTCAAACGAACATTGCGTTGCGAGGTCTGTATAGAAAATAAGATGACGAGGACACCTTTTCCGGAAAAATCGAAGCGTGCGACGGACATATTAGAAATAGTTCATAGTGACGTCTGTGGTCCTATGCGAAAACGCTCACATGCAGGTAATAGATACTGTGTTACTTTTATCGATGATTATTCAAGATGGTGCGAAATACGTTTTGTAAAATCAAAAGATCAAGTATTCGATGCATTTAAAAATTTTAAGAGCTGCATTGAAAATCAGACTGGTCGTAAAATTAAGTTTCTTCAAACGGATAACGGGAAGGAATACGTAAATTTGCGTTTTGACAATTTTTTAAACGATAACGGGATAAAGCGTAGGTTATCGGTCGCGTACAACCCGCAGCAAAATGGGGTAGCTGAGAGAAAGAATCGGACGATTATAGAAGCAGCGAGGTGTTTACTCGCGCAGTCCGGTTTACCGAAGTCATTCTGGGCAGAAGCCGTATCGACGGCGAATTACATTCGGAACCGATGCCCGACAAGAATTTTAGCCGGAAAATCTCCATTCGAGAGGCTATATGGGAAGCTACCTAGCGTAAAACATTTTCGCGATTTTGGGTGCGACGTTTATTTTCTAAATAACGATCCAAACAAGGGGAAGTTCGAACCACGTTCGCGAAAAGGCATTTTTGTAGGATATTCGGAGTGTTCAAAGGGATACAGAATATGGAATCAAGTAGTAAAACGAGTAGAGATCGCGCGGGACGTGAAATTTCTAGAGAAATATAACGCGGATCGAGCTAAATTAGATAGCAATTCTAATTCGGAAAATGTTCCTTGCGAAAGCATCCAGCGGGATGAAACGGGAAATAACAAACGCGAAAATGAGAACATGACTTTCGATGTTGATCTATCTTCTCGAAACTACCGAAACGATAGTATCGAGAATGGGGGCGATTCAGGCGAACCGAGCGATAGCGCGAGCGAAGGCGCGAGCGAAGGCGCGAGCGAGTCAAACGCGGACGACAATAGTCGCGTTGACGTGCAGTTTCGGAGAGGTAGAGGTAGACCGAAGAAAATACTTACAGGTACGAGGGGAAGACCTCGCAAGCAGTATAGTATGGTGCAGGTAGGAAGTACCGCGGTCGAAGAGGCATTTATGGCCGAAATCCCCCTAGAACGAGCTATCGCGGGCCCAGATGCGAACGAATGGCATCAGGCCATTGCCATCGAATTAGGGTCTATTTTAAAAAATAATACCTGGAAAATCGTTGAGCGTCAAAAGAACACGAAAGTAATTGGAAGTCGAATTGTTCTGCGTAATAAATATAAGCCGAGCGGTGAAATCGAACGTAGGAAGGCAAGGATTGTAGCGCGTGGATTTTCTCAGCGTTACGGAATTGATTTCAATGAAACTTTCGCCCCGGTTGCACGTTTGGAATCGGTCAGAATTATGGATGCTCTAGCGGCCGAGTACGACATGAAAATTCATCAAATAGACGTGACGTCAGCTTACTTGAACGGTAAACTCGACGAAGAAATTTTTATGGAAATCCCCTGTCACGTTGGAAAAGCATTAGATATTTTAGCCGAAACCGAAAGCGGTGATAGTAATATAAGAACAAAAGCTATCGAAATGCGGCGTAATCTAAGTAGCGGAGACAAAGTTTGTTTGATGCGAAAAGCTTTATACGGTCTAAAGCAAGCTGGTCGTAGCTGGCATTGTCGTTTAAATAAAGAATTAAAAGAATTCGGATTACTTCCGAGTAGGGCTGATCCGTGCGTTTATTATCAAGGGCGAGGGGAAGATATTCTCATGGTTCTCGTTTATGTGGACGATATCTTAATAGTCTCGCGCGACCTTAGGAAAATAAACGATTTCAAAAGTTATATTGGAAATATTTTCGAGATCAGGGACCTAAACGACGTCAAATGCTGCTTAGGGATAGAATTTAATCTTTCTAAACAAGCGATACGAATGCATCAGCGAGGTTACACAGAAGACGTATTGGAACGTTTTGGAATATCCAACTGTAAACCGGCATCGACTCCGTTAGATTTAAGCAGAAAGTTGCAAAAAGAGCCTGAGGATTCGTGTAAAGATGATAAAAATTTACCGTTTCGAGAACTCATAGGGTCACTCATGTATTTAGCTGTCGCTACCAGGCCGGACATAGCTCATGCGGTCGGCGCATTAAGCCAGTTTAATAATTGTTTTAATCGAAACCATTGGGTCGAAGCGAAGCGTATTTTACGTTATTTGAGGGGTACTTCTAACGTAGGTCTTACTTATACAGCAAGCGGTGCGTCATTAGAAGGATACGCGGATGCCGATTGGGGAAATTGTACAGAAGACCGAAAATCCTTTACGGGGTATTGTTTTAATCTCGGAGGTGCCGCGGTTTCTTGGGCATCCAAGAAACAGAAAACGGTTGCTCTCTCTTCCGTCGAAGCGGAGTATATGAGCATGAGCGAGGCTACGAAGGAAGCCATATATTTGCGGCGTTTTCTCTCCGAACTAGGGTTCGAAAGCAAATCAAAGATCGAATTGTTTTGCGATAACCAGGGTGCGATCAAACTCGCGGAGAATCCTGTATTTCACAATCGTACGAAACATATTGATGTGAGGCATCATTTTGTACGCGACGCGTTAAAGGACGAGGAGATAACATTAAAATATATCTCAACTGGCGATATGGTGGCCGACGTGTTTACTAAAGGCCTGCCAGGTCCAAAGCATAAATTACTGTCCCAGAGACTTGGTCTCGACTTTCCGATGTGTAAAGAAAGCGTGAAACGTCCCGTCTCGAGGGGAAGTATTGTGCAAGGAGACGATCGTCGCAGTTAAGACGAGATCGTCGCAGTTAAGACGAGATCGTCGTCATGTGCCTTGGTACGATACGGGCGTTGTTTAGGCGTGCGGCTATCGGTGCACATGGCCCTCCGATAGACCGACACCCCGGCGTTCGGCGAGGGTCACGAAGGCTCAGTCTCAGTCTTGTACAAACCTTTGAATAGCTAACAAGTGCCATATATATTAAATAAAGTATCTTCTATTCACAACGAGTCTTTCATCTTTACTGGACACTTCCACCTCCTGTGGATTATCCACCTTCCAACAATATCTCTGAATAGACTTAGTCGAGTACATATCCCTGACAGTGATTGATACGGAAAGGACGGGATGGTATGCATCCATGGGAAGCAAAGCTTCACATGCATGTTCTAATTGGATCGAAGAGCTTGAAGAGTTGGAAAAGATTAGATCCAACAAAGAGCCTCTGGTGTTTACCTTTGTATTAAACTGGAAAAGATTGTGAAAAGAGCATGTGTTAGTTATTAAGTTGAAGACTTCGTTGCTGTGATGAATAAGTGCATCTGAGGCTATTGAATGATCGTGAGATGGACTAGGTAGCAGGTGGGAGAATTGAGGACAATTATAATCGCCAATACATAAGAATTGAGAGTATGGATAGAGTGATAATAATTTCTCTATCTCTTCGAAATGTGCTCTATAAAGGGTAACATCAGAGGCTGGAGGGATATACAGGGTGTCCCTTAACTTCTGTCCTTCCCGGAAATGGGGCGTAGCTGGGGTGATTCTGAACAACTTTTTCCTTGACCAAAGTGTGGTTTGCAGCTTCAATTTTGAGTTATTAATGATAAACACTGGCCAATCAGGGCGCCCGTAGAGCGCGCGCTCAAGCGCGTGGCTCTCAAACGTGCTCGGTCGTGGCGTGAGCCAACGCGTTTCTTCGTGACCACAACCGAGTGCGGTTGAGAGCCACGCGCTCGAGCGCTCTGATTGGCCAGTGTTTTTCGTTAATAACTTAAAAATGAAGCTGCAAACCACATATTGGTCATGGAAAAAGTTGTTCAGAATCAGCCCAGCTACGCCCCATTTCCGGGAAGGACAGAAGTTAAGGGACACCCTGTATACTGAACCTAATATGAAGTTATGATGATTGGGCCAAATGCGAATAAAAATCTGCTCCACCGTGCTGTTGGTAGAGCAGATTATAGAATTGTGTAGCGCTTTTGATATTGCGATGAGTACTCCTCCTCCTCTCTGATGGTCGCTCGTGTTGGGGCTTCTGTCCAGTCGGTGTACTGTATAGTTGGTTAGTCCTAATTCTTCTGACGAAATAGCCGGATGCAACCATGTTTCCACTAAGATGATGATATCGTAGGACTCCGAAGAGGTGGTAACATTTCGAAGAAGAACTTTCGTTTTTGTTCTTAATCCACGAGCATTTTGATAATAAACCATCAGTTTCTTCTTCAGTTTTTTGTCCTGGGGGTCGTATTCGAGATTCTTGGGATTCCTCTGATGTATCTAATGGTTTTGTTGGTGTCGCCTTTATCATGCAATTCCTTGAGTTTAACCCTGAGGTCCTTGAAGTGCTGCATTTGCGACGGTGTTTTATCATCCGAGATTTTTTCAGATCCTGAGTATTTATACTTGTTCTTCAAGATTGAAATGACTTCATTGGCAGATCCCAGAACTACCCTCAATGGTCTGATTTTTTGACCGTCACTTCTCCCCAGTCTCTGAATCCGCGAGGTTTTGTGTTATCCAGGCTGAATTGTTTCAAGAATGTCCATAGCTCTCGCCATGTCTAATTTGCGTGCATCATCTCCCGGTTCATCTAATCTTTCAGCTAGTCCATGTATTATGATGTTCCTCCACCTTTCTTGCCGTTCGTTCAGTTCGTCTAATATGGTATTTGATGTGATGATGGTGGGGTCACTTGTTGAGGGTGATTTTTCTTTATTTTCTAGTGCTGTTATCCGCTGGTTTAAAATTGCAATCGTATTGTTTAGATTTGCTACTTCCATTTTCAGCTCGGTAATGATATTGCTTTGAAATGTTGAAAGCTCCTGTAGAATCAAGTCCTTAATGTTTTCTAATGACGGATAAGCAGTTACCATCGAAGCCGTCGAAGCCTTGGTTACAGATTGGCGTCGGAGCCTGTCTGAAATGCGCGGAATTGGTATCCATCTGTGTCCGCATTTGGAGCCCTCTTCGAAAACAGATTCTGTAAACCGAACTTTCTTGCCAGATTGGAAGCAGATCTAAGCAGGTCTGGCTACTTCAGCCATTTAAACTCTGTTGCATTTCTGCTATCCCCGACTCTGTTTCCCCTTCTCCGCCAATCCACTGCCGGAGCCGGGTTTACCAGATTCTGCATCACATCTGTGGCTATTCTGTTTAACCAACTTGCCAGCAAAATCTGCTCTGGCAGGTTTGGCTGACTGGGTAGTTAATATATTTCATATATATTAACATAGCAGCTTTATTGGTAATATAAATGAAACATACCACCAAATGATTGAAATTTTGAGTTACACATTTTGAGCTTTAGATTGACGTGTATACACGTCCAAATGATAGAAATATCAAACAGTTCCATAATTGGCAAGATACATGGGAAGAAAACGGTAGAAAAAAGCGCTTCAACATCATATTTACGTATATTAAATTAAAGTATTTAACAAATATTTCTAAAACATTTGTAAACAACTATTGATCATTGTCATTGTTACGAGCCGGGGCTGTGGGCAACGCTTAGGCCGGCGATGTTTATATTACCCAAGGAATATGGTTGAGAATTTGTTAGTTAGGTGCACGGACGAACCTGATGCGAAATCAGGGAGCCGCTGGGATTGATGTATGCGAGGACGAACTCGATGCGAAATCGGGGACCCTCAGGAATAGAATCAAGCTGTTCGGAGGTTTGGTAGACGTACGGACGAACCTGATGCGAAATCAGGGAGCCGTAGGATACAGACGAACCTGGTGCGAAACCAGGGAGCTGTAGGATGGGTTAGGTTTCGTGGACGAACCCGATGCGAAATCGGGGAGCCACTAGGTTGGAGTAGTTACCTTGTTTTGGATAAGGCGTGCGAACGAACCTGATGCGAAATCAGGGAGTCGCAGGAAATGTTAGTTTGACTCGTAAATAAATATTCCATACAACTCGAGCGGTTAAGTTGTATCTGTGGGTACGTTACTACTAATATAAAGGATTACGGAGTAAAGATAGGTTTTAACGAATCTACTCGATTTAATGGTGAACAGTTTATGAGTTTATATTGCAACCAGTTGTTTGTACAAGTGTAATTGTCGCGATATAGTTAAATAGTGTGTGAATTATTACCTAAGCTGCACGGTGTTGACGCACTGGCGATGCGGGGTCTGAGAACGGTTACAAAGTATGCCGAAAGAACTTCAACCGGACTATGCGGATTCTAACGGGTTAACTTTATCTGAATGGTGCCGTAAGCCCAATTCTTCTTGAAATGCAACCGACTCTGTATAAGCGTAACGCGACGTGACTATGCGCGTAGCTGTGTAGTTATGAACCGAAGATGATCAGGAACAGAGGGTTTATATAGTTCCGAAATGTATAGAGGGGTGAATTAGAAGCCTGCATAAAAGGCAAGAGCGCAGAGTCTTCGTCGGGTCACGAATGTACCTAATCGGTCGCGATGCAGTTGGTCGATACTAAAAGGGTTAACCGTCGTGTGGTAGCGAGATAAATCTTTAGGCGTCTTCCGTTCTTACGCGAGAGCGAACGACGCGTGTGAGCGCAGCGTAAGAGAATATTATTCATACGTAACATCATATACTTAGTATTGAAAAAAGAATGAATGTAAAGAATATACCCCAAGGGGACTCGAACCTACAAAAAAGTTTGCAGCGGCTCGAATCAGCATCTCGGCTCGAGCCGATTCATTTTGCTGATGCTTATGTTATAATTGTAACAGATGTGACAACAGCGTGACAGAGGTTTGATACGTGCCGGCAACTATGCCTTACTGGTGTCTGTGTGCACGCATCACGTATTCACGTATGAATCGCCGTTCGTGGTGTGAAATTATAACTTACATTTACCGACTGATTTGTATTTTTATCGACCCTGACGGTAACTTGGCCAAATTCACTACAATGTTCCATAAACGCCACCGACGGAAAATCAGTGAACTATTCTTACGTCGGATGCGTGCAAATCGTATTTTACTTTCTCCGCTTTCCAGAAGCGATAAATTGTGAAAAATCGAATTTCTGTGATCTTGTGGTAGTTCAAGGAACCCCTAAAGGTTGTTTGAGCAGTGAATAAACCATTAAATCGTCCAATATTTGCTACATGTGAAATGTGTCAAGATGTCTGCAGCCATCTTGTTGCCTACATCGTTGTCTGTCTCAAGCTTGCCAGTTTCAGAAACACTATTCTTCTCAACGAATGGTGTTTATTCGCGTTCAAATATACCTTTAGGGCTGTGGTGAAGTCTACCCGTGTGTTCTATATCCGCGAAAGTTTCATTAAGGCAATTATCGAGACAACAGTCGAAAAATTAGAAATCGGGTCTCTCTGTCGCGCATTGCGTATACGTGCATGCTTTCCTTTGTTTGTGTGAGTGCACGCACACACGTCATGGCGCCTGGAGTCGGGGCCCTTAAGATTGGTTTCTTGTGAACATAGTATGTTTGGTTGGTGGTCGTACTTCCGTACGAATTTGAATCGAGCCGTAATGCTATTTACGTTCCACTGTACTATTTTATTAGGCATTTTGTTGGATATGGATGTGTGAATTTTTAATTTGCTATAATAAGGGTGTATTCTGTTATTATTGTGTAGTCTCGTCCTCGGATGAGAGAATTGAGGAATCTGTTGCTAAATTGATGTCCAGAGGTTTCAAAAGTTTTCTAGTGATTCTGGTAAAACGGTTTTTTATGCTTCTATTGTTGAAGCAAAGATATAGTTCGTGCACGACGGACGCCAGGTTACTAATATCCTTTACATATTCTGTGGCTGTGTCTTTGATATTGGAGGGTCCTTGACCTTTCCCTAAAAAGTTTTTGCATTGGTTATAATGTAGTATTTTACCTGATTCTTCCAACAAACGTCTAGCCTGAGGTTTGGGTCTGGCATCGGATCGGATCCGGTGTCGCCCATTCAATAGGGGTGACGTTAAACCTTCTGCATCTTATATGGCGCGGGCCTATCCCGTAACATTTTTCTGTAGGGTCAACTGGTGCCGATAGGACTGACCATCCGACAAACCGCTTCTCGGCTTCGGCCCCCATAACTAGGGCTAAACTTAAACGGGGAAGTGCCCCCACCGCGATGGGTGTCCCATGATGGGCGAACCGTTCTGCAAAACTAATACTAATATGAAGTCCACAAACCCAACCGAAACAACGAACGGAAGGGGGAAGGAGGGACTACGCCCAAGTGATTGGAGCTCGGACTCAAGCGTAGCCACAGTAACGGGGAAAAAGAGGCAGCGACCCCCAAACTCCTCCTCGGAAGGCCGCAGATATATTATGGGGAGGATGGACGTGAGATCTGGGGACGAGGCCTCGCCAGTGAGGCGCACCCCCGGCTCCCAACGGAAGTGAAGATGGCCAGTGAGCTGCGACCACAGCCAATCGCCAACCTGGGAGGTAAAATCCTAACCCAGATGGGGGTCGTTGAGAAGGTGGCTAGGACATCCAAGCACCTGAAGGGCATGGACGTGAGAGAACTGAAGTTCGCTGCCGTGACTGTTAGTGTCGCGGCCACATCAATGGAGACCCGGGATCGGGAGGAACCCCACATCGAGGGAGGAAGAGGAGGCCAAAGGACAGGAAAGGAGAAGGAAGTGGCTGCCTTCCTGGAGGAACAACGGCAACGGCTGCCTCGCCGACCCAGCCCCCCGCCACACAGCTGCCGAAGAGCGGCGAATCGTGGGCGACTGTTGCGGGCAGGAGGACGAAGCGGGCGGCTACGGAGACGCCTGCCCAGGGACGCCCAGGGCAGCAGCAGCCGACCAACCAGAAAGAAAAGGGGCGAAGGTCACCGCCCCAAAACCCTTCCAGAGGAGGCCTTCGCGCACCACGGCCATTGCCCTATCCATCAAGGATGGGGCAAAGATGACATATGCGGAGGCGATGAGCTCTGCCGGGAGGATGGACCTGGCAGAGCTCGGGATCGAAGAGCTTCGGCCAAAGAGAGCGGTCAACGGGGGCCTGCTGTTAGAAATTCTGGGCCCGGAGGGAGCGGTCAAGGCCGACGCCCTGGCCATTAAAATGAGGGAGGTCCATGGGGAGGTGGAGGGCGTCACGGTGACCAGGCCGATGAAGATGGCGGAAATTCGGGTCCGGGACCTTGAGGCGTCCACCACCCCCGACAACGTGGCTGCCGCCATCGCAGCCATCGGGGGATCCCCACTGGGGGTAGTGCAGACTGGGGAAATCCCGTCGTCACCGAAGGGAATAGGCACCATATGGGTGAAGTGTCCCCTGGTGGCGGCCAGCAGAGTGGTGGCAGCCAGGAAAGTGAGAATAGGCTGGACCACGGCACGGGTGGAGGCGTTAGCTAACCGCCCGCTGCAGTGCTTCCGCTGCCGCGAGACGGGCCACGTGCGGCCACGGTGCACCAGCTTCGTCGACCGCAGCGGGCGCTGCCACAATTGCGGAAGTCTGGACCACAAGGTGGCGCAGTGCTCTGGTTCCTCCAAGTGCCCCCTGTGCGCGGACCTGGGGAGGCCATCCGGCCACCGGATGGGCACCAAAGGATGTGTACCCAGGACGGACCTGAGGGGCGAGGCGATGGTGGACTGGGCGGCCGGCTCCGACCTCCGATTGCTGAATCGGCGGGGGAATTGTCTGAGCTCCTCGAAGACCTAGACCGTGAACCCTAGGGGCGCCCGTACAAGATGCCCCAGGTGATGGCCAAACTTCGCCCATGGGAGCCCCCCGTGACGGAGACCATGGACCCCGAGTTCCTGGACAGGGTGGTAAACACCCTGTTCCTCCCAGACGATGGGGGGGGGGGATCCGACACCAGAACTCGGGGTGTCGGACCCGAACACCTGGTCCGACGATATGGGTGTCACGGTAGAGGAGCTGGCCCGGGCCGTCAGGCGAATGGGAGACCGCAAATGGAGGACGGACCTCGAAAACCGAGGAGCTGCGCAGAGTTTCTTATATTCTCACTTATTATTATCTACTGTGTTATGTTAGCGTCTCTTCTCGTATCTATTACTATTTATATTAGCTTGCACCGTATTCTCTTTCGAGGGCATGGGCAAGCGCTGTCTCTTTGCAGTAGAGTTTCCAAAACTCCACTTCCCACTCCCTTTTTACTGCACTAATTATCAGTTTTCACATTTACTGTTGTATATCCCATATCGTCAAGCTGCTCGGAGCACCGTAAAAACACGTCTGTCTCGCTTAACGGTAGGACCTCAACTCATCATTTGAACTGCTTGTGGCATTGTTTGAGGTGTCAGGCATTTCCGCGTGCGTGTGTTTTAATGACATGACGTTTTGGTCTATTTCTATTATTTCCACAGTCTCGTTTGGCGTTTGGATTTACGGTTTATCGGGAGCGTTTACCTTGTTCGTATGATCTGCGATTTGAGCTACCTCTGTTTCTCGGAGATGTTTGGATGTCATTTCTTGTGATAGAACGTTGCACAGGGGTTGGTTTTCATTGTTTGTGCAACTTTCGGCTATATGTGCTTCTTACTAGCATATAAAGCATTTTAATGATTCGGTGGAATATGGTATATCCAGTATGTTGTCTGATCGTGTTCGATTTTGATAGTTTCTCAGTGTTTTATTACTTATGAAAAAGTATTACTTATGGGAGTTGCCCGACCCGGCCGTAACATCAGCCGTTGAATCGAAGCAGGTTAATTCGTGGACGAAAGGGTAAGTTTTTCATAAGTAATAAAACATTTTATTCCTTTCGGATAAGGAATAAAAGTATCGAACACAGTTATTAATCGACTTATTAGTTTATTTCTTATTCCCGAATAATCAAAAATTCCACATTATTCATGGTTAAGTTTATTTCTTATTATTGAATGACCAAAAATTCCACATTATTCTTGCTTAACGACGATGAAACACGCCGTGCCAATGCGTTCTTTACCGACCACGACTGTGCTCGGTTAATTAAAAGAATAATTCGTTTACTTCTTATTAATGAATAACCAAAAATTCCATATTAGACTTGCGTAAAGACGATGCAACATTCGCCGTACGATTCCCTCGATACGGGTCGAGGTCCCCGTACACGACCGAGCGCCGTAGTGCGTTAGGCGCCTGACCCTGTGGTTTTCGGGCGCTCTGATTAGCCAGTGTTTCGAGTTAATAACTCAAAAACCAAGCTTCAAAAAACATTTTGGTCAAGGAAAAAGATGTTCAGAATCACCGCAGCTACCCCCTATTTTCCGACGTTGCGCTAGTTACGGGACACCCTGTAAATATCGCGGCGCGAGCGCAGCGCATGAGAGAGTACTACGAGAGAGTGCGTTATCACCAACGCAGAGAGTTATCAAAATCGGAGTGCTAACAGTAGTGAAGCGGCAAGAAAAAGGGAATGTGGGTAAAGAGTAATACAAATCTTAATCTTGTCAAGTATTTGTTACGTATGGAGAATATTCTCCATACATCGCTCTCAACGCGTTTTCCAACTCGCGTCTGTGAAGGGAAAACGCCCTAAAATTCTTTCGGTTATTGTAAACAAATAAGGGGGGCCTGAGTACTAGCACGGTCAGCTGCATCATGACCGAGACGGGCGTAGCCCGACAAAGACTCCTAAATTTCCTTCTATGGAAAGTTGTACTGCGTTCCCGCGCATTTTTGGACTATATAAACCCTTTGGTTTCTACCCTCTTTGGTTCAGAGTTACGTAGTCACGTGTAGAGTCATGTCGTGTCACGCTTGTATAGAATCAGTTATATCCAGTGAGATTGGCCTTAGCGCACCTCTCGAATCACAGATTATCCCGTTGGAATCCGCTAGTCCGGTTGAAGTTCTTTCGGCATATTCTAATAGCAGCTCTCAAACCCCGCATCGCCAGCGCGGCAACACCGTGCAAATACATAGGTAACTTACACACTTCTTATTATTTCACCGCGGCAGAAACATTTGTATTTATACTGATATTCAGAATATAAACTTTAATACGTTCACTTATAAATCGAGTAGATTCGCTAAACCTATCTTTACCCCGTAATCCTTGCATATTAGTAACAATGTACCCACCGATACAACTTTATCGCTCGAGGTCTATCCCGAGCAAGCAAACTATTCCAACCTAGTGGCTCCCCGATTTCGCATGGGGTTCGTCCACGAAACATAGCCTTCCTACGGCTCCCTGATTTCGCACCAGGTTCGTCCGTGTCCTACGGCTCCCCGATTTCGCATCGGGTTCGTCCGTAAGTCTACCAACCTCCGAACAGATCCCTGGTCAAGCGTCAGGTATCCAACCGTTCTGTTTGTAACCGCCACTAATTTTCACAACAGCATCTTGTGGATCACAGAAAGGAAAGCCACGTTATATTCTAGCAAGTATCCTGGGTTTCGGATCCTCTCAGGTTGCTATTATTTCTTCCATTAACTCGCTTCTTTATTGCAACAGATCATTATCTCCTCCACTGACGGTCAAAGTAGGTAGTCACAGACTAACACGTCCACTGTGTTGTTTCCAGATGAGGCAATTACTACTGTGTCTCGAAGGCGAGTGTACCCAGCACGCCGGACGTCGCTGACCTTCCGCCAAGGTAAGCACACCTGTAAGGGGACAGGTCCACTGTCTCTATTCCAGGGCCACCGCCGAGCCCTACGGGCATGAAGTGGATCGGTGGGTCCACGCCGTGATCGGATGTGGAAGCCGCCTTCATGTGAAGAGCAGCAGTTGCTGGCGGCCGAAAGCCGCGCACCAGACGCTGTCACTCCGCCCAGCCACTGGGGCCCGAAACCATCCACCTAGAGCCGGGTGATGAAGAGGCCGATGTGGAGGTCATCCTTCTGGACTAGGGCCAGCTGCACCTTCTGATATTAGGATTAAATAAAATATCTATATATCAATACACTCTATTATCGGATGTTTACACTTCGTTGTCCATCGGAGTATCTGAAGCGCAAACACTTATAAGCTTTCCCAGGCCTTTCCACTCAAATCCACTCCATATGCCCACTAAAGAGTCTCAGTGGCGTTTGCTAGACGCTCCAGCTTACGTCCCCAATGCTCCGAGGCGCCGCGCCCGAACTCATTGCCGTCGCAGCCAGACGAAACATGGCACCAACAGCAGGCGCCCTCCAATCGTCACGCACACCAAAGCGCGCAAGCGCAATCAAGATGGCGAGGAGGTCGTGTTTACATTGCCTCGCACGTCACTAGTGTTCCTATATAAAGTCTCCGCCATAGGTCACTCAACATATGTACCACACTCCATATGTTCTCATGCCGATGTTACACACTGATATGTTGAACAAAAACATTCGGAAGTGCCCCAGGGGTTCACTTTATGCGTTTCACAACCGGTTTACTTCCTGTACAAGTCTATGCTAGCACCCCAGGTTATATGGACACTGCTTTTATGCACCGCGAATGCAGTGCGCGCAGACAGCAGACTTGGCACCCAAGAAAGCCACCAGCCAATCACCGCGCATCAGTCTTGGCCAGGCGTCATCTAGATGGCGGAGCGGCGCAAAATTTCTAAACCCCACATGCCGTTTATAATGAAGCGACTCTGTTTGTTTTTCACATACGTGTGGCCCCACGGTACTATTACACATATAAGTCAGGAGTGATTTTACGTGCTGTGCCTGGCGCTAAGCTTTAACCAACTCAGCCCCATGGGCGCAGAAACACGCTCCAAGAGTGCTGCTTATTAATCCTGGTTGAGCTACGGTCGCCCGTGGTACCAATGCTTGGGCAAAACTGATCATACGCTTCCCGACGTCGGGACAAACATCACTACCCAATGAGACCCTTGCAAATCTCGGCTCGGGGCTAGTCGGCATGGGGATCGAGGGGTCGCTACGACTCGAGGACGCACCAAAGTGTGGGAATATGTGTGTATGTGGGTTCGGATTCCTACTGCGATGGGTCGGGCTCCGAGGCAGGGACACCTCGGACCCTCCGTGATATGCGTTGCCGCCTCGATGGCAGCATTTGTTTAGAGAAGGACGCCGAGTCCTTGACACATGGCTTGCCAGTCAGTGGATCGAGGATCAGGCTTACGACGAAGCGCACCATGGAACAATTAATAAAATATATATACCTTAAAATACTGTGGATTTTGTGCGGCTTTGCCACATCCTGAGTGCCCCCTGCAGGGAGTAGTATTACACACAGTTATATGTATGTTAACGATCGTAGGCCTAAATTCTCACGGTATCTTTCAATTGTCTCTGTAATTTTCAGAATAGGAATCACATAGCCACTAAAGCCCTTCCAATTCCTTTCGGAGAAGGTTGCCCACTCAGCGCGGCTGGGTCCATTTTCCAAGTCACCGCGGGTAGCGTGCTTTCCCCAGATCTTTCCTAGACAAGACAGAGGCCTAATAGTTGACATGCCATTGCCAGGACATGGCACAACTAATGACAGTAATACGGCAAGAAAATTTTGTGCAAATGCGCAGATCTCATTAAGAGTGACAGGGATAGATGAGAATCCCATTACTAGATTCAGTGTGATTCTACGAATAATTAATAATGGGTATGAGATAAGAAGCGGACAATTTGGTAGCTACTGGTTATTAACAGCAAAAAAGTACGTGAAACTCTATGATTGGAATCACATACCTGAGGCTTTACATCAAGTGCTCATACATGGACCAAGTGTTATCAAGAATGCCATCATACCAATTGGAGAACTTTCCGAAAAAGCCCAAGAGGCAAAAAAATAAACACATTACGTACTTCAGGGTGTATCATAGACCGAAAACATCTAGAGTGAAGACTAACGATGATTTATTTCACAGACTGTTGTTAAGTTCGGACCCATATGTAAGTGCATTTAAACGGGTGAAAAATAAGAAGAGAAAAGTGGACAAAGACTTAGCGAGTCTAATAAGTACCTCCCTCTCGCTTGAGCCTTTGTAACCTTTGTCTGTTGCCCCTTCGAGTAGCCGCTTGGCAAGCACGTTAAGATGCTGAAGTAGTCTTTTTGAGTAGGTCCTTGCATGTTTGGTGACTTCGGATTTAACCTATGGTATTTCAATCTCTTTACGTAGCGCGTCATTAGTGATGAAACATGGTGCGTTTGCAATAATCCAAAGTTTTTTTTAGACTGAAACCTTTGTAGTATTTCAATGTTGGAGGTGGATGCAGAACCCCATAGTTCTAAACCGTACGTCCATATTGGTTTCAATATGCTCTTAAACCATGTGACTTTAAATTTTACTGATAATTTTGTGGGATTGGAAATACTGCGTGACTGTTTAGAATGATTCCGAGGTGTGAAAGACATGTTTGGAGCTGAGTATTTGAGAAGATCGTGTGAATGGAGGGTACAGCGCGGTGCAGCGGCCCAAGGATTCAGGTGAACGCGACTAACTGTCGCCAAGGAATGTCTGCAGCGTGTATCCTGAATGAGTGAGAGCAAATGAGTAGTAGAATGAGAGAGTAACTAAGAGTGAAAGAATATATAGAGTGGATGATGCGTGCGCGAGGCAGGATAGTTTGAAGAGTTTAGAAGAGACGTATAGTGAGCAGAGAGTATTGAATTGAGAGTATCGTGAGAATCGTGTGAGAGCCATTATTTGTTTGAGAGTTGCCGTGTGTCGACGTCTTATATTAATAAAGCTAGTGTTTAATTGAAGCAGGCTGATATCTTATTACCCTACCTGCCCTCTATTCCAATCTACGTGAAGTTTACAAGAAATAACATCTACAATTCTGATTTAGGTGATAATAACCAATATATTTTACGTAATTGCATACCTAATTCTTTCCTTTTTAACCAAATGTGTTTACTCAAGTTGAGTTTACGGTCCAAATGCATGCCGAGTTATTTAACAGAGTTTACTGCAGATATAACTTCCTTGTGTAATGTCACAGGAGGGCATGTACCTTTTCTAAGGGTGAAGGTCACGAGGGTTGATTTTGCTGCGTTAACTTTAATTCTCCATTTTTGCAGCCATTCCTGTATTGCAATTAAGCTATTCTGTAAATGTTCAGATTCTTTATGTGGGTCTATGTCTGTGGCTACAATAGCTATGTCGTCTGCAAAGGTAGCTGTAGGGGTTTCTTGAGTGGTCGGCATGTCCGCGGTGTAAACTAAAAAGAGTATGGCGTCCAGAACTCCCCCTTGCAGTACACCAGAACTGATAAGTGACATGTCTGTATACATTTCTTTACATTTAATCGAAGATAATCTATTATCACATAGGATTTTAACAGCCTGTATAGGTTGCAACGCCGAGGCCGTCGAGATTCATATTACCCGAGGAATATGGTTGAGAATTTGTTAGTTAGGTGAGCGGACGAACCTGATGCGAAAACAGGGAGCCGCTAGGATAATGGTAAACGAGGACGAACCCGATGCGAAATCGGGGAGCCATTAGAAAGAAGTTCGCAGACGAATCCGGCGCGAAGCCGGGGAGCTATTCGGAGGTTGGTAGACATACGGACAAACCTGATGCGAAATCAGGGAGCCGTAGGATACAGACGAACCTGGTGCAAAACCAGGGAGCTGTAGGATATGGTTAGGTTTCGTGGGCGAACCCGATGCGAAATCAAGGAGTTGCAGAAAATGTTAGTTTGTCTCGTAACTCTAAATTAATATTTGATATGTGGGAACGTTACTACCAATATAAAGGATCACGGAGTAAAGATAGGTTTGACGAATCTACTCGATTTAATGGTGAACGGTTTATAAATGTACATTGCAACTAGTTGTTTGTACAAGTGTAATTGTCGCGATATAATTGAATAATGTGAAAATAACTACCTAAGATCAAAATCAAAGAGTTCCTTGTGTGACCCGAGTCTTCGTCGGGTCACACATGCACTTATCGATTACGATGCAGCTAGTCGATATTAGGGGCCCTATTATTTGTATACGATGTCGCCAGGAATCTTTGGGCGTCTTCCCTTCTTACGCAAGCTTAAATCTCTAAATCTCTAAATCTCTATCTTAAATTCTCTATCGAGAATTTTTAATTTTGTATAACGGCCCTTGGTGCCAGACTTTGTCAAATGCTTGTGCAATATCTATGAAGACTGAAGAGCAGTACCTTTTCCTCTCAAGCGCTTGGCAAATTTCTCTTACTATGTGATGTTCAGCAAAATCTCGATTAGTGCACTTAGCTCGGGACCGAATGCGAACACTAATCATGTGCAGACATGTTTTTCGATCTAGGCCGGCTCGCTTTGATGTAGTGACTGCCGAAAATCGAGGCAGCGTACAGGGGAAAAAGCAAGTTGTAGCGCCCTGCTTAAGGGAGGTAGTGCTCCTGCCGGCCGCCAGACTAGCGCCCCCGTCACCCTGCTTCCCTGCACCACAGCTCCTGTACAACCCTTGTGCGCTTGCGCGTTGACTCTCCCCCTCCACCACTCGCACTGGCCCAAACCCTTCCGCTAAGTATAAAAAGGGGACCGGCCGATGTTTTTAGAGAGAAGAGATGGACAAGTGAGTTCACTGATCCAAAGAGGCTCCCTTTCGTGGACATCTGAAGGTCAAGGAACTAGCCCGGCTCCGGCATTGCTCCCTTGTGTGGACATATCCGAACCATACGGCACGCTTGCTCCTAACGTTTCGCACACGTTAAGTAGATTCCAACCGTACAGCCTAATAGTCTGGCTCCGAACTTGCTCCCTTGTATGGACATACCCGGACCACGAGACAACCCTTGCTTCTTACTTTTGGGCTTTATCTCCTACGAGCCAAGTATAATACGAATTACTGTCCGAGTGAAATATATAGATATTGTCATTACTATACAAGTGGAACTTATTTGTGGTCAATCCGAACCTTTTAAGTAACATCCATCACCTCACTGTTAAAAATTTTAAATACCCGTGTACGTGTGAGACAATGCTACCGCTATCAAAATTTAAGATTAAAACATGTTTATAAATATTTGGTCCTTTTCTTGTTACGTATGAATAATATTCTCTCGATTCGCTGCTGTTGCACGTGTCGTTTAAGCTTGCGTAAGAAGGGAAGACGCCCAAAGATTCCTGGCGACATCGTATACAAATAATAGGGCCCCTAATATCGACTAGCTGCATCGTAATCGATAAGTGCATGTGTGACCCGACGAAGACTCGGGTCACACAAGGAACTCTTTGATTTTGATCTTAGGTAGTTATTTTCACATTATTCAATTATATCGCGACAATTACACTTGTACAAACAACTAGTTGCAATGTACATTTATAAACCGTTCACCATTAAATCGAGTAGATTCGTCAAACCTATCTTTACTCCGTGATCCTTTATATTGGTAGTAACGTTCCCACATATCAAATATTAATTTAGAGTTACGAGACAAACTAACATTTTCTGCAACTCCTTGATTTCGCATCGGGTTCGCCCACGAAACCTAACCATATCCTACAGCTCCCTGGTTTTGCACCAGGTTCGTCTGTATCCTACGGCTCCCTGATTTCGCATCAGGTTTGTCCGTATGTCTACCAACCTCCGAATAGCTCCCCGGCTTCGCGCCGGATTCGTCTGCGAACTTCTTTCTAATGGCTCCCCGATTTCGCATCGGGTTCGTCCTCGTTTACCATTATCCTAGCGGCTCCCTGTTTTCGCATCAGGTTCGTCCGCTCACCTAACTAACAAATTCTCAACCATATTCCTCGGGTAATATGAATCTCGACGGCCTCGGCGTTGCCCACAGCCCTGGCTCGTAACATATTTATTGCATATTTTCCTTGTTTTCGGTAAAATATTTTTAATCAAACAATAATGGACCTGTGATACATTAAATAACTCTCACGTGATTGCAAGTGAAAGCAACTATGTACCACCGAATTGTTTTGCAAATGAAATATTATCTAAAACTGGCGTACTCTGCATATGTTACCATAAAATATACAAATATTTTGCAACCTCATAATTGAAAATCTGTTGAAAAAAAGATACCTCTTTCATGCAGCACGTTTTTCGCGCATTGTGCGCAATTAGAGCTCGCGCACACTTGATGCTCTTTGAGGGTGAGAGCTTGACAAGATAGAATTAACGAATACGCTATGATGCTGGACGATAACTAAGCAACACGTTTGGACACTAACACTTTATTTCAAGAACTCGACGGCACAATGAACTTATACTATAAATGAAATAAACTATAATTATATTGACAATGAACTGATAACTAATTTTAGTTTAGTCGCTTATCCTCGGTGGATCTGATTCGCGCACGATGTTCGCTTTTCGGAAGGATATCTACACTCGGTGGTAGTTGAAACGGATCTCGATTTGCCTTCCGGAGAAGGACCAGAGCAGGATATTTCCTGCTCTAGTTAAGGGCCTCTCCGGAAGGATCTAGCAAGTAAAGTAGCCAATCCCGTCAGTCGATCGATCGGCTGATCGATTCCGACCCCGTTAATTGGCAGGCGAACTCGTCGTCAGCGCCACGCTCGCTGCCGATGCGCGAGAAGGCTAGCGTCGTAGTCGCGCCAACGCGCGCATCCTGAACACGCATAAATAATTAAAATTTATATATTTTTTATATAAGCAACATGTAAATTACGATTTGATACGTATGAATCGTATAATAGCCAAATCACGCAGAACAATTCATCTTTTGGTATAATCTTTGTAAATGACTAATTCCTTTGTAAGTAACTAAATATTCAATTATTTTCTGCATAACACAGACCAAGAAGAATTTTGAAAACTGTTTTGCGGTTGTAATATACAGAAAATTCTTCAGAAAGACCCAGAGCAATTTTCTAAAAACCTGAGCAGATATGGAAAAAATTGAACACAAGTAGCGTATGAATATTATTGAAGCTGATGGTTGAATAAACACTGAAATAAATTGTCTGAAAGCCTGAGAAATCATGGTAAAACTTGAACCAGACTACTTACTAAAAGAAGATTAGTGAAAGCGACAGGTGTACAAGATGGCACAAAGCCATCGCTTGAAAACCTTTGTGTCCTGAGAGACGTCCTCACATGCACATCTTTGATAGAATACATAACATTAACAATAATGATAGATTGTATTATAATATACCCTTATGCATACAGTGTGTATGTATGTATATGCAGAAAGCGCAAATCAGTCTCTTCCAGGGCTCAAGTACCCATAGAGAAACTTTTCGCTTTCAACTTGTTCACACTTCGAGTACGTACAATGGACTGAATTTCTGATGCGTGGAACTTCTTCCACGCATCACGCAGGAGAAAAGGTTCAACGTTTCCAAAACAATTACTTCAGAGCAACCCTACCTTGCACCTTGTAATTTTCTTATAGCCACACTCACGTATGCAAAGAGTGGAAGAAAATCGTACGAACCCCTTTTCCACCGTTCTGAAGAATAAATTATAAATGCTGAAATTGTAGATCGAACATTTTACACCGACATGCAAAAAAATCCGTGAAAATAAAACAGCTGTAAAATTTGTTGTAAATGGTGGAAAAGAGAACGTTGGAGTTAATAGCACCTGAACTATTGGCCGCGATGGCTGAACTGGAGACTTACTACAATTTCCATAAGTTTCTCTTATCCGTGCTAGGTCTCTGGCCACATAATCGTTCAAAGTTTTTATTAATCAGAAAGACTACACTCAGTCTCATACCAGTGTCTTTTATAGTTCCTCAGGTATGGTAATAGTTACGTCAGTAAATGGAAACCGATATAGTGCAGTCAAACCAACTCACCTTAAAATCCTTTTTTCACGGAAAATACTTTCAGTGCCTAGTTTTGACAGTCTCAGACATCACGCCAAAGCTCGTGTTAAAGATGCTATCGCCTGTTACAATGTGTGTTGGGGCGATCGTGAAATATACTGTATTTTGGTATCAGTCAGACGTAGTGAGTCTCGCGAAATGCAGTTAAATTGGTATCCCAATAAGCATAATTTAAGCTCCATTGCTAATACAGATAGCGGGGTTTCTGGACGAAATCGAGTACGATTGGAAGATGAAGCGAGAAGAAGGGATTAAGATATTAAAGCACCACGCCTATTTGGGGAAATATTATGGGAAATTCTTCGCTTGTAAGGAAGCACAGTGGATCAAGTGTTGATGTTAATATTGACTAATACTAACATTTTACTTGTGTTACAGTTTTCATTTATTCATCAGCAGTTTCTTTAATACTACTAGATGTTTCATACTTCATTGTGCGCGTCATTCAACATAAAAACGATACGTTTAATTTCCCAGTAGCATTGGAATATCTCGTCGACGAAAAGAAATATTATCTCCCCATTGTTGTTCATAGATGTGTGTCCATTCTGTTCATTGCAACTACTATTGTTGCAACCGAATCGATATTTATCATGCTACTTCAACACAGCGGCAGCTTGTTTATTGTTGCAAGGTAAAAGAGCAATTTCTATTCTTTTGTAATTCAACGCTACTGTGTACTGCATGGTCACTATCTTCGTTTTTCGATACATGTACAGTAATGTCTCGCACTGTGTTCAAAATCGTGATTCGATGGCTGTTCATTTTCTATCCCCCCTACTTGGGGCCGCCTCCCTTGAATTCTGGGAAGTGTCGTTCGGATCACTTTTGATGTTGTGATTTACGAAAACTGAGGCAGCCCAGCGTGGAGTACGGGGAAGGGGCAAATTTAAATGCCCGTGTACATGTGACACAAACTAACGCAATCAAAATTTAATATTAAAACTTGCTTATTTTTTGTCCGTTTTAAATGAAATTTTACAAACATATTTGTTACAATCTCCCGATTAAAATGACACCAAACACGACATAGTTTGAATAATTTTTACTTATCATGGTAGTAATAATTGTATTCCCCTTTATTATTGTGAGATTATGAATTTGGAAAAATTATAATTTGATGTCTAATTACACTAAATTGTATTTTTATTATTATGTTTACTTAATATTTCTGTTTATTATATTTACATTATATATTTACTTAATATTTCTGATGCGATGAGTGGCTAGTGTTAGAATATTTGAAGTACGTCAACGGCTGAGACAGGCCATGTGCATTTCCTCGATGCACACTATCATTGTCTAGCATAGCTTTTGCATAAAATGGTCAAAAAGGGTCATGGTGACGTAGGCGTCCTTACGACCGACGCTTTTGCCAAGGAAAGGCATTTTTGTATAGACTACGATGTTGTATAGACGATAATTTTGATTGCGTTAGTATTGTCTCACACGTACAAAGGGATTTAAACGTGCATAGAATAGTAGCAATGATTCGCACTGTGTTCATCGCTCGGGACCGAATGTGAACAGCCATCGTGTCCAGACACGATTCTCGAGCGTCAGGTCACCTTCAATGTTGTGGCAACAGAGACTCGAGGCAGCGACCAGGAAAAAAATCAGGCAAGTTTAAATACCCGTGTACGTGAGACAACACTAACGCGATCAAAATTTAAGAATAAAACTTCTGCATTTTTGGTCCGTTTTAAATGAAATTTTACCAACATGTTTCTTACAATCTCCTGATTAAAATGACACCAAACACGACATAGATTGGTGCCATGGGACTGATTGTTTCGAAGACCATTATTACTACCATGATAAGTAAAAATTGTCCAAACTATGTCGTGTTTGGTGTCATTTTAATCAGGAGATTGTAAGGAACATGTTGGTAAAATTTCATTTAAAACGGACCAAAAATGCAGAAGTTTTATTCTTAAATTTTGATCGCGTTAGTATTGTCTCACGCACACGGGTATTTTATCTTGCCTCTTTCCTGGAACGCTGCCTCGAGCCTCGGCTGCCACAACATCAAAGGCGATCCGAACTCGCTCGAGAATCGTGTCTGTACACGATGGCTGTTCACATTCGGTCCCGAGCGATGAACACAGTGCGAATCATTACTGTACTACCGCTCAAACCTACCAAATTCTGGGACCCAACATTTTGGAATATTCATTATACACTTACATTGTACACTATACCGTAATGCTTATCTATCCTACCCTATTGAACCCGATATTGAAAATCTCGAACTCTTTCAAAGAAAAAGAGAAAAAGTCCCGACGACGAAGAGGTTTAATAAAATATCAATTTCTTTTAGAGCATATTCCAATTATTATAAGATATTTCTATATTTTATTGTGAAGTATGTGAGAAACAATAAATATAAAGTGTTAACACCTCATCAAGAGTTAAACTTAAATAAAAAATATTTCTTTCATTAGCTTGTCTATCGAAGCTTTTGAGCTGTAGTGTAGCTTTTGACTATAGTCCTAGGCTGAACATGAAAGTATGAAATATTATTCCCTACAAGGAAACATATCGAACTGTCCGTCTCCGATTTTGATGAAACTTGGTGGATATATAGAGCAGGCGAAAATTAGGGGCACTTTTTGAAGTGTAAACGTCTTTAGGCGCGACACGCACAGAATTTTGCTGGGGACTGAATGAGTCTGATGCGCGACGCTTTCGGGCAAACTCGAGGAGCCGAAGCGCGCGACGCTTTTTGCTGGGCAGTGAATGAGTCTGATGCGTGACGCTCGGGAGCCGAAGCGCGACACGGTCAACGCTCAGTTCGGGTAAACTCGGGAGCCGAGGTCGTCAGGCTCACGAGGTAGAACAAGAGAGCCGAGTTTTCCGAGCGAAGATCAGACAGTGCTTAGTAGTGGTGGAGATATATCAATGGTCAGCACTATCGATAATTTCTGATAGTTGGACCATGGACCATCGATAATTATCGATAGTGATGGAATGTGATATGTATGCATATGTAGTACATACATAAGTAATGTAAGGATGAGCGCTCTCTCTGGCAGCCAAGGAAATGACGTTAGGCGCAGAGGAAGAGAGCGCTCTCCTAAAAACGCGCAGATACAGTTCAATCCTGTACAAAGGATATAATATTCTTTGAATTACAGATTCTTTCATACGCAAGATCACACAGAAAGCCAGCCTTTAATGACTAAATACTATCGGTATCGTCATTAATAGAACAAATGCTTATTATCAAATTACCAAACATTTTTAAATTCGCGGAATTACGAATGTTAACCCACATTTTCGATGTACTATCGATAGTAAACATATATTATCGATAGTTTTCGATACTCGATAGTAGCAACCATCGATAGTTTTCGATACTCGATAGTAGCAACCATCGATAATATCGATAGTGCCATCGATATTTCTCCACCACTAGTCCCCACTAGACCCCAGAGAAAGTAAGAGGAAGGTGCATTCTTATATAAACGAATAATTTTTGAGAAGGCGTGTTGGTTTTATGCATTGTATAAAACCCAGTTAAACAAATAATTATCTCTTATAGTTATGAGAATATATTCTATATTCATTCGTTAGAGTTTCTCCTCTGAATAAGGACCTGCCTTCTTTTACTGTATAAAATGTATTACTTTTTGTAAACTGAACTGTGCATTATATTATCACACATCCTCATAATCTAGTTTTCCAACAGATTCGTCCAAGTAATAAGACCCGTAATAATAATATTCATGTTATTCATGTATATATTAATTAGAATCGATTAAAATCGCCATCGAAATTTACACTTCGGTCGTGCGGTCTTAAGCGCACACTAGTTTTTTTTTTTATAGCGGCCCAATCGCCTGTTTAGGGGTGAAATCACCCCCTGAAATTTCAGCAGAAAAATGGTATCTCGGAAACTGTCACAAATATAAGAAAACTTCTTAAGCAAAAGTTTCATGGTTTCTTGAAGTAAAACAAAAAGTGGTCGCAGATTTTGTAAAAAGTAATTTGTTTATGACAAAAAAATGTATTAATAGTTACATTATTTTAAGAGATACAACAATTTACATAATGACAAAAAGGAACCGTAATTTTACAAAACTGTAATTTTCAAAACTGTAGGAGGCATATCCTTCATATTACATATCAATGGATTACGAAAAAAATTACGGTTCCTTTTTGTCATTATGTAAATCAGGGCTCGGAATTAAGGGGGCCGACTCTTTTGGGGCCAACTCCGAATCGATCTAAGCGCCATTCGGCAGAGCGGGCGTTAATGAAAACAGAAAAATCTTCTGCATCGGCATTTGACGGGGTGACATCTAAAGTCAATATACAGAATTATAAACTCATGGTGTGACATCTAACGTCATTAGGCAAAATTATAAATGGAGATTGGGAGGCCATAGTTGTCAAATCACATGCTTTGAGTGTTTTGTCGCGCTGTTGCCACATTTGTTACAATCCTGGCCATCAGAAAATGAATCGGCTCGAGCCGAGATTTCGATTCCTGCCGGGAATAGACATATATAGATGCTGAACCGCTGGAAACTTTTTTGTAGGTTCGATCCCCCTATGCTATCATTTTTTTACATTAATTTTTTTTAATCCGTAACTATATGACAATGATCAGTATTTGCTTACCAATATTTTAAAAACATTTGTTAAATATTATAATTTAACATACGTAAATATGAAGTTAGAGCGCTCTTCGTGCTACCGTTTCCCTTGCCATGTATCTTGCCAATTATGGTACTGTTTAATATTTTTAACATTAAAATAAAATGTATGAAGCGCATTTTCAGACGTCTTTTGTTAGATTGAACAGTCTTGACGAAGTGCAGGAAAACTCGTGTGATGTTTTACTACTATTTCGCCTTTCTTTTATACCACACAATTATTTCTTTTTTACAAATAATCAGAAATAAAGGAAAATATTTATTCGTACAGATTTTATGCGAGTACCGAATAGGCATATATTGATAATTGTTAATTCATTTCATTCGCTTGTTTCCATTGCTTCGGTCATTGTGTAGAATGACAAACAAAAAATACGGAGACATAGCTGATATTGTCATATCTATTACAGTTTTGCTTCTCAGGAAAACTTCGATAGATTCGACTCAAGTTGAGATTTTGATTTTTGCCGAACATAAAAGAGTATAGTGCAAATGAAAGAGGAGATTCAAGAGTCAAGTTGAAAAAACAGATTCATAAAACAATATTAATATGTGTAAGAAAATAAGTTTTGGGCCTTACGAGAGAAGGGCTCTTATTGCTGCTTGACATAGGTCAGGCACAGCCAACTGGCGGGCCGCGGGCCACGCGGTTCATCTCACAAACAAATGACGGCCCTCACACCTGCGTCATAGTTGCGGTGTCACGCTGATTCCCGTCTTGCTGGCACGTCATAGGTACATCTGACGTACATAGCTCTATCTTTGTCTATCATAGCTTCCTGTTGCTTAGAGCGAAGCATAAAATGATCGAAAAGGACCATGGTGACATTGTATTGTACAGACTACGGTCGTGAGAGCTAAACAAAACAACTTTTTAACACATATACGCCGACATAATCATTTGAATACCTATTCAAACGCCTTCGATAATCTTACATATATTTTAATTATATTATTGTTGTATAATATAGTTAATATATTTCATATATATTAACATAGCAGCTTTATTAGTAATATAAATGAAACATACCACCAAATGATGGAAATTTTGAGTTACACATTTTGAGCTTTGGATTGACGCGTATACACGTCCAAATGATAGAAATATCAACCAGTTCCATAATTGGCAAGATACATGGGAAGAAAACGGTAGAAAAAAGCGCTTCAACTTCATATTTACGTATATTAAATTAAAGTATTTAACAAATATTTCTAAAACATTTGTAAACAACTATTGATCATTGTCATATACTTAGTATTGAAAAAAGAATGAATGTAAAGAATATACCCCAAGGGGACTCGAACCTACAAAAAAGTTTGCAGCGGCTCGAATCAACATCTCGGCTCGAGCCGATTCATTTTGCTGATGCTTATGTTATAATTGTAACAGCGTGACAGAGGTTTGATACGTGCCGGCAACTATGCCTTACTGATGTCTGTGCGCACGCATCACGTATTCACGTATGAATCGCCGTTCGTGGTGTGAAATTATAACTTACAATTACCGACTGATTTGTATTTTTATCGACCCTGACGGTAACTTGGCCAAATTCACTACAATGTACCATAAACGCCACCGACGGAGAATCAGTGAACTATTTTTACGTCGGATACGTGCAAATCGTAACAGTCGTTTTTCGCCTTCCAGAAGTGATAGATTGTGAAAAATCGAATTTCTGTGATCTTGTGCTACTTCAAGACAGTCGGGTAGAGTGTTTTAGAAGTGAATAAACTATTAATTCGTTCAATATTTGCTAACTGTGAAATGTGTCAAATCGCCTGCAGCCATCTTGTTTCCTACGTCGTTGTCTGTCTCAAGCTTGCCAGTTTAAGAAATACCATTCTTCTCAACGAATGGTGTTTATTGGCGTTCAGACATACTTCCCCGGCTATGGTGAAGTCTACCCGTGTGTACTATATCCGCGAAAGTTTCATTAATGCAATTGTTCAGAAGAGTATTTGCTGCTACGAAATCGAGTCTCTCTCTCGCGCATGGCGTATACGTGCATGCTTTCCTTTGTTTGTGTGAGTGCACGCACACACGTCATGGCGCCTGGAGTCGGCCCCCTTAAGTGAACTTTCGGGCCAATTTTCAGAGGCAACGCCCCCTTTCTCCGGCCGCACGTCTTGGCCCCCGCGATCACCAAGCAGCTCGATGGTCGTCAGGCGCGTAACCGTGCGGGTCGCATTAGGGTGACACTCGTATCAATAGGTTTCTACATCGTCCCATGTCCCATGGCCCGCGTGGTTCATATGCTACGCGCCTGAGGATCTTCGAGCCGATTGGTGATCGCTGGCCCAAGACGCGCGGGGCACAGTGGTCTATTTGGCCCCCAAAAGCGGACAAAATCCAATTTTCAAAGTTTTGCAAAAGACAAAAATTTTTGTTGTCTGAGATAGTTGAATATGTGAGGAACAATGTATCAATTTTTTTTTTTCATTTATGAACTCAGGGAGCAGCATTTTTCGTCGAAAGTTAGCAGATTTGATGGCACGCATTTCTTTCTTAACCATTCTCTAAAATATCGTTGCTAATTAGCGATTTATGAATCCTATATGGCATTTATGTAAATTCTGCCGTTATGAAACCTTTTCAGGTAGGTATATACTACACTTTCCAACAGATTTTACACTTTCAGCACATATATTTATATAGTTATTAATATTTGAAAATAATCAATATTTGAGTACTTCTCGTTACGGTTACAAAACTTCATTAACGATTTAGATATGGTATTTAGCATGTTCCAAAGCTCGTTCTGGTATCGTTGCATTCGATAAAGGTTTGTGATTACAATGCAACAAAAATTGGTTCCGGTTTCGTCCGGTTTCACGTTTTATAGCTAATTTATGTTATATATATATGGTAACTGTTTGGTCGCAAGAACCGAACATATCGACGTCGTTTGTTACTAGGCAAACTTTTTTTATGATCGGGTTTTTCTGAACTTGTCAAGAAACAACTCAAAAATTGAAAAATTACTGTATTGGCATTCAAAACGTTAATGTAACGCTGCATTTAATCGAAATAGGGTCGTCTGGGAGTATATACGCATCAAATTGACCAAATCGACTATTGACCCTATTTTTCAAGGGGTCTGAACAGTCTTAAAGAAAAATGTTTTAAACAAAAGGTAAACAGTATTCAGACATCTACAAATTTCAATTATTCAAATTTCGAAAATAATTTTTTTTATAAAAAAATTAAGATATATTGTTATAAAATAATGTTGAATTTCCTTTTTAATTTCATAACATTGGGGCTGACGTAAAGACGATTTCAACGACCTACAACATTATGACCTTGAGCCTATAAACAACGCTACAATAATTTTGTCCGCTTTTTAGGGCCAAATAGACCACTGTGCGGCGAGAGAAAGGGAGTGTTGCCTCTGAAAATCGGTCCGAAAGTTCACTTAATTCCGAGCCCTGATGTAAATTGTTGTATCTCTGAAAATAATGTAACTATACATTTTTTTTGTTATGAACAAATTACTTTTTACAAAAACTGAGATCACTTTTTGTTTTACCTCAAAAAACCATGAAACTTTTCCTTAAGAAAGTTTCTTATATTTGGGACAGTTTCGGGATACAATTTTTCTGCTGAAGCTTCAACGGGTGATTTCACCCCCTAAACTTGCGATTGGGCCGCTGTAAAGAAATACGTGTCCCTTATTTTCACCTGCTCAATATATCCATCAAGTTTAAACAGAATCAGAGACGAACACCCCGATATGTTCCCTTGTTAGTGTTATCTACCATTTGCAGTGAACAGATTGTAAAGGCAGTTAACCAGGATTCTGCTTACTTAAACGGCAACGAAAAACATTTAATTAATGGCAGTAAAGCTACCTTAATAACCGCCATAGTCCTACACAGACGAGCAATGAAGTTAGTATCTTCAAAGTCTTCTCCGAACTTTCAAAATACCTCAAATATGTATATTTACAAAATCTATTATTAGTGCCTCCCAAGTAGCAACAAAAGTTCGACATTCTTGCAGGTTTACGAATGAATTGGTGGCTAGAAATAGAGGATCATATAGTGTTCTTAGTATACTTGGTATCCTATTCCTAAGTGGCAACCTGTATGGTGTAATTAATATGTTCCTATTATTACCCTTAATTAACAAATTTTGCCTCCTGTTGCTTACTATTGCTTTCCAGCTGTCGCAATCGATATTTGACGGTGCAAACCTGGAAAATACTTTCACTTGTCTATTGTGCATCTCTTCTGAGGTAGCATACTTGTTTTATTTCAATTACATGGTGCAACAAATGACAGACTGCGCTGCCAATCTTGTTCCGTCAGTGTAAGCATGTGAAATTAAAGAAAAATAGGGCGATAAAACTGAGGATGTATATCTTTACTAATATTTATAGGTATAATTCTAATTGGTACGAAGCTTCTCTAACAGTTCAGAAATCGGTACTGCTGATCATGTTAGAAGGCACAAGAGAATATGGTTTCACCTTTTTTGGCTTGTATTGCGCATCAATCGAAGGCTTCTCGGTGGTACAATATTTTTAAATTACGATTACAGTGTGAAATACACACGTTTCTATTAATGCATTTATCAGTGTCGGAATTCTGTTTCAGCTATTGCAAAAGTCAGTTTCCGGTCTAATGATTATGACTTCTATGCAATAACACTGGAATCGCACGTAAAAATGTAGAAAAAGTAGTGTAATTAGTAATTTTGTATTAGCAATGATTAGGTGTACAAATTAATTCTCGCCCTTTATTCACCAACTTGGACATTTATTTATAAAAAAAAACTAATACGAATCTAATCTTAGAAGTGATCTTCTCCGCTTTCTACATATTTTTGTCATCTCTCAGATAATTGTCGGATTCCAGATTGGAAAAATGGTGGTGGTTTTGATGCGATAAATTCATCGAGGCCTTTTTCCACCTGTTCAACTGACTTGAAATGGGAATCGGCCAGATGGTTTTGGAAAAATCGGAATAGGTAATGATCCGAAGTGGCTAAGTCTGGAGAATGCACCGCATGATGAATTTCCCCGCCCAAATCTGAGATGGCTTCCAGGGTCTTTTTGGCTGTGTGGGACTGGGCGTTATCCTGCAGCAGTATCGTCGCGCTTCTCCCAGTGCTAGAAAGCCGTCTTTTCTCTTTAAGTGAGTCACTCACAGGGATCAAGCGTTATTGGAAAAGCTCAGAATTGACGGTCTCGCAACTGAAACGCAATAGAAAGACAGTGCCTCAAATGTTACTTTTCAAACAACATCGCGTCTAGAATTAATTTTTCAGGTAATGCTCACAGTAGGATCAAGTATTAAGGCGGGTCCAAACTTGTTACGTAGTTCTGTTACTGACACCCATGGCGTCAGTTTTTGGTAACGAGATTTGGTGTGAAACCCATTTCTATTCTCCTGCACGTAAAAGTGCGTCACCTAGTCAAGTAGTCTAGGAAAGGTCTAAGTAGAAATGTGAAGTGTGTCTTGATACCCAATAACGTTACTTTTTACTTGGTTCGGCCCGTCCATGCGCTGTCAGTATAGTGACCCGCGCTAAAGAAGGTACTTGAGTAGCTCTTGAATAGTTATATCTTTCTTTAAAGTTGTATCTTTTCCGGCTAAATTTGGCCGGATTAGGTTGATTAAAGTTGATGATTCTAGTATAACAATAATTTCTAACTCGTATATGTATAATAAATCTTCATTATTTATAAAAATATAAAAATACTTATAAAAATATTTTACTAAGAACTTTTTGTTGATATATTGCGGCATTGATTTTTACATGTCTGTCGATTAATATTAATGGCGTTAATTGTACTAAAAAAGGAAAAGTGTTGTGTCGATTGAAATTGCATGGCTCTTTACCATGTGTTCTTTTATTCTAATCATTGCCATCTAAATCTTGTACTTAGATGGGCGAAAGGCTAAAAATTACTCCGCAAAAATAGCGTTAGTTTCGACCGCGTCATAAACCTGACCGAGGGCTGAACTGGGCATGCACTCACAACAGTCCTACGTCGCCAATGCAGTCTGGTCTATCTCATAGGCATAGACCCAATGAGCCGTATCTCCCAAGACTAAACAGTCCACAATACATAGGAACAGCGCCGCACAGACGAGTTCACACATGTACGGCAGTTCAGAGGCGAGCTAACACATTGGAAGTGGCACAAGGACGAGTGCACACATCTACGACAGCTCACTGGCTCCTTTGGAGCGGGTAAAATATCGACAATTCCTCGATCCGCTAATCAAGTAACGAGTAATGCTATGAGAAAACAAGAAACACTCCACATTTGCTCCCAAACGACTTCTAGACCACTTGACTAGGTACTTATCTTGGTAACAGTGTGATGAGATGTAACAAGTGTGGACCCGCCTTTATGGTATACGTCGTTTTAAAGCTGTTGGAAATCGGCACTTAGGTGCGATCGTTGCGCCCTCTTATCTACCCAAGCTGCGGTGTGTGCTTTTGGTTATGTATCGTGGTTGTGTGTACACGTGCGCTGTTGCGTGTTTAGTGTGTTCAATTTAAATATATATATATATCTATACGTTACAGTCTACTTCTTGAATTGATCTCGATCCACCTTAATAAAATCCCACAAAAGCTAACAGATGACCCTTTAAACTGAATATATGACGGGAAAAAAATTTCAATTTGAATAGATTCTATAGTCGATAAAAGGTAGAGGCCGAGAATTAATTTGTACGCCTAAGATATACCACTTATGATCTTTCGTGTTGGTGTAGTTGTCCTATTACACAAAAGTCGAGCTTTTTACTGAACACCCTTTTAGTAATCGTAACAAACCCCCAGGTATTTTGTTATTGTTGTAAAAAGAAGTCAACTGATAAATCTGATGTGTATAAAGCTTTACTGGGATGAATCCATAATTTATACAGGGTGTTCCGTGACTATGGGACCTCCCAGAAATAGGGGGTTGCTGGATGGTCAGTGTTACCATTAATAATTTAGAAACGAAACTTCAACTAACATTTTGGTAAAGGAAAAATTTGTTCAGAGTCCTCCAGCAATCCCCCATTTCCAGAACAGTCGGTAGTTACGGGACACCCTGTATCTTGCAAAATCTTAATTTCATGTATTTCATTTCAGATCTGATGGACTTCCCGATATTATACTCCTTTGCCAATGCGGCTCCTGATTCACCCTTCTTCAGCCTCTTGAGAATATCGCATTTCCGATTCAGACTCAACACCGTTCTTTTTTCTTAAACAATGAACCACTGGACATTATTGTTGAAATACAGATACATAGACTCACAATAAATTTATAAATATTGCCACGCTCTCTGTTGTTACTAAATATGTTAAAACTAAATAGTCTTGTTACGAGCCGGTGTGGCAGTACGAGAGGCCGGCGAGGGGTATATTACCCAGGAATACGGTAATCAGTTAGTTAGTTAAGATGCGCGGACGAAGCTGCTGCGAAATCAGGGAGCTCCTAGGATTGTTGTAAGCGAGGACGAAACCGATGCGAAACGGGGGAGCCTCTAGGAGGGGGAACAAGCGCAGACGAACCCGGTGCGAAACCGGGGAGCTGCTGGGAGGTTGGTTTATTCACAGACGAACCCGGTGCGAAACCGGGGAGCTGTTCGGAGGTCTGGTAGACGTACGGACGAACCTCATGCGAAATCAGGGAGCCGTAGGATACAGACGAACCTGGTGCGAAACCAGGGAGCCGTAGGAAGGGTTAGGTTTCGTGGACGAACCCGATGCGAAATCGGAGAGCCACTAGGTTGGAATATGTAGTTTGCTTGTTTGGATAAAGATGTGCGAACGAACCTGATGCGAAATCAGGTAGTCGCAGGAACTGTTAGTTGCCTCGTAACTCTAAATTATTATTTGATACAACTCGAGCGGTAACGTTGTATCGGTGGGTACGTTGTTACTAATATGCAAGGATTACGGGGTAAAGATAGGTTTGACGAATCTACTCGATGTATATGTGAAAGTGCTAAAGTTTATATTCTGAATATCAGTATAAATACCAGCATAAAAAGTGTGTAAGTTACCTAAGTATTTGCACGGTGTTGACGCACTGGCGATGCGGGGTCTGAGAGCCGCTATTAGAATATGCCGAAAGATCTTCAACCGGACAACCGGATTCTAACGGGTTAATCTGTGATTCGAGAGGTGCGCTAAGCCCAATCTCACTGGATATAACTGATTCTATACAAGCGTGACTCTACACGTGACTATGTTACTCTTAACCAACGAGGATAGAAACCAAAGGTTTTATATAGTCCCAAAATGCGCGGGAACGCAGTAGAACTTTCCATATAAGGAAATTTAGGAGTCTTCGTCGGGCCACGCCCGTCTCGGTCATGATGCAGCTAGTTGTGCTTGTGCTCCGACCCTCCTTATTTGTTTACAATAACCGCCAACTCGGAAACGCGTTGAGAGCAACGTATGGAAAATATTCTTCATACGTAACAATCCGTTGGAATCTGCTAGTCCGGTTGAAGTTCTGTCGGCATATTCTAATAGCGGCTCTCAGATCCAGCATCGCCAGTGCGTCAACACCGTGCAAATACTTAGGTAACTTACACATTTCATATTATTTCATCGCGACAGAAAGATTTGTATTTATACTGATATTCAGAATATAAACTATAATACGTTCACTTATAAATCGAGTAGATTCTTTAACCCGGCGTTAGTAAGGTGGGAAAATGTAACAAGAATGGTAAGGTGGGGTCTCACAGACCCCATCAAATAATGTGGTGTATTCTAGAAATCCATATCTTTTTATTCAATATTAGATTACGTATTGTTTAGGGGTCCTGTCATTTAACAAAATAAAAACGCAGATTTACAAAATAAAATCTTTATTATCCAAAAATACTTGTTTAACTAAACATCTTTATAATTCAACATAAATATACTTTTCTTAGCTTATATAATGAGCGAACTATATAAATCAGTATTTTTTAGGCACTTTGGTATTGGCGTACAATAGGAACTAATACAATAATAAATATTTGGCCTTATGATTCTAAATGAAAATTTTGATTTTCTGTAATTGCACAGTCGGGGCACCTTGGGATTATGTGGTCGAGGCACACATATCTTGAGCATTTTTGGCAACAATACTTGGTTTTTCTATCGCGTTTTCGCGGACAAATTTGACATCTGCCTGTTGTACTTCTTTTTTGTGGTGGTTCGGCCCTGCTCGTGCTTGGTTCGGAAGTGTCAGCCAGGCGCTTGATGCTATCACGCAGTGAAGTTGGCAGTCTAGGATTGTTGCTTCTCTTATTTATATGGTTTGCAATTAGTTGTTTACTTATTTCTTTTAGAAAGTGCCTTCGTTTTATTGTGGACTTATTATTATTTTTATATATAATATACGCGTTGATAGCGCCAACATTCAATACGGAAAAAAATAAAGTCAAAGGCCAGCGTCGACTCGGTCGACTTATATTGTACAATGCAGACATTCCGTCGACTACATCAACACCACCTTTAGTTTCATTATAAAATAGAATGATTTCCGGTTTAGATGTACTCTCATCTACATTATCATCATAATGTAGTGTGGAAATCATGACAACATTTTTGTTTTTTTTGGGTGTAAATGAAGCTATGGTGATATTGGGTTGAAAACCAAAAATGGTCGTCATTGGGCTTCTTCGCTTTGTATTGATGAACTCAGGTGGTAGTTCTCTTTTATTCTTTTTTATTGTTCCCACCATAGTTAGCTTATGATCATGTAATAAGGATTTAGCCAATGGATAACTGGTAAACCAATTATCTATGGTCACATTTCGACCTGTTCCTGATATAGGTGCAATCATCCTTTTGACAATTTCGAAAGGTGTGTTTGAAACCTTGTACTGACCTTCAGGTTGTGTGCCAACGTAAACTTCCAATTTATACGTATAAAAGGACTTGGCATCCACCAAAGCAAATACTTTGAGGCCATACTTTGCCGGCTTGCTTGGTATGTACTGCCGGAAACTGCATCGTCCACGAAACGCTTCTAACTTTTCGTCAATTGTTACATTTTCTCCTAAAGAATATACAGATTCGCATATTTTGTTGAACTTATCAAAAGTTTCTCTAATTGGAGCCAATTTGTCGTAAGATCTTCGTTCAGTTCTTGTACTTCGGTCGTCAAATCGTAGACATCTAAGAAGAAAACGGAAACGAACAAGTGACATTGTGCTTCTAAATAATTCAACACCGGTACCGTCCGCGGACCATAGATCATCAAGATTCTGGTGGTTAGATTTATAAAAGCCAGCTAAATACAAAAGTCCAAACACAGCCTTTATTTCACCTATATCAGTCTCTTGCACACTATTACTTGTGGCATAATTTACTTGCTTTCTTCCTATTTCGTCATTCGTATTCTTCAAAATTATATCTATCATGTCATCCGGGAAAAATATCTCCCAGCAATCTAACACTGATTTTGCATTTTTTGCGTTGCCCAGAACACCAGGGGCTTGGCTAATTATATTATGTGCTCGAGTTCTTACTCGAGATCCTAACTTTTTTTTACTCCATCTTGTTAGTTTATCCTTCGCCAAGTAAAAGGTTCCCTCTGCTTCCCTGGATTCTTCCTCTGAAGATTCTTCTTCACACTCTTGTTCTGTATCAGACTCATGGTTACTGACTAATTCTAAATCGATTTCACTATCATCATCTTCGCTAAGTGGCTCCTCTTCTAACAAAACGTTATCCATAAGTTGGCAGAAGCTCGATTGCTCCTGCTCGTTACTCATCTGGTAAAAAAGGATATTACGCTCAAAATATGCTCTAAGCATTTACGAATACGTAGTTGCTTATAGTTGGCGAGTAAAGAGATAGAAGATACATCAGTAACGATAATATTTGAGTAGAATATGAAAGTACTCACCTTTGGAAGTAAATGTAAGACACAGGTAAAACTAACACTATAAAAACTACACGGTATTCGTCTAGTCAGGAAATGTCGTTATATGTTCAATGACCGTTTACAAAAGGCAGAACTGTTTTAGTCGATGGTCGTCGCAAGAATAATCCCTCGCTGCATCTTGGTCGCCAAAAAGGCGAGCTGTCCCTGTTTCCCACAACGCAATGCCTTCAAGGGCCTTGTTTATGAAATTCTCTGGTGTTCGATGGGTACGTGCGCTATCGGGTCCCGCGGTGACATAGGCCAGATGCCCAGCCATAGCGCACGGAGTTCGAAAACTCTTACATAAATATAGTCACACTTTTGATAACGGCCTTTTGCCTATGGCGTCAAATAGCAGGCAACAAAAGGGGAAGCTACCCTGAGGCGCGACTCACGACAACGCGTTATTAAAAAGTTATAGTAAATTTAAAATCGTTGGGGTCTGTGACACCCCACCTTACTAACGCCGGGTTAAACCTATACAGGGTGTCTCTTAACTTCTGTCCTTCCCGGAAATGGGGGGTAGCTGGGGTGATTCTGAACAACTTTTTCCTTGACCAATATGTGGTTTGCAGCTTCATTTTCAAGTTATTAACGAAAAACACTGGCCAATGAGAGCGCCTGCCGGCCGGCCGATGGCGCGCGCTCAGGCACGAACCTATCAGCTGTCACGATGGGGGGGCATCGAGGGTACCGACGGAAGCGTGCGGCAAATGTTACATCGTCTTAATTAAGAATAATGTGGAATAATTCGTTTATACTTATGAAACTAATAAGTCGTTTAATAACCGTGTTCTATTACTTATGAAAAAAATATTTTTTTAACAGCACGTTTTCAGGTGGATAAATTATGTTTTCAGAAAAACGATTTGCACAACTAATATTAGAAAAAGCTAGCTAAACTTACCCATTCGTCCACGAATTAACTTGCTTAATGTGTGCGAATCCTGACCCAGGCAACGTTCAACAGCTGATGTTACGGCTGGGTTAGTATCCTTGCACGATCACTTCACTTCACGATAACTTCACTTCACGGTCACTTGCACTTGCTACTGTGAAATTTGGGTATAGTTAAAAACAATTTATTCTTCCTACGTTTAAACATTTAGTAATATTCTGCGTTTGTACGATTCACGTTTCTCGTTCGGTTAGCAGAACGACTCTGCCAGCTGAAACGTTCGCACTCGCTTCCACACGCACACGCACACACACTGTCTCCAAATTTAGTGGAAATCGGCGGCAGATACCGATCATACAGGGCAACATCGGCCCCTGCGTAGTGTGCGTCGCAGTGTGAGCGTCGGCACTACAATGTTATCCACAATTAAAGAACATGTGCGTGTTCGTGTGGAAGCGAGTGCGACGTTTCAGCTGGCAGAGTCGTTCTGCTAGCCGAACGGACAACATGAATCGTAAAAACGTAGACTATTACGAAATGTTTAAACGTAAGAAAAATAAATCGGTTTCAAATATTCCCACATTTCACAGTGGCAAGTGATAGTGACCGTGAAGTGAAGTGAACTTGAGGTGAATTCACCGTGAGTGTAGTGAGTTCACCGACCCGGCCGGTGTCATCAGCTGTTGAGCGTTGCCTAGGTCAGGATTCGCACAATGTTTACCAGATTAATTCGTAGACGAATGGGTAAATTTAACCAGCTTTTTCTAACATTAGTTCTGCAAATCGTTTTTCTTGAAACATAATTTATCCACCTAAAAACGTGCTGTTAAATAAAATATTTTTTTCATAAGTAATAAAACAGTTTATTTCTTTCGAATAATGAATAAACGTATCGAACACGGTTATTAAACGACTTATTAGTTTCATAAGTATAAACGAATTATTCCACATTATTCTTAATTAAGACGATGTAACATTTGCCGCACGCTTCCGTCGGTACCCTCGATGCCCCCCCATCGTGACAGCTGATAGGTTCGTGCCTGAGCGCGCGCCATCGGCCGGCTGGCGGGCGCTCTCATTGGCCAGTGCTTTTCGTTAATAACTTAAAAATGAAGCTGCAAACCACATATTGGTCAAGGAAAAAGTTGTTCAGAATCACCCCAGCTACCCCCCATTTCCGGGAAGGACAGAAGTTAAGAGACACCCTGTATTTACTCCATTATCCTTGCATATTAGTAACAACGATACAAGTTTACCGCTGGAGTTCTATCTCGAGCAAGCAAACTATTCCAACCTAGTGGCTCCCCGATTTCGCATCGGGTTCGTCGGTAAGTCTACCGACCTCCGAACAGATCCCTGGTCAAGCGCCAGGTTCGTCTGTGAATAAACCAACCTTCTAGCAGCTCCCGGATTTCGCATCGGGTTCGTCTGCGAAATTCATCCTAGTGACTCCCCGGTTGCGCATGGGGTTCGTCCTCGCTTACAAAAATGCTAGCGGCTCCCTGATTTCGCATCAGGTTCGTCCGCGCACCTTAACTAATAAATTGATAACCGTATTCCTGGGTAATATACCCCTCACCGGCCTCTCGTACTGCCACACAGCCCGGCTCGTAAATTCATAAATATAACAATCTTTTCTACATCTTATGCAAAAATGATGGACAAACATTGAATGGTGTTTGGATATCTATATTCTTATGGATTCTGTAATTTTCTAAAGCACTGATATATAATACAAACGATGAGCATATTCCATACTTTAAATGTATACTTATATATATTTTATACATTAATTAATTCTTTTCAATATTTTGTGTTCGTTATATAGGTATATCTAAAACCTTTTACTCAAAATTTAACTTATTCGGGATGTTGAAAAGAATTGATTTATGGCATAAAAAATAGATGATTAAATTTTAAGAAGGGCGCTACACGTGACACGCATCCCATTGTCAATTTCATCGTCTCGATGCATCGCGATGAATATCGCGCGACGAGGGACTGTAGTTCAAATTTTCTACCTTAACGTTGTCGAAGAAATAGCTTTCCTGATTCCCCCTAAAGCATTCACATATATTCACACCATCGCATTAGCTCTGTCCCCAAAACTACTTCAGTAAATAATAGTTCTTCAACTGATCACTGATCATGAGCAGGGCACGCTCAAATCGGTGTGGGATTTCTATTCGGTATGGCAGTCCCGTTGGGCCACGAAAGTCCAAAAGGTGATTTGTCTGTTCTTACATTTCGTCTGTACCATGACCTCTATATAGCAGGTGGCGACAGGATTTGAACTCCAGAGAAGCCCAAACAGAGGATGCGAAGCTCAAACCTCGTCTCACCCGGTGTAAACGTCAGTATGAAACACTTGTTGTGTCCTTCGCACAGTCACCCAAAACATATCCACCCGTTCTGTTTGTAACTGCCACTAATTTTCACTACAGTATATTGTGGATCACAGAAAGGAAAGCCACGTTATATTCCAGCAAGTATCCTGGGTCACGGATCCTCTCAGATCGCTATTATTTCTTCCATTAACTCGCTTCTTTATTGCAACAGATCATTATCTCCTCCAGTTACGGTCAAAGCAGGTAGTCACAGGCTAACACCTCCACTGTGTTCTTTCCAGATGAGGCAATTACTACTGTGTCTCGAAGGAGAGTGCAGCCAGCACGCCGGAGGTCGCTGACCTTCGGCCAAGGCAAGCACACCTGTGAGGGGACAGGTCCACCGTCTTCTTTCCGGGGCCACCGTCGAACCCTACGGGCATGAAGTGGAGCAGTGGGTCCACGCCGTGATTGCCGTCGAAAAGGTTCGCTAGCAGCAGTTGCTGGCGGCCGAGAGCCGCCTCCAGACGCGGTCACTCCGCCCAGCCACCTGGGGCCCGAAAACATCCACCTAGAGGCGGATGAAGAGGCCGATGTGGAGGTCATCCTTCTGGACTATGGCCAGCTGCACCTTCTGTTATTAGGAGTAAATAAAATATCTATATATCAATACGCCCTATTATCGGATATTTACACTTCGTTGTCCATTAGAGTATCTGAAGCGCAAACACTTATAAGCTTTCCCAGGCCTTTCCACTCAAATCCAGTCCATATGCCCACTAAATAGTCTCAGTGGCGTTTGCTAGACGCTCCAGCTTACGTTCCCAATGCTCCGAGGCGCCGCGCCCGAAGAAGCGATCCTCCAATCGCACGCACACCAAAGCGTGCAAGCGTAATCAAGATGGCGAGGAGGTCGTGTTTACATCGCCTCGCACGTCACTAGTGTTCCTATATAAAGTCTCCGGCATAGGTCACTCAACCTATGTACCACACTCCGTATGTTCTCATTCCCATGTTAAACACTCATATGTTGAACAAAAACATTCGGAAGTGCCCGAGGGGCTCACTTTATGCATTCCACAACTGGTTTACTTCCTGTACAAGTCTATGCTAGAACCCCAGGTTATATTGACTTGGCACCAGCAGACTTGGCACCCAAAAAAGCCACCAGCCAATCACCGCGTATCAGCCTTGCCCAGGCGTCATCTAGATGGCGAAGCGGCGCGAAGTTTCTAAACCCCACATGCCGTTTATAATGAAGCGACTCTGGTTGTTTCTCACATACGTGAAGCCCCACGGTACCATTACACACATAAGTCAGGAGTGATTTTACGTGCTGTACCTGACGCTAAGCTTTAACCAACACGGCTCCATGGGCGCAGAAACACGCTCAATCAGCGCACAACCAACGAGATCCCTCCAAGAGTGCTGCTTATTAATCGTGGTTGAGCTACGATCATCCATGGTACCAGTGCTTGGGCCATACTGATCAAACCCTTCCCGACGTCGCACAGTGGTCCCAAATCCCGAAAACGCGGCCAAAACTCAAAAAATGAAATTGTCGTTGAGGAGGTCGCGATTGGTGGATTGGGTAGTACAATAATGACTCTGTAGGGGGATGGAAGGATATAAGTATTACTTTTTTACCTGAATGGCAATTACAGTCCGAACTTCGGATTCTTTAGACAGTCATTTCTCGTGAGCGTAAGCGTAAGTGTGAAGTGCGGATTGTAAGGTGTATAACTTTTTTTAGAAGACATCAATCTTAATTCTGTAAAATGGATGTTGTTCCTGGAAGTAAGTAGAACATTTTTCCACTCTGAATATATTAAGAATTGTTATCGGTTAACATTGTAAACTGGTAAGTATAGTATGGGAAATAACATGTTAGATTTAATGCATATATTTTAAAGATGTAGAGAAAAAGTTGTATATCCCACAATATCCCGCCAAAATTCTTGTTGGAGCTTTTAGTTTATACTTTCATCTTACTATATTTACAAAAATTGGCTGCACCTTTTTGCACTTTCAGCCGTGAAGTATTACTTTTCACTTTTCTTGTCTTTCGAGAACTGTGAATGATACGGAAAACTGTTTCAGGTAATAGTTATATCAATTTTGAAGGATCATTCTTACTTAGAATTATTTACACGTAAAAAAAAAATTCTGCAGCAACAGAATTAATCTACAGTCATCGAAGAAGTCTTCGGTATGGAGTAATAAAAATGATCCAACAAAAAAATGTTTCAGATAAAAGTTAATCAGTATTTAGCCTTCTACAAATTTCAATAGAAAACATTAAAAAAAATATTTGCTTTTTATAACAAATTGAAGGTCAACTCGATTTTTATATGTTAATATATATTTTTGACTTTGTATTATTATACCTGACATCAAGACGAATTCAACGACCTACCATACTATTATCTTAAGTTTCCAAATCACGCTAAAATAGTTTTGGCCGTGTTTTCGGGATTTGGGACCACTGTGCGTCGGGACAAACATGAAACGGGAGGCCGCTACGCACCCGGGACGCTCGAAAATGTGGGAATATGTGTGTATCTGGATTCGGATTCCTGCTGCGATGGGTCGGGCTCCGAGGCAGGGACACCTCGGACCCTCCGCGATATGCGTTGCCGCCTCGATGGCGCCATTTGTTTAGAGAAGGACGTCCTTGACACATGGCTTGCCAGACAGTGGGTCGAGGATCAGTCTTACGACGAAGCGTTCCTATGGAACATTTAATAATATATATATACCTTAAAATACCGTGGGTTTTGTATTCGGCTTTGCCACATCCTGAGTGCCCACTGCGGGGACTAGTATTACACACAGTTATCTGCATGTTAAAGATCGTAGGCCTAGCTTCTCGCGGTATCTTTCAATTGTCTCCGTAATTTTCAGAATAAGAGTCACATAGCCACTAAAGGCCTTCCAATTCCTTTCGGAGAAGGTTGTCCACTGAAACAGTGCGGGTGGGTCCATTCTCCAAGTCACCGCGGGTAGGGTGTTTTCCCCAGATTCTCCCTAGACAAGACAGAGGCCTATTAGTTGGCATGCCAATGCCAGGATATGGCACAACGATTGACAGTAACACGGCAAGAAAATTTTGTCCAAATGCGGAGATCTCATTAAGAGTGACAGGGATAGATGAGAATCCCATAACTAGATTCAGTGTGATTCTACGAATAATTAATAATGGGTATGAGATAAGCAGCGGACAAATTGGTAGCTACTGTTTATTAACAGCAAAAAATATACTCTATGTTTGGAATTACATACCTGAGACTTTACATCAAGTGCTCAAACATGGACCAAGTGTTATCAAGTAGGCCACCATACCAATAGGAGAACTTTCCGAAGAAGCCCAAGAGGCAAAAAATAAACACATTACGTACTTCAGGGAGCATCATAGACGGAAAACATCTAGAGCAGTGGTGAGCAAGCTTTGGCTCGCAATGGGCCAACAGTTGAAATCTACTACTTTACGCGGGCCGCAATATTAAATACTCAAATATATTAATCGAATAATTTAACTTAAGACGCAAATTAGCCATTTCTTTTTTGATTTATAGCAAAATTTTCTTTTCTTTTTTTAACATATACATACTAAAATACAATGCATCTTATAGGGTAAAGGGGTATACGTTTATATATTTTTTTAATTAAATGGATTTAACTAATTATTTACTGTTAATTAATGAAATAATATCCTTGATTTTGTTCGTGTTGTCAATATTACGTTTTAACTTTTGGCCAAACGTTGTTCAGAAATCACGCGTGGCCCGCGTGCCACATGTTTTCGCGGACCGCAGGTCTGTGGCAGACGTGCCAAATGTGGCCCGCGGACCGCAGTTTGCTCATCACTGATCTAGAGAGAAGACTAACGATGATTTATTTCACAGACTGTTGTTAAGTTCGGACCCATATGTAAGTGCATTTAAACGGGTGAAAAATAAGAAGAGAAAAGTGAACCAAGACTTCGCGAACCTAATAAGTACCTCCCTCTCGCTTGAGCCTTTGTAGCCTTTGTCTGTTGCCCCTTCGAGTAGCCGCTTGGCAAGCACGTGAAGATACTGAAGTAGTCTTTTTGAGTAGTTCCTTGCATGTTTGGAGACTTCGAATTTAACCTATGGTATTTCAATCTCTTTACGTAGCGCGTCATTAGTGATGAACCATGGTGCGTTTGCAATAATCCAAAGTTTTTTAGACTGAAACCTTTCTAGTATTTCAATGTTGGAGGTGGATGTAGAACCCAATAGTTCTAAACCATACGTCCATATTGGTTTCAATATGCTCTTAAACCGTGTGATTTTAAATTTTATTCATAATTTTGTGGGATTGGAAATACTGCGTGAGTGTTTAGAATGATTCCGAGGTGTAAAAGACATGTTTGGAGCTTTTTTTTTTTTTTACGAGGTGGAAATCTTCGAAAGACACCCACTGCCCTGGGGGAGAGCAGGAGGTAGTGCCGGATTTCTACCGGCTAAAACCACCCCGGTTACCTAACCTCGGCGCTTGTAGGGGAGGCCCCGTGACCTACGGATACACTTCCGGTGCCTCCCCACGCCCGGCCCTTGCGGCCCCATCCTTGGAAGGGTTAGAAGGACCTTCCGAAAAACTCCGCCGTATCGCACATGGCCGCGCCAGGGGTAACACCCGACGCGGCCCACCTCCACCAGACCGTGATAAGGGACCACTCGGGCCCCCACCCGAGTCGCCCACGGCTCTCCGACGGCCCTGCGGGAATTGGGAGGATAGTTCCTCCCGGCAGGGCCGCCCGCATCCGGGAGCTGGCGACGGTCGTCCACAGGGGGTTGAGGGGGGACACCCCGACGCCCCTCGGGCCCGTCAGCCATACCAACCTACGGAAGGGGGGGGTAGTCTCGCCAGCGGAAACGGCCAGCGAGTCCACCCCTCCTTTACATCTGACGCCAGATTTCTGGCTGTCGGGCAGCCCCGCGGAATACCGGGAGGACATAATCCTCCCACAGCAGGGCCGCCCGTCCACTGAGTCAGCGGTGACAGTCATCCGAGAGACGGGAGGGGGGACACCTCCGATCGCCCCTCGGGCCGTCACCGCTTTTACACCACTGGAGGGGGGGATCTCGCCAGCCTGCGCGAGCGCAGCCGGCGAGCCCTTTCCCTCCGCCTTTCGTGTCGGACGGGATCGGTCAATTCCCGAACCTGCTCCGATGCCTCCTTTATGCGAAGAACATTCTCGCAGAAGGAGGCCACCGCTATCCAGGCTCTCTCGCTGCCCAGCAACGTACTAACGATGCGTGGCAGCGAGAGATCCGCCCCAAACTGAGCCCTCAGCGACCGGCGCTCAGGTGCCCATGCAGGGCACTCCTCCAGTGTGTGCTGCGCTGTGTCCAGCGCAGCCCCACACTCGTGGCACTCCGTCGTCGCCTCCGCCTGTATCCGGCACAGGTACTCACCGAAGCAACCATGCCCAGTGAGCACCTGCGTGACTCGGTAGGTGAGCGTCCCCCTACCGCGGTCCAGCCATTCATGAAGGCTGGGCAGAACCGCCGCGACTCCTCGATCGAGGAGCTCCCTCCTCCATTTATCTCGCGCAATCAGCCGGGCCTGGCGTCTCACTTCCACTTCCTCCTCAGCGGACACCATCGCGCCCCCCCGGCGGAGTTCTCGTAGACGCTCATAGATCGAGGCGTCTCCCTCCGCCAGAAGATCGAAGGGCACGGTGCCCGCCAAGGTCAGCGCCGCCTCGTGGGATATCGTGCGGTATCCCCTGACCACCCTAATGGCCATCCTCCTCTGTACGCGGCGCAGCGATGTTATGTTGCCCCGCGTGACCGCCAGGGCCGACGCCCATATCGGGGCGCCGTACAGTGCCATGGACCGCACGATACCAAGGTATAGGCGGCGCACCCTCTCATCTGGTCCCCCGATGTTTGGGAGGAGGCGACCAAGACCAGTCGCCGCTCTCTCCAAACGGGGAGCCAGTCGGTCGAAGTGGACCGTGAAACGCCAGTGCCTATCCAGGAGGAGACCGAGATAGTTCATCCGATCCCCAACCTGAACGTGCTCACCCCCTATCATTATCCAGGACCGGGGCGGTCCCCCGCTCCGAGGCCTGTCGTGGAACCACATGGCCTCGGTTTTCGGCGGGGAGATCCGCAACCCTAGTCCCCGGATACCGTCGACGACGGAGGCCAGTCCCGTCTCCGCCAGACGGATGGTCCTTTCCCGGTGCCTCCCGACGGCCATCAGCAGCGTGTCGTCCGCGTAACACGTCAGACTGACGCCGTTCGGGAGGGCAGCCCGCAGCACTCGATCGTAACCGATTTCCCACAACATGAGGCCGAGGACCGATCCCTGTGGGACACCACGATCCACCTCCCTCGTACACAGCCGGCCGTCTCTGCCCGGATATTCGATCCACCTGTCCCTCAGGTAGTCCCTTAGGACCTTCCTCACGTAGAGGGGCACATCGTGTTCGGCGAGTGCTCCCCCGATACGACCCCAAGGAAGGGAGTTAAAGGCGTTGGCGATGTCCAGGCTGACCACCGACGCAACCCCCCCCCCCCCCCCCTGGGACGTGGCTGAGTCCGAGAGGGACCTGACTCGACTGATGGCGTCGATCGTCGAGCGTCCCCCCTCTGAAGCCAAACTGGGACTCGGCCAGGTCGGGACCCACCCGGGACAGGTGCCCCGAGAGGCGGGAAGCCAGCACCCTCTCGAAGAGCTTCCCCACCTCGTCGAGGAGGCATATAGGCCGGTACGCCGAGGGAGAATCGGCGGGCTTGCCGATCTTCCTCACCAGGGCCATCCGTCCCCTTTTCCAGCGGGACGGGATGCGCCCCAATCTCAGGCAGCCATCGAACAGGCGCCTGAGGCGGGGCCCGAGGACGCTCAGGGCAAGGGCCATGGCTCTGCCCGGAATGCCGTCAGGACCCGGGGCCGTATTGCGGGCACCCATCTTCCTAACGGCCCGGGAGAGCTCCTCCTCCATGACCCCCATGTCGTCGGACCAAGTGTTCGGGTCCGACTCTCCGAGCTACGGTGGCTGTTCTCCCCCCTCGTCCGGGGGGAACAGGGTGTCTACCACCCTGTCCAGGAACTCGGGGTCCAAGGTCTCCGTCACGGTGGGCGCCCAAGGGCGAAGTTTTCCCATAACCATTTTGTACGGGCGCCCCCAGGGTTCACGGTTCAATAGCTCGAGGAGCTCCGACCATGCCCCCGCCTTTGCCCTCTTGATGACTAGCTGGAGGGCCACCACCTGCTCCCGGTAGCCCTCATACAGTTGGTGCTCCCTCGCCAGGTCGCGACGCCGTCTTCGACGGGCTCTTTGGAACAGTCGCCGGACGCGGATGCAAACGTAGCGCATCCGCGCTATCTCCGACGACCACCAATACGTTGCCCGTCGATCCGGGGCGCGGGACAAGGGCATGGCAGCATTGCAGATCGCTACCATACCCCCCTGGAACCACGCCGCTTCCTCTTCGACGTCCACGACCGGCCCAGCCGGAAGTCCGGGCCAGGCCACGACGAGGGAGGCGGCCATCAGCACGTCCTCGTCCAGGCGCTTCAGCGCCCACCTCTTCTTCGGAGAAGGGGGAATGAAAGGGGATCCATACCCCCCGCCCCTACCAGCCCTCCCCGGCGGTCCCCGGCCCCGGGTGGCGCTCACCTCCATCAGGATATAGAGGTGGTCACTCAGCGTTTCCACCTCCTGCGCCACCCTCCAGCCCCTTACACGATCCATCACCGAGGAGGAGGCCCACGTCAAGTAGACAATGGACTCCCCCTGGTAGCGGACGCAGGTGCTGGCTGACCCCCGATTAAGCAATCGAAGGTCGGAGCCGGCCGCCCAATCCAGAACCGCCTCGCCCCTGAGGTCCGTCCTGGGGGAACCCCAAGCTTGAGACTTGGAGTTAAAATCCCCCAGGACAATAACCGGACGGGGCCGACATCGCGAGATACATCTCGCGACCCCGTCCAGGAATTCCTCAAAGGACCTCAGGTTCCACCGAGGCGGTGCATAGATTCCCACCACCGCGACATCCCCCCACTGGGCATCGAGGCCCCTCCAAGAATGATCGCTACCGAGCCGCCCGGGTTTCCCACCCAGTTCGGGTGGTCCGGGATCCTGTACGGCTCGGCAGCAATCGCCAACCCCACACCCCACTCAGCCATGGACTGGACAAGCATGTCCTGCGCCCTGGCCGAGTGGTTAAGGTTGGCCTGAAGCAGCAGGGCCATTGCCCCGTCACTGCTCCAGATCCATGGCCCCTTCCTCCGCGGGCCTCGCCTCCAGCGTTGCGGGAGGAGCTGCTACTTGCGCCTCTCCTCCCGCTTCGGTCTTCTTCGCCCCACGACCAGGGCCAACCGGTGCAGCTGCCACCGCCACGTCGCTGGTGGTGATGGCCGCCACCAGGTCCCTCACCCGCATCCCCGCCATTTTTGTCGGGCGGGCCACGTTCACGCCCTCCTCCCCGCCGAGCACCTCCCGCATCTTTGCGGCGAGGGCGTCCGCCTTGGCAGCCCCCTCCGGCCCGGGAATCTCCAGAAGGAGACCCCCCGTCACGGCTCTCTTCGGCCGCAACTCCGTGATATTGAGCTCCGCCAAGTTGATTTGGCTGGCGGAACTCATGGCCTCCGCGTACGTCATCCTCGCCCCATCTTTGATGGTTAGGGCGATCGCCGCCGTACGCGGGGGTCTCCGCTCGGGAGCTTTGGGGGCCGCTTTCGCCCCTCCCTCCTTCTTCCGCTGCTGCTGTTGTTGTTGTAGCTGCTGCTCCTTCTTCTTCGGAGGCCGCTGCTCCCTCTGCGGCCTCGCCGGCAGCTGCTTGGCAGCCGCGGGAGGGGCCGGAGACCGGGCCGGGCGTCCCTGGGCCTGGGTCGCCGCCTCCGCCTTCCTGCTCCTCCTCCCGGCGACCGTGGCCCATGTGTCGGAGCCCTTCTGCATCGGTGGGGGAGGGGTACACGACGTCTGGGGGGAAGGGGAGGGCGCCTCCGGCTACCGGGTCGCCACGGGTGCAGCCCCGCGACGACAGGCCGCCACGGGTGCAGCCCCGCGACGACAGGCCGCCACCACTTGCGCCTGTTTCTCCCCGGCGTCTCGCCCCTCGTCGCCTTCTGCGGGGGTGCTGCCCTCGCCCACTCCTCGGAGAGCTCCTTCCGCATGGCGACTATCTTCCTCTCCACTCTCCCCATGAACTGCTCGAATAGAGCCTCCAGGCGCTCTTCGCTGACGGGCCCCGATTTTCCCCTGGAGGAAGAGGAGGTGTGGGACGTGCGGACCTTTGCCTTGTCCCCTTTATCCTTCCCGTCCCTCTCCCTCGATCTCATCGGGGCCGCCTTTGCCGCAGCTAGGGTTGCCCGTGGACCTCACTCCGGACCCGAACATTTTTATCGAGGATTTCCGGGAATATATGCGTCAGGTTCGCCCAGGGCCCGTGGTACATAATTATAAAAAGCGAGCGTTCGTATTCAAAGATCTAAAGACGTGCACTCACGTGTTCATGCGAAACATGACTAAAAAGTCATTGGAACGGCCGTATACCGGCCCGTTCAAAATTGTAAAGCGAGTGTCGGATGCAGTATTCGAGCTACTCATCAATGGGAGCTCGAGGTGTGTATCGACGGATCTATTAAAACCGACATACGTGTTAGTAGAATGCGCCGATGAACCGTCATCTACGGGTGCGAGTCCATCGCTGGACGCCCCCGCGCCTGCGATTGCACCGCCGCGTTCAACTCTTAAAACGTACGCGCGGAAAACTGCGTCGCCTATGTCCGGCGCGAAAACCACCACTGCAACTTGAATTGCCACCTCGCATACAATTGTACAAATTAATATAATTACATTGTGCCGTATATGTATAGTATGTAATCATGTTTATGCATAGTTATAAGAAGTGCGGATTATAATCGTGCCAATCTCCGATGCACTCGGGAGGGAGTGTGTGGGGATCGGTTACCCCCTCCCAGCGGATTGTGCAGGAGTGGTGGAACCGTCCCGTTCGCCGCACACCTCGACGACATCGTCGTCGTTACCAGAGCGCGATTCAGTGTTCATTCAACATTCGACATTCGACATTCGGCATTCAGCATTCGGCATTAAGTATTCAGCATTCGGCAATAAGCCATCGTGCGAAGTAGTTAGCCATTGCGCTAAGCGGTTAACCAGAGTCAGCAACCACACGTAGAGCTAAGATACAGTTTTGTACAGTCGACATATGTGTATAGTCGATGTTCAGCCATGTATACGTGTCTCTAAGGATCACGTTGAATAAACGAGTACAGCCGCAACAGAAGGTTATTAATTCCTTCCTAACCAGCCGTCCAGGGAAGACACCTACTCCACCACGCTGTGTAGGCAGCGTAACCAAGTCGAAGCAAGATCGACGACCCTACAAACGACGCGAACAATTGGTTCGCCTTCAGGTCGGCCACCTGACTGCGCAGCAGAATGTTCTCCTCCTCCGCCTGCTGCGCATTGTTCTTGGCCGACCTCTTGGCCATCTCCGTGGCGGCCGCCCGCACCGTGAGAGCCGCCTCGTTGAGGTACCTCACATGGGTCCCCTTCAGATTCGTGCTCCTGGACGCCACCCTCCTGACCGTCTCCATCTGGGCCATAATCTTGGCCCCCAGATTGGCCGTGGACTGCGGCCTGAAGGCATCCGCCATTTCGGCTTCGGTCGGCATGCACTTGACCCGCATGGCCGACGGAGTTTCGTCGTCGGAACTCGTAATCCGCATCCTCCCCTTTGTAGAGGCCCGCCTCTGGTCGGACTCACCAGAGGATCGAGGTCTCTTCTTCCTGTGCACGACGATTTGCCCACTAGAGTCCGAGACTCTGACCGTGTCGCTTATAACCAAGAGGGGTGCGGTACTCACCGCCGACATGTTTGGAGCTGAGTATTTGAGAAGATCATGTGAATGGAGGGTACAGCGCGCTGCAGCGGCCCAAGGATTCGGGTGAACGCGACTAACTGTCGCCAAGGAATGTCTGCAGCGTGTATCCTGAATGAGTGGGAGCAAATGAGAAGTAGAATGAGAGTAACTAAGAGTGAAAGAATATATAGAGTGGATGATGCGTGCGCGAGGCAGAATAGTTTGAAGAGTTTAGGAGAGACGTGAGCAGAGATTATTGAATTGAGAGTATCCTGAGAATTGTGCGAGAGTTGTTTGTTTGAGAGTTGTCGTGTGTCGACGTCTTATATTAATAAAACTAGTGTTTAATTGAAGCAGACTGATATTATTACCCTACCTGCCCTCTGTTCCAATCTACGCGAAGTTTACAAGAAATAACATCTACAATTTTGATTTAGATGCTAATAACCAATATATTTTACGTAATTACATACCTAATTCTATCCTTTTTTACCAAATGTGTTTACTCAAGTTGAGTTTACGGTCAAAATGCATTCCGAGGTATTTAACAGAGTTTACTGCAGATATAACTTCCTTGTTTAATGTCACAGGAGGGCATGTACCTTTTCTAAGGGTGAAGGTTACGTGGGTTGATTTTGCTGCGTTAGCTTTAATTCTCCATTTTTGCAGCCATTCCTGTATTGCAATTAAGCTATTCTGTAAATGTTCATATTCTTTTTGTGGATCTATGTCTGTGGCTACAATAGCTGTGTCGTCTGCAAAGATAGCTGTAAGGGTTTCTTAAGTGGTCGGCATGTCCGCGGTGTAAAGTAAAAAGGGTATGGGGCCCAGAACACCCCCTTGTGGTACACCAGAACTGATAAGTGACACGTCTGTATACATTTCTTTACATTTAATCGAAGATAATCTATTATCAGGTAGGATTTTAACAGCCTGTATAGGTTGAAGGATAGAGATTTTTTAATTTTGTATAACGGCCCTTGGTGCCAGACTTTGTCAAATGCTTGTGCAATATCTATGACGACTGAAGAGCAGTACCTTTTCCCCTCAAGCGCTTGGCTAATTTCTCTTACTACGCGATGTTCAGTAAAATCTCGATTAGTGCACTTAGCTCGGGACCGAATGCGAACACTAATCATGTGCAGACATGTTTCTCGATCTAGTCCGGCTCGCTTTGATGTAGTGACTGCCGAAAATCGAGGCAGCGTACAAGGGAAAAAGCAAGTTTAAATACCCCTGTACGTGTGAGACAATGCTACCGCAATCAAAATTTAAGATTAAAACTTGTTTATATTTGGTCCTTTTCTTGTTACGTATGAATAATATTCTTTATACGCTGCTCTTGCACGTATCGTTCAAGACTGCGTAAGAAGGGTAGGCGCCCAAAGATTCCTGGTGCCATCGTATACAAATAATTATTTGTATAATTATTATAATAGGGCCCCTAAAATCAACTAACTGCATCGTGACCGATAAGTGCATGCGTGACCCGACGAAGACTCCGCGGTCATACCATATAAGGAAAGGTCTAATGAGCCCCCTCCATACATTTTAGAACTATATAAACCCTTTGATTTTGATCATCTTCGGTTCATAACTACACAGTCCCGCGCATAGTCACGTCACGCTTGTACAGAGTCGGTTGCATTCAGTAAGAATTGAGCTTAGGGCACCATTCAAATCAAGTTAAAAGCAAAGTCCGGTTGAAGTTCTTTCGGTATACTTTGTGACCGTTCTCAGACCCGCATCACCAGTGTGCCACCACCGTGCAGCTCAGGTAATTATTTTCACACTATTCAATTATATCGCGACAATTACACTTGTACAAACAACTGGTTGCAATATACATTTATAAACTGTTCACCATTAAATCGAGTAGATTCGTCAAACCTATCTTTACTCCGTAATCCTTCATATTAGTAGTAATCTTCCCACCGATACAACTTAACCGCTCGAATTGTATCAAATATTAATTTAGAGTTACGAGATAAACTAACATTTTCTGCGACTCCCTGATTTCGCATCGAGTTAGTCTACGAAACCTAACCCATCCTACAGCTCCCTGGTTTCGCACCAGGTTCGTCTGTATCCTACGGCTCCCTGAGTTCGCAGCAGGTTCGTCCGTATGTCTACCAACTGCCGAATAGCTGCCCGGCTTCGCGCCGGGTTTGTGTGCGAACTTCTTCCTAGTGGCTCCCCGATTTCGCATCGGGTTCGTCCTCGCTTACCATTATCCTAGCGGCTCCCCGTTTTCGCATCAGGTTCGTCCGCTGGCCTAGGCGTTGCCCACAGCCCTGGCTCGTAACATATTTATTGCATATTTTCCTTGTTTTCTGTCAAATATTTTTAATCAAATAATAATGGACCTGTAATATATTAAATAACTCTCACGTGATTGGGAGTGAAAGCAACTACTGTCCGTTCGCCGAGAGTTGGCGAGTGACAGTTTACGCTCTCGCTCTGCTGCTATCACGTGACTTGCTGCTGTTACGAGCCGAGGGCTAAGGGGCACGGTTGCGGAGCCGAGGATCGGTTTGTTACGTATGAATAATATTCTCTTACGCTGCGCTCACACGCGTCGTTCGCTCTCGCGTAAGAACGGAAGACGCCTAAAGATTTATCTCGCTACCACACGACGGTTAACCCTTTTAGTATCGACCAACTGCATCGCGACCGATTAGGTATATTCGTGACCCGACGAAGACTCTGCGCTCTTGCCTTTTATGGAGGCTTCTAATTAGCCCCTCTATACATTTGGGAACTATATAAACCCTCTGTTCCTGATCATCTTCGGTTCATAACTACACAGCTACGCGCATAGTCACGTCGCGTTACGCTTGTACAGAGTCGGTTGCATTTCAATAAGAATTGGGCTTACGGCACCATTCAGATAAAGTTAACCCGTTAGAATCCGCATAGTCCGGTTGAAGTTCTTTCGGCATACTTTGTAACCGTTCTCAGACCCCGCATCGCCAGTGCGTCAACACATTGCAGCTTAGGTAATAATTCACACACTATTTAACTATATCGCGACAATTACACTTGTACAAACAACTGGTTGCAATATAAACTCATAAACTGTTCACCATTAAATCGAGTAGATTCGTTAAAACCTATCTTTACTCCGTAATCCTTTATATTAGTAGTAACGTACCGACAGATACAACTTAACCGCTCGAGTTGTATCGAATATTAATTTACGAGTCAAAATAACATTTCCTGCGACTCCCTGATTTCGCATCAGGTTCGTTCACACGTCTTATCCAAAACAAGGTAACTACTCCAACCTAGTGGCTCCCCGATTTCGCATGGGGTTTGTCCAGGAAACCTAACCCATTCTACAGCTCCTTGGTTTCGCACCAGGTTCGTCTGTATCCTACGGTCCCTGATTTCGCATCAGGTTCGTCCGTAGGTTTACCAAACCTCCGAACAGCTCCCCGGTTTCGCACCGGGTTCGTCTGTGAATATACCAACCCCCCAGCAGCTCCCCGGTTTCGCACCGGGTTCGTCTGCGAACTCTTTCCTAGTGGCTCCCCGATTTCGCATCGGGTTCGTCCACGACGTTTCACCCTCCTGCGGCTCCCTGGTTTCGCACCAGGTTCGTCCGCGCTTGATTCTATTCCTGAGGCTCCCCAATTTCGCATCGGGTTCGTCCTCGCATACATCAATCCCAGCGGCTCCCTGATTTCGCATCAGGTTCGTCCGTGCACCTTACTAACAAATTCTCAACCATATTCCTTGGGTAAATATAAACATCGCCGGCCTAGGCGTTGCCCACAGCCCCGGCTCGTAACAAGTATAAAATATATCACTATATGTATATCTTTTTATAATAGAGTATTTAATTGAATACCTATGAAACAATATTTAAATAGTTATTAATTATTGAATGAATATAAAGTAACGTTCAGTATTCTACGTGCATTAGTTTGTAGTGGAGAAGTCGAATACCATTCGACTTCGTTTATTTGTCAATTGCAATTACTGCACAGTTATAATAAATTGTTAGTAAGAGTATAGTCGTTCCTCTTTGTTACTACTTTGATTATATATAAAGTAAAGGTACTTACTTACCTTGTCAATTTGTTGGGACTATCGCATAATTTTATTATTCGATATCCATATTAGTCTTTAACGTTTAGAGATATCAATACGTTCACTTTTTCCGTACAAGATATTAATTAAACCTGAATGTACAAGAAGACAATACGCGAACGGGTAGATCTCGAAATCAGAGCAATTTACTGTAAAACCAACCTTGCGTTTTAGAAGCAATGCTTTGATGACGGGAACACCCGAGGTTGTTTCAATTTCATTCAAGGTATATTAAAGTAGAGTCA